>WHPX01000827.1:0-619780 GCA_011057435.1 Actinia equina
TTGATAACTACGTCATCAACTGTAAAACCGAGGTCCACGTCAGCCAGAACATCAGAAATTTCCAGATTTCTTACAGCCATCATGGGTACTAAACCAATTAAGGCACTTCACAAGTACTTGGTTTCACAAGGAAAGGCGCCAAGCAGCGAGGTATTTAGAAAATCATAGGACAAAAATACTTCGCTATGCTCTTTTTCGGTAGAGCGTTTTTCGTATGACTGAAACATACGGTACTGGTTTTACGGTATATGCCGGGTAACATTGAAATGGCTCCCATTGTCTTTTTGTAATCCATCCAATCACTACGGTGATATGTTTAACTAACCCTAATGAAGTTTCATACATAAACTGCCACGTTCTTTTTCAAAATCTCTTTTCATATTCAAATGTATAAACTCCTAAGGGATTGTCTCCGGTTCAACAGCCTATCCTTGTCTGGGGGCATAACACTAATGTATTAACAAATCACTCATGATTGTAAGCTACACGGCTGCTTTTAGCACCTTAATGTGCAGCCTGAAAGTCCTCCGCTGGTCATAAATGTACAGCGCATTGAGAAAATACCAAGACAACAGTGGAAATTAGCCAAACATCTACAGGTATAACACGTCATCATGCTTGAGGTCTATTGCGGCTGCCCGGTAGATAAGGTACAGCTAGTGAAACGTAAGGTACAGAACGACAACAAATTTGCCGTATCGTTTATAACTCATACAAAAACTGCTGTAACATCTCGGCATCGTCGACGTGACGTTTTAAGTGGACATCTATTTAGTGGATGTCGAAAGATAAATTATTAATATGAGTATACACTCAATTGAAGAATCGTTGTCGGGTTTAGAATCATAGAACAAAGAAGCTGAGACTGAAAAGGCACATGGGAAATACGTTAATTAGATGCATGTGTGACCGGCGATCCGTGACATCATCCACCGTTCTTAATACGCGTTTGGCATTCTAAACCGACTGCAAGAATGGAGCAAAAATGAAAATATTATTAAATATAATTATGTCATTTCCCATGTACCTTTTCGGTCTCAGCTTTTATGTTCTATGTTTCTGAACCCGACAACGATTCTTCAATTGAGTATATAACAAGTATACCACCAAATCAAGTAACATTAATGTCCATATACCACCCTCAGTCTTCATTCAAGCACGCCCTCAGGTCATGTGGTTCTATTTTTAACCGTCGCAAAGCCTATCGGGATCATCAGGATTTGAACACGTGTTTCTGGGTGAAACTAAAACGCAAAATGGCGCCACAGTAATAACTGGATTCCATAACTGGCTTCAGTTTTACTTGGAAGAAAAACGAAATTCTGCGAATTATTACGGGTTTTTCAAAGTCAGGAAAAACACGGCGGTAAGGAGCATTTACCCTCAAAATTTTTAACCTATGAAATAAAAAATAGAGTGAAGGTACTAAATCTGTGAATCAAACTAACAATAGAGTGAAGGCTTTTAATCCGTGAAATGAAGAAAATAGAGTAAAGGCATTTAACCCGTGAAATAAAAATTGTCGAAGTATAAAAGTTAAATAGGAGAAATACGAATGTACACCTATTGAAAGAAAGTTGTCGTGATTTAGTGGGATAGGAATTATATTTTTTTAAAAACAAAAGAAGATCACTGAAGCTGAACTTTTTCTTTTGCATTTTAATGTATTCCCTTCTCACTAAATTACTAATGTTCTAAAATCGTATGACAACTTTCTTGCAAGTAGGTGTACATAGGGGGTACTAATGTGTAGTAGTTTAACATCTATTTTCGGGTTTAATGCATTCACTTTATTATCTAGTGTTTACCTTGGCTGCCGACAAATAATGGTAATAGGATTGAGTGGAAACGAATTTGGTCTGTAATCATACGAGGGATTTATTTTATTTTTGTTATTAATGGTACTGAGACTTATACACTTTGAAATTTCATGCACAAACTCTAAGCTAACCCTGAGCAACAGAGAACTCAAAACTGGATTATTTCACAAAGAGCAATTTGAGCGTCTGATTATTGCAGATCGCACTGAGTAAACCAATCGAATGCGATTGTTTCTTTAGAAAGCTGAGAAGGATCTTAGTGGGAGTATGCATAATAGCATGTAACCTTTCTGATCTTGTTCTTTCTTCAGCCTGTTCAGCTGAAACTGCAACTTTCTTGGCACAACTATCTGAAGCCCGTGACAAGTGTCTTTCTCGGCACCAGTCCCGAGTTCGAGATCGGCCTCTACACGGCTTGTTTTGTCCTAAGACCCAATCTCAAGTGTACTTGTGCTGTCAATGGTCAGACGATAGCAATTCAGAGCTATACTCAGTCCACAAGATATGTTGGATCAGCTTTCCCTATTATTTAAGGAAATCGAAAATTCGTTCTGATTAATTTTAGTGCGATTCTATTAAACACGTAAAACAGAATAAAGTTCTAACATTTAATGCAGTAAAAGCCAGGGAGTAAATCGGCCATCATTTCTATATCCACATTTGGTGAGCTTACCTTATTTGGAAATGAACCCAGATTTCTTTTCTTTTCTCTCACCATTTAAAAGATTTAGCATTTTGAAAATATGAATCAAAAACTGCAGATATTACAGCAAAGCTTAAGAAATACTTAAATTTGTCCAACCATCTTCGATCTAGCTTAAAAACCTGGTCTTTGACAAAGGAAGCCCAAAACATCTAAAGCTAAAAAGAAAATGGTAGCATACCATATATCCGTGAAAAAAAAATGGTAAGAAATTGCACAAATTAGTATGTTCAGAAGACCCCAGTAGACCGCAGACCTATAAGGACTCGCGTCTCGGTAAATATTCCCCGATAAACATTTCGCCTTCGGCGAATAATTGTTAAGTAAGGGAAACTGTGCTGGATGGCAAATCTTGTCATCCAACACATTTTCCCATACGAATACTTATGAAATATTCAATTTCGTAAGGAAGGTCATTTTTCTTATGTTACATATTATGAGCTATAACTTTGCCTTCTTACTAGAGCAAAAACACTTGAACTGTGAAATACAATCAAACTAGTTACTAACCAATAGTCGCTATTTAGATAATAATAGTCGTTATCCTTTTAAAATTTATGGTATCTTGTGTATTTCTTTGTGTGAGTCCTAATTTAATAAATGTGCTTGAAATAAAATTGGGTAAAAACATATTTGTATCGGTCTCTTGTTTATTCCTTGTTGTGTCATAAACTGTTCTGTCTCAGTGATAACGAATATTAGTATCTAAATAGCGATATATTTGTTAGTAACTTGTTTGATTCTATTTCACAGTTCAAGTGTTTTTGCTCTATTATCCAAGAACTCTTTCCATTTCTGATGTTCATTTTGACACAGCTTGTCATTTTAAGGGGGTAGGGTCACGTGAACTGTTTTTGCAAATGGCTTATTGACAGCAAGAAAAATAAGAGGTTCTGGTTCTATTATATTTTATTTTGGTTTCTGCTTTTTTTTTTTTTTTTTGACATTCTTCGCATTCTGATCGATCGCCACGATTGCAGAAGATGTGTTTCCATATGATCGCTAAAACACGGTGGTAATCGCAGCGATAAAATGGAAACTTAAGGCATACTGAACACATGACTTACATCATGCCAATACTTCCGGTAACAACGCCATAGAAGCACTTCATAAATTGAACAGCTGCAACTTTTCAACTGAACAATTTTTCGCTATTGTATAGTTCCAGAAAACATCCATACCCCACCCACGAAAGGAAATTACTTCTGGGGAAGTGGGGCCAGAGAAAAAATAAAATTACTGATTATGTATGGAAGAAAATTGAAAGTTGCTGAAGGTAGGCGAGTTGGTGGAGGCACGGGGTCTTTCTGCAAATTCCCTCCCTTCCGTGGTGGGGGTATGGATGTTTCCTGGAACTACACTTCTTCGGTGCCACTTTGTGTTTTCAAAGCTTTTCTAAGGCTTTCGAGACTTAGGAGAGGTAAAAAAAACCTTAAAAACTAGCCAAATACTGTCAGAAATTAATCCTCTCTGTTGCCCTAGAAGACGTTGGAATTATCTAAACAACGGATAGTATATATATATAACGACTTCAAGCCGAGCGAGAACATTTTCATCATTCACACAGGCGGTTCGATCATGGCGGAGATTTATTCCATCCTGGTCATTTTTGTGGGACTTTTGGGATCTTTCAGGTATTTTGATTTTGTTTTTAACGATCAATTCTTGATTTTTAACCCAATTCATGACGATATTGTCATTTTTGGCAATTGTTTGATCGAACACAAAATTGTGATTCCTTTCCCGTGCTTAATTCAGAGCCGGCAAAAAACCGTTCTAAAGTCACGTTTATTAATAACGAATTCACTGCAATTGGCATTGTAAATTTCACTGCAATGTTGTGTGACACTTGCGCTGAAACTTGAAATCGCAAGTGCAAATATACAGCAAGAGATTGCCGCGTATGAAGCATGTTAGTGAATATGTCACAATCTATCCACGCACAGGAAATTCCATACCCTTTCGTAAAGTAAAACTTTAAATCAAACGCAATCTAATTGATGTATTATCCTATTCTCAGTCTAGGTTTGGTTGATATTAATGAGTGTTTTCCAAGTTTCACGATCTTTGACTCAACATGCACATAATCTATTAAGAGATCAAACTGTGACTCAACTGTTGCTCTAAAATTAATTCTTAAGACGAAATCTATAATCCAGCTTCGAATGCTTTGTTGCTCAAGGTTAAGCCGTGAATCCTTGAATTTCGTACACGATATATTTTTTGTGTTGTTTTTGGTACCCTTTTAGGGGAGTGTTTGACAAGCTCTCTGACCTTTTACTTGACATGTACATTATCTCTAATTCTAAAGATTACTAATTGATATTCCATAATCCAGTTTCGAATTCTTTGTTGCTAGGTTAGCCTAAATATAAGTCTAGAATGTACAAAAAAATTTTGTTTCAGTGAAGGTCCGTCTTTACCGTTGTTTGTTCATATTAACACTGAAATGAGAAACTAAGTTAATGAATATCCCGTTTTGATCAGCCCAGAAGTTGTTTAAGAGTCAGCCAAACTTTGAAGAGTGGTTTGTACTGAGCATGCGCGATGAATCTCGCATAATGAGGTCTATAATGCGGAGTACAGATGAGGAGAATATACATTTTTTGATAATTTTTTCTATTTTTTGTTTCTATCTGTAGGGAAATAAGTATCATTGGGCCTTAATTTTCCCTTAGCCAGAGAACTTGAAAAACTAAACCCTCAAGGGAAACTCACCCAGCCAAATCCACTCACATGATACGATGATACGGAAGTTACGATAACGGAACCCATGACACACAGCGGTTGCAGGGATGCGTCAACAGCACACTCTGGCTATTTTCCCAAAAAGATATACGGGTTAATCCATGGCTAAGATTTGTTTAATCCTGTTCATTTTGGGGGGAGTTTGGGGATGTTTCGGGTATTTTGATTTTGTTTTTAACGAATAATAGCAGGGCAGACTTGCTATGTTCCTCCAAAAAATACATATTCAAAACATTTCACAACTCAAGGTTCGAGCGAGAAGGAACACAATATATATACATGATAATAAATAAATAAGTAGATGTGAATAAAAAAGTACTCGGAAAACAATCTGAGATAGGAGAAGGGGTATAATTCCACGACATGTAATCTAGTCGACGGACATTTTAAAGCACTTTGAACATAATCTTGGGCTACGGTCGTCTATGGGTTTTTAGTTATGTGAACTGCCATCCAGCAGTAACTATTAGTATAGGAAATCGCACGATCTCGAGTACAATGTGGAATTTATAGGTACGAGCTGATGTTTTGAAAGTTTTCAAAATTGGACCAGCTTTTAGGATATTTCAATTTGAGAACTTTCAAAACGTCACGAGTATCTATAAAATTTGAAGTTTGTGCGATTTAATGTTTTATGTAGTGTTTAAAAAATTGACCAACTTAATTGGAACTCTACAGAGTACAATTTGGGATTCAATTGTACTTCTGTTGTTCAATCAGAATCGAGTAATTTTGTAGAGTGTATTAAAAATGTGAATTGAATAAAAAAAAAAAAACTGTGGTGTAATAATGTGATAATGTTGATCATCACAGTGAATAAGCGATCTAAGCGAGCGCAGTAAGGAAAGACCTGGAAAAAAGATTTCATCAGGATTCAACGAATCATTTTTTCAAGTCTTTCTTTACAGCGTTCGCTTAGGTCGCTTATTCACTGTGATAATAAACATTATTACATTATTACACCACAGTTCTATTTCAATAGCGCGGCGCAAACGTGACGTCATTAAAACGAAGACAAAGGCGAAATTCGGACAAACAAACCTACAAGTTTACTTTCAGCAGATAATTTTCACAGCCGAACGCAGTTGATCTTAGTTTACATGGGTTATTATTGTAACTTTAAGTAAAAATAATAAAATCGGTTCGTATAATGCTTGTAGCGGTTAAACAGAATGCAATGTTTGTACGAATCTTTAAGCTAATTTTAGAATCAGTGCGCTGCGGCTATTCACACTTTTTACCTGTATAGTGGCTTGAACGAATATAAGATACTACGTATCTTAATGAATAAACGAATTTTCTCATCAGCGTCAGATTCGTGGACGGTTCTCATGACATTGGATCAATATGCCAGACACTTTGGAACGCAGATAACAACAGTCTCGTTAACGGGGTGGACTTCCAACTGAACCTGCAGAACCAATTACGGTATTCTAACCGTTATGATTTGGCGAGCAGAAAACTGTTCCTTCAAGTGAATGAACAGAAGCTGAAATCCCCTACGTTTGTAGCATTCAAAGGTAAACCGTTTTAGGGTTATGCATATTTTTCGCGCTCCTAACCAAAAAAAACTCATACGGTACCGTGTAAGCGTGGTACGAACACTCATTCCTGAATGAAACTGCTCTTTGGGGAGACTGAAACGAGTAACGCATGCTTGAACTCGTTTTCTGAATATTTCTCATGTAAACGCGGTATGGCATTTAATTGTTTTGAATGTTTTGAAAGAATAAAAGTCTAAAAATAAAAAAATAAAATAGACTGAGCAGAGGACTGAAAATAAGCAAATGTCTTCACTCAAAAGACTAGAAAAGTGCATTCTCAAAGAATACCCGGCCCAAAAAAGAAGATCGTGAGCTGGATGTGGTTATTTACGTAGTATATTTTATTATGTATTCTACGCTTTACTGTTTCTTAGCTCTGCTTGATAACTATGTCAGGAAGACTGGAATCACCGAGTCGTCGTCAAGCCAGGAAAATTCAGAAATTTCCAGATTTCTTACAGCCATCATGGGTACCAAACCGATCAAGGCACTTCACAAGTACTTGGTTTTACGAGGAAAGGCGCCAACCAGTGAGGTATTTAGAAATATCATAGATTAAGAACACTATTTTACAATGTTTTTCATAGAGCGTTTTTTTAAACTGACTTATGTCATATCAGTGCCGGTATAAAATAGTTTCTTATTGTCTTCTCATTCAATACGTGCAACAGTCCCTAATCCTAATGACTTTTATACTTTTATTACCATAGCCTGCGAAGTGGTTCTTAATTAAGAGGGGGAATGGGAATGAGGGGAGGGGAGGGGGTGCGAACAGAAGTAAACAGAATTGATTTGGACTGTTTTCAGAACGTTTTCCTCTTCTATTTGAGTACGGTTTTACAGGCAATTCGATAAAACACGGGTTTATGTTTTACTTCGACACTAATAAGCCAGTTCGTAGTTTAAGAATCCTTTCTAGTGCGTATGCGATTTTATCCCGAGTTTCTCACCTTCTTTTGTCCAAATATTCTTTTGTTTACAATTAAACAAAAGGTTAGAAATTCGGGATAAAATCGCGTGCGCACGGGAAATATTCTTAAACTACGAACTGGCTCATTTTTTCTGGGTTCTTGCTTTCACGTGTTTTGAGTCACGCTTTTTGAGTCACGTGTTTTCACGTTTGGTGTTGAATAGTTTTGACTAGTAATATATTCTTTGATTGGAGCCGGAAAACGTAGGACCAATAGAATGATTGCAGACTCACCCTCACCCACCCCAATCCCCTCCCTCATCCCCATTTCCCCTTCCTACAAATATGTCGTATCGTTTCTAACTCATACGGAAGCTGCTATAACATCTCGGCATCGTAGACCTAAGGTTATTAGTGGACACCATTTAGTGGATGTTCAAAGATAAATTATTAAAACAAGTATATAAACAAGTATACCACCAAATCAACTAACATGTACCTCCATACCACCCACAGTCTTCATTCAAACACGCCCTCAAGGTCATGTGGTTCTACTTTTATCGTCGCAAAGCCTATCGGGATTCATCAGGTTTTGAACACGTGTTTCTGGGTGAAACTAAAAGGAAAAAACGCGCCACACAAACATCTGGATTCCACAACTGGCTTCAGTTTTACTTGGAAGAAAAACAAAATTCTGTAAATTATTACGGGTTTTTCAAAGTCAGGAAAAACACGGCGGTAAGCAGCGTTTACCTTTGAATAAGCCATTCCGAGGCTTAGGGAAAGACTGAGTCGAAGTCGCATGGAAGTGCATTTAGGGCTGTTTTATAGCACAAATTTCCAAGATGGCGTTTATTTCGCAGCCCCACGATGCACTGTAATGCTAAATTGACCCAGGTTTTTTTGCATTGAGTACATATCATTTTGATCGAGACTTATCGTCATATCGTGGTGAAGAAGAGGAATAAGAGGTTATTCCACTCCAAAACATCAGAAATTGTCTTCCCGCATTGCCATGTACCGTTTTCATTTTTACGCTTTGATCGAGAAAATAGTCGCGAAAAGGAAATCGAACAATACACTGCCGGCAATCAAATGAATTAGTAGAGTACGCAAAGGTACAAAAGTACAAGAGGTACTCCCTTTGTCCAAGTGGTAGAGGTGACCAGTGGTCGGTTTTCAAACTGAACTAAAGTCTAGTTGATTTCAACTCCTAAAAGGGTTCTTCTATTCGTTATTGTTGACCCAATAAAGAAAATATATATAACAATTATATATAACAATCATACAAGAAGGTACTGGGTCATGTTACGTTAACATTCTTTCGTGTCGTAACCCTTAAAAAATCCACTCATGAAAACAGGAAAATTTTTCAACCCGAAAAGGACCACCGATCAACCCTACCACTTGGAAAAATATATAACAGTAACTCCCCGAGTTTATTTGCTTGACGGTAGTCTATTATCAAATTACCTGTCGCTGTTTTTATCCCGATCAGCGCTGAGCAGTAGAAACAATTCATTATTAAAAAAAGAAAAAGAAAAAAAGAAAGAAAGAAAAGAAACATCGATACGTTCATTAATACACCCCAATGCAGCTCAATTTGGGAGCATAACAATAGATTGCAATTCTCATGAGATTGAAATTACTTTGTATTGTACGTACACCAAATTGTGCTGCTTTGAAGTCAAATGCAAAATCTCTATTCCACATTCAAGTCGTTTTCGTAATCCAGACCCTTCTCACGACTGAGTTTGATTTTTGGTTAGCTGAGAATGGTCTGGGCACGAGAATGCAATCAAGTAACCTTTTCTGATCTTGTTCTTTCTTCAGCCTGTTCAGATAAAACTGCAACTTTCTTGGCACAACTATCTGAAGCCCGTGTCAAGTTTCTTTCTCGGCACCAGTCCCGAAATTGAGATCGGCCTCTACACCGCTTGTTTTGTCCTGAGACCCAATCGCAGGTGTACTTGTGCTGTCAATGGTCAGACGATAACAATTCAGAGCTATACTCACTCGAAGAAATATGTTGGATCAGCTTTCCCCATTGTTTAAGAAAATCTCCTCAGTTGTTAGAGCGATTCCATTTAACACTTATCTTATATCTTGAAATGTATTTCAAATTTGACCAAATTGTGACCCCTAATTCCTTTCGGTCATGTTATGATCTATCTCACATCTTCCTCGTCTTCTACCTTTTTTTTAGAATGAAATGTAAACAAAATAGAGTTGAATCGCTAATCGAATTGAATACGCTAGAATCTGTCTAGAAAATAAAGAACTATCAAAAAGAAACTATTTTGTTTTCTCTCTTCTTTTTTAGATTCCTTTCTACAAGCCGCAATATCCGATGCTTCAATCAATCAAGCATCGATTAATCTCAGCTACGATTGAGCTAATTTTTAGGTCGAACCGAACAAATATATGCACGCTTGTTTTTAAAATTGTAATTGAATTGTGAAGTCTTAAGCTACGAAAGCACGATGGCGTCACCACATATGTAAGACTTGTATGTCTTAATCTTTTCCATATAGCAACTATAGCTGGTAAAACCCCCCCTAATTAGTGTAAAATGTGTCAACAATAGACAGTTTACCTTGGAGAGTCCTAAACCACCATAATGGCTTAATGTCTTATTACGTCTCCCTATGTACTCGCTGCTTTGACATATTAACTAAATATATATAAACAAACAAACAAACAAACAAACGAACAAACCAACCAACCAACCAACCAACCAACAAACAAATATAAACAAACAAACAAATATAAAAATAAATAAATAAATAATAAATATAAATAAATAAACAAACAAACAAATAGTCAAACAAACCAAAAAATAAACAAACAAGCAAAAAAACAAGCAATTACACAAACAAATACACAAACAAATAAAAAAACAAATAAATGAATGAATAAATGGTAATGTATATTTTATTGGTAAATAATTATTTATATATACTTTTTTATTATAGAACATTCCTTTTTTAGAAACAAATCTTTAGCCTATTACCTCACATTTAGTAATTCGGAAGTCCTCTATTTTAAAAACGTATAAAATTTATATAAAACTCTATAATACGTAGCTTCGAGAATAAATTTCCAAAGCATTTCAAGGAATTAACGCGACAATAGACAAAGACCCTTACTATCGTTCTACTCTAACCATAAACACTCGAGTTTTTTTATTTATTTTTTATTTATCTAAATAAACTTTATTTTTTATTTCTCTTTCATCATTTCATCTCCTTTAATAGCTTTTATAGACTTTCAATACATGTAACTCGAATTATATCTTCTCTTTCTCTTTCATCAATTCATCTCCTTGAATAGCTTTTATAGACTTTCAATACACGTAACTCAAATTGTTTTTGTTTTCGATTCGTGATCTGATTGGCTGACAAACTCGAGCGTCAACGGTTAAAGTAGAATGACAGTAACTTTTTCTTTTCGTTAGTCTCGATCATTCCATACCAATGAAACGATGATCAGGCAAATTGCAAGATGGCGTCGTTTTACTACCACTACCAAAATGCCTCGCAAATTTTCTTCTTAATCAAATTTGTATTTCTTCATAAGAATGGCAAGACAAGTGATGTTAATTAACTGAATAAAAGAAAGTGTGCAAGGGATTATGGTAGTGGTAGTAAATAACGCTATAATGCAAGAGAACTATTATTGGGTAGAATTCCCCATGTATCAACGATATCACAGAAGTAAGCTTTTAAAGCCTCGCTTTTCTGGTCACCATTTTCAGATAAATCTTAAACGATTCAAATCCGCTATCATCGAATTATATTTCCATACTATATCAGTTTCATTGATAATCATATCGTTTCATTGATGTTTATACTTACTTCGAGAAAGATTGTCGACGTGAACGGCAAGCACCGACCGAATAGAATTAAAAATACCCTTTGGGTGCCAAAGACAAATTATTTTTCCCTCACATTTTCCAGGTCAACGTTCAATAGTTGGTCTTCCCATGTAATAACCATCTTTTCAATAATAACACTGAAAGAATCCTATCCAAATGCCCGGGGCTTTTGACGACGCTCTCCAGGCATTCTTATCAAAAGGGTCGTTTCAGTCGTTACCATGGTAACACTTATAGTCGTGTCCTTCACGGCTCTAGTTGTAGTAGTTGTAACTTCTTCTGATACAGTTTTAAGGATAGCTTCCGTTGCGGACATTACTTCTAGGTTCGTAGTTACTGTTGTTTTGACGATGAAGATGATTGAAGAAGGAGTAAAATCCATATTATAATTCTTAAACCAAAAAGAATAAACAAAGTTAAATTGAATACAAGACGAAAACCAGTAATACTAGGTTGCTATCAATAGACGTCACTTCCGGTAATAGCTCTTTTTTGATGTCTTGTAAAATCCTGGAGGTTGTTTTGATCTCTTATTTTCTGGTTTGATGTCGTGAAAATAGTCAAATACGATAGTTTGAGGACTTATTTTGATATGTTTTGACTTAGCATCCGCTAGTTGCCCTCAGCAAACCGGTTGTTTGCCCCCCAGTCAACTCCAAAAAGTCACGTGATTGATAGTAAGCAATACTACATGATAATATCAATGATCGCATACAAGACATGTTGCACTAAACATACACATATACCAAGAGAAAATGAACAAAGAGAAGAAATCCCCATGCCCCATCATGTGCACACTTTGATGCTATTTTTAACTCGTTACCATGCCCGCGCGAAAATCATGCTTCCTTTAATGCCTCGTTTTAGGACACGAAAAGCGACAAAAACACAGGCTTTTGTTTATTGCAAGACTAGGAGCCGCCTACCCCCAAGAAATCAACCAATCAGGTTCTTCGCTCAAAATATCTGCAAGCTAAAAATAGCATCAAACTGTGCACATGATGGTTACAAGGCTATATAGGTAGGATTCCTTCTCTTAGTTCATATTCTCTTGTATATACAAAATAAACTAATAAAAAAACCCCACAAACACACAAAGAAGAAAAAAACAACATAAAAATGAAAAAACAACAACAAACAAACAAACGAAAACAAAAGCAAACAAACAAATAAAAAAACTTTTTAATCATTTGGATAGACATTATCTATCTAGGTGTAACAGCGATAAAACCTTCACCTTCAATAATTGTTCAGAGCGGACGCAAAATTTTTGCTGAGAAACTGTTCAATGTATCAAGGTCAGCTTTACTACGAGTTTCATCCCTACGCAAAACCAACATAGCGGGTTGTGTGAAACACGGATAGCTACTCTTTCAATTTTTTGGCGAATAAGGGCATTCTACCAAATTACGTCCACAAATTACAAAATCCCTCGCGCGCACGGAGCCACCGTTTTTCTTTTAAACGTTTTGCGTGTTTTTCTTTTTTTCTTTCTTTCTTTCCTTTTACAATAAAAAATGAAGAAATAATAATAATAATAATAATAATAATAATAATAATAATAATAATAATAATAATAATAAACACGATGGTTTACCGCTGTATGTATCCTATTTACCATTACACGACTTCAACAGTTGGTCAAAATTTGTCATTAGTCACAGCTTGGAAAGATAGGGATTGACTCGGAAACGATCCCACATATGAAAGACGTAAAATGAACTATTTTTATATATTTTATTTCATAAATATTTCAACCACAATGAATCATGGCATTCATCAGAACATTCCGTTCTTGAGCAATTTTGGTTTCGAGGTTAGATTTTGTCGACAATGTTAGTATTTGTAATGTTATCCGTCGTTTCTTGATAATTATAAGCGTGCTCGATAAATTCGTTCGTAAAATCATTTGCAAACGAATGAAATTGAAAATTTATAACAATATAATTTTCTTGAATGCATTGGACTCTTATCGCATGTTGAACAAGTTTCTTCATATGGAAGTTGTATTGTATTTTGTAGCCTGCAGAGCAGGCGTTCTTTTGATGGATTTGAGAGGAAGAATCGGGGTTTGGGGCTCCTGTTTCGACCAGACCAGAGGCCCGTGAGAAAAATAGGACCTAGCAAAAAATGGGAAGGTGGGGGAGGGGGAGGGGAAAGAAGGTTCCCTTCTTCCCCTTCCCGTCCCCTCCCCCTTCGCTTCTTTTTTGCTCGGTTTCAATTCTCGCTCGTACGTTCCAAAGTTTCCTGCTTTGCAGGCTATGTATTTTGTTATAGTGTTATGTATGGCAGAGTAAAGGCATTTAACCCGTAAAACAAAAAATATTAGTAGGCAGACACAAAAGAAAACAATGGAATTAGGGTCTACTAATGTGTATTAGTCTAATATCTATTGCACGGGTTTAGTGACTTCACTCTAGTCAAATAGACACAAAAGAAAACAATGGAATTAGGGTCTACTAATGTGTATTAGTCTAATGTCTATTGCAAGGGTTTAGTGACTTCACTCTAGTCAAATAGACACAAAAGAAAACAATGGAATTAGGGTCTACTAATGTGTATTAGTCTAATGTCTATTGCACGGGTTTAATGACTTTACTCTATAATTTAATTATACTAATCTATATGCATAAATGTATTCCTTTTTCTAATGGAAGCTTTACAACACGAACTATAATCTATGTACCATAATATCTAACACCTAAATACGTTGTCTAAAGCTAAATTTCATATATCATGAGAAAATAATTCAAGAAAAGAAAATGATATAAAGCGCTAAATTAAAATCAGTTCGTTTGAAAATCATTTGATTTTCCAATTCTGTAATTATTTAAAACAAATAAATATATTATTAAAAACTTACAATTAAAAGCTTTTCTAAAAAAAAGATATATTTTGGCTTATCGCTTAAATTCACTAAGACTACTACTGCATCTAATGTTCTGCGGGAACTCATTTCATAGGAATGGTGATACACATGAAAGAGCTCTATTTATCCATATACGTGACCTGTCATAACGTGATGACAGGTAACAAGATGCAGATCAGCGTTAAAACTATAAAGCTTGATGCAGTTAGAAATAAATAAACCTGTGTTTTATTTTCCTTTTATCGTTCGAAAGAAAACATTTGTTTCTGAATCTTGCGTAAAATGGTACCCTCGACATAGTACTTTCCGACCCTCGACTTAGTACCCTCGACCTCGACATAATTCCCTCGACCCTCGACCAAAAGACAGACTCAAACCAAACATTTGGCTTCTGCTAACTGCCAATGTTTTTATTGCTACGCGCTGGGTTAACAGGGTAATAGACTGTCGTCAATAAAATAAATCCTTAGAGTATTTATAATATACGGATACTACGTGATACTGTGAGAAGGTACACATAAATGATTAATTTGATTGACGGTAGTCTCTTGCCTGATTTTCCTGTCACGGTTGTTTCAATCGCCGATCATAGCGTAGCAATAATACGCAGGTAAATCCAATAACCAGATACAAATTCCCTGAAAGAACGGAGAGAACCAACAAGGCAACTTTATTCACAAATGACGGCGATTGACCTTGACATTAAATGAATTATACAATCGATGGAAAGAGAAGCTAGTTCGTATTGATGATGTATTTCATAAAGAAATCGGTAATCACTTTGATACTAGGATTCTTCTTTAAGAAGACAAGTTAGAATACATATATGTTTGCTTATTCCTACAAAGGATCATTCAAACGCGTGTCTACAAAAAGTAAGACCCGAGTTCAGCTATGAAGCGAAATAGGTATGACCTACGACCTATGTAATACTCTGTATGATCAAGTACATAGCTAAATAAATACTCAGAAGTAGAGAGTAAAGCTAGAAATACATACCTGGTTTAGAACGGATTACACGCAAAGTACAGTAAAGCCGATCAAGGAAAATCTGAGTTCATTCGTTTAATTAGTTACTGATTAAAATCACATTAGTTTGTTTTAACAATGGAAACGTTAAAAATTAGTTAACAAAAGGAGGGTCGTTCGTAGGAAAGGTGATAATTGTGAGAGGCTGTTTAACGTGAGATTCCTAGAATACGAGCATAACCATATGCGGTTTCATATTGCAAACTCATGGTTTGCGAAATGAAGTGCCGCAATAATCATTGACTTCCGAATATAAATTTCAAAACTAATTTCAACTATAAATTTCCGCCAAATAAGAAATAAAAACCTGTTACATACAGCTCAAAAATTAGTATTAATAGGGCCGGATCGCTAAGGCAATCTCGGGTTCGCTTCATGGGGTACTTATTTATCCGGTTTTATTTTTTTTCGCCAACGGTAAAAATAGAGCAGGAAACTTTGACTTTCGACAAATGGTACACTCGTCTATCAAACGAACCGAAAAGACCGAAAAAAGTTCATAACTTCAACCAGAAGATGAAGTTTCTAAGAAAATTCCGATCGCAACGACTCATTCAATTGCTTTTTCGATTGCTTTTTTCTATTTTATTTTTTGAATTGCTTTTTTCTAAATTCTAATTCGCCTGTCTTTGGGCTTTCACGTATTTAGGGGCCTAGCTCTGTTGTGATATCCCATGCTGCGAAATCAGCAGATTTTTTTTGTAAGCACCCATAGAGTAGGTATCACATGTGAGTGCAGATGATATTATTGGTTTCCCTTTGTTTTTCTTCCAGTTTTGTACTATATCCGCATAACCTAACACTCACTTATTAGCTGTGGCAGTGTCCTGGTGATATGTTTAGTCTAGAGATCGTTTAAGGGTATAGATATATTTTTAAATTATCCCTGAACTTTGCCCTTGTTGTGTTTTGAGATACGGAACAGAAAGGTCTACATGTTTTTCTGTCTGTCTGTCTAGACAAAGGCCTAAATAGTAAAGCCAAATGCATGTTGGTCTTGCTTGTTGTTCGTGTACACTTATTTTAACGACGGATTAAGCTTCATCTTTTTCCTTCCCGCAAACGGCAAACGTGACCACGTTTTCGTCGTTTCCCTGCAATCACTTAATCTTTTGCAAACCTTCTCGACAAAGACACATATTCTTATTTTTATCTACTACTTGGAGATCATTGCTTTTCCCTAATTTTAAAGAATTTTTTAATGGTCAACCGACGTTTCACGTTTGCCGTAAACGAGAATTTTAACCTAATAAATGATTAAGGAAACTTCCGCGTCAGTAAAAAAACTATAATCTCACTCCAACAACGGACTAACATCCGAATTATATTTTTGGAAACGGTGTTTCCTTAATCCAACGTGCCCACGCCGTCGTAACTAGTCACCGCTAGTCGTGGTCAGGAAATCTTATTTATGAAGTTAGTCACCGGAAAGCTACAAATCTAAAAAGAATTATGATAGTTTTGCACAATCATGCTTCGACAGTGCTGATGCTGTAAAATTACAAATTAGCCTAATTTGTTCTGTTCAACTTTCTGCTTGCCGGACCAAGGAAAGTTTTCCTCGAGATGTTGACTTGGTTTAAACACCGTCCGTTCTGTCTCCGCTTTGAAGCTTTTCGGTGACTAACTTTACTAAAATGATGACATAAATGTTTTCATAACCTATTATACAATTATTAAACAAAATCGTAGTGTAGCAGATTGTGTTCCATTATCTCCATAATATGCTACAGTGATTTTATTTAACCCGTGAAAATGACTATTTAATTAGTTATAGTTGATAAAAAAGCAAAAGAAAACAATAGGTTTATAGTCTTCAACTCTCTATTTAATCTATTTAATAGATAGTTGTAGACTCTAAATCTATTGTTTTCTTTTGCTTTTTAATTCGTACTATTTTTCAAGGGTTAAATAAAATCACTCTATTTTTTTACAACAACTCACGTAAATAACACATTCTGATTGGCTGAGAGCTATGATCAATAAGAGGACAGACACATGGATGACGTATTGTTTTTGAAACCAAGACTCGCCGGTAGGATTTTATCGTAAGGACTGTGTTTTGCGAATTTATTTTGCTAATAAAAGTCGACAATGCATGAAACCAAAAGAGGAACCAAACTTTGAATTTAATCTTGCTGATAGTCTTGCCGACGAATATTTAGTTATGGAGGCAGAAAAGATAGAGGAAGACGTGAAAAATTCATCTCGCTTTGCAAATTGCGAAGAAAAAGACTTGAATGAGCTTGTGTCAAGTGCCATTCCAGAGTCGATCTTCAATGGCTGCTCCATCCAGTACGTGAATGTCTATGTTGTCAAGCATTCTTTCACAGTGGCTGTCAAGGAAATGTCAAATTTAGCCAATCACAGTGTAGGAAGTTTGGTTGTGAAATGTTGACGTGTTTTATGAAAAAAACGTTTGTAAGTTATAAAATAACCTTTGAAGTTTTCAAAAGTAAATAACCGAAAAACCTTCGTCTTACTTTCTGTACTCTGTCCTCTAATGATCATGAAAACTACTATCTTAGCGAAAATATTCAAAAGCTCACGATAATCGGAGCTGTTTGGTCTATCGCCTTGCTTTCCTTGAAAGACAAATTTTCGAAAAAACTTTTCGCTTATTTTATTTTGTAAACATTTCGCAGTTTGTTGTAAAAAACAGATCGCACACAGATTTCCATTGTTTTGCCTCTTATTGATCATAGATGACGTCTTAAAATGTTCAAACTTTACAGTGAAACTACTCGCTGCGCTCGTGGTTTCACTTTAGTTTTAAACATTTTAAGACGTCATCTATGATCAATAAGAGGACGGACAATGGAAATCTATGTGCGATTTGTTAAATGTATATCTAAATCTTTTAAACGTGTTTTCGCTGAACTTAATAAATGCTGCAAAAGCTTATTATTCAGTGGTCTAGTATACCTAGTATACTCTGGATTACAGAGGCTCTCTAACTCGAGAGAAACTCTGGAAGTCAGGGTAGTCTTTAGCCCGGTTTAGACGATACGATTTTCGCCTACAACTATCGTATACAACACGCTTGCGTCTGTCGTAGGCGAGTTGTAGGTTTGATTTACACGCTACGACTCGAGTTGTAAGATGGCGCGAGCGTGTTGTATACGATAGTTGAAGGCGAAAATCGTACGGTCTAAACCGGCCTTAATATACCTACATATAGAATAACTAATTAATGCGAGTGACATGAAAGTGAAATAAATTAATATTACTTACTGCCAATAAAACTAAATAATTCCATTCAAAACTTGGCAGATGGACCATACATGTATCGTAGATGTTGGGATGGACTTCAAGTAACTATCTATCTATTGTGCGTACTATTTTTCACGGGTTAAATAAAATCCCTCTATTAATGTATATCTAAATATTTTTACATGGATCTTCGCTTGACTAAATAAATACAGAAAAGCTTATTATCAATGGTCTAGCATATCCTGGGTTACAGAGGCTCTCTAACTCCAGTGAAACACTAGAAAAATTTGAGCAAGAGAGCCTCTGGAAGCAAAGATAGTCTAACACATAAACATATAGAATAAATAATTAATGCGAATGACATGACAGTGAAATACATAAATATTACTTACCGTCAATAAAACTCAATAACTTCCTTCAAAACTTGGCAGATGGACCACAGAGGTATCGTAGATGTTGGGATGGACTTCAAGTGTGGGGTTGACTTCGAGTACTTTTTTGATGCCAAGATGCAAATATAGATGATTTCATTTATTGAATATTTGTTTCTTAGCTTCTTCGATTATTGATGTAAAACCGACTCAGAGTTATGTGTATTTTTGAGCTTCACAATTTTTTGCTGGAATCTACTAATTCGGTTATACAAAACGCGAAATTGTGTTCAGATCTGAAGCATCCTTCGTCTTTGAGACGTACCATTTCCCGAATCAGTAAATCTAAACTTACGTTTCTCTCTCCTTTGTTTAGACGCTAGGAAACCAATTGATGGCTAGAATATGTCCAAGTTACTCTACCGAAGTAGCAATTCCAGGTAAGAATAAAATCGCTTTTCAAACCAATATCATTGTATATTTTTCGAATGAATAACAAAGGAACGACTGAGCTATTCTCAATGCCACAAATAGCTGTCTTTTGGTACCAGCTTGGAAATAACACATAAATGTTTTCAAAATACGGTGACGTAGAACAGGTTTAAAACCACCAACTGCAATGTAACAGCTGGGTAAATAAATTATAAGAAGAAAGATCCTCTATTTACTGTAAAGCGAATTTATTGCTCGTCAATCTCGATTCTTTCATACATTTTTTTCTGTTGCATTTTTAATTCTTATTTTCAGTCTCACTTTTGAGTGTCAAGTCTTGTATTTTTAAGTTTTTAATTCTTATTGTTTGATTTTAATTCTATTTTTCGATTGTTATTTATCTGAATTGCAATTTATCTAGTTTTTCGTTTGAATTTCATTTTTTAATTTTCAAAGAATGCCCGAAATCAATTCTACAATTGTTTTGTACCAACTTCAATCAATAATAATAATAATAATCTCCACAGAGGAAACTATTCAAATCTTCGATGATTTTCAAAAAGGAAATCCAAAAAGAGAAATGCCGTGTGGACTTGTATAGTTTATTGGCTTCAGCCGATGAAGCTATATATGTTATTTACAGGCCAGGAGATCCAAATAGGGAAAAACTGTGCCCGAGGTCTTGAATACGGACTCGGTCCGTTTTCAAGACCGAGGAGAGTTTTTCCTTATCCGGTGTCACAGGGATTTGTGTTCCCCCGAGTTATGTGTTCCCCGAACACTGGGCACTAGTGTTTTGTGTTCCCCCCTCCTCTCCCTATGAAACATCTTTTGGCACGATTCTCTCCCCCAGAACAAGGAATCTCTATAAATGATTGGTTTTCGGTTGAGACAAACTGGCTAAATCTCAGAATTTTCTTCAAATCTAAATTCAACGAACGAATTAAAAAAATCATGAAAGCTTCACAGTATGATAATGTTTTTACCTATTTATGCCGAAAGGAACATCCTCTTGATTTTGTGAATAAAGAAAAATATGTTTTACAAGAAGTTCTTGCTCGAAATAATTGCACACGAAGAAACTCATTAGCATCTCGTACTATGCTACGTAGAAAAAGGAGGGAAAAAGAGAGTGGTAATCAGAGGACGTGAAGAGAAGCAAAGCTAGGTTCTTTGAGGAGTGCCATTCATCTGTTTTCGGCGCCCATGTAGGGCTAGATAATATTGAGCAAAGAAATTTTGCATATAAATTTTGGCGAAAGACCAAGAAAAGAACTCGCTTGAATTATTGCATTCGGTAAATACAATTTTATCTCTCAAAATACCAACGGCAGTAGAGGATCACGCGGTTATACGGTTTACGATAAAGATGTACGATAGAAACAGTCCACTGATTTATTTTTCGATTTTAGAGTTAAAATGTCCTTGTTCGGGGAGAGAGAACCGTGTCAAAAGATGTTTCATAGGGAGAGGAGGGGGGAAGACAAAACACTAGTGCCCAGTGTTCGGGGGAACACATAACTCGGGGGAACACAAATCCCTGTGACACCGGACCGACTATAGGACGGCAAATATGTTCCCCCCCCCCCCCCCATTTTTTTAACTTGTTTCTTTAAAGGGACTCTGAGGTGCCAGACACATCATAGCTTAAAATGTACATCAAACCTTGTTGATTTTGAAAATCGAAGTGAAAATTCCATGAAATGCGTTTTTTGGGGTGATATCGTCCGTCAAAGTTGCGAAATGACTTAAACTGGGCTGCCTGTGGAATATCGTGGATTTGATGGCTTGGGATGAATGAGGTGTGATGACGTCAGATAGTGGAACATGTTGGATAGCTGGAGTTGAATCAACCAAATTTCGCTATGGAAGTATGGCTGTTCTTTGTCAATTTGAGCCGGAAATTGCTTGAGGAGAAGAATATAATACACCCGATGAAAGTGTGATCGAGGACAGTGAGCTAGAAGAAGTGGCGAACGAGGAAGGGCTTCTAGGAATCGATTAAAGTCAACAATGTGTCGTGATGAAAACAGGTAGGTGATATGTGTTCATGTTGTTAAATGAGCTTATTAGGTAAAGGATTATGAGGTAAATGAAACATTTTATTTCACTCAAGATTTCAATATTTTCTGTTAAACTCAACGTAATTTTTAGACGTGACATGCATCACGACTATCGTGTCTGAACCGAGATGTGCTTAGGACTGCATTTAATAGTTTCTCTTCATGACAGAGAAGGCTCATTCCAAATTGAACAAATATTACAAATAAGTGAGTTTTCTTTAAGTAATTGCCCTTACGTTCTTATATTCCAAATAAGTGAGCATTTTTCGGTATTTTCTATTTCACATACGTATACGTTCAATGCATATTCATTTCGCTGAAATGCTTTTTCAGCCCTCTGCGTTGTGCTAGTTCTGATATCGCCAATTTATAATTACATGGTGAATGCACGGTTATCTTAGCAAAAAGATCAGCATGTGTGGTATCTAAGATATTAAAGATCTACCTTCCCTGAATGTATGAGGAAGATACTGGCTTTAAAGAAGATGGAAGTGAAGATGAAGTTGCTGACACGTACACCACATCGATTCCTAGAAGCCTTTCCTCGTTCGCCACTTCTTTATATCATGAAAGACATTGAAAAAATGAACTATGCTTTAAAAGGTCATTGCTTGAAAGTAATCTATAAATATATCTTATTATATATCTTTTTGCTTCATTGCATAACTAAGTTATTTTGAAAAATAAAAACTGCTAAGTTAGAAATTATATTTATATATATATATATATATTACTGTTTGTTTAATAAATGTATTTTTGATCAACAAAAGTTTATAGTGAACATTTTTGTTCAATCCATGAGACTTACATAAATAATATTATTCTGTGAAATATTCAACTATAATAAATTATCAAGAGTATTTGAATACATAGTATAGTTTGCACATTCCTGATATTAGTTGAATTTTAAATACTATTTTCAAGATCCTTGTTTACAATACATGCATATATTTTATTACTGAATTCTTACATCTATGTACATATTGGTCAATACTAAGGGACCTTAACCCCCTGGACAGTGGAAATTTCCCCCCTACATGGGCAAGCTATGCAGTCAAATACCCCATACCAGGACAGAAAACAAATCAAATTTTTATACCTTGGGAAAGCACTGCCAACATTCAAAAGGGCATAGCTATTTAGTCCGGGAATGTAGTGTAATAATTGTGTCCTCATTGTCATAAATTATTAATGTTTTTAAAATATACATTATATTTCAGGTAGATTGGCTGAAAAGTTACAAGCTACCAAATAGGGTTAGTAGACTTCAGGCAATCGGCAAAATATATCATATATGATTATGAACTCAACTACTTTATTGATAAGAATCTGGCTTATGGTTGTTATGGCCTGAGGATGATATTGTTATTTACTATCTACAGTATATCTAGCATACATATTAAGTAAGAAAAGCTAAAGTAATATATAGAGTGGGGGTTGGAGAGCTTTATTGATATCCTGAAATGGCAAGCTGTTTTAAAACCCAAAATTGGAGTTTCATAAGACAGTTCATTTAACTAACATGATCCAATTCTTTATTTTTTAGTTTTCATGTGCTGTTGAGGCTGGACTGTCCAATAATTTCTCACCCCAAACCTCATTAATGAGATAGTGCGTGATGTATGCACTAGTGTGCAAAACTTTACACGAAGCCCTAATATCAGGGAAAGAGAAGCTGTGGCTATGTTAATTGTAGAAACTTATCCTTTTTTGAAAGCCCCTCAACTCAGCAAAGATTCCAAGCCTTGGGTAAGCAAATATAAGAGTAAGAGAATAGACTTAACTTTATACAACGTATGGTTGTGATGTTTGGAAACAAAGTGCTGCAATCATGCCAGGAGGGTTGTGCGTACCTAAAATGTGAATAAGCCTCATTTCTTTAGTTTTGCAACAATGGTTGCCACCGGTAATTAAGCAAATATGATTATATTTTAAGGTTAAATTGTGTAATGCAACCATTTTTTTTTCTTAAGAGCTTAAGTATATTGAATCATGTATATCTATAACATGGTAGGACATGTTTAAGATAGACAACCTTGTGCCTATTACCATCACATTCCAACAACCTATCTGGGATAAAAATCAATAAAAATCAATAATAATAAAAAAAGTTTGAAGGGAAAAATAAAAGGGCATATTATTTGAAACTGGCATTCTTTCAATACAGGTAAATAGTCTGATTGATTCTCTGGGTTTGTTAGTGTGTCAATAGTAAAAGTATTAATTTTGATGACAAAATATATTTTGTCTAGAGAAAACCTACTAATTGTTGCCAACAATTAACATGCATATACATTTTTGTATGTAGGGGGCCTTTGAAGTAAAGATCATGAATCGGTTCAAAAAGCTTCAGCTCAAAAGAAGCAACCAAGATAAAGAATGCACAAAAGAAAAAGCCGCCAGTGGCCTCAATTTAAAACCCTCCAAACAAAAATACTGGATGGTTGTCCCTACAGATGATAACAGTGAAGACGAAGTATAGGTTGCAATCCTTGCAATAAAGCAGGAATGGAAGAAGTCAAGGAAGGACCATGGGAAAATAAAAGAAATGATGAATCAAACATATGCAAAAAGAAGAGAGGTGGTTCTAATTGAGCAACAGCCTCTCAAAGAAATAGTTAGCATGTTCCCACCTGTCCAGAGTATGCTCTATGTAAGTGTAAATCAGCTACAGTGTATAAGATAATGTGTAATTTGTGGGACCTTCAAACAATTTGGAAAGCGTGGGTAATATAAATGTGTTGCATCTCATGTGAGTACAGTTGTTTGTTGGTTCACCATGCTTTAAGGGTTTGTTCTCTGGGTTCTCTGATGATTCTTTACTCCATAAATTCAACTTATAACTTCTAATTGGATCTAATTCAGTTGCCTCTTTAGTGGACCTAAACCTGTAAAAAAAATAGCTGCCGCAGTTTGATTTCAGGTTCATGTTCAGTTCATGTTCTCCACATCTATTTCTACCTCTCACATATCTATGTAGCAAATTTATTTAGCAGTTTGAATACTCTTCAATGAGAGAGAGGAGTCTAAATTAATTAATTAATATCTGTTAACAGATTAAAGCTGATTTTGCAAGAGTAATGGGAAATCCAGACCTGACTACCCAGATGAAGAGCAGCTTCAAAGATGTTTGGAGCTGCCGGATGTTAAGCTATGCGAAAAAGAACAGCAAACATGAAAATTTTTTTTTTGGAAATGACTGCTGCCATTGACAGTGGATGCCAAGAAGAAGATAAAACAGAAACATTTTTTAACTTTTTAATTTTTTCCAATTCCTATTAACCTCTTTTTTGGAGGAATTGTGAATGCAAGTTTAACATGAATTCCCAGAGTCCCAAAATACCTTTATTTTCCCTATTTCATACTGATGTCAAAGTGAATTTACATGGGAACAGAATCACATAAATCAATAGAAAAATTCAAATAAAATCCTTATTCTCTTCTAACGTTTGGCTTCATTTTGTCTATATTATATTTTGTGTTTCAATCATGGTATTTCGTTGACATGGGTGTTCCGTTCCCATGTTTTCCCCTTGTGTTGTTTCCATTCATAAGAACAGTTAATCAATGAATATATTAAATGAATAAATTATGATTTTTTAAAAACTAATTCATGAAAAAGAAAAAAAAAAGGAATGATGACTCATAAGGTAATTGAGAGAAAACAAAGATAACGAGCAGCTTCTTAGTACATTGTTTTGTTGAACATTCTTTTAGAATGCAAAGAAAGATCAGCCTTGAAGTTGGCCTCAATGATATCGAGGCCTCCAAATAGAAAAGGAATACAAAGCTAGGATCATGAAGAAGCTGTAATCAAGGTCATTCAAGTAAGTGCAATAAAATATTAGCCGTGAGTGAAAAAAACTATATTTCCCCCTCCCAACCTTCACAATGATAAGCAAATGATTTTAAAAATTTACAAATTGTTATTTTTACAGGACCATCAGTCACTGGATGAGGCAATCAAGGGTTTGCGGCAGCCAGTCATTATAGTTGCTAATGACCTCTACAACTCCGATTTGATGTATGTGGCTGCAGAGGGCATGTTGTTCTCGACAATCACAACAAACAAGATCGCTGATGCCATAGTAATCCTATTGGCAACATACTACCTTTTCAATCTTGATTATGTGGTTGGAAAAAATATTTTCTGTTTTTAGAAAAAACCTTAATGGGTGTCACAGATCTTTAGTGTGGGATACCCTCGGCCAAGGGAATTCAAAAAGACTCCAAAAGCTCCAGAATAGAGCAGCAAGGGTAATTACGAGAACATCAAATGACACCCCCGCCACTGAAGCATTACATGATTTAGGCTGGGTCTCTTTAGAGTCCCAGAGGGGGAAAAACAAAGCTAAGCAAATGTTTAAAGTGTTAAATAATATGGCCCCAAGCTGCCTTTCTGAACTTTTCGTCAAAAAGAAACATCACAAATTATAACCTTAGAGGGTCCTCCACTTCGCTACAGTTACCATTCCCTAAAACGGAATACATGAAAAAAAGCTTTAGCTATGATGGGGCTAAGCTTTGGAATTCACTAACTGAGGACTGTAGAAATCAGAAAAATAATAAATCGCTTTCCCAAAAAATTGACTCGAGCTCCCACCCATAACAAATACATGACCTCTTTATTTCTTTATCAAATACATGAAATCTCTTTATACATATAATTATTACAATTGAAATAATAAGATTTTAAGCATATTATAGATAGTTAGATAAATAGCTTATGCTGTTTATATATATATATATATATATATTTATATTTTGATGTAATTCTATTTTTAGTCCACACGCCCCTTGTGGAAATCAGCTGAAAGTTGTCGGGGCAAGCGTGTGTTTTAAATAAAGTTGACCTACCTACCTACAGATGACAAAAGCCCTGTGTCTGTTGACACCCTTATTGAAGTATTATTAAATTTAGATATGAATAAATAAGTGTGTTAACTCCATGCAGCAATTACATTGTATTTTATATACTATTTCATTATGGAATGCATTATATTTCATGAGAAAAGCATGCAAGACTTTCATTCATTATGCATTGCATTGGCTAGAGAGTAATCTAAGTAAATGCTGTTCATGTCTATTTGGAGTAGACTGTTGTTATGTCTAGTTTTCTTATTCATGTTACATTAGGTTTCATAAAGATTTATTTATTTCTATTAAAAAAGCTTGGTCCTGCTTTATTTATGTTTAAGTTTAATATTAAATACGCCAAAACCATTTTCATAAATAATTACCGGTACCTACAATATAAGTGCCGAAAATGAAAATGTCCCTTATCTTAAAGAGCAAAAACAGCCCCAAATTCACAGCCAGAATGGTTACCGTTTTAGAAGTGCCAAAGGAGCCCTATTTATGGGGACAGTTTTAGAATCAAGATTTAGCCCTTACAGACCCAAAATAGCTACCATTTCTGAAGTGCTAAAACAACCCTATTAATAAGGGACACTTTAGGGTCAGCATTTAGCCTCACATAAGGGCTAAAACAGCCCCAAAATCAGGGCTAAAATGGCTCCAATTCCTGAAGTGCCAAAATGGCCCTTTTCACAAGGGGCCATTTTAGGGTCAGCATTCAGCCCCACATAAGGGTTAAAACAGCCCCAAAATCAGAGCTAAAATAGCTCCAATTCCTGAAGCGCCAAAATGGCCCTTTTCACAAGGGGCTATTTTAGGGTCAGCATTCAGCCCCACATAAGGGCTAAAACAGCCCCAAAATCAGAGCTAAAATAGCTCCAATTGTAGTGATACACAATTTTTTAATGTTATAATAAATCAAAGTTTTTCATTTTTATGTAGGGTTCTTGGGTGTCATCCATTAAAAACCGGTTCAAGAACATGAGGAAGAGCAAAGAGCCACGCAGCCAATTCAAAAACGAATGCAGTTTACAGACTGCTGCCAAGAAAGTTAAAACAGGCCTGCCCACATATATGGAATGCGAAACCTAAGAGACGTGCCAGGAACACGAAAGACTCTACAAAGAGAACTACAAAAACCCACCCGAAATTTCCAGCTGATAAAAAACCTTATGGAATTTACATATCCATACAGAAGGCAGCAGATTATGAAGGGGACTTTATCAATTCCTGAGATAATTAACAGATTAACACTACAAAGCTGCTAGTTTTTGATAATTTGGCATATGAGTTACCTGACCATTTAATTTGCTGCTCAACGTCTTGGTTGCTTATATCTTTGGTTATTCACAAATTGTCATGTCTGTGTACATCCCTTGTTTCATTTTATGGGAATTAAACACAGGTGACGCAGCAGTGATTAATATTTCTTCTCCATATTGATTTACATAGTTTAAATAGGAAGTGGCAAGAGTGCTGGAAACCCCCAGCGCATTCACAAAGTTGGGTGAACTGTTCAAAAACAAGTGGGAATCAAAAATCCTGAAATTGGCAAAAGAGAGTCCTAGCTGTAAAGATATCTTTGAAAACATGGATGAGGAGTTGGAGGAAAATCCAGACAAGAAGAAAGGTGTGTGCAATTATTTTGCTTAATGTCTCACATATATTAACATAAGCTTTTGGTGGATGTAGGTGTATCTGTTTTCCCACTTCAAATCATGTGTCATTCCCTTGAGTTGTCATTCTCCTTAGCACTTAAAAAAAAAATTCATAAAAGACATTTGAAACGCAAACAAATAAGAATGGCATGTGTTATGAAATGGGAAGCGTTACGCCAAAGTGGAATTGGTCTATAAGGCACCATCCACAACATGCCGGGCGAATCCGGAACAATTCTTCACCGAAAACAAATTTTCGAAATTAAACCGAATAAACAAAAATTCAGATTCAAATTTATCCGGCATAGTGTGGAAGGGGCCTAAGTGCCAAGGAGCTGGTTTTATAGGGTTTAAATAATAATGATGTTTCATTATAACATGTTAGCTATTCTAATAAAGATATTAATTTATGTATTCAATTACGTATTTTGCCTTGGTCAATTTCTAAAAACTGCTTCCAAGGAGGGAGGGCAATTTGATGCAATTATTTACAGAGCAAGCTTGGAAAAAGATACCCTGGTCCCAGAGCTTTCTGGTTTTTTTTTCTCTGTAAAATCGCCGCGAAGCGGCAACGGCAACAACGAGTTGCGAAGCAGCGAGCCGCGAGAAACCTCTGGTCACGACCGTTGAGAAAACCTCACTTTCATGCCATCAACTTATGATCGTCGAATTCTGATTGGATGTCTATTTTAATCGCTGTACGAGAAATATGATTGGCTGGATTAGATATCTATGGGGGTAGGGGCTGAATGATTTTGTCACGTCAATATTTTTGTTTGGGGGGAGGGGTCAGACTTTTCGTGCCATCGGATTATATCGTCATTATAGCGTCTTGTCAGCCTGAAGTTTGATCTTTAATACATCTTACAATCTTATCTAAAGTCTATAGTTTATAAATATTGCTGGTTTATAGTTTCAATAACGGTTTTGATATCCAGAGAACTATTCGAGAGTATCTTGAAGTCAATTCTCGAAAGTCGTTTTCCCGAAATAGAACAGCTATGGGCTGAGCAAAGCAACGCTTTGTTTGGTCTGTTAAACCGAGAAGTTGTCTTCGCCGTTTTGCCACCCGACCATGGCAAGTCAATCTTTTCCAACTACTGGTCGACTTCTGTAAGGAACTTTATCTCAGAGGGTTTCCTTACCCAAGGAACGCCATCGTCTTGGTGATTTGTCCGCTAAATTCGCTGGTGGAGTCACATATCCGAGAGTTGAATTCCCGAGGCATGACAGCAAGCAGTTTAACAGGAGATATTGATGAATCGAAAACACTGCGTGGTCAATATTCTTATCTCTTCGAAGGCCCCGAGTCTGTCCTCCAAAATGAAAAAAGGAGGAAAATGCTTGAAAGTGAGGTCTATCAAAGAAATGTGTTCGCTGTTTTCACCGATGAAGCGCACGTGGTGCCAAAATGGTAAGCACAACTGATATGACCCATCTTCGTGATGATAAACTTTGACAATCGATTACATGTAACATTAGTACATTAGTGAAATTAGTACTTAGGGACCTAAAATTACGGCTTTCGTATACTTAATCTTGAGAACACAGGGGAGGATAGTTCTGATCATAGAGTAACAGTCACAAAGAAGAAGCAATGATTCGATAAAAGGTTTCTTGGCGTAAACTTTGTAAAAGTTAGAGCTAAAATATTCCTACATGACGTTGTAACCACAGTTCCGAAACATTTGTGAATTATAAAAATTGAAAAAAGCTTTAGATCCCAACAAGAAATCAGCTCAAATTGAAGTATTTTTAGATCGGTCACTTGTTGCACAAATTGTAAATGTCTGCATTTATGCTCAATCATTGGTTATATTTTTTCCAGGGGATTCAGCAGCCAAAAACAGAAATCGAGTAAAAAGGAGTATGTTGCTGCTTTCCGTGAGTGTTTCTCAAGACGTGGGGAACTTAGATCTCTGCTCAGCCAGAAGCCACTGGTCCCCGTCCTTGCGCTGACAGCCACAGCAAACACAAAGACAGGGAAGGACATAAAAGAATCCCTCTGTATTCGAAAAAATTGCATTGAAATTATTCTTAGTCCAAATAGAGAGAATATCTACCTCAACATTGTTAAGGTGAATTCAAACATTGGAAATTCTTTTGAATTGCTTCTAAAGGAGATTCGTGAGAAAAATGTAATACTGGAAAAAACTATTGTTTACTGCAAATCGATAAAGGACTGTGGCCGCTTGTTCATGCATTTTAAACAGGAACTTGGAAAGGATGCTTACGCTCATGATTGTGAAGCTTTGCCACAACATTTGATAATTTCCATGTTTCACCATTCTACACTGGCAAAGAACCAGATAAGAACATTAGAGTCCTTCCATGATGAGAATGGCACATGTAGACTGGTGTTTGCTACTAATGCCCTTGGGATGGGAGTCACCTTTCCCAACATAAGGAGAATAATTCATTATGGCCCACCAAGGGAAATGGAGAACTCGTTCAGCAGATTGGTCGTGGAGGTAGAGATGGTAAGCCTGCTGTTGCTTTAATTATGTACACTGAGCATCATCTGAAAAACTGTGATCAGTCAGTTAAAGACATGTGCAAATCCACATCAGGATGTTTGAGGCAACTTTTACTGGCTGATTTTGGGGTTGAAGAGTTCCCCAACTACCAAAGCCACGAATGCTGTATCAACTGTAACAAAACATGTTTATGTTTAGAGGAATTGTGTAGTATACCTTTGCCTGAAGTGTCACTTCCAGATTGTAAATCCAAAGCACCACAGAAGACCAGGAACATTACAGCACAACAAGAAGAGCTGTTGCGAGAACTCCTAAAAGACAATGTCTTGGAACTTTCTTTGGGTCTCATTGACTTCTTAGGCATAGATGACACTGCTTTATTCACCGATATATTGGTGAAGAAAGTTCTAAAACATGCAAAATTTATTTTCAATAAAGCCTACATACTTGAAAATCTTCCTGTGTTCAAGAACCAACATGCCATGGACCGGTAATAATATTGATGTATAGTTCCTCCACCTTTAGAGACCTTTGACTTCGATCTAACATGAGTGAACACCTGTTTGAACATGTTGTTCACTCAAATTGTTAGATCGAATACCAAAGGTCTCTAAAGGTGGAGGGACCATACATCAATATTATTAACTACTGGTTAAGCATTCCTTTCTTTTCATGTTGGTATATCTTTTCTGATATTTCCCCCACAAATATCAAAAAGCTGCTTGCTTAAAATAATGGCTAGACATCAGACAATAGTCAACAGTGGAATTTGTCTGGTCAGATCTTTGCCTTGCGAATTATCTTGAGCAGTAAAGAAACAAGGAGACAGACTAGCCATTATTTTATGCCCTTAGGGAAAAAAAGAATTTTGCAAATGTTTATCAAGAAAATTAAAGGTACTTTGCAGTATTTTGAACTTAACACAAATGTCATTTGACATATTTAACTAAAACCTAGCTTTATAAAGTTTTCTTTGACACTTTGCTGCACAAAGTAAAAGTTAAAGTTCACATATCAAATTTATTCAACCACAAATTAATCAATTGAAAGTAAACTGCTATCTTGTATGTCTGGATTCTCTTTAGTCCTTTTTCTCTGGTAAGGGGGGGTGGGGGGTTGAGATTACATAAATATTGAGTCATGAAAAATATGCAAAAAAGTGAAACCAGACTCCCCTAAAAAACTTTTCGAATAATTCCTCAAAAAAATTACAAGCAAGACTGTAATTTTATTTTTCCTGCATTGCAAATGTTTATCAAGAAAATTAAAGGTACTTTGCAGTATTTTGAACTTAACACAAATGTCATTTGACATATTTAACTAAAACCTAGCTTTATAAAGTTTTCTTTGACACTTTGCTGCACAAAGTAAAAGTTAAAGTTCACATATCAAATTTTTTCAACCACAAATTAATCAATTGAAAGTAAACTGCTATCTTGTATGTCTGGATTCTCTTTAGTCCTTTTTCTCTGGTAAGGGGGGGTGGGGGGTTGAGATTACATAAATATTGAGTCATGAAAAATATGCAAAAAAGTGAAACCAGACTCCCCTAAAAAAATTTTCGAATAATTCCTCAAAAAAATTACAAGCAAGACTGTAATTTTATTTTTCCTGCATTAAAGCTGGAGTTTAGAATCCTTGTTTGGCCCATTTTTTCTTGTGCTGATTAAACCATGAATTCAGCTTGTCATATTCCAAAGTTGAGAGTATACTTCTTTTAAAATGTGGAAAGGCTGCATGTTGTCTTCCTTCTTCAGCTTTATCAACAAAGACCTCTGCTCGTGTGCAACTCATTCACAATTGTTTGAAAGTCTGATTGAGAGCGTGTCACAGTGTGCTTCCCAGATGGTCTTCTAACAGTTAGCTCTGCATCTATAGAAGACAGCAAATCCTCAACAGGCTTAACTGCTCTGCTGCAGCGTAATGCAGGAGGTTGGTTGAGGTTGGCACCAAGATTACTCAGCATTTCTTTCTGGAGATGTACAATATGTTCCATCCTCAGATCCATAGAAATATTGTTACCAGCTCCACCTTTGTTGTTCACAGTCCTATTCCATATAAGACTGTGTGCCTTTTCTGAAGATAGCAGAGATGGAGTATTTGCAATCAGTTGTAATGCTGCCAAAGCATACTTTGTGTGGCCATGACCTTTATACAACAGCAACATGTACTTCCAACATCTCACTATTCTTGCACCATCTCCTTCTTTTACTGCATCATTAAAATTAAAAATGAGCATTCCAAGACTTAAACGCACACCAGCATAGTTGTATAAATAATCTTCTTTGACTTCTACTTGCTTAGGAGATTCAGCTATTGTCTCAGCAATGTCCACTCCATGTTTGAGTTTCAAATGACTATCTCTTGCTTTCTTATAAACATTTGTCTTCCCGCACTTACTGCATGGGAACACTGTTCTTTGTTTTGGCTGGTTTAAAGTGTTTACATGATCAACAATTTTGCTGTATTCTTCTGATTGTTTCTTCATCACATATTTCTCAAGTATGGTTTTTACATGATTGTAGAACCAAAGTTGTTGGTCTTTCGTAGATGCTGTTCTTTCAGAATGTGGAACAGCTTCGTCATGTATTGACTTCATGCCAAAGTGAGACATTGTTGCTGCAACTATGTAAGCATTTGTTTCATTGTGAACAAAGTCTTTACAGTAATTAAAGTTATCTTGCACATTATTTGTCTTTGCATTAACATTGTTGGTGACATTCATGTTAGAGCACATTGTTCCTTGATCACTTGCTGTTGATTGCTTGTAAAGGATGTCATACAAAATCTGAAAATATAATAACAATTAATGTAATTCTAATTACTGTGATACTAAAACAGACTATTGTTTAAGCCCTAAAGAAAAATAAGATTGGATTTACAAAATGGAGACGGGGGAATGTTAACAAAACCATTACCACTCCTTTAACTTTCACGCGCCCATCAAAACAACAGTCGCAAAGGGGAAATAGGGCAATACACTGCCTCCACCAATCAGAGAATATAAAGGTACCGACCAATTTATTTGATTGACGCAAGTGTATTGCCTAATTTTCAGCTGTTCAATGAGCAAAAAGTTATATAGTTTGAACAATTTTTCTAGAAAGTCAAAGTTTATACTTGCCATGTGCTAATGACTGTGATGTCAAGTCTTAGCATGAATATTTGTAGTTAAATTATGCATTTAATTTTACTTAGTATTTTAGAAGTAATGTATAAAAAACATACCTGGTATATTAAACGAATCCCATGCCAATCTTCGTGTTTAGTTTCAACACCTTCAAGTCTGTCGTAATTTGTGTCTCCATCCCCTCTAGCATCCTTAGCATTTCTTCCTCTCTCTTCTGTAAGTTGATCTCCTCCAAAGAATATACTTTCAATGGCTTCAGTCACTTGTTCTCCACTTTCTGTTGTTGTTACCATGGTAGGTACATATTTCGATCGTATATGTTCCAAGATTTCAATCATCTCATCATTCAGATTTTCATTCTTGAATAAGATTCCAAGAGGAACCTGAAATGCATCAATTTTGTAAAAGTTTCATATACATACATTTATATCATAAAATCTCAGTAGTGTCACCAACATAAAATATATAGCTTTTCCAGCAATTCAATGATAACTAGTCGCACACTGATGCTGTAAATCCTCTATTGAGCACCCATCTCCTCAAATAAGAAATATATTAAGTCGCTGGTCCCCCATTCAGCTTCACTTTAGCATTCAGCTTCACTGATTCTGAGGTCTGGCATACTATATAATATATAGTATTATGTGCTATGTAAATCTAATGACAGGGTTGGAATTCAGTCATGTGATAATCATTTTATTGATTTATTAATTGATTGATTAAAACTTTAATTGAACATTCAATTTTGTTTGTACTTCATAGAGTGATTACGCTTAACCCATAAAACACAAACATAATGTAAGTGTCTAGTAGTCAAAGAAAATAATATCAAAAAAGGTCACTGTAACTAAAAAAAAAAGAATATTAATGCACATAATATTATTGTTAAGTATGTATTAATCATGTCATGTAACACAGGAATTTCAATCTTGGAAAATACTTGGTATCTTAAAATTACCTAATTAAACCAATAATTTACCAATCTGAATTGTCAAGATATTGGGAGTGCTCTATTTTATTACCAACAATGTGATTTTGTTGATAAAATCAAGCAACAAGATCCTAACCATTGTTATTCTGTTCTATCAATTAAAACCCCAACTAAATGTATTGGAATTTAGTGATTTTTCCTGTGTCATGTGTATGGAAATGTATATGCTTTGGTTGGTTTGGTTTGCAGCCTCTGTATCCCCACTGTAAATTTATTTTTCATATGAAATAATTTGTACTTTATATACTACTTATTAACCGAGAGTGAGGTCATTACAGGAAAATCTCAGACCGAGGTCTGAGATTTTCCTGTAATGACCGAACGGACGAGGTTAATAAGTTATTTATTATATGGCCTTTTTTAGTGCTGTATTTCTAATAAATATTATACCTAACTATGGACACCGGAAGTAATTTTCAACATCCGCTTGCGCACGCAAGGTCAAAGTTGAGGTCGTGTTCACTGAGCCTAGCGATCCTGGCGAATTTATTGAAATTCACAGAGACGGTTTTGTTAAAAGCGAACATTTTTATCTTTACTATGTCAGGATCAGAACACTTTAATTTCACAAAACACAGATACCTGTGTATACAAGTGTTTGAACTCTTAGAAACTCAAAAAATTAGAAGAAAAATAGACCCAAATTGTAAATGAATTTTGAACACGTGGGGAAAACTTGCAGTGATTTCAGTGAGGTGTTATTCTTCGTCGTCGTTCTCATTAATAACGTCTCTTTGCACCGTGCTGGATTAACTTAACTGGGCCATTGAAGATCTGGAACTGACATTGAGAGATACTGCTGATATTTGCTCAAGGAAAAACACCATTTAAAGCTGCTGGGTCGCTTGAATTATTCACAGCGAGCGAATTCGTCGTGTTTTGGAGACTCAGGCTGCTGTGTGACCTGCTGTGAACTTGCTATTAACTGTCCACTGCTATTGTCTGGAGGAGCAGTTATCTGTTTGGAATTTAGCGAGTGACTTGAAGAACTCAAAATGTACGACATTTGTCGCTGATGGTGCTGGTTTTGGTTACTTCAGCCATGTTGTTTTGCTCACTTTTTGCCTCTTCTTCCTCTGGATAGTAAAATTCGCTTTCGCTGTGGCTCTCTTCGTCGCTCATTGTACACTGAGAAGTATCTCTAAGCTATACAATAATTTTTTCAGTTCTTGAAAAGATAAATGTATTTTGTTTATGTTTTCGGTTGATTTAATGTTTGGTTTCGTAGCTTTTGATCGCAACTGAAAAGAGCCATGAATGAAGCCGAGAACAATTTCCGTAATGACCGGTCATTACAAGAAAATATTGCCCAATCAGAGCGCGCGAAACATTGATGCCATATAATAAAGCTATTTGCTAACCTGGACTGACTTCTTCTTCATCTCCTGTGAAAACTGATGTGGAATGTGTTTGATGATAGTTCCACTGAAGCACTTGAAGTCAGGGACTTTATCAACTAGTACTCTTGCAGCCAATGGGATGAAATCTTGTAGTAGTTTATTGTTGTCTTCAGGTGAGGGAAGGAACTCTGAATTTTCAACCTCTAAAATAGGTTTAATCTGTGTGGCATTGTCAGGGCACTTGGAAGACACCCGATCTTGAATGGCATTCATGGCAAACCAATGTATGCTTCTGTTCTGTTTATCACTAGACATATGTTTCACCTTAACATACATATCTAAATTGTCACCTATAATTTGGTATTTTTGAGGCTCATTGGAATTCTGATGAGATTTGAGAATGCCGACATCTATTTTGTCCAATTTGTTTAATTCATCCACAGTTTCATGATCAAAGACAAAGTCATTGAATGTCTTTAGATCACCTTCAGAAAATCCACTTGTTATCAGATGTTCAGAGACAGGGCAATTCTCAGCATTAGATAGTGCTTTATTATATGGCATCAATGTTTCGCGCGCTCTGATTGGCTGCTTAGCGGGCAAGATTTTCTTGTAATGACCGGTCATTACGGAAATTGTTCTCGGCTCCAATCACGGCTCTTTTCAGTTGCGATCAAAAGCTACGAAACCAAACATTAAATCAACCGAAAACATAAACAAAATACATTTATCTTTTCAAGAACTGAAAAAAATTGTTGTATAGCTTAGAGATACTTCTCAGTGTACAATGAGCGACGAAGAGAGCCACAGCGAAAGCGAATTTTACTATCCAGAGGAAGAAGAGGCAAAAAGTGAGCAAAACAACATGGCTGAAGTAACCAATACCAGCACCATCAGCGACAAATGTCGTACATTTTGAGTTCTTCAAGTCACTCGCAAAATTCCAAACAGATAACTGCTCCTCCAGACAATAGCAGTGGCCAGTTAATAAAAAGTTCACAGCAGTCACACAGCAGCCTGAGTCTCCAAAACACGACGAATTCGCTCGCTGTGAATAATTCAAGCGACCCAGCAGCTTTAAATGGTGTTTTTCCTGGAGCAAATATCAGTAGTATATCTCAATGTCAGTTCCAGATCTTCAATGGCCCAGTTAAGTTAATCCAACAAGGTGCAAAGCGACGTTGAGAACGACGACGAAGACTAACACTTCACTGAAATCACTGCAAGTTCTCCCAAAGTGTTCAAAATTCATTTACAATTTGGGTCTATTTTTCTTCTAATTTTTTGAGTTTCTAAGAGTTCAAACACTTGTAAACACAGTTATGTGTGTTTTGTAAAATTAAAGTGTTCGCATTTTCCTAGATCTTGCCATAATAAAGACAAAAATGTTCTCGCTTTGAACAAAACCGTCTCTGTGAATTTCAATAAATTCGCCAGGATCGCTTGGCTCAGTGAACACGACCTCATCTTTGACCTTGCGTGCGCAAGCGGATGTTGAAAATTACTTCCGGTGTCCATAGTTAGGTATATTATTTACTAGAAATACAGCACTAAAAAAGGCCAAATAATAAATAACTTATTAACCTCATCCGTTCGGTCATTACAGGAAATCTCAGACCTCGGTCTTTTTTGTACGGACCTCGCTGCGCTCGGTCCGTACTGCCAAGACCTCGGTCTGAGATTTTCCTGTAATGACCTCACTCTCGGTTAATAAGTAGTATTTAATGCTCTCACTTTGGCACTATTGCTTGTAATCATCAAGGAAGTCTTCCATATTTGCTAGATCACTGTTTGTTGATTGGCTGTTCTCATTACAACATCCTATCGATGAATCAGCTGTAGGGAATGATAGATCCAGACTACTAATATTTATTGTCTGAAACCCCTCTGGAATTTGCTCTTGCTTTTGAACTTCTTGTGCAGTTAAATACTCATCGAAATGGTCAAGCATCTCATTTATCAGGTGATGGTCCTCTAGCTCACTTTTCCAGGTCTTACCTCAGAATCAAAATTCTTTCCCATTTCATCTAGTTTCTTTAAGGTGCTGTTATGGCTTACAGATATCCCCCAACGGTTTGCACGAACAAAACCCTAAGATTAAAAAAATGAATTTAACCTAAGTAATCCTATGAGCAACGTGAAGTTAAGGTATATATCCTTTATCATTCCCTCCCCACTTCACATTCCCAACGTTTTGGATTGCATCCTTTTTCTTGAACTCCGTTAATTAATAGCACTCTGTTACATAGTATCTGTTACATTACAAGCACAACTGGAATATAGACATTACACATGTAATGGAAAAAATATATTTGACTGTGTGCCAAACTTTAAATGTACCTGTTTTTTAGCTCCACCATGCCATAAGACACCCAATGAAAACCTGAAAGCAAGAGCGACATCTGGGGACATCTCTGCTTCAAAATAATAGAAGCTGCAAAGGCGATAGGTGCTGCACTGCCACTCATCTCATCACCATTTCCATTTCCTTTTTCCCCCTCTTTTTTCTAAGGCTTAAACTGGAACTGCACATGCATCCATACAATGTAGGTGCTCTTGTTGCTAATTCTCCTTCGCATTTTCTTTCAGAAAATGCGACCAAATCTTCTGCCTTCGTTTTCTGGATGGTTGTTTGTCGCTGCATAAGGAGTTGCATTCTTTATCGATATCACAGTATAGCTTCTGTAATATTTCATCTTTTAGGGATGAGTGTTTCCAAAAAGAATTAGCTACTCCACGGTATTCTTGGTGAGCAACCTGTCTTATAATGTTGGCATCTAACTCTTCTTGAATAACGTTTTTTACTCTGCCGGATGGGTAATCAATGTGGACCTAGTTAATGAATTCAAAAAACGGTATGTCAACACTTAAAATTGAGCCTCCTTTTGTTATGATTGTGGAATCGATCGAGACAACAATCGACAAAAAACTTATCGCGAATAGGAATCTATCGCTAATTTCCCTATTCTTTCTTTCGAAGATATATTCTTTAAATAAATCTTAGAGAGAGGTAAAACGTAACCATAGAAAAAAATATTAAAGAACAATCTAAGAAATTAAAATATCTCACCTCTGTGCGAGCATTGCCTTTAGCTTTCCGGTCTCTCGGGTCCAACAAAACTTCACTGTCCAAACCTGGGAAAGGATTATCCGCAAAAGTCTCGATGATCTGAAAGTAGTTTTCTTTTGCTTCTTAACTGGCTGTTAGCGGAGGCCTTTTTCCGGACATGGCAGACATGGCCGTCGTTAAATTTCTGTGAATGAGGATCAGCTGTTGTAGTGGGGGAATCCTTAGCACATCTCTTCTTGCGAACTAAATCCAAGCGGTTTATTGTTTCCTTGTAGTTTTCCCTAAATATTAGTATATCATTTTCTTGTTCTAAAATCTTGTGGTATGTCAAGACAGTCCTGTAGCATTTTTGGCACAAAATTTGCGATATACCATCGATGTCCACCACTTTCGCGCCAGCGACTGTCTCAAAACGGCGAAGAAATTCTCGATTATTTGCTCCAAAAATATATAAAAATAATATGAAAAAAATAGTGTTGGTATATAGCATTAAGCCTCCACACCCTAATGACAATTTGTAACACGATCATCCTTTTGTGATTGGTCGACTAGAAGTGATGGATCTGACAGCTAAGATGGCATGAAAGTGAGGTTCTGAACGGTCGTGACCAGAGGTTTCTCGCGGCTCGCTGCTTCGCAGCTCGTTGTTGCCGCTTCGCGGCGATTTTACAGAGAAAAAAAAATACGAGAAAGCTCTGGAACCAGGGTAGGAAAAAGACCAATACAAAGCACTAAATGAAATAACTGATATTCATATCTTCATTAAAGTGGTTGGGCCTGTGCTTATATTATTCTCAAACCAGCTCATGCATTCCAATTTTAGCAGGAAGATTCAATCATTTCGAAATTGAAATTCGAGTTTGTTTTTTAACTTGAAAGGAGTTGTTGTAATCTTCAATCCCAACATTTGGCCTACTGTTTTTCATTTACTTAACGCTTACATGTTGTTCATTAATTTTAGAAATTGCAAGCACAGCAGCAGTATTGGCACTTTCTAGGCTGATGAAAAATAAAAAGAAGTGTGACATAGTGAAAATGTGTTCGGTAAGTGACTTCATGTACATATATACGTTTAGGTGCCGGTTTGATATATTTTTATTTGTCTCTCTTAATTAGGAAGATGAATCAGTGGATGATGAAATCCAAAAATCGGAATTCCCAAGAATCGTAGCAGCTGGGCTTGCAAGCTGGTTGTCATGCTCCAAGGGGAAGAAGAGAAATCACGATCATTGATATCCAAGGTATTATTTAAGTCTAGTAATAAAATTCCTGTATACAATAGAAATCGTGAAATACCTTTTAAAGCGTTATTAATTATAAATCAACTCCCACTCCCCTTTGCACACAACGAAGAAAAGATCAAACATTTAGAGCCTAAGCTTAAAATAATGTTTTAAACATATATATTTGTAGGCAACCAACATTTCAAGGAAATCGAGTAGAACGCAATAAAATTATTTTATTCTAACTCTCTTTGCTGAGGCCAGTTTCTTGCGCGTCTAGATTTGAATGACAGGACTTACTTCTTTTCGTGTGCTTGTCATCCCTTGCTGCTTAAAATATTGCAAAAGAAGTTCTTTGTCGGTCCGTGATCTTCACATAGGGCAACCTTTGCTTATATTGGCTCATGCTTGTTTTTAGTTTGATTAATGGTACAATTTATCGTCAAAAAATACAAAATTAAAAACAATTCAATAGTAATTCAATTTTGAATAGAAAATGTTTGCGTCCACATGCAGCGTATTCGAATCGTTTTCACAGTCCACAGGTGTCCGTTTTCGTCGAATTTGCGGATACGGCCCCAAAAATTGGAAGACACGTGTGGACGCAACTATCCGTAAAAAAACTTGCGGATACAAAAATTTCTGGATACGTGTGGACGGGGCCTAAGACTCCTGTTAACCATGAACGGTGGGCAAAGCTATCAAAAGATAACAGACCAGCAACGAACTGTTTAAATGCGTTTTTACAACAACAGCAAGACAAGTAAGGCTGCCGTTTACCAAGAACAAATTAAATGCGTCTCCGGATAATCCAATCTTGACGAAGAAAGGGTAAAGGTTAGTTTGAATCGAAGAATATTTCTTTACAAACGGTCAATTTGGTCTGTGTAGTTACAGTATTGTAAAGATTATAGTCTTTCTTCGCTACACGCGTCTTTTGTCAGCTGGCATGGTTGGTTGTCACAGATGACGGCGTGTGTTAATATTGAGCTTTGTGTTAGTTGCTGATAAATGCTCTTTCAAAAGTAATAACTACTCTTTTTCATTTCGTTAAAATATTGGAAATGGATAGGCAATGAAACGGCCAAACGTAAAAGAGGGATCAGTCGTATACAACCCAAACAGTAATCCTCCACAGGAACGCCGGTCGCGACTACTCAGCCGCAACCACCCAAAAGAAAAGTTCCTAGATTTATAAAAGGTCCAAATTGTTACAACGCATTTTGTGCTGATTTTTTAACAGTCTGGTAAGTATTCTCCTAGTGTAAAAAGAATGTTTATGTGAACTTTCGATCTTCATGGGTTTAGTTATTTATGGGCCGTTGTTATGGCAACCTTACGTACCATGATTGCGGTCAGTTTTCGAATTTTTTTTTCAATTTCCAAAGTATGGGAAAATCAAGCATATTCCGATTTACATACCATGTAAATTAACTTACATGAATTTTACATACTATGGAAATTTTTAGACTAAAAAAGATCATGTATAATTCATGTAAATTACAACTTACATGGATTCAGTGACCCTGTATATTTATTACAGACAATGGCACAAGAACAGAAATAGTGTAAAATAGGAGCTATAAAAGTGGCTGAAAACCGTTATATTACCATGGTCACGTGGTAATAATGTTGCATATTGCATATTGCATTGCATATGCATCAAGTCATTTCTAGCATGAGTCAACATTTTGCCTGGAAAGCGGTTTATGTCTCCAAAGTTTGAAAGCTATCTTGTAATAGGTATTAGACAATACGAACCGTGGACATATTGCCTCACCATGTGCTGCAGGTGTGATTTTATATCATCATATGACACTTTTTGGTAGTTGTTTTATTTTTTGTTTTGTCAAATTTGTGATTATATTTCTCTGTCTTACCTATAAATGTTATATTCTAGGCAATGTAAAGCTGATAGAGAGTACCACAGAGAGATTTGCTCTCAGAAGCTCATTGTTTGCAAAGTGTGAAGACTGTGAGATGGAAGAGTTTATGGCTACAGGAGAGCATGCTGGTGACCGGCAGAACCCAAGGGACCATTCAAGGAAAAGAAGTCAATAAAGGGATCATTTATGCAGCCTTTGAGGGAATTACCAAACTATATGAAATGCTCAATATGCCATTTGATATATGAAATGATATTTGGTGCAATGATGAGGGAATACTAAGTGCAGCGCATGATATAGGAACCAAACAACAGCTTAAAGCTAATGTAGCTGAAGCCAGGAAACTTGCCATTGATAAAAGAAAACAATGAAGATAATGAGGATACTGTTGCTGACATTCCTGTAACATTTGATAGTACTTGGTCAAGGAGAGGCTTTACAGCCACTTGCAGCAACATTAGAAAACTTGCAGCAACATTAGAAAAAGAACAATTTCATGAGTGGTTTATAGACCGCCATTTTTCATTTTTAGACAAATAGATCCTATAGACGAAATGACATACAAGTGCAGTCTTGTAAGAAAAATATCGAACTTTCAACCGTTACATGGGATTTTTCGTATACCAATATGCAAAACTAAGAATGTTAGAATTTTGTTTCGATTTTATAGATAAATATCTAGACAGAAGTGACTGCGAGTAATTTGAGATAGACACAGACTCTGCCTATATTGCACTATCTGGAAATAGTATACAATAATCAATTAGACCGACCTTAAGAGAGGAATACCAATTGAAAAAGTCTTACTGGTTTTTCAGAAAAAACACTCGTGAGGGGAGACCCCTTGCATGATTTCCGTTTTTTTTTTTTTTTTTTTTTTTTTTTGTACTTTTCCAATTCAAAACCAGTTTAAAACCCGTTTTATCCAGTTAAAAAGCAGTTCATTCAGGTCGTTTCGTCGCCCATAAAGCGAGCAACCTTCAACGGCCCAAAAAGAAAAGACATGGTCAAGAGGACCAGCAGCAGCAGCGAAGAAAAAAGATCGAAGATACAAAAGATGGCTGAGAACAACAACAACGAAATTGTACCAGAATCTACAGTTGCTGAAGAAGAAGAAAAACAACAACCCTCTGCCTCGTTGGTCTCTGAAGCTACGCGGGTACATACCAGCCATGAAAAGTTTTTGACAGACCTGCAATGCTTTATTGAAACGACCTAAGCAGTAGCTGCTGTTGGAACACACTATATAGATATTCCTGTATCACACCGCTGGTCAAAATGCCTCAAATTTGCTGGGGGAATTCTTTACCGTACTTTCTACTGTGAAAGAATGCTTCACTTTTATCCTTGCTTCTGGGAATGGAAAGAAAAATACAAAACCTGCGCTGGCTGTTTAAAAATCGTAGAGGAAGATAACATATATCCATTTTTAAGATTCAACATGATAGTTTATGAAAACATCTTTATGATGAAGAAAACTATTTTGCTGGATTAATCTTGTCTGACCACGATATCGAATATTTTTATAGTCATCACCCAGAGCTAAGAAACGCAAGAGCAGGGGGAATCGAGCCGCCATTGACTGCTATATCTGTGGAGAGGTGTTGGTGGCTGACAGGGTTCGGGACCATTTGACAGGCGCTAATTATAAGTTCGTGGAAAAGATTTCCGTCGTCCTCCACAAGCTCAGCGGGTATGACAGTCATTTAATCATGCAGAGTCTTGGGAAACTTCAGTGGGAAAAATAATTTTGCATCCCAAATAATACTGAGAAATATATCTCTTTCTGTGGGGAATTTAGTTTTTTATTGACAATTCATGGCAGTTATGGAATAGTTCATTGGAAAAGGTAGTTATCAATCTGAGCAGGAAAGAGGATGATACGTTTAGAGTCCTCAAAATTATGTAGGCACTGATAAAGTCTCTATTACTGTGGAAGGGGGTCTATCCTTATGAATACACGGATAGTTTCTCGAAGTTCGAGGAAACCAGGCTCCCTTCAAAGGATCATTTTTATAGTTCTTTGAAGGATGAGCACGTCAATGAAGAAGATTACGAACATGCCCAAACTGTGTTTCAATCTTTTCTCTGCAGAACTTTGGGAGACTATCATGATCTTTACTTAAAATCCCATGTACTCTTATTAGCAGATGTCTCTGAAAATTTCAGGGACATTTGTCTCGAACATTATGAACTCGACCCCTGTCACGTTTACACGAGTCCTGGATTATCCTGGTTGGCCTGTTTGAAAATTACTGGAGTTGAATTAGAGTTACTAACAGATCCTGACATGTATTTACTTATCGAGGATGGGTTACGAGGAAACATTTCTATGATTACATATAGATATGCCAAAGCTAACAGCCCCTACCTTCATGGTTATGACTCTAGTGTTCAATATAATTATTTATTGTATCTAGATGCAAATAATCTTTATGTCGAAACATTATACTGTTGTTAGATAAGGTAATCCAACTAGATGAATCCGCATATCTCAAGTCGACCAATAGGATATGATTACTGTTATTACGTAGCAGTACTGAAGGCGCGTCTTACTACCACGAGGCCTCTTTCCTACTATTCTCGCAGTCAAGCAAGTTCATTGTAAATTTATCAGGCAAGTTATTTTATTTTTCCACCCTAACTTTGAAAGTTATGGCTGACAAGCGCATTCTTATTCGTCTCCAGGAATTCATCGAACGTTATTCCGATCTTAACCTCGATTTTCTCTGCGAGAATAATGTAGTTGTAAGGTGACACTCTATAGGGAAGCGTTAGCAGCTTTTAACCAAAAAGTCGATCTCTTAACCCGTTATCTCCGCATAGTTTTAGAGCCAATTCCTTATGTAATTTACTGGGGTCATAGAGGGTTCTGGCATACAAAGGCTAATTTCTACGCCTACGATGGTGTTCATCTGAATAGCTGCGGACAGCGCAAATTTTATCGCAGTTTGAGAGGGGCAATTCTTAAAAGCCTTCGTTCGTTTCAAGCTTGTAACTGAGTGATCTCTTGTCACTATTTATATTTTATCTGTTACGCTTTGAGTGCAGTTTTGTTGGCTTGCTAAACATGTTAGACAAGGACCACAGCCCTCCTTATCTTGACAGCGGTGTGGCATGTCAAGTTTAGAATTACATGCGGTGTGGCATGTGGGTTTTTTTTAGTCTCTTGGTCTACAAGTTGCACATTACGTGCTTTGTTGTCTACGCGTACCCTAACTATGGGTAAGATAAGCTCTTGTTTAAGTTACCATCTCTTCAACATCCAAGATTTCATAAAGTTGAAAATTCATATGAATAAAAGTTATTCATGTATAAAATACTGAAAGAAACCATAATAAACATGCAGGCAATAATCTTTTCATGTATCAGACTTTAAGATACATAAGATACAAGATACAAAAAAAATCGATTCATTCTGCAGATTTCCTTGATTGGTTAAATAAGTCTTTACAGATCCCATAAGAGCACGATGCATATGAGAGTATTGTAGTACCTCGTCAACACAGAACTTGGAGGCAAAGGTAACAAAGTTATCAAAGCATTCTGCAGTTGTTGTCGTTTGTTCCTCTCACGCTTACCCATGTATGTGTGTGCTTGCGGTAAGCCACTCTTCCTAGATTCTCTTGCGAAACCTAGTGGTAAGCTATGCAAAGCATGTTACTTAGAGAAGTGGATAAGAAGTATATTTAAACATGAGGAATTTGATGTCTAAACCCGATTGGATAAAAGTATGTGAAGATGTAATTGAGGGAAACCAAACTAACATTCTGATCTGAAAAATAATATTTTGATCGATAGCAAAAGAGCTTTTATAATAGATTTAGGCAAAGCAAAAGTATTAAAGTCAATGGTATCAGAGAGTGACATTCTTCTTTGATATATATTTATTTTGATTTTCAAAATGGACACGATTTGATGTACATTTTAGGCTCTTATGATCTTTAGGCTTTTATGATCTGTCAGGTGCCCAAATCCTTAGGTGCCCAAATCCATCTTCCCTGCTGTAACTTGTCAGGATGCCAGATAAAACAAGCACGATTACATGCTAGAATAAATGGTCCTGGTACAGAGCAAGTACAAGAGAAAAAACACCGCACACGGCTTGATATGAAATGGTGGATCATTTCATAGAATTTGTTAATCGCCCTTACTTTCATCATTTGCTGGATTCATTAGACCTAGTTTCGCTAGACCCTGAGATGTTCAAGCAATCCAAGCAAAAGGAGCACCACTAAAACAGTGCTAGAAATAGCACACCATGTTCCTATCAATTATACATAATTTTTGACAATTAAGTCTATGGGGGTGCTATAAAATTCTGTAACAATACAGTTGCCTAAGTTATTTGCCAAACAAACGGTAATTAACTGAATTGTCATAGTAGCTCCAACATAACGCCATAATTCAATAAAGCATGAAATACAAACATTTAGTAACACATCACTGTTAAGAGTGTGCACTAGGTATTAACCAGAAGCTAGAGACATGAGAGTTGGAAACAGAATCTACGCACAACCTTACGATGGTGCTGTAAGAGTACATATTAGAAAGTTTTCAAATTAACAAAGACCAACAAAGACTGGGATAGCGCTTACTCTAATCGAATGGTATGAGCTGAAAGCATTGGTAAGCTGCATTGATGAAGACATGGAAAGACAAATTCGAGAACAGAGAGTTCAGGAGCATGGCAGAATGCAAACCAGCTGCTTGTAAGTTTATAAACACGATATAAATTGCTTTTTATTGGAAATAACCTATGATATAATTATAGCTATAATTCATAGGGAAGCTATAAGACTTAAGCTGGTGCAAAAGTGCATTTTAATCTAATGAATTTAAACGTTAAAATTATTAGGAGGAGTTGGATGAGGGAAGCGACGAATCCTGCATATTTTAAATATATATATATAAATAATTTGTTGAATAATAAAGACGTCCTTGGTAGTTTTGACAATGGCTAAATAATAAATTTAAGCGAAGCTATATGAACTAACAATAACACTTTATGAAAATAAAGAAATTTCATTCTAGCCAAAACAGGACTTATAAAACACCAACAAGATGGTAAGTTTGATGTATTTTGCATTATTAGGCTTACATTTGTCTCTCTCAATAACTTGTCCACTTACTGATCGGATGCGATCATTTCGACACTTGCAGTTAAAATGGCACAAGTACTGCAATAAGGTGACTTAAGTGAAAATGCTAGCCTGAGAAACCAGCTCATCGGCTGTATATATTATGTAAGTATAAAAGAAGTACTTATTATTTTAAATAACTTATGAATTGAATAAAAGTTATTTACGTATAAAATACTGAAAGAAACCATAATAAACACATAGGCAATAATTTGTTCATTTGTTTTCCTTTTGAAAGTTTCTAAAACGCCGTGCCCACTTGAATGGCCCTAGAACTGAGTGATTACTATTAGCACTAGTTGTTATTTTTAGCATATTATCATCTTAATATTATTGCTCTATAAGGTAATTCTTTTTGTAATCATGATGTAATTCAGCCTCTTTCTGCTGATTTGTTTTTTAAATTAATATAGCATTCGTACAGCCGGCCCCAGTTTTGTATCTCATGCCACTCGCGAGTTGCTGATGTCTGATAAAATAAAAATAAAAATACAAATTTTGCTCTCCAGTACAGACACCTGATCGTTAACTGCAAAGGGCCTATTGAAAAGGTTTTCTATCTTAAAAGTTGACTTAAAAAAGACACACACACACAAAGGTTTAAAGAAACCCTGCATGAGCAGGGCAGAGGAATTGAAATGAATTGCTCATTACAAACAATATATAGTTATTAAGGTGGAACCAAACTAATTTAGAGCGAATATTGGAGAATTATATTCTCGTTCCCTTCACAAAACAAATGCGTCAATTTAAGAACAAAGGACAAGAGGAGAGTACATGAGAACATATAGCTTCATTTCATCATTTTCATTGGGTGAATGTATTTTACACAAAATTGATGCTTTCTTTAAGCCCCTTATCGATGAATTTAAAGATATGTACATCAATGGCATAGACACCAGCATCAAATCCAACTTAATAATAGATTGACAATTGATCTTGAATATTATAAAGTGAGAACTGCAGGAACTGCTTGGGACAGCATTTTAATAAACATGTATTATAATTTCATATTATTATTGCTTAGCAATGATGTGTGCCTACAGAAATAATAGTATTTCAATGGCCGAGTTCACCCAAGAAGAGAAAGAAGGGACCTTCAAAAAGATAAGAGGCCAAATTATTAAGTTAGTAAGTCACAAAACATGAATTTCAATTAACCTGTCTTGGAATAATAGAATGGATTATTTAACATTTAACTTTTGCTACAAAAACATCCCACCACACAGACAACCACAGAAACTGCCCTCCTCACTACTCCTGATGGATAAGACTGTAATCTCTAAAGCCCTTCTCAAGCAAGCCACTTCACCACCGAAAAGACTAAGACGTATACTGTGGACTTTAAACACCTACCAACCACCATGGAAGAATTTCTTAAATAGCTTAAACTGTACTTTACAAAGCCGATAAATCTTCAGAGGCAGAAGCTACATGAGGCCAAGTCGACATTTGCCAAAGCTCAAAATAACCTTTGTGTTAGTAAATACTCAAGACTTGTTGGGTAGATGAATTGGTTTGTTATTAGTTTCTTAATTAAGACAATTCTACACTAAATGCTATGTAAATATATTTGTAATCTCGCGACTAGTATATCCCTAAGAACTGATCTTCGACTACAGAAAATGCTGCTTTGAATAGCCAAGGACAAGGCAAATATCCTTAAGTCCGGTTTTCGCAAACAGGGTCAAATATGTTTATGACCCGAGTTCTTATTTGGATTGGATTGATAGTAAGGATGAACAAGAGGATGTGCCTCCTGAGGATTCAGATGATGATTATATTCCATCTGATCAAAATGATGGACAACAAGGTGTTAGTGGAAGTGAAAGTTCTAATGAAGGTAGTAGTGAGGAGGAAGAACTACAGTCTGACCTGGAACTTCCGTCAGTACATTAAGATCTCTTATACAGCTAACGATATCATGGTGGCGGCGAGGTCTGAGGTAAAACGAGACTACAAGAGATTAGCTAAAGAAAAAGTGGCCAAAATGACTGACTAATTTCTTCTTGACCAAAGAACTTTCTTAATTGTTCTTTTTTTCTCAGAAAGTAAGAACATACAGTACTTTTTGTGCAAAAAACGTCAATGTAGTTAATAACTAAGAAGAGAATCACAATCCTGAAGATTACTCTGCTCGTATTATAAACTTACACTTACCGTTTGTAGTGTACCATCTATCTTTATGCCAAGTAGTAGTGGCATCATATTTAAGTGACCATATCAACAACAGATAAGCTCTTGTTTAAGTTACCATCTCTTCAACATCCAAGATTTCATAAAGTTGAAAATTCATATGAATAAAAGTTATTCATGTATAAAATACTGAAAGAAACCATAATAAACCTGCAGGCAATAATCTTTTCATGTATCAGACTTTAAGATACATAAGATACAAGATACAAAGAAAATCGATTCATTCTGCACATTTCCTTGATTGGTTAAATAAGTCTTTACAGATCCCATAAGAGCACGATGCATATGAGAGTATTGTAGTACCTCGTCAACACAGAACTTGGAGGCAAAGGTAACAAAGTTATCAAAGCATTCTGCAGTTGTTGTCGTTTGTTCCTCTCACGCTTACCCATGTATGTGTGTGCTTGCGGTAAGCCACTCTTCCTAGATTCTCTTGCGAAACCTAGTGGTAAGCTATGCTAAGCATGTTACAGAGAGAAGTGGATAAGAAGTATATTTGAACATGAGGAATTTGATGTCTAAACGCGATTGGATAAAAGTATGTGAAGATGTAATTGAGGGAAATCAAACTCACATTCTGCTGGGATTTTACACAATGATCTGAAAAATAATATTTTGATCGATAGCAAAAGAGCTTTTTATAATAGATTTAGGCAAAGCAAGTATTAAAATCAATGGTATCAGAGAGTGAAATTCTTCTTTGATATATATTTATTTTGATTTTCAAAATCTACACGATTTGATGTACATTTTAGGCTATGATCTGTCAGGTGCCAGCCACAAGAGTCCCTTTATGGAAATCCCCAAATCCTTAGCCTTTATGCTTGTAGATACTCAGCAGGTACCCCCTTAAGGAAATCCATCTTCCCTGCGGTAACTTGTCAGGATGGCAGATAAAACAAGCACGATTGCATGCTAGAATAAATGGTCCTGATACAGAGCAAGTAAAAGAGAAAAAACACCGCACACGGCTTGATATGAAATGGTGGATCATTTCATAGAATTTGTTAATTGCACTTACTTTCATCATTTGCTGGTTTCATTAGACCTAGTTTGGCTAGACCCTGAGATGTTCTCTCAAGCAATCCAAGCAAAAGGAGCACCACTAAAACAGTGCTAGAAATAGCACACCATGTTCCTATCAATTATACATAATTTTTGACAATTAAGTCTATGGGGGTGCTATAAAATTCTGCAACAATACAGTTGCCTAAGTTATTTGCCAAACAAAAGGTAATTAACTGAATTGTCATATAGTAGCTCCAACATAACGCCATAATTCAATAAAGTATGAAATACAAACATTTAGTAACACATCACTGTTTAGAGTGTGCACTAGGTATTAACCAGAAGCTAAAGACATGAGTTGGAAACAGAATCTACTCCAACGTTACGATGGTGCTGTAAGAGTACATATTAGAAAGTTTTCAAATCAACAAAGACCAACAAAGACTGGGATAGCGCTTACTCTAATCGAATGGTATGAGCTGAAAGCATTGGTAAGCTGTGTTGATGAAGACATAGAAAGACAAATTCGAGAACAGAGATTTCAGGAGCATGGCAGAATGCAAACCAGCTGCTTGTAAGCTTATATACACGATACAATTTGCTTTTTATTGGAAATAACCTATGATATAATTATAGCTATAATTTATAGGCAAGCTATAAGACTTAAGCTGGTGCAAAAGTGCATTTTAATCTAATGAATTTAAACGTTAAAATTATTAGGAGGAGTTGGATGAGGGAAGCGACGAATCCTGCATATTTTAAATATATATATATATCAATATTTTGTTGAATAATAAAGACGTCCTTGGTAGTTTTGACAATGGCTAAATAATAAATTTAAGCGAAGCTATATAAACTAACAATAACAATTTATGAAAATAAAGAAATTTCATTCTAGCCAAAACGGCAGGACTTATAAAACACCAACAAGATGGTACGTTTGATGCATTTTGCATTATTAGGCTCACATTTGTCTCTCTCAATAAATTGTCCACTTACTGACCGGATGCGATCATAAGTACTGCAATAAGGTGACTTTAGTGAAAATGCTAGCCTGAGAAACCAGCTCATCGGCTGTATATATTATGTAAGTATAAAAGAAGTACTTATTATTTTAAATAACTTATAAATTGAATATCATAGAGCGCTCTCATAACTAATCTTAGAAAAATCCAATATTTATATGAATAAAAGTTATTCACGTATAAAATACTGAAAGAAACCATAATAAACAGATAGGCAATAATTTGTTTTCCTTTTGGAAGTTTCTAAAACTCCATGCCCACTTGAATGACCCTAGAACTGAGTGATTACTATTAGCACTAGTTGTTATTTTTAGCATATTATCATCTTAATATTATTGCTCTATAAGGTAATTCTTTTTGTAGTCATGATGTAATTCAGCCTCTTTCTGCTGATTTGTTTTTTAAATTAATATAGCATTCATACAGCCGGCCCCAGTTTCGTATCTCGTGCCACTCGCGAGTTGCTGATGTCTGATATGTTCACTACGAAATACAGCATAGATTATCACTTTATGTGTAGTAGCTTATAAAAAAGCCGTTTTTTAAGAGTTTGACAAGTTATCATTCCTCTGCAGTCATACGAATTGAAGGTCCAAACATGACTCTTCTCAATGCAATTTTTACGAACCATAATATACTGTAAGCGGCTTTATACCACAAATGGCAAATGAAAGAGCTTTCTATAGAGGAGAACTGGTACAATTTCATGAAAATGATGAGCAAGGACAAGTCGTAAACACATGGGGTAACGGCTGTGAAGATGTGACCGTGCAACCTTTGTTTCTCCCTCTGTTCCTGTTTCTCGCCTTACTGAAGATGGAACTGGAGAAGATTTATTTCATTTGCTGTTTCTAGAAGAATTACTAGAACTGGTTGTCACAGAAACAAATCGTTATGTCAGACAGTGTATCAAACGAAATGGTATGACACAACACAGAAAAGGTCAAAGCGTTTCTTGGCCTACACGTTTTGGTTTGGTATCAAAAAGCTACCTTCCACTCGACTTTATTGGTCCAAAGATCCACTACTTGTTGTCCCTGAAGTGCAAAAAGTCATGCCCAGAAACCGCTTTGATGAACTGACTCAGTATCTACACCTGAACGACAGCTGAAATGCCCTTCCATGAGACAATCAGCAACATGACAAGCTTTCTTGAAAGAATGTTGGAACAATGACAAGCGTTCTTGAAAGAATGTTGAAACAATACCATACAGAATACTTACCAACGCAAATTGTTCAGTTGGTGAAGCCTTCGTCTAGAGCCTAAGATCTAGCAGCACAAAACGTTTCTTTAGCTGAGGAATCAGATATTTCTGAGAACGAAGAAACTAGCAGTGAGGAAAGTTCAAGTGATTCGGAAAAAAGTGAGCCAGAAAACGAAGAATCTTGGTCAAGAACAGAAAGCCAAGTCCGTGTTTCAGATTTTGTGCAACCAACGGGCCCCACTTTTATGATTCCTGAGGATTGATTTGCACTAGATTTCTTCCTACTGATGTTTCCTGAAGATCTTTTCAACCTAATAGTTTTAGAAACGAACAGATATGTTTCTCAATGCATAATAGTTAAGCCAGACCGGTCTTGGTAAGACACAAAAATCGAAGAGATGCGAGCATTTATTGCTCTCAATATCTTCTTTAGTATCAAGACCCTTCCCGAAACCCGAATGTTAAATATTGGAAAAAATTGGGCAATGTCTTCATGTAAACGATAGAGAGACAATATATCCCTGTGGACACGAGCAACAAGATAAGCTTCACAAGATCCGACCCGTTCTCAACACGCGATTGAAAACCTTCGATGAAGTACCGCCCTTCACAAAATGCCAGCATTGATGAAGGAATGGTAAAGTATAAAGGAAGACTTGGATTCAAGCAATACATGCTAATGAAGGCAGTGAAAAGAGGGATCAAGATCTGAATACGTGCGGAGGCAGAAAATGGCTTTGTTTGAGAGTTTTTAAGTTTATACTGTCAAACAAGATGGTGCCACAGAACACAAGCATGGATACAGAGTTGTAAACTGAAAACTGGTGGGAAAGAACTATCACATAATTGCTGATAATTTTTTCTCATCAGTTACTCTTGTCGAGGACCTTCTAAAGGACGACCTCTACTACTGTGGAATGGCAAGATTGAATCGTAAAGTCCTTCCTGAAGAGCTGAAGTACAAGAACAAGAAGATCAAGCGCCTTCGCCGAGGGGAGTCTTTATTTTTACAGAAAGGCAATGTTGTAGCGACAGTATGGAAGGACAAAAAGGCGGTAGCATTTATCAGTTCAAACTGTAATGCTACTGGAAACGAAACAGTGAGAAGGAAACAGAAAGATAGCACTTTCATCGAAGTACTTTCGCTTCCCGTAGTCAAGAGCTACAACAAGTAAATGGGAGGAGTGGACATGGCCGATCAACTACAACAGTACTATAACACTACTAGAAGAGCAACAAAGTGGTGGCGATACCTATTCTGTTTTTTGTGCTGTGCCTATGGGCACAGTACATTTGTTTTTGCTGAGTTAGGTATGATCGGAATTTAGTGTTACGAATGCCATTGGTGGACCTCGTCATGATTGACATTGGTGAAACACGAGGTGAAAATGCATGTTGAGATCTGTAAGATCGGGACACGGAGGAGGTGAAAGAGGTTGAACATATGTGGTTTTCGAGGTAAGAGTGCCTTAATCCAACTTACTTTAAACTTAATTTGGTACTTCTAAGCAGATAATTAGAAACTGGAGCTAAATTAGAAACTTTAAGTGCGATTTTTGTTTTTTTATACAACTTGAATTAGTTACATCAACAAAAGATTGTAAATGGACAGGCCAGGAATCTATACTGAGTCATTGATGTAAAATAGTACTCGCACGAGTTTTATATTATTTTATTACCAAGAAAAATGATATTAGGTTTGATTAGCAAAACATTTTTATTTCTAGTCGAATATTTTCATGACAAAAACGTATTTCATGCCGTAAGCTTGAATGGGGGCGGGCAAGGAATTTCTACTGCGTCATTGATCTAAAATAGTACTATTGGTATTTACTAAAACAAGGAACGACCTAAAACCACCTGAAACGACCTGAAACCATCTTGAAACCACATGAAACCAGCCAAAACATTGAATCTCCATCAAGTTTGTCGTCTAGTTTGTGTATTTTATTGACTGTTATCGATCGATCGAGTGTTTGTTTTCCTTGGAAGGGATGTACTTCATGGTAGAATTTCACATAGTCGCTCATACGTATAGTCTCCCATAGAAGTATTCTGTTGTTGAATGTTGTTTTTGACTGTTCTCAGTGTATATAGAACATGAATTATTGAATACAAGTACACTGAAATATCTCTTACATTTCTAGATTCATATATCTCAATTTTAAGGTCTATATTTAAATGATTTATAGCACTATATTAGCAACATCAGTTTGCATGTTAGTAGTTTCAATCGAAAAATCAAAGGAATTATTTTACCTAATGAATTTTTCTATTTAAAATGTTCATATTATTTGTTAATAGTTATCATTGAAAAGATTATTTTTTTGAGAATAAACTTTTTTACTATTGTATTTCTTAAAATCCTCTAGTTTTCTTGATATGAATGATTTAGTAAGGGTATCCAAAAACACCTCATATATGTCTGGCACCCCTTGGGCAATTAGAGCAGTTACAACCTGGACCCCTTGGGAGTGAGAGGGTTAAAACAGTACATGCCTAATAAACACATGAAAAGAGGAATCAAGGTTTGGGAATGTGCTGATTTTTCGAACTGCTACGTTTTCGATTTTCAAGTCTATACGGAGAAGAAACAAGATGGCGGCACGGAACACAGTTTCGGTTACTGTGCAGTTCGAGATCTGACCCGGAGCATCACAGGAAAACACCACCTTGTCTTCTGTGATAACTATTTTAATTCTGTAAAACTTGCAGACGATTTAATAGAAGACAACTTATATCTTTGTGGAACAATGAAAGCGAACAGTTCAGGATACCCTAAAGAATTACGGAAACAACAACAGAATGTAAAACGACTAATGCAAGGTGAATCACTATTTTTGCGATAGAAAAAATTTGTTGCGACTGTCTGGAAGGACAAAAATCTAGTGAACTTTTTAAGAACTCAATCAAACCCAGTTGGAGATAATACAGTCTGCAGTAAACAAAGTGATGGCAGTATCATCGAAGTAACAAGCGCTGCTGTTGTTAAGAGCTACAACGAGAACATGGGTGGCGTGGATCATAATGAAGTGGCCACTGACCTATTCCATCAACTAAAGGCCTCTGTAAACGTTGCATTAAGCAAAAAGAGAAGAGTTGGTGTTGACTACAATGTAATTGTGGAAGGCGTGTGTATTGTACATATAATTCGCTTGTTTGGTAGCTCTGTTCTCAAACAAAATGGCTGGATAGTGATTTTCTTGGCTGGTTTACTTCACGTTGAAAATATCCAAAGGAGCTTCATAATTTGTCCTTTCATTGTGTCTAGTAATAAAGATTAATATTAGCTCTTCAATGTTTCTTTAGCTTGTAATTCTGTAGCTTTCCTAGATTTGAGTTATACTGCAAAAAACAAGCCGTAGTAAATAATACCCCATAACTGCTGAGAGCCCTTAGGATTTGAGGAGTGTGTATGGCAGTCCATCATCCAAGAACATTTCAGTTGATGAGGGAATGATTGCTTACAAAGGCAGACTATCTTTCCGCCAATATATGCCTGCAAAGCCCACAAAGTACGGGATCAAAGTGTGGATGTCCGCGGACTTCTCGAATGGCTACATGCTAAATTATAGTGTTTATCTGGGGACGATGGCACGAGCAACACTCACAGGACTTGGCTAAACTGTTGTGATGAATATGGTCACTCCATTCCTTAATCGGAATCACGATGTGCTAAAACGAAGCTTCGCCGACCTGGGGAACTTATTCAGAGACTGAAAGGGAAATTACTCTTCACAAAATGGCACAACAAAAGAGATGTGGCATTCCTTTCCACAAATGTTTCCCCTGAAGAGCCTTCCTGTACCGTTCAGCGTAAGAAGGAGGGAAGAATCTTCGAGATCCAGAAGCCACTGCGTCTGATGTCTACACAGCAAACATGGATGGTGTTGATCATGCAGATCAGCTTCGTTCATATTATTATGTGGGTAGACAGTAGACAGAAAATGGTACAGATACATCTTCTGGTTTTTATTTAATGTGAGTTGTGCCAATGCCTAAGTTCTTGAGGGCATTCATAGGGGAAATAACGACCCCAGCAAGATTTATACTTGATCTTGCTAAGCAGCTCATCAATGCCTTCTCGTCAAAAAAGCGCCCTGCCATCCATTTGGAGTCTCCTTTTGTAACCTATCCAAGTGCTCAAGCAAGCCACATTTCTGTATCAATCGATGGCAGCAAGAGTAAGTGTGCCTACTGCAAGAGAATCCAGAAGAAAATACTGAAAGTGTACACCAGTGGAGAACAAGTTAAAGTGCCAACAGTGTGGTGTCACTCTGTGCAATGACCCATGTTTTAGAGCTTACCACTTGGACTCCTAATTTTGCTATTATTCTTATATTTTGCTTTTGAATGAATCTTGAATTGAACTACCGTATGTTGGTTGTAAATAATATCTAACGATGTTCTCTATGAAAAAAATGTTTTCTGTTATTGAAATACCCAGTTTATTTGTAGTATAAGACATGACAATGGAAGCGCTAATGGCAGCAAATTTGAACTTTCTAATGAACACAAAACACTTTGCTGTTTTTTGGTCATAGTTGCAAACGTCTGTAATATATATAACATTTTATAAGATAGAATAATATTTCAGCTTAATTCTGTGTTGTCAGTTTTGTCCGTCAAGGCCCCATTTTCTACTGAGCATATACATTTTGAAATGAACTACCAATTTTATAAATGACTCTTAATTACCTCTGGAACAACAGAAGATTAGGCCGGATACCCCCTGGGAGCCAAAGGGTTAATCTATAAGTATTGATCCATCTCCTCACATCGACGCCCATGCTGCTGCCCACACACAAATTCTCCTCGGGAATATTCCTTGTAACATGGTTTTGCACCCAGGTTTCAGGTTCTGTGAGTCTCAATTCTCCAACTAGATTTCATTCCTTGATTTTGTCTGAGTTCATCTGACACCCATGGACGAACCCACCATCTACGTTTTCACCATCTAAATTCCGTTATTCAAAAGCAAAAGCTAGCCCACATGCAACAAGCATTTTTCGATTTCTCTCAAGCTTAAAGGACTTTTCAAGGATTTCACAAATCCTGACTCTTCTTTGGTCCTCAAATTCGTGGTCAAAATCCTGTTCTTATTGCTAGATATTCCTCTAGGATATCTATACTACTTTAATTGTGGTTTTCATTTCTTGCACAAATTGATGCAACTTCCTTAGCTGTAAAAGTCAAGCATGGATGCTTGCTGGCTGACGCCACGTTGGCATGCATAAGTAATGAAGACTCAAGTTCCTCACTCAGATATTCAAATTATTCACAAATCCCCTAAAAATGCTTTATTACGATTGGATGTTACCTAGAGACAGGGTCAGCAAAGTTTCAGTGACTTATCTTTTGAGTGATGACAGGAACAATTGTACGTCACTTTTCGAATTCAAACTATTTCTAATAGGTCCTAGCACCAGAGGGTTAATCCAAATACATCTTAAAATTGTTTTAGTTAATTAAAAAAGACAGACTTATCGAGATGATTAATTTCTTTGTCATGACGTTGCTAATTAAGAAAATTATAAACCAAATGATATGTTAATATATTTGTGATCTCATAACTAGCTTAACCCTTAGCACTGATCTTTGATCACAGAACATGCTGCTTTGAATAGTTGTATCAAAGCATGAACCGCTTAGCAAATAAATATATTGTTTAAAGTCATTTCATTTTTCCATCATATATATTCATAATACTTATTTACCATTAATTAGTCAATGATTGATAAAATTGTTTCATCTTTATCATAAATTTTAATGTTCAAGTATATTTCAAGGTATTTCATAAATTGTCATTGTCACATAAAACATAATATAATATATGTATGCTACTTACTTCATTATGTTTATGTTTCTAGCCTTTACTTGACTAAAACTTCATGCCATCATATGCCTATGAATTCAAAAATATGTTAAGTACTCAAAATAACATATCTCCAAGAGTGAAGAACAACACTTTAATCTTTAACCATGTTCACTTAAAACAGTTACAGTAATGATGAAAAGGTAAATTATACACCGTGAAAAAGATGAAAAAACTTACTGACGTTTCGGACACTAGTCCTTCGTCTTTTACTCTGACGAAGGACTAGCATCTGAAACGTCAGTAAGTTTTTTCATCTTTTTCATGGTGTATAATTTACCTTTTCATCATTACTGTTTCATTAGAAACACCGACGCAGCTCACACTAGTTTTTAGCTAGTTATATCTTCTTAAAACAGTTACAGCTATTTTCATGAGCATGGGACCCCAGTGCTCAGAGTTGCACATTGAAATTTGTCAATCAATCACACTTAATCAGTGGGTACCTTTCATATTTTTGACCGGTGACAGCTAAAAACCCAATTTCAGTTTGCCACTCAGAGCATCAGGGTCACCTGTTCATGAAAATAGCTGTAAAGAACCATACTAAAAGATAATGATAAAATGTGTACTATATGTTCACATCTGTCTCTCGTGCTACATTTTCGTTACAAATTCAAGGACTTTTAAGCACTTTTCAAGGACAAGTCGATTTTCAAGGACAAAGTTTTTTGTATTAGAACGTGATTTAAGCATTGATTCAATGTTACAGTGCAGCTTATTTAGCCGGGGCCACTAGCTTTGATAAATAGATTTTAATATACGCATTCTTACCAGAGAGAACTGTAGCTACGATTTTGAAGTAATTTATTTAGTATTATGTTTTGTTCAAAATATTCTTTCACCAACAAACATTTTGATGTCCCGAGGTAAAGACCGGGATTGAAATGTTCAACTATCAAAGCAAGATGTAAATCAAACTTCGAATAATGAACTCGATCTTGGAGCATCGATAAAAACACACGAGTTGGTTCAACTGTACATGCATCCTGTAGCAGCCATGGTCGTTATACATATAAATAAATGATATATTGGGACTCTTTTTAGGGACTTTATTTTAAACTTGCCTAATTGGGCGCTGAGGTGGAGGAAAAAAAGACCCGAGAAGAAAGCTCAATGGAAGACACACAACCGACGCCATTTTGAAAGTCGCAAAACACGAGTATCTCAGGAGAAATTTCGTTCAAAAAAATCCCTTGATTACTAACTCAAACTAAACAATTCTCTTTATGAAACAAATATTCTGTTTATGAAGTAAAAGACTGAAGTTAAGCTTTACTAGGTTGTAACTTTTGCTTTCTTGGCGACTGAATTTTTGGATTTTTTCGGTTGCAAAAATCCAAAACAACAACTCAAGATTTGCCAAAGAATTCACGGAATAAAACATTAAACAAAGCTAAGTTTAATATAACGTTTATCATAGATACATTATGTTAATATATTTGTTAAATATCAAGCTTTTCCTACCTTGAAAATGGGGATTATTCGAACTTTACAAAAGCCAAACCTTCTTCCTCGTAAACATGTGCACTGATGCTTTCAAGGTGAGGCTCAGGCTCGCTAAGGCTACTGGGATAGGAATGTCATCGACGCATGCGTACGTGAAGCAGACTTCCGGTTCCGGTTCCCAAAATAACACGAAGTGTGAAAATGAGTGAAAATGATTTTTATTTTATTTTATTTTTCTTGAAAGAAGTTCTTCTCATACAAATTCTTAAATTTTCAGGAAAAGCATTTCTGAAAACGTTTATAGTCCCTATTAATTCTGTTCATTTTTTTTTATTTTACCAGAATTTTTTTTTTCAAAAGACAGAACAGATACGTTGTTTAGTTGCCTCCTCCGCAGGCTACTCGTTCACTTCGGATCGGATAGGAGATGGGATTTTGGTGAAAATGGTCTCCAATCGGAAATGGACTTTTGGGCAAATGGGCTTCCTGTGGTGCAAAGGGAAAAGACTGACTGGAGACGAGAAAGAAGATGAAAAGAGAGGAAGGAACGGCAACTCTTCCCTCTTCTCCTTCCTGTCTTCCCCTTTCCCCCTCAGCCTCTTTTTTGCTCACCCCTAGTCTTCTCTCTTTTGTTTGCCACAAGAAATTCAAAATATAAGAGTTGCCTGTGGAGGAGTCTAATTGTTTGGGCTGCCTGTGATTTTTGTGGAGCGAGAACAATTCAAAGCAGGGTTTCCTATATTTTTCTCCCGGAATAAAAAAACTAGTTGTAGAAAACCTACGAAAATTAAACAAAAGTCGGTGTCAGCAAAATAGGCAAAATCAAAGGGAAGAATAAACAAGCGTTAATTTGGGACTTGGAAATATCGAAATGACTGCAAGCTTTATTTATTTTTCTTTTATTTATTCTTCACGCACGATGTTACAAGAATTGATAATTACAATTATGTATATACAGTATATAAGTATTAAAGATATGCAAAAAAGAGAATATTGAATGTGTGTGTGGTAACCAAAGAAGCTTAAACTTTAGAATTGGTCATAAAATTATCATAAGTATATAGTACGGCTAAATATTAATTAATTAATGTGCAAAGATTAATACCAGATTAAAGGAAATGAATAAATGGAAGTGAAGCGGGAAGGTAAAGTAAAGTAATATCTGTAAAAATGTCGTGCGATTTGAGGCATACGCAGTGAATCCCAGGCAGCCCAAGCATGCATGCATGTGATGTGTAGAAGGTATTTACAGTAAAGGTGTAGGTCGACAAAAAAATAAGTCTTTTTTAAAATAAATTTGAACAAACTTGGCTCCTGTGTTGATGTTAATAATATTTAACGTCTTTCTGAGTGGTTTTTAGCCGTTTTAGAGCAATTTTGGAAAGATTGTAGCCCACTAGTAAATATAAAATGAGCTAAAACGATCTTGTTATACATTTACTATAAATGCCTTCGTACACACCACAAATTAATTGATTGGGCTGCCTGTGTTTCACTATGTGCGCCTCAGAGCGCATCCGGTTTCGAGTTACATCTCTATACTTTTCTCATTTCCAAATAACCCTCTGTCATTGGATGATTGCAGTTTTATATACTCAGGATTAGCTTCATTTCAGTGTCTAAACATTCACAAATAGTAAAGTAAAGAATGCACAACTTTAATAATGAAAAAAAAAAAAAGAATTTCCACGGACCTTTACTATAAAAATGAATATTTTGGACCGTATAGTTGGTCAGAACGCAGTGATAATGTACTTCTAGTGTTTAACTACAAAGAAAGGTTCGAACACGAAGGTGAATACCTTCGAGCAATATGCAGCCGCCGACAACTGCCTACGCATTGCTTATATTTTTTTAATTAGTAACTATATACATTTTTACACTTTATACGTACAACCCTCATCGTTATACACGCATAGTACAAAGTTTAAAAGCTGGTCGCCAATTACTCAAATGTCGTGCGGTCTTCATTTTCGCATCTTTGTTTTTTCCCTTGGGAGACCCAAAATGCCTTGCGATTCAAGATACCGCTTCATCGTCGAAGTGTCCATCGCTCTTCAATCAAATATCCTTTTTGCTTTAACAACCAAAGATTTTCCAATTATTATTTCAATATTTTTTGTTAATATTTTTTCATTTCAAAAGGTGCAAAGCGCAATACTTCTTCGACATCCCATTCTTAGGTATATCTGTTCCACAAGCTCAATAATCTAGCTACAAATCTCAGAATTCAAAATTCTGATCATGAAAACTTGGTTAATTAAGTTGTTTCAATTATTTACTAAACTGTAAAATAGAATTGCCAAAATTCCTTGTAATATTTTTCTCTTCTCCAAATAAAATACTCAGAGCATGGAGATAATTGACATATAAAAAATATAAAATAATAACGCCAAAAAAACGAAAAAAATATCGTATTATTCTGAAGGAAGAGAATATGAACTAAGAGAAGGAATCCCCCTGCCCCATCATGTGCACACTTTGATGCTATTTTTAGAGTCTATTCTAAAAATATCATCCAATGATATGATTTATTTGACTGTTTGATTTTCTGCACGCGCATAGTACGCGCGCGCTCTACGCTGGTTTCTAACATTTTCTTGTGCTTTTCTTATGTTCAAATGGTCAAATCTGCCTTCAAGATGACGATGTAAGTCGAAAGCGTTGGAAAATAAATGTAAGATACTCTAGAAATTTGAACAAATTACTACTTCAGATTCCTGTCGTATTTGCCAAGCTTTCGACGTGCACATTCATATTCAGAGCATAGTCGAAATAACGGGGGGAAAAACAAAAACCATAAGCAAACAGCGAAGAGCGCGCGATGTAAATGCGCGCAGAAAAACAAATGGTTTAAAAACAGCATCAAACTGTGCACATGATGGTAACAAGGCTATACAGGGGGGATTCCTTCTCTTGTTCATTTTCTCTTGTCTGAAGTATTTGTAAAGGATGGCGCGAGCGTGTTTTTATGACCTCATCAAACGCGGTTTTCGACGAATCGAAGCGCGCATACTATCCCAATTATTTTATAATATAAAACTTTAAACGAAGTGGATACGAATATTTCACTAAAAACGCATCCCATCGCGAACAGGAATAGAGGCTTTGCACCATCATGTGAAGGCACCCATGACAGGACGCACAACAAAGTTTTTCCGATAGATTCAATCGTTCCTGCTTCCTGTCATGGCTTCCATCACCTGATGATAGACCTCACACTACAAGTTGTTCGACTCCACTGCTATGCATCAAATGGCTTAGCAGAAGCAGAGTTTTTATAGAGATATTTTAAGTGTGACGTCAATCCTATGGAAAAACAACTTCCAAAAACGAAAAAAGAAAATACAATTTCAGTCACGATAGGATTTTTTGCTTAAAGTTTGAATTGATTTTGGTGGGGGCTTCTGTTTTAATTCAGAGGAAATACGTCACAACTTAAAGGCTCTACACACTTTCCGTACTGCTTGAACTTATGTCATTGATATGACTGATAACCTGGCATCCTCCTGAAGTTACGTGTAACAACTCCTCTGCTTTCACTTTTGAGCCGAGTTGTCTGTCTTCCTCTACGCTTATTTGCTTCACAAGCCGGTTTCTCCATGTCTTTTGTTCTTGAGAACTCGTTAGATTCACGAATGTTCTTATCCTCAATGCTTTTGGTAGTAGGTCAATGGAAACACCATCCAAATTTACGACAATAAGTGAATAGTCCCCACATCGATTTACACGTTCCAGTGCCATGTCCAACTCTGTTTTGCAATAACTACTTTTCAAAAAGTTTTTGGAAACGACTGCAAGGTTCTTTCTGCAGTTGTAAACGGAATCAGCCATGTTCTCGTGAATGACTTTACCAGCCTCATAATCTCTAAAGTGTATGAAACACTTGAAATTGTTTTCTGACTCAAGTAATGGGATAAGCTCTTCAGTTACCCATTGTTCATCGAAACTGCTGTACAAGATTGATGCGTCATACTCAAAGTTTCCTTGATCTGAAAAAAATATCATATGACAAATTCAAGGAGTTCAGCAATGGATTATCTGATGTGAATGCTGGCGTTGAGTGCACTGTTACTGTAGTTTTCGATATTGGAGAAACTACATAGCACTCCGTTGATGTAATTTACATTCATAAAATCTATTGCATTCTAATTGTCAGTTCTGTCTGTATTAGGTTAGGATTCATTGTATTTTAATCATGTTTATGATTCCAACTACCTGCTTGCAACTTATATGCTGTCCCTTTTCAATATTCAAACTCGGACTAATCAAAAAAATCGTTAGATACCGAAAAACCCTTTTTGATTGACAGCAGCGAAAAATCCTTTAACTCAGTCCAGTATCCTCTTGATTCTAAAAATACACTCGACCGCGCGCAGAAACACACATCATTCATCATTTTCCATACATCGGTTTACTGGTCAAACCATAGTTAACTATTAACTATGTTAACATAGTTAACTATTAACTATGGTCAAACACACGGCGCTCAAGCGAGTCGCCAAGGTACTTTCAAAGGATTATTCAAAATTGAACCTTGCAACCTTGACTGAATGCTTCGTGTTTGCGACCAGTGAACCGATATATGGAAAATGGTGAATTGTTCGGTTATGTAGGGATGGGGGAGAGAACGCCAGCCTAAATATGGCGGGGAGCTTTACAGTGCAAATCGAAAAACCGTAGACACATAGAAATATTACAAGAATGTTTCTTAACCAATCAGAAGGGTTATTGTTATCTTTTCGGTATCTTGTGTTTAGAAAGCCAATTTTGATTGGCCAAAGAACAATAGAAACTGGAAAATTTCTAAGTGCCCACGGTTTTTCGTTTCGAACTGTAACGATGAAACGCGTACGTGTGTGTATTGGCGGCAAAATAGTACATCCCAAACCCTCGCCCCAGTCTTTTCTTTTCAGGAGAAGATGCATCCATATGAATGTAAAAAAGCAAGCTTATTCTCAAAAGAATGTCACGTGTTTTAAAAATGACAAAAACATTGTGAAAAGCTACACCATGGAATGCTCCAGTTTCGCTTTACGATGCATACCGCTGTCTTTGAAGACTACAGACTCATTTGCACAGACTTAGCCTTGTTTATAAGTCAGTCATTCACAGATACCACTTAAAAGTCGGATTGCAAAACATTGGAATTGTTCAAGCTGCACATTCTCTACATTACAGTTGACGTTTGCGAATGATTTTCTCTTAACCAAGGCTAAGCCTCTGTAAATGAGTCTTTAGTTTTAAGACGCAGCGCTATTTACCGAATGTCCAAAGGGTCTATTACAAGATTTCTATTACAAGAATTGGTCTTCAGATTAAAATTATTCTCAACTAACTGAGACTGAAGCTATATTGGGCTTAGTTAATAATCTTGTTTAGTTACTCACTTTCTGATAGCGATTTCATACGGCTTCTGTGTGACTTTGCTCTCCATCCTTCCGGGTATCGCAGTTTCCAAGCAACTATCACCATAGTAACCAGAATGAGACCAGCGGAGGAACCGACAATGATTGCTGCCACCATTTCGGGTGAAACTTGAAAGAAAAAAAAAGCGAGGAGCATAGAAATTAATTGTCTTATAGACATCATTCGTATATCAAAAAAATACGTTTGTTTGTTTTTTTTCAATTTTAATACACCATTTTATTATTATTATAATGATAGTGGTAATAAGTATAGGAAATCGCACGACCTAGAGTACAATTTGGAAATTAATAGACATAAGTAATGTTTTGAACGTTTTTTGTAATTGCATGAGCCTTTCGGCGAGTGCAATTAAAGAAATTTCAAAACATTACGAGTGTCTACTAATTCCAAACTGTACGAGAAGATCATGCGATTTTTTGTTTGTAGTTCAATCAACAAAATTTCAGTTACAAATGCGAAGCGATGTCGTTCATCTTTGTCTATTTGGCGGCCGATTTTCAGTCCATTGTGCAACTGAAATGCATAAAAAAGATTTGTTCTTACGGCTTTAAAATGTTATTTATATGTTTTTTTAAGTGCAAAATGATAGAAAATAGTTGTTTTGACATTCTTTTGGCCGTGTTGCCATATATATAGCGACTTAATTCGGTACTCCTACGTAGTACAATTAACTCTATAACCGTACTCCTCTCGACCAATCAGAGTCGAGTAATTTTATTGAGTGTATTATAATAGTGGTAGTAACGATGATAAAAGTGATAATAATAGAAATACAATGGTGATAATGATGGTTACAGTTACGATCGACGACGACAACGACTTAGGCTCGGTTCAAACTTCGAACTTCGCATGAGCCAAACCTAATTACATCAAAGAAGACCATTTAGTTATCCATTGTTTCAATTAGGTTCGGCTCATGTGAAGTTCGACGTTTGATCTGATCCTAAGGCGATGAAAATAATAATAAATGAATAATTTAGCTCTTTCATCAAGGTCGAAGGTAGAATAAAGCAACAACAGAGAATACACCCCTTGCACTGAGTCACGAGAGAAATTCTCCTGGGGGACGAGACAATGGATTTGTTTTATTTTTTATTTTGCATAAGAAAAGACGGCCTATTGTTTTGTCCAGCCAGGACAATTCCTATCGGGAATTAGTGCAAGGGGTCTATTGATACAAGACTCTAAAACAAATACAAAATCATTTACCTTTCTTAGGCAATGTTACAGGTTTATTACTAATGCCTAAAAATGCAGATGAATCATTAGCATACATATGCATGAGAATACTGATTGGGCAACTATTGGAAAGTTTATAGAGCTCCACATCCTTCAGGGTATCTTGTTACCTACAACTGTACGCTTTTAAATGAGAAGCACATGCACTGAACCTGCTGGTATTTGAAACAATATGCGAAAGACCAAGACTTCGAATTATTTTGAAAATTTAACCCCGCCACACTTTGCATCGAAGCGAGACGAACCTGCGGTGAGCTTGCAATGATGGAACTGCGCAGGGAACTGTGAGAGGGACTATTTTCAGCAATCGTATAAAAACAATAGCGGCAACGAATGTAGAAACTGCTGTCCCTGTGCGCATGCACGTACCTTGTAATGACTGAGGCCAACCTGTTATTTCATAGCGATACCCAGTATTTTTTTTTAATGGATACGTGGACACCTGATATGAAAGAAAATTCAATGGAAGAGTAAATAAATTATTCTGAGCTCTAATACTGTAGACTATTTTCTTTACTGTGTCTTTGAATCTGCGGTGTTCTCTTCTTGATGGTTACAAGCATTCCCGAAAGAGTCAAAATGCAAAAACATGGCGGCCATTTTGGTGTCGTTAGCAAGTAAAGTCAATTATAAATACTTTGTTAAATGGCACCAACGCTAACCGAGAGGCCGAAGATTTGTTTATTTTGTTAGCACGCTAATAAACATTATAAAATAACTGTACAGTTATGAATCTCGCATTCTGATTGGGTGGGAGCGCGTTCTTTATGTGATGACACAGCACGCACGCGCCCTTTGTATTTTATAAAAGAAATGAAAAACTTGCTAGCTGTGCTGTGCTCCGCTATGCGTCGTGCTTCTCCTATAACACTTCTCTCGTGTTCTGGCAGTCCCCAAATGCTTTATAACTAACTGCTCACAGCACGCGCGCGCGTTTTCTAGTTCTTCAATTTATTGGCATCCTAGTGCGAAAGGAGGGATGAGGATAACCCTATCCAGAATACCTCCTAAGATGGTATTTGAATTTAGAACATGACTTTTGCATGCAGAGGAAGGAAAACCTGAAAATCCACAACAAACTCATCTTATATATGACACGGAATTTAAGAATAGACCTTATTCGTGGTGTGACAATATTTTCCCAATTCAGCGTGACAAACCTCTGGGGGAATGAAAGGCTATTGTTTTGAAAGTCGTCGAGATATCATCGTTTTTCCTTGTCGTATCCTTTGGGATACTCATAAATTTTTCGAAAAGTATAAACAAAAGAAAATGAATCCCCTGGAGGTTCGTCACGGTGAATTGGGAAAACATTGTCACACCACGAATAAGGTATATTGAACCCGGGTCGCAGCCGAGAGAGGCGAACGTTCTCAACTGATCAGAGAATCTTCTCCGGATTTTCCTCCCTCCGCAAAACCTAGCGAAATGAATTCCTATTCAATCTTCCATCTATGAGTATGCGCTGGCACGACTTGATAAGCCAAAAGGTCACTTCATGAAAGCTGAAGATAAAGGTTTAGATGAAGCTTACATTTAAGTGAATCTCTTGGGGGTGTTTCCATCCATCCTCTGTTTCATTGATGACAAAGAATGTCCGATTCTGTGCAGGAAGGAAAAAAAGATAAACATGACGAAAAAAATCTGTGCCATTATGTTCCAACATCTAAATATCAGTATTTTTGAATTTCAGTCATGATTTGTTATCAGGGGCGGCGGAAGCGGGTAGGCCGGCGGGGGGTGGCACTGGCCCTCCCACTAGATTTTTTAGGGGGATGGCCCCCCCCAGAATATAATGCCTCACACAAAAAAAAAACCATGAGATTTGGTTATGATTACCATTATTCATTATTTTGATATTACATAATTTTCTGGTAACGTGAAAAATTGAAGTGCCCCCCCCCCCCCAAATTTTTCAGCTTCCGCCGCCCCTGGTTGTTGTCTACCTTGGGTAAAAGGCTGCAGTGAGTATGTTGTGGCGATGTCGTGAACCATTGAATTACATAGTGAGACCAATTCTTGGACATTTTAGGATCTGGAAACAATAAGAAAGTGTAATGTTATAAACGCATTCGAAGGAATTAAGCGAATGAGAGAATAAGAGATCAAGAAAGCAAGCAGGTAGGCAAAGAAGCAAAGAAGCAAGGAAATAGCAAGTAACGAGCAAGAGAATTAGTTATTGGTTTTGTACATAGTAAATTCTAGTTGGATTCAAGTAGTGAAAAATTTAAATTAAAAAAATAAAATAAAAAGTGAATGAATGAATTTCACTCACATCAAAAGAGAATAGCACATGCAAAAATAGAACACATTATGATGCCCAAGTTACAGATGCTTAATATCCTACCCTTTTACCCAGGCAAATAAATAGAGATTATCACATGTGAGGAGCTTGATATCGTTTTTATTCACGAGTTTCCATATCATATTGAGACAAGCGAGTCCATGAGCGAGTAAACGATATAATTATTTCAAAAAAGTAAGTCAACAAAAACCTAGAAAGCTGTGACCGCTGAGAATCATGGGAAATATTTCATATTCAACAAGTGAAGCTTTTGACACAAACTGCAGCATTTGAGGATGCTCAGAGGAGGTTAACTTGTGATTGGTAGAAGGTCGCCAGTCCATCAACAGTTGTCAAGCGGTTGAAACATGTAAAATGCAATCTACCCATAATCCTTGCCGGTCTCAGCTTTGTAGCTTTTCAGGTGACTAACTTTATTGAAATAAGTGTATGGAAAACGAGCTAATAAAAAAGGTATCAGGTACTTAACATGTGATAATTTGTTTATTACACATTTATGGGTCGATAAAATGACAAAATTTCCAATTTTCAAAATTCCAGTTCACCGTTAAGTGATATGGTTTTAATTCACGGCTTTATCAGACTGATATTGAACTTAAATGTGTACATGTAATAAATGCCTTTTTGTTCATAATTATTCTTGATATTTTTGTTATATACTTTAGTCTTACTCACCATTGAATGCATCCCACGTTATGTTGATGCACCAGAAGTTTCCAAAACGATGGAAATTCACTTTGACTCCTTGCACTAAACCAGCAAAGTCATTTGAGGCCTTGTCATACATTTCCTGACAAGCTAAGTTAAGAAAAAACATATATAATTACTGCAACTTCCATACTAGGTCTCTCAGATCAGGACTAAGCCTATTATTAGGGGCGGTGATCCAACATACTCGAAGTTCAGAAACCTATATCTTTTTCAGGACCATACAACTCCCATACTGGGTCTGTGAACCAGCATATATTCCCAAATCAGAAGCATATTATAAGAAACATACATCTCCCATACTGGGTCTGTGAGCCAACAAGTTCCAGATAAGGATCCTATTACTGTAAGCATAATTTTATACTGGGTCTGTGAGCTGGCATATTCCAGATCAGGATTCCATTACTAAGTCTATGTTCCATACTGGATCTATTTACCAGTCTACATATTCCTAGATAAGGGGCTGATAAGGGATGATATAAGTAAATTGAAAACCGTGTTAACTTAAAGAACCTTTCCTATTGAGTGGTGATTATTTAATATTTTCAAATCGCAATAATAATATCGTTGTCTAAAAAGCTCTAAGAACAATGTGCAAGCATGCTTACATGATATGTCAATCCCTTGATTCGTATTTGTTCTGTTGATCTGCTGTTTGGGGCATAACTGTTGCAGAGTTAAATTAGCATCTGAAAAGGTTAAGTGAAAGACTTATTTTTTAATTCGTTCATTCGTTTCCTTCTCGTTCGTTCGTTCGTTCGTTCGTTCGTTCGTTCGTTCGTTCGTTCGTTCGTTCGTTCGTTCGTTCGTTCGTTCGTTCGTTCGTTCGTTCGTTCGTTCGTTGGTTCGTTCGTTCGTTCGTTCGTTGGTTTCGTTCGTTCGTTCGTTCGTTCGTTCGTTCGTTCGTTCGTTCGTTTCGTTCGTTCGTTCGTTCTTCGTTCGTTCGTTCGTTCGTTCGTTCGTTCGTTCGTTCGTTCGTTCGTTCGTTCGTTCGTTCGTCGTTCGTTCGTTATACTATTCATGTATTTTTATCATTTTCATTTCATTTACCCGAAGTGTGATTTTTCCTACATTCTTGGCAGTTTGTAGTATCGTTGTTTCCTTTCTGTAAAATTAGGACGGAAAAAAATGAAAATAAATCAATACGGAGCGAACTTCATTTTTATTCAGATTCTCTGATCTCTCCCTCATACACCTTATTCAAAAAACTTTGTCGGTCGTAGATCTGTGCAGATCCTTAATCTGAGGACCATTTGCCAGCGCTGGTTATCGCTCAAAGGTGATGACATATCGAGATATTAATTGACTTGCTGAAAACTACTGTAGACAATACGACCCTTGATATCTTAATTTACAGCCCACAGCCCATAATCAATCGTGGTCTTATAATATATATTTTTTTTAGATCTCCGACGGACAAAGATTCTTAAATAAATGTAAATGTTATTGTCGTGTTATAATACACTTTGCTCACGCGGCAGCCATGTTAGATAATACAATATGAGCGATAAAAATAATGCAAAAGCAAAACGTTGAACGAAGAGAAGGAGGAGTAAGAGGAGGAAGATGCTTTAATTCGGTTTACTCAAAAACGATTGGAACAACAAGTCATAATGACTAGCGGTTACTACAGTTAGACTGCGTGGGTGTGTTGAATACAACAAGTGAACGACAAGGAAACTTTACCACCGTGTAAAAACGTTTATTACTAGTACTGACGCTTCCTTCGTCGGAGTAAAAGCAAATGGAGTAAATTATTATTTCTCAAATGAAGGAATAGCGTCGGGTACGACAGTGCAGTTAAAAACATTTTTACAGGCCGTATTTATTCAAGCATTCCCTTTTTATTTACTTGGAATAGCAAGTAGATGGTTAAGGTGATCAAATAAAATTTCTATCCTACTTCCAACAATGCATTCAATGTTGTTTATATTATCGAACAATTGTGTAAATACTGAATTAATAGAACTGTGTCCCGTCAGTCGTATGAAAAAATGACTTCCGGCAACAAGACAAATAGCAGTTCCATAAAGATTTGTCTTCCTCGTTTTTGATAACAGACTTTGCCCTCTAAAAGTTTGACTATTTCTGGGGCAGGCTAAGTGATGAGAGTATTTTTGTCTTCATGTTAGCTGTTTTTGTGAGCAATTGAAGCCAGAAATACGTCAAGTCAAGTTAGGTATCGGCCACTTTTGAACGTAGGATTTGAGCTTACGTTATATATGCGCGCTCAAAAACTGCTAAATAATCTTCACGATTTTATTGAAAAACCACATACATGTTTTGCACGGAATATTAATTTGTTATAAGCTGATCTACTGTCATCAAATTCTTTAGAAAAGTTAATTTTTCTAACACACGAAAAGATCGATTTTCGTAAGAATATTTGTGCAACTAGTTTATGAGATTTTTTGAAGGCACTGGAAATGCGAAATACAACAAATCCATGCATTTCTTAGTCTCTTTGACACAGGTTTCCATGTATTATAGTAGAATGATACACTAGCCGGCTTTTGTGCAATTATAGAGTCTGTAAAGAGCTAATATCTTGTGAATTTTAGTTTTATAACTTCCGGTGACGAAATTTTTGCCTCAAAAACTCGCTTCTAGGAATCCGTGAAATGCTGAATCGAGACACCCCATTTTTCTTTCCATGTTTTGAATCAGCATTAAATTTCATATTAAGAAACCGCTATCTTAAAAATAGTTTGATTTTTTTTTCAAAAAGTAGCAACAAGTCACTTTTAAAAAATCTCATAGGACTTTAGGATGCACCAGTCAATGAATATGTAAAAACTAGAGTGATTTCCACTTCTTAAACCCATGAATAAGATACCATTGGTTAGTTTGTAAAGGTAAAATGACACTTAAAATGACAACATAAGAACACAACTGATGGAATTAGGATCAACTAATTTGCATTAGGCTGGTGTGTGTTCATGGGTTTACGAAAGAACCACTCTAAGGCTGAGATTCTATTTCTTTCCTTGGTGTTTATTAACTTAACGATTAAAATAAGTTTCGATACTGATATTCTTTGAGTTGTTAAGCTTTAGAGAGAAACATGAACAAGTTGGAGGGATTGAGTATCAAAGAACTAATGCATGTCTGGACTCGTCATCACATGTTAAGACAGTCGTACGTTAGTTTAGTTAAGCCCCACCGGGAAGTTTTTTTCCGGGTTCTCCTGTTTTCATCCCACTGCAAAACCAACGATTTAATCAAACTCCGGCATACTGTGAACTAGCCTGAAGCCTAAACATGGTCAGCCTAGAGGTTATTTCAAGCTTCAATATATGTGTTAGCCGTCTCCTGACTGTGGTGAGCTGCCCATACGATGAGTTAAAAATTTGATAAAACTGAAGGCAATAGGCTGCTCCGTTTTTAAAGGGATTTGAAGTTGGAGCTACAAGAGAGAAAGCGGAAAAAATAAGGAAGTGTTTTCAGTCGGAATCTTTTTAGCTCAACGTTTCCATCACAGAATGCCTGTCTTTCCTTAGAGGATTATTCTCTTGTTTACACTAATATACTTGCAAATATTCTACGCGTTTTTGCTTAATGTCGATAAGATGCTCCAAAAACGCCTCCATCAGAAAACTCTTTTGAATGTTTAGCACTAACCTCCATCGTCTTAGTTGGGCAGCGAAAGATGTATTGGTGTTTTGAAAATATTGAAGAATAACATATTACTTTGGTTTCCCACATAAAGATTATTATTTGTTTATAAATTTGTTTGATTAAAGCTCCAGATTAAAATAGCATTAAATCTATTATATTCTAAGTTCCGTATAGAAAGTCGAAATGATATCTTGTCAGCCGTCACACAATCTCTTGACGCCCGTCATCCTAAATGCAGACTGTAAACTCATTTATTGCCGGACTTTCATTTACTTGAAATAATGGAGTTACCTGATTGCCACACTAGTTGAAGGTCAAGTCAATAAATTGTATTGAAGAAAAGAGGAAAACGTTTATCACGAGTTTCTAGTTGGTTTGTTTAATTTCTTAGAAAAACAGATGTAAATCAGCCACTTAAAATGAATTCAATAAAAATAGCATACTAATCAGTGACATTTGTCTTTGAACCGAATTGTCGCTGATATTACTGTTAATAGTTTAGCTCTTTCATAGAATAGAGCTCTCTTCTCGTGTACTTACAATGGAATAATGTTGATATTTGGAATAGATGAGAGAATGCTTTCACGTATCGATCGTCGTAGGGTTATTTCCATGACTACAGCTCAACGGCGTATGCACGCTATTTAGTCATGTCCAAAAAAAGGTGCTGCGAGAAAATAGCTTCGTTCCATACAAATCGTTCAGAAATTCCCTCTTAAATAATCTATATTCAATTAACAAATATATAAAACTCTGTAAGTTTGAATTCCTATCCAGTGCTTATAATTTCAAAAGGTTCTGGTGTGTTTTGACTTTTCGTGGCCTGCAAACATCATATTACAATTCATTCGTCTTACCTCAAAGTTGAGATCAAATACTGTTTTGTTCCAAGATGCGAAACAACACAGTTCCTGACAAGACTTCAACAAACTTCCTCCACATAAATGGGTCGTGGTAACTACCAAAATCCAAACAAACACGCTAAGGCGTACCATACTGTCGTGTTATATTAGCACTGATCTTGACAGATTAGCTTTGCGTGTCTTTAGCTCACTCGTTAACCTAAAGCTTGTTTTAGTAACTTCTACGTTTGCTCATCATTTTTAGCGGTTTTCGTACTTGGAGTTTTCGTCTTGGTGTTTCAAACTTGCTCAAGAAACTTTTCCTCGCGGAAGGATTTTAGCTCAATTAACAACCGTACATATCCGTTTCATGAAACACGTCTCTCATGTGATGTAACATTACACCAATAAATGTAAGAATGGCGTGTTTATGACGTAGTCCATAGAAACGCATTTCGATTCTTTGAACCACTGACCTGGGTCTTGAATGGTGGCGTTGATTGTCCAGCTTTAATAGCTTATATCAACTGATAAAATAATGGAATTTTTTTCAATAGAGCGCTGACGTTATCATATGAGGAAACTGCAAATAAAAACTATAGAACTATGAAAGCTTTCCGGTACTCTTAAGCTGATCTTAGAGAATATGTTATACCAATGAGAATCGAGAAAATTTGCAAAAATTGAGGTGTCACTTTTCCTCTTGATTTTCAGGTCACAAAAATAAAAAAATAAAGTTGCTAATAAGAGGTTGATAATACTTTTGGTTGGTAGAGGTTGACAGCTTTTTTTATAATTATTTTTCACTGGTCACTTTTCACAGGCTTAATGCCACCTCACATTTGCTGTCACTTCATTTCACATCATAATTGCTTTTTATTTAGTTCAATCATTGAATTGTTAGCTTATACTTGAAGGTGAGTGCTGCGATGAAAAATTGCGAGAAGCATTTACTGTTCATTTCGGTTTCGCGAATGCAGACCATCTATATAGCACAGAGGGGATCGCTGAGAATTAGATACTATGCAAAACCTGTTGAACCCTTAGACGAACACTAACTCCTATATCCTCGCACGGTTTACATGGTAAAAATACATTTCCACGAAAATACAAAATGTTCAAACTAAATTCTAGGATAAACGAAGTAAGTAATTGTCTTACTTCGAAGGCATTCTTACTTATATCAAGACAATCGTGATTAGCTTCTCTTGTTACATCGACCAGCACGGTTGCTGTCACACTGGTATTTATATTTCGATGGATTTTGAGTCACGTGGGAGCACCCCAAGAAAAGACGTTCAGGTTCGAAAGGGAGTCTGATCCCCCCGACTATTTTCTTCAAATCCGCCATAGGCCTTTTCAAAAACGAGTTGGGGACTGGGTCGAGTTTCGCCTTACAAGTGCTTACTGGGAACAGGATTCGACAAGGTGCCTTCGATCTCTACCAAATTCTTCTAGTGAATCGAACTGTTAACCATCGTAAACAATATGCCAAAGTATAACTACTGTTTGCAAGGATGTAGCAACAGCCATAGGAACCAAGCTACGGAATTCAAGTTTTATTGCTTTTCAACGGAGCTGCGTAAAAAATACGATCATTTTTCTCATTCGAAATAAAAATCGGAAGATTACGTCTAAAAACACAAGTATCTGTGTCGATCATTGGGAAGGCGGAGAGAAATTGAACCGAATTCATCTGCCATCATAGTTGATATCTAATAACTATGCTGCCATCTATCTTTCCATGGCGAGAAAGACAATGAAAAGCATAAACGCAAGAGAATGAATCAAGTCACGCTGAACATGTTGCCATGAGAATCAAGCAACAACAACAAGAGCCAGCTTTCCTTACTGCTACTACAACTCAAACAGATTTACCGTGCTCTGGTAATGACGAAATCATAGAAAACAAAAAAAACGCCAAGAGGAAAAGAAACTACTTTCGTAACAATAGTCTCCCCCACAGCCGCTTTAATTCAGCGTCGTCACGCAACGCTTTCTCCCCTGAGACGGCTGTGGGGGAGTCTACCACCCTTGCAAAGTAATTAGAAAAAAATACTAAAATAAACAAGCATAGTATGGTATGCAAATGCAAATGCAAGCTAAGCATGCGATAAACTTTAAAGCGACTGTCTGTATAAATCGAGAATCGGCCGACAACAAATCGAATTTCTTTTTATTTCCTCAATCATAGAGCCCCTTTGGTAAACTATTTTTCAAAAATAACATTTAAAAGTTCGACAGCTTCGAAAAAAGCACTTTTCATTAATAATCTGAAAATAAGATTTAGATTTCAAGCGTTGCGGGAATTAATTCTACTTAAAAAACTCTAAAAAAAAACTATATATATATAAGTATATCAGAATTCATGGGATATGATCGTTGCCGTATCTTTTTCTGGTTGCCTATCACTAGGTCTTTCTGAAAAAAATATCAGAGATTGCATGTATCCCAAAATTTCTAATAAAATAATTTTGATATACTTGTATATATGTACAAAAGGATCAGAATACATATATAATGTCTCTGTAATTATTATAATTGTTACTGAAGCGTAAGACAAAATTTAAAAAAGATAGCCCCCCCCCCCCTCCCCTCTATACACCTTTATACATAAGAGTACCTAACTTCCTCTCCTCAAGACTCACGTGACTCACTCATACATGCCCTCGCCGGAAACCCATTTCTTTAATATTTATATTGCAAGATCTTAGTCAATATACGGATTCGATCCTTTTAACTATGTTTGGAACATTACTATTAGTCTTGCAATCGTGAACAGTCTGGTATTTCGTATGGGAATATTTTTATGTTGCTGTGTTCAAGGCGAAGAGACCTTCGATTACGAAAACATCAATAATTACGAAGGAGATACAAGGCTCGGAAAGAGACACGGTAAAGGAGTCTATTATTTCGAAAATGGAGATATATATGACGGGCAATGGCAATGGGGAAAGAAACATGGCTATGGATCTTGTACCTTTGCCGATGGAAGCAAGTAAGTAAATCGATAATGCAATACCTTATGCTAAAATATATATTAATTGCATTTGACCTTCGCTCGTGAATAAGTGAAGTCATTAAACCCGTGCAATAGATATTAGACTAATACACAGTAGTGATACACAGTAACACCTTAATTCCAAATTTTCTTTTGTGTCTATTTGACTATTACACGTTGACTAGTATGTTTTGCCTTCACTCTATCAACTTAAATAGTTATTTCGTTTGTCACGCATCAACATAAAGCGTGACACAAATCTCCCATTAGACTGCTTGCATGCTCAATTTGGAGGACAAAACACAAACGAATATCATTCTCAAGGGAACTGGAAACCTATTGATATATCCTCCAAGCTAAGCTACATGCCAACGGGCTGCAAGGATCTAGTCTTCAATAGGTGTTCGAAGTATGATCCCAAATGTGTTTTGGTATATTGTTATTGCTGCGAGCCATCAGGGCACTTGTGGTCTTCCTGTGTTACAGATGCTAGCTAAAATCTCGGTTTGAGAAATTTCGTGTCGGTTTGTGAAGAAGATTTTCGGAGCCTTCAGTATTTCTGAATGGAACTGTAAAGTAGCTAGTATTCTGATTTCGTTGTTCTCTCATGTAGGTAAAGTATTTCGTTGTTCAATTATTAGCATGTTTATTATTCCTGATTTCTGACTTCATGAATTCTTGTTTCGACAGAAAGACAGGGTTCTTTTTCCATGACGAATATATTGGAGATACTCCAGGGAATTTATTTTCCAACAAAAGAGAGGAAACGGATCCAGCGAAACCACTAATGAAAAAAAATATTCAAACGTTCAGGTAAATGTGCTTATCTGAATTCTCATTGGTCGAGAACCTACAAACAAATCTACCTATCAGCATGCGCCAGAGACTTTTCAGCGGTCGATAGTAACCTGTTGACAGTAACCTCCCTGCTTCATATAACCGGGACCACTTGTACAAAATCTAAAATAAAGAAAACTTTATCTAAATCATTATCATATTAACTTCAGCCAATCAAAATCTCCCATTCCCCTGATGTTGATTACGTCTTCTAAATGTTTTCAAATAAATCCAAGTTCCCCGAGGGGGGGGGGGGGGGGGGTACTCCCTTTGTTCAGGTGGTAAGGGTGATCGGCGGTCCCTAAAATGGCCCCTAAAAGATACGCATAAATTAAAAAGGCTCTTAAAACCAACCTGATTTAAAACCCTAAAAGGTACAGCTTTATTTCAGTAATTTACTATTGACCCTGGCTGTCAACGCCGGTATAACGAATGACAGGACAGCGTATTCACTATTTTCCATACATCGGTTCACTGGTTGCAAACAAAAAGCATTCAGTCGAGGTTGCAAGGTTCAAATTTGAATAATCCTTTGAAAGTACCTTGGCACCTCGCTTGAGCGCTTTATGTTTGACCAGTGAACCAATGTATGGAAAATGGTGAATAATAAGATTATAACAATGATCATATTAAAGAAATATTTAGTGTATCATTGTAAAGTAAACAGCAGCATAGCATGGATAACGTGCATAATATATGACCCCAAAAGGTACAGAGTTATGTTACGTAATTGACTTTTGAGCCGGAACCCCTAAAAGGTCCACACAGGGAACATTTCCAACCCTAAAAGGAGCGCCGATCACCCCTACCACCAGAACAAAGGGAGTACCCCCTTTTGTACATTGGCACGCAGGATTTTATTTTTTCGCTAGTCGATTTTCTCAAGCTTCATAACAACGTATCCGATTTGCAGTAGCTTCATTTTTGAGTTTTGGAGGGGGAGGGGGAGGAGGGAGAGGGGTGCGAAATTCAAAAATCTGCCATTTATTGATTTAGTTTTGGCCTTCGAAAGGCGGACAAATACCCCCCACCCCCTCCCCCCAAAAACAACAACAACAACAACAACTTAGCATAACAAATAAAAATTACCGTATAAATGGGGGGAGGGGGAGTTTAGCTCCCTCGCCACATGCCTACGCCATTGAATGTTAGAAAATACCTTCACAGTAAATCATATTCGACATGGTATTATATATATATATGCTGGTTTCGATCGATTCCTGGTACTCTCATTATAGGAACATCTTCGTTTCTCCTCAAGAACCAAGTGAAGAGTTACAGAGAAGACGAAGGGAGAGAGAAGAGCGTCGTGAAGCTCGCAGACGAAGATACGAAGAAATAAGACAAAGCAAAATCTTTAGCTCGAAGAATTAGAAAATGTCATATTTGCACAGATGGAAATAATAGGGCATAGCAGAATTGACCTTTTTATTTATGAAATACGAAATTCCTTTTACAAATTTTCTTCGTGTTACAGTGCGACTTCTTGAACTCGTGGGTCCTTTGGAGTTGACGGTCACACGTCTGTACTGATGAGCAAAATGTTTCATTTTATTTTAAATTGGTGATTCTTTTTAGCTACTTGTAAAGAACTGAATGAAACGATGTGTAACCAGTGTGTTACGAAATGCAGTTATTACTCTCCGTATCTGTGATTGTCGATTCCAATGGCTCCATTCGACGCGACGAATTCACATTCTTTCTGATCTTTGCTGAGTTCAATAATATTTCTGGAATTGTAATAATACCAGGCTTTCTTTTTTGTAACCAAGCCTGCACGACAAAACTTTAAAACTTAAAACGCTATCTCGTTATGATTGAGCACGTAAATATAGAGACTACCTCCTGTCCCCCCCCCCCCCCAAAAAAAATTTTACTCTTGTTAGGATATATTAAGCAAGTGCATAAAAATAAAAAGGGGTGGAGGGGTGTGGGGTTAGAATCAATTGCAGAGGTGTCACGTTTCAAATATATTTTAACTCAAAATTTGGATTAGTATCGCGATTTACTAAATAGTTTCTTATATTTTTGAGACGACAATATTTTGTGGTATTGACGTCTCAAATCAAGTGTTTTGATTGGCTATTACGCGCGTGTTTTGACAGCTCATTGTTCTTGTCAGCCAATAGCAGCAAGATGGTGCTGAGTAAAAATTATTTTATTCAAGCAAAGTTGAAATCAAATTCGTTTACATTTTGAACGTTCTTCATCAAACTCATGAAAATTCAAGTTTATCACTTTAAAAAAAGGAGGGAAGCTAAAATAAGGTAAGTTTTTCTTGATAAAAAAATGTTCGTTTCAAAATATTTATCTTTAAAAGCAGCAATGTTGTTGTGCTTTCATAAGCGAGTAAATTTCAAAAACGGTTTACAATCGTTTACAATAATTTGGTACTGAGCAAATGAGCTTCAAATATTCATAGTTTTAAACCTTTAACTTACATCCATAAAATTACTCTTCTTACAATGATTTACAAAGTCATTCTTTGTTAACAGTTATCAAAATTTGACAGTTGTTTAACGTTGAATTATTCAACAGGTTGGCAGGGAGCATGTGCTCGTCCTTCTCGTCGCTAAGATGACTGCAAGTTTCTACTACTGTGGAGGAACTCTTAGAGCTGTGAATACTGCCAGAGGATTTATATGCCAGCAATTCACACATAATTTTCTTGCTACGTTTTTGGAAGAAGAAAAAATTCTGTTCAAAACGACTGCATTGAAAAAGTGCTTGCGTGATCGATTATTGTCATAGAAACAGGAATTTTCACGTTGGGAGAATTTATTGCTTCATCATGAAAACTGAACATTTTCATGCAAAAAAAAACCCAACAAACTACAGGAATCGCGATACAAAACTAATTACGATTTTGAGACGGCAATACCACAAAATATTGACGGCGTTGGTAGGAAATATATTCTCGTATTGGGCTCCGTCGCTACGCGACTCCGCCACAATACGGAATATATTTTCTCCCAACTAGCCGTCAATATTTTGTGGTATTGCCGTCTCAAAATCGTAATTAGTTTATAACATCACGACACCCACCTACTTACAAGAAGGTTGTCATACGATATTAGAACATTAGTAATTTATATAGCGAGAAAGGAATACATTAAAAGACAAAAGAAAAAGTTCAGCTTCAGTGATCTTCTTTTGTTTTTTGATATAATTCCTATCCCACTAAATCAATAATGTTCTATTTTCGTATGACAACGTTCTCGCAAGTAGGTGTATTTTCACATGTGAAAATATCGTCTTTTAATAATGAATACTGAGCCAACATCCATTATGTGCTATCCTTAAAGAAAGCGGGTACCCAAAATGAATCACGAAATCGGTGTAAGAGACTCAGAAAATCTTTTACAATCAAAACCTTTATATTTTTAATGTCCAAATCATCTATTCTATTAGGACGTCTAACATTATCATTATTTCAACAACGTGCTAGCAAAAAATACAGTGTCATGTCAGAATTAGTACTTAGTTACACGAAACGCTTTCCACGAACGTTAAGAAGCAAAAAATTGCTTTGTCTAAGCTGAGCATTTGAGACAGGTCCGTATAGCTCTGTGAGGTTGCAGTGAGTGTTTTTAAAATAGCTTTCTGAGACTTGTACTGACTGGTTTCACTAGACCTTATTTCCAATGTCTCGTGCATGTGGCCAGTGTCTGACAACCATTTGGAGCAGGTAATGAGATTTAAAGGTTTTTATCACGAGAAACCGACAATTCATTTCTCAAGTGTACGTGAAAAGTGTACTCGATTTTAATTCTTGGACGCTAAAGAAAATGAAAATTATTTGCATTTTTGTAATATATAAATTTACGCACTTCCTAAAAGCGGAGCCCCATTATTTTAGGATCGAGGAGCCCAAATTAGGTTAGAATAAAATAGGTAAAAACATCTTCGATTTTTTTTTGAAGATCGAGATAATGTCCCCTACGTCTGAAATGTTTGAAATTCGATGTAAACTCGCAGTGCGTGGTTATGAGATTAATCGATCTGGTAGCTTAGAAATATGACAGTGTCATGCAGAATGACTCATATGAAGTTAAGTATAAGGCACAGTTAGCTGAAAATAAGTCTAGCAATCTACCAGTCTACCAATAAGAAATAATTGTGTACGCCACAAACGACAAAAGTGCTGGTATACGATGGATCCTGAGAGAATAATACATAGCCGCGCGGAGATATGGAAGTTATCTTCGAGTGTTTAATTTGTTGATACCTTACGAGTGAGCGCAGAAACCAGTCAAAAGATATCAAATTTGAACATGAGAAGATAACTTGCATATCTCCAATTAAACGGCCATGTATTTTTCTGTTCTTTATATAAACCACAGCACTGTATTTTTTCAAAACAATGGAATCTTATTGTAGAAGGCGTCTCAAATAGAAAGTTCAATCCGACATAGAACCGAGAATTTATGAATACAGTCTCTAATAAACAAACTGTCGATCGAAATATCTTGAAAGGCGGACTGAGGAAACAAGCTAACGACTGTAAATAACTAAGAATAAAATAAATACAACTAGAACATCAGTTTTAAATGTAATTAAAACATGTGGTCGCGTTAGTTTGATTAGTAATAAGCTTCTTTACATCTTTGCGTACAAAAAATGAAAATTTGTTCAATAACGATAGTAATCAGAATAGTAATGAGAAGCAGAGTTGTCATAGCTGGATAGGAAGTGTTCATAGACAATAGTAGGAGGAAATGTAGAGTTAGGTTTGTCGACAGGTCGTCTAGAGCGTACGCTCTCATAACTCGTTGCTGCTAATTTGCATAAACGTAAAAAAACAATGCTGACATAAAGTAGACATATGTTAGAGTAAAATAAATAAAACGTGTCTTCTAGAGTTAGCTGGATTGGTTATAAAAATAACTTCTTAAGCTTTGCCTATGGCATCACGAGAGAAGAAAAACCCCTTTTGAAGTTAAAAAACCCATTTTATCTTTTTTTAATTTTAAATAGTTGACGTTTTGATTTAGATAGTTTGTGTGAGTTTATAATAAAAGTAAAGGTAGCGTTGATTTGTTTGGTTTAGTATATATTCATCCCTCCCCCCACCCCATCCTCCCTTGCCACCCCGACAATTCTGACTTCTTCTCAAATTACAAGACCTGTAGTTGTTTGTTGTCAGTATGGCATCTCTGGCCACGACGAAGTCTCAACTAAGTCAGATATACAGGTTTAGAAAAGTTTTTTTGTCATTGATTTTGGTAGGTATTTTATGGATGATCATTGTTGAGTATTTTCAACTAAGAATCCCGTCGATTATTACACGAACAGACAATGGCGAAGCACGATTACATATCATTCAATTTACAGGAAAAAAAGGTCATCATAATCCCAGCAAGGATCAGAAAGAATATGTTTTTGTGGAGTCGAATCGAGCAATTGGGATCGACATTCATAAAGGGTTTCACCATTTGATTGAAATTTTAAACTCTTTTCGTCAGTACGATGGAGCGACTTGTCATGCTTTTAAAAGAGGTCCAAGCCAAGATCATGCTCCTAAACTGAAATCATGTTGGTTCGAGACAAGGAATTGGACAATGTTAACTTCTGGTCCAAATAGCAGTAAATATCACAGATTTGGAGAGCAAACTCGGCCTTGGTTCTGGATTTGTAACATGGTGGAATTTCCTTTTGTTATTAGACAAAGCGTGTTCAACCGCATAGGCCTGAACCAATCCTACGGTGAAGCTATGCTCTTGGACTTCTTTCTACGATCAAATGGAACGTTAAAAATTGCAGTATCACGTAGATGTATATTTTCTAAAAGCCAATCGATAGACCAACAATCATCCGGGACTAAACGTCAAGTCTATCTGGATTACGGCTTTTTAGGACATAATCACAATATTCTGCGAATTGTGAGACAAGACTCGATTATTTGGACCAAATGCTCGTCGAATAATTCTTCTTGTCCTGACATCCCAGAACAGCAGAATAACGTAGACCACATTCTGTTGCCGTATTGTTGTAAGACCGCGTTAAATCAGATCTTGATGCATACCGTCGATGCATTGAATCATATAGGAATCGATTATCGTGTATGCTTTGGTACATTATTGGGAGCCATTCGATCGAAAACTATAATCCCGTGGACGCAAGATGCAGACATTTGCTTAAAGTCTGAACAATTTACAACACAAACATTTGAAAAACTAAAGGAGTTGTTAATGCCAAGTAACTATTCATTGGCATTTCTTGAAAACATGCATCGTGTGGTTCCTGTTAACGCTTTTGTTAAATACATATCCAACCATTCTCTTGTAACCAAGTCAGACCTGTTTAGTGAGCAAGCTCTTCGATTCATGAAAGAAATGCTTCCAGTTCCTGCACCTTTGTGGTTACGCTTTCCATATGCTGACTTATATAAATATGACAAAATCTTCAAGAACAACGCAACAAACGTTACTATAGATGGTTTAGAATACTGCACGGGAGATAAACCCCATGAATTGCTGCGTGAATGGTTTGGTAATAAGTATATGTCGACCGATGAAAACGATAGGGCTACTTCTCCTCAACTTTAAAGATGTTGTGAAAACTCAATTTACCTATCTAACACGGACTAAAACTCTCATTTACCTACTGCAACGTCAAAACATCGGCAGCCTAGGACTGCATGTGGCTACGTCCCACAGATAACATATTGAAAGAGCAGAAAAACGACAAACCCGCTACTTTGACGATGTTTTAAAACTGAGTTTAATCTTCCAAATTTTTTAGCGTTTCATTTGTGTCACTGCTGCAAGAAAATTGTAAAGAAATTTTGTCGACTAAATCTACTTTGAATTATTTTCGTCGAGTAAATCTACTTAGTATTCTCGAAAATGTCAGTTTTTCTGATGATCAAAATATCACCTCTCCCAAAGTACACGGCGTAATATCTCGAATACGCATTCAATAAATTTTGGAAGCATTTGACATTTTGCCCCAAAAGAATGTGCTTACACAACATTGAGCTTTTAAAACTATAAATATAATTTTATACTCACTAAATAGTGATATTTGTCAGTATCAACTTTGTTTTTATTTTATGGTTTTACTTCATATACGCCCTCTAAGGTTTGGTTTAAATATATATAAAGTAGAAATTATGCGTTCGGTGTGTATATAATGAAGTAGAGAAATAAGAGAAAAATATCATATGCCCTTGGCAGGATTTGAACCCACGTCTTCGGTATTCTAGTCCGATGTGTTAACCACTACACTACAAGGACCAACCACGCTGGTAACGCAGCCAGAATATGAAATGTAGGGTATTCGTGAGGATCCCAGAGCGATATTTTTTCTCTATAGGTAAGTTGAACACCGTAAGTGTACGCACTTTTAAATATATATACTTTCGTTTGCGCCTAATGACCCTTAATGACAGACTACAATATGTGCAAACTTTGCTAATGAACCAAAAGTGCAGCTCTATAAAAAAATATCTAATATGCTATCAATGCGCAGTATCGAAAATGATAATAGAATTAATCAAACGCCCTTTAGCGAACTCGTGGATACTTGTTGCACTTTTCGAAGATTGGGCTCCCTGTGCACTCCTTATGCTTGACATTTTCAAAGGATTCCAAATATTTCGCTCGAATTATATATTTTAAATACTCAATTTATCCATTAAGATGAGTAATCGCCCTTTTTATTTTCCTTTTAACACTTAGTTCTTCGCTATTTTGGTGAGTTTTGAATCGAATTCTGTGATGAATTAATTGTCTGAACTTCAATTAACACGAAAGGCGACTACGACTTTGAGTTCTAATTAAAATAGCTATTTTCGATAACCGGCTCGTTCTACGAGTCTTTTGAAATCGAAATGTTGTACCTTTAAGAAGCGTTTTTGTTTACTTTTTAAAATACATCAGAAAAAAGGCCTCACTCATTGAAATTTTATTTCAGGCGTTAATTGTATAATTTTACTTCAATTTGCATCTTTCCTCGATTCTTTTAATATGAATAATTCAAAGATAACACTATGTGCGAGTGTGCGCATGCACAGTGGGCCCCCAAGGCGTCTACAAGTACTAGAAACGTATCCCACATGGAATATCAGCTTTTCGTTTCCTCATATAAATATGAAAGTAATATATTGTATAGTATTAGAGCTTTGTGTTAGTGTCGTGTAACATTCGCACTCAGATAACGTAAGACGATCGACAAACGGTTAATTATCGATCTGCTAACATCTTAGTAAGCGAGCGAGCGAGTGACACATTTGCATATTCAGACCCCTCACAATAACTCGTTTCTACGCTTCGCGTATCCACGAGTTAAAAAAGAAAAAGAAAAAAAAAACAAGCGTACATTTGGTTACCCTGCAAGCAGAGTATCCTTTTAACTCCTCTACGGGCGAGAGAAGGAAAGGAGACTCTGCAGAAATCGTGTAGAATGTTATTTGAGCATGCGCAGCGGTTGCTAAGAAACTAACCCGTTCTCAAGCTCGCACTCGTTTCATAAATGGTTTCCGGTTCCGGTCCGAACACGATTGCCGCAAAAACAAAACATGTTTTTAGAGTCATGACCTCAGTGAAAGATGATCTCTTGTTCTTCTGTTACTGCTTCAATTTCATTAAGTTTAGCAGGTCGATGCACTAACTTGGCCGCTCATCAGTGCCTGGAGTGAAGTTATTACCACCAAAAGAGGATTCTTAGGGTATCGACTAGTGTTTGGATCGATTTCTTGAAGATGTTTGATCATCGGAGTTACAAGCTGGAAAATAAGAGACTTTGCATGACCTGTCGACAGCAAAACAAACCTGTCTTTGACATCCATAAAACTTTCTAGCGATTTTCTTTGATGAGTAGTTGGTTGCAATTGGTTTTTATTTGATAAAACGTAATTTAGATCGTTTTCTATCGCTTTAGAAATTACAGTTGGACATACGATGCGGGCTCAATTTTGGTCATCGGCCATTTTTTTAAATACAGACTCGCGCATCAAAACCAGTTTAAACCAGTATGAAACTTGAAATTATGCATCTCATTATCCAGATTCTTGGTTAACGGCACTACAAAAGAAATACACGATTTCTGCAGTGTCGCCTTTAATTCTCTCGCCCGTAGCGGAGGTAAAAGGAGACAGCTTGGCCCAAAAAATGCTAAACCATAGCAAAGCTAAGCACTATTATTAATATTGAAAACAGTGAAAAGGCCAGGTTACCAAGTCATGTTGAAAATTTCAAATTGAAACATCTTCCCAACGTAACTACCGATGCATGACTTCGTTCCTGGCTCAAACCGATCAAATGCACGCTCATTTTTTAATCTTAATTGAAATGCGACGTCATAAATTACGTAACTATGATAAAGTTATCACACAAAATCAGAGAACGATCTATTTCACAAATTGGTTTTAATTATGAGCTTAAAACATAAGAAAAACGTCTCGGATATTTTAGGCTTTTCCAAATAGCAACCTAGGTTTGTAAATAGGCACTTAAGACCCCCTTAACTGCTATTTGCGTTCCTGCAATTACGAGTAAATAAAAATATGATAAAAAAATGAATATTTCATGGCTTGATATGTCGCTGTCCAGATTTCGCAACACTAATTTCTTCAGGCTCATCCTCTTGGTCTAAAACCTCATGGAAGCTACTTGGAGAATCAGAAAGTCCTTGATTGCCGCCGTCATTGTTTACTCTTTGAATGACATTTGCGGATTCAGTATAAATGGCCGATGCTTCTCCGTGTGCTTCGCTGACCAGTTGCAGAACATCAAGACAGCACGGTACGTCACATCGAGGTTCTTTCTTCAACTCGGTGATTTTAGCCACGATACTTGACAGATATTGAACTGTTGATTAATTCAAAAGATATCATTCAAAAAGAATTAATAGCGAAAATAATGGAATGTTATATGAATTAATACTTATATAGACTCCTTGCACTGAGAGGAATTGTTCTGGGGGACAAAACAAATAGCAAAACAATGTTTTCTTAGGCTGCGTTCATAATGTAAATTGTATAATAAATTGTAAAATAAAATTGTATTGTATTGTAATGTATGGCGGGGGGCAGGTTAAAATTTGAAATGTCCAGAATAATTCTTAACACCCCCCTTAAAGTCATGCAAAAAAAAAAAAAAAAAACGATCCCCCTGTAGCTTCTTCCAAAAATTGTGCATCCCCCCAGTTTTATGATAACAATTTGCTCATCCCCTCTTTTTCCCAAGAAAATTTTCCTGTTCCCCCCTCAAGTTCACCTGCCCCCCACCCCCCTCCCCCCTCTGCCATATATTACGAGAGCAGCCTTGTGCAAAAAGAAAAGAAAAGAAAAGAAAAGAAAAAGAAAAGAAAGAAAGAAAAAAAGAAAAAGAAAAAAAAAGAAAGAAAAACAGAAAAGAAAAAAAAGAAAAAGAAATTCATACTTTTGTCCGCCAGAACAATTTCTCTTGGGACTCAGTGCAAAGAAGGGTCTACACCCTATTTTTACTAGAACAAATAATGAACCAAGAAAGGTTTTGTAATTTTATCGGGGATGATATCCCATAGCCCCTAACAATTGAAAACCAATTCAACATGGACGGTCTCAACGAGGATGATTGTGATTAAGCATATATAGACATTGCGGCTCTGTTAACTAACAGATACAACAACTTTGAAAAAAATGAAGTGCACACCATTTTTTTTTCTTTTATTTCTCCAGAAAGAAATTTAATTATTATCATTTTTACCTGTGATTAATGTAACTACGATAACGTTAGTTCCAATGAGGAGAATTGTGATCGTGAGTTCATCAGCTTCGTTTGTGATCCCAGACGCCGAGTCCTCTTTAGGAATCTTCATCAACATCCCCACAGTAAAGTTAACAGAACTTGCCAACAGGGATACTAGTTGTAACCAGTGCTCAAACGTGTCTTCGATCGGCTTGTAGAGTGCAAAGAAAACAGAATACAGACCTGATAATATTGCAGTTAAACCCAAACTCGTTCGGCTCTCAGCGTCCATTAGTATCAGTATTGCACTGAAACATATTTTTCGCACCAGCTCTAAGATTTCCCAGAACCAGCAACTCGGTGAGTAGTTTTCGTACAGAAAACGAAGGCTGCTCAAGATGACACTGTTTTTGTTTATTTTCCCACGTTTAAGAACCAAGAAGAGAGCCAATGGTAAGCCAGTGCAATACAGTAATGTCACTGTGCTCAGGGTCCCATAGATTTGATGTTTTGCCGTGTCACACTGTACTGAGTAATCAGCTTTGAGGTATGATTTACAGTTCTGATCATCATACGAGCAGATCCTGTGACATGCAGCAGGCAACATCTGGAAGACATTGGTGCACGTCGATGGGAAAGTAATGAAAAGGATCAGGATCAAACATCGGTTACCTTTCTGTTTATAGTCAGCGAATTTCCTCTGTTTTTCTCTTGTACTAGGAAAGGATTTCCTGTTAGCGTAGAACGTAATGAGAGTGTTCAGCAAGATGCCAGTGACTGCAACAGCAACTGTTATGACGACACTTGTCAAGAAATACGTGTAAGCATCTGTTTTTATTTGGTCATGGATACAGTTCAAGGGGACTATTTGGAGAACGTTCAACTGAACAGCTTTTGCGTATTTCATAACGGTAAGAATGGGTGCTGGCCAGTTGACATACGAAAACGATTCAAACGTGCCTGAAGAAACTTGATAGAAACCGATGATGATCTTAAGCCTTGCCAGAAAAATATCTGAAATCGACCTTGTTGAATCTGTCATGTCTTTTGATTCCTTCTTCCTTTTCCAAATACTGAGTCCCAAGAGTATGACAACGAATATCACAAATAAAACTGCTTGAGCTATGATCCATGGAAGAGATGGACACGGTCGACATTGTGCCATCACGTTAGTGTATCCCTTATTACAAACAGCACACAAAGGTCCTGTATAACCTGTGGCACACGAGGCCATGCTTCCTCCGAGGCAGGTGTGCGCAGAAGGGCAGGCGTAAGGATCTGGAACGTTCCCTTTGAATTTTCTTGTTTTGTAATTTTCTCCAGTTATGTTCAAGTCATCTTTGAAGGCAAGGTAGTTTTGTAAAGTGTCATTACTTTCCCACACCCAGTAGAATCCAGGTGCTAGGTTAACGCCCTCATTGGTACACACATAACCTTTTGTACATGCATAGCAAGGTCCAAATCGGTCCAGGCGATAGTGATCCACAAGGCAACCACACGCACGAAACTTTGCAAATTCTTTGAGATTTGTTCCTGTTAAATAACATTTTCTAGTTCTTAGGAAGTAAAAAAATTGACAAATGTTTGGGTTTAATTGTCATGAACAATGCACTGAGTTTTACTACAATGGTTGAAAATCATCTTATATCTATCAATGTGCTTGAGATTATGAAATCAGTTTAGGTTCTGTTTTGGTTGACGTTTACCTAATTTGCCAACCATAAATCTTTTGTCCAAAACAATAAAGCAAAGCGAACAAAACCTTTCGCTAAACTGATTGGCACATTAATATCAACATATGGCAATGCTTTTAGAGTGGTGCGCTCTGTAATTGCATTGTTAGAGAACCTTGTTCACACGATTTACAGCCCGACTGTGATTTTCCTGGGGCCATTTCAGGTTTGACATAAGTACCAGTTGGACACTGCTTGCAGCCCAGACCGTACACTTTGACACCTGTGTAAGCCAGCTCGTCTTGGTAAAATCCACCTACAACGAAAGGTGATAATGTATTTGCATGCATTCTTCCATATATACGTTGTATTAATGTGTCAGTCTTCTAATCTAACGTGACCACTAATAGTACACTAATCAGGGACAACCTAGACAGGGACAGTCTCTTCTCTCCCTTTTATTCTCTCTCAATAGTCTGTTTTTGCTCGTCTCTGTTTAAAGAAGATGTTCTGATCAAATGAGTACGATTTACTTGAAGGGGAAATGTCTAGCTAAGACAAGTTTATCACTGCAGTGAAAAGCGGTAGTGTTGAAGCTCTGTATGTGTGCCCTCTTTGTAAAACTGGTATCAATCTAAATATATCAAAACGTCCACAACAGGGATTCCATAATATGGATATGAAAACGTTGTTTTCACTTTTTTCGATTGCTTTATTGGCGCGCATTTTTTAATATTTTAGGACAAAGCCTACCGTTTACCTACCTATCTCCATTTCCATTAATTTGAAACCGAACAGTTCAACATAACATTATATGTGATTGTAGGCACCGCGAATGCGAGAGGCTTCGAAGTGAATGGCCGCATAAATAAATTACATAACACTTTGACACTTTAACGCTTTAATACCATTTACCTATTTCATTTACCTATCAAAATTGCGCACTGGAAATCGCATTTCAAAAAGCCTTAATTTCAACAATAAATTTCAAAGGTACTAAGACATTCCCCTATACCTCCCTCCCCCTCCCCCTTCCGATGATTAACCCCACACTTCAAACTATGCTCCGAAATCCTTGGATAAAAATTTTTTTTCCGTACCTGGTGGACATTGAATACATCGTCGAGAAGAATCAGCGATGAAAAACCCAGTGTAACACGGCTCGCATGTCATTGTTCCGACATTCAGTGGCTTGCAGACATAACCCATTGAATTCATTACAATTTCGACGCCCGCGATTTCAAACGTAAAGTAGTTTTCCTTTTCATTTGAAATTTGGGATCTAAATAGTTGAATATAAGATGGATTTAATCAGAAGAGATCTAGGGGGTGGGAAACCAGAGTTTATAGATACTGATTGACTGATTATATCATATATTTCATATCATCTGATTATAGATCTAGACCAAATGAATAAGACCAAATTCCTAATGAGTTGCAAGAGAAACCATAGATCCTTTTTCGTTTTTTTTTTACGATTTGTTTGAAGCTTGCTAATGAGTCAGTATTTGCCCAAACATTCTAAAGCTCGATAAACGTAATAACTTTAGTGTTATCTTTCACGTGATGGTTTTTTTTAAAAATTAAAATTAATATCTCTACACCAGTTATCATTCCCTTTCTCGATTCCGGAAACTCCCGTGATAGTTAAGCTAAACACTTACACAATAAAAGATATATTTGTGCTAAGGGACCAAATGACAAGTGGCGTTTTTAAATAGGTGTTTAACAACATCCTGGAGAAAAACAAGAATATTTAATCAAAAGAAAGACTGATGAGTTATCCCATTTGATTTAAACCGTCTCTTTCATCAAATCCTAGAACTAGGCCAGGCACTAGTTGAATTATCTAAGTTCGGGAATGGTAACCGTACTCATCAAACCCTGAACCTCTTGAGTGAACAATGTCAGGGCACAGCTAATTCATTGATCGAACTCTGAACATCAATATCTGGGATGAACAAAGTTAAGGAACGACTAACTCACAGATCGAGCCCTGAAGCAACCTCTAGACTGATATAAGTCATGCATTGGCTAACTCACAGATTGAATCCTTAAGCTTAAACAACCTCCAGAAACCGAAACCCCAAAAGTTAGAGGTAAGGATGTGGAATAAAAAGGGTTAGGATTTTGTTATATGTTATAAGTTCATGTCGTCAAGCACGTTTATTCAATGAAGATATCCCATAATATACTAAGCATAGAGGGATCCCATATCAGATTTCTCATGGGGTTAGAATTATCCAACAAAGGGGGGCCCTTCCATAACCATCACTGCAATGACGATAATAATTACGATGTGATAATTAAGATAAAACGCCTATCGTCCTTACACCACTTTAAGATGAATCAATGTCGAAAATGCACCTTCCTCGATAGTCGTGATTGGGTTGTTTGAAAGAGAGCTGGAACAAATTGTTTAACAAGATATACTCTTACATTCTGTACTAATGAAATCTTTATAATATAAATACGATAAAGAAAAAGAGCACTTGAAATCATACTAGCAACCACAGATTACAACAGAAACTCATTATAAAATCCATTGTTTTGTCCCCCAGAGCAATTCCTCTAGGGACTCATTGTAAGGGGCCTATTTTTAGATATGCAAATCAAATTGGGAGTTTTACTACCATATTTGGAATTATGATTTTGCCCGGTTTTAAGATGGCCTTTTCTCTAACATATCAAAACTTGTCGCTAAATTTCCTGATTTTCAGTGATATGATTCTGAATCTTTCAATCAAACATTTTCTTTACTGCGGTTTTCGATATTATAAAAACTCGGTAGCTGTACTGCATTTTTCTTTTTTGCAGACGTCAGTCACAAAATAATAATTAATCGATACTTTATTTATTTCTATCTGGAGGCAGTAAAACATTTTTACAAAAAGCCATCGAAATATTTGAGTCCTGAATATTCTCAATTTTTACAAACGACAAAAAAAAAAAACAGCGGGAGTAGAAGAAGCATTAATGAACGTCAGTCACTCGAATGTACTCAAAAACAACATCGCAAAAAAACAAACAACAACAACAACAAACAAACAAACAAAACAAAAACAAAACAAAGAAATATCTGAGTCCTGAATATTCTCAATTTTGGTACAAAAGAAATGCAAATGGCTGTCGACACGTTTCAACCAATCTATGAGTTTCTGATTACAAACGACAAAAAAGACAAGAAAAAAAAGAAAAAAAAGGGGTAGTAGAAGAAGTATGCTATAAGACAAATGCATAAAGTGGACGTTTAATCAACCAGGTGTGTTACTTACATGATTTTTTGTTCCTTGGACTGGAACGAATTGTTGTATATCCGAGATAAGTTATTGTTTTCAAGAAACCTGAGGCAAATTAAGTAAGCAAAATTCGTTAACATTCTTTATACTGAACATGGACATATTCTGTCATAGTGAACATATAGCATTCAGGTCTAGCTTCTGTACAAACATCTATTGTTCTAATGCGTTAAATTGAGTCGATCAAATCTAGACCTGGGATAGGGAACAAGGTGCATTCTGGTCTAGCTTGGGTACAAATATCTTTTGTTCATCATGCCTTATATAGTGTTGACCAAAGCTAGACCTGGGATAGGGACAAGGTGCATTCTGGTCTATCTTGGGTACAGACATTTTTTATTCATCGTGCCTTATACGTTGTTGATGAATGGATAGGGAACAAGTTGCATTCTGGTCTAGCTTGGGTTACATTTTTGTTCATCATGCCTTACATGGTATGGTTTGCACCAAAGCTAGACGACAGTAAGGGCACATCGACCTTATTTTTTGCAAATAGACGTTTTCCAATTTTAATTCGCCTGAGTGAAATTCTCTAAGTCAAGGTTAGACTCAATGAAATATCGTATGAAATGTATGAACACATCTAGTCAAACCTCGACTTGAAGCCTTTATTTCGTTTTTATTCGAGTGAATTCTATTAGCTAAGCGGCAATAATTATATCTGCAATATCAAACAATCAGGGTCGTTTTCTCGGGTTTCCTGTGGTAAGCAGCCTATCAAACAACGGTCACCCTGTGTCTCTTCTCCAATAGCGCAGCGCAGCCATGACGTCATAAAAACGAAGACAAAGGCGAAATTCGGACAAACAATTTTACAAGTTTACTTTCAGCAGATAATTTTCACAGTCGATCGCAGTTGATCTTAGCTTACATGGGTTATTATTGTAACTTTAAGTAAAAATAATAAAATCGGTTCGTATAATCCTCGTAGCGGTTAAACAGAATGCAATGTTTGTCCGAATCTTTAAGCTATCCTTAGAATCAACGCGCTGCGCTATTGTTGCAATCGTTTTGTGAGTAAAAATTGGAAAGAAATACTAAAAATAATGTAGAAGACTAACACATCCTTTTATCTAAATTTGTAATTAAACTTACACGTATACTAGCCGTTTGATATCTCTGATATTTATATTGGAGATATGATTGTTGTTAGTTGTTCTTGAAATACCGAAAAAGGAAAGAATAGAATCAAGAAGAACAAAAAGAATACAATAACATCAGACTATGTTTAGAAAGTCTAGTCGAGGCCGGTCATTTTGATGGATTCGTTCGTTTTGGTTGCTCGGGTGTTTTGGTTGGCTCGGGGGTTTGATGGGCTTGTTTGTTTTGGTGGGCTAGGGTAGTTTTGTTGGCTTGGGTTTTTCGGTGGGATCGTGTGTTTTGGTGGGCTCGTGTGTTTTGGTGTGCTCGTTTGTTTTGGTGGGCTCGAGTGTTTTGGTGGGCTCGTGTGTTTTGGTGGGCTCGCGTGTTTTGGTGGGCTCGTGTGTTTTGGCGGGCTCGAGTGTTTTGGCGGGCTAGGGTGTTTTGGCGGGCTACGGTGTTTTGGCGGGGTCGGGCGTTTTCGTGGGCACAATTTGTGCGCCCTATTCATCCGTATAGTTTGTGGTCACCGATTCAAAGTTTTCACTTTCGAATTGTTCACAAATGAATATAATAAGGAAAGGAATATTTTTAGCCATACTTGCTTTGCTCACGTGATGGTACTGTTCAATCTCAAACGCGAATCAAATGGCCGGTCCTTTGAAGTTTGCCGGGTTTCACAACCGGTCCCCTCTATTAACTATTTTTGCTCATAGCAGTACATAACTTACAAGAGGTAGATATTGCTAATACCAAACGTTACTTCATCTGTAAGATTTGTCAACTGATTACTATGTAGAAAACTATGGAGATAAATTGAGATATCACACGTCAAACAACGGACAAATATCTGATTAGCATTTCTGAAGGGGAAAAAAAACAAGGAAACAAACAAAAAGAAAAAACAAACAAACAAACAAAAAACAACAACAACAACAACAACAAAAAAACTATTATTATTAAAATTATCTGAGTTCCATGACAACTCCATCTGGACCTTTGTCTGAGTTCTTTTAGTTTCTTTATCTCTTAAACTATTTATTCTAATGATTCTTAATGTCGATCGTTTCATTTTTAAACTTGCTCATGCTCGGTTTGATCTAAGTTAAAAATGCAATACCTGCATTACTTTGTCATTTCAAATTTTCTACGTTTATTAAAATGAGTTATACTTATCTTGCAAAACATTTTTCTTACACCGATGATAGAAAATTTGTCCCAATGAAAGTGGAATCTTCCAAATATTTCAACCTATTATTTTGAAGCTCCCTGGGAAAAAAGCATGTAATTATAGTTAAATACCAAGAACGGAAGCAATAAACCACAGAAATGCGTGTAATTTATATGATTTCTCGTTTAAAATACAAGATATTTGCGAGACAAGTTCCAGGTACGTATCTGGTTAAATCCTGGTATTAATACTGCTAATAAACTGGTCCAGCGTTAGACTAATATTGTAAACGGGAACCCTACTGTTAGATGTGCTGACATTTTAGATTTGAGGAATTTGAGCGGCTTTGACGTCACATGCAAGGAGTTTATTAGGTCTACATCTTTCAAAAAAGGTTGGCGACGGTGTAATATTTAAGAAAAGAGTTACTGTACTTACACGGCTGTTAGGTACGCAAGGTTGTTAAAGGTACCCCTAGCCAAGTGCGAAATCTTGTTGTCGTTAAGACTTCTATAATATAACATATAAAGTGGGTTTCATTGACCCGTTAAAGAAAGTGATGGAATTTATTAGATTTGCCATTTAACAATTAATTGACCGATGAAGACTGATGAAGGGATTCGGTCGAGATATTCCAAACACTCAAGAATTTAGTTTTGCTCTCTTAGTGTTTATCTTTATATTTTACAAGTTCACACCATATATCCGCGAAAACCGTGAAATCCCATAGATTTTTTCACATCTTGCGATTCGTTAACGGGGAATAAATTCGGGGAGGGGGGGGGGGGGGGGATGCTAACTCAAAGAATAAAGGAACAATAAAAGTTAATTCATAAAGTACATAAACTTACATTGTGTTTAAATAAAACATATGACTAAATGTTCCAGCTTCCACGGATGCTATTCTATTATGTTGAAGACGGCTATGGTTAAAAAGAAAAAAAATCACCACCAACATTATCAACATTCCCTGCCCTGCCCTGCCCTTCCCTGCCCTGCCCTACTTACATTTGACGAAGTATCTTATTATTCTTTAAAAATCTTCGTCTCAAGTGCGTTATCTTGTTGTTGTTCAATAGTCTACGATAAAAAAAAAAAGGTTTATTTATTTCTTTCTTTCTTTTTTCTTCTCTATAAAATCTGTGTTCTGCCTAAGAAGAAGACTCTTTCTTTTGATATTGATCCTAAATGCGATTTTTCTTCTTCTTTTTTTTTTTTTTTTTTTTTTTTGTTGCAAATATTTGATATTGTTTAATTGAATAAAGTCTTTGCGTCATTTTTTTTTCATATTTGACAAACTCTCAAAGCTATCCCATTATGAATTTCCCGCAAGTGGTTAAGAATGGATATCAGCTGTAGTATCTATATATAAAGAATTTCTCTTAATGTACTAGCTGTGTTTATTATTTACATATGAATATAATATATTCAAAGTCATTTGAATATTAGAATAAATATTCTAGGGAATAAGCTTGAAGCGAGATGGCAGACGTTTTACCCCCGTCTCTAGACCATAATCCTTTTCACACTGCTTTTGTTCTTTAATTATGAGTAAGGAATCAAAAAATTTAATATGAGAGAATTTTAAAAACTATTATGGTCTAGATACGGGGGTAGAACGTCATCTCGCTTCAGGCTTATGTCAACAGACTATTCACCATATTCCATACATCGGTTCAGTGGTCAAACACAAAGCATTCATTCACCATTCTCCATACATTGGTTCACTGGTCAAACACAAAGCATTCATTCACCATTCTCCATACATCGGTTCACTGGTCAAACACAAAGCATTCATTCACCATTCTCCATACATCGGTTCACTGGTCAAACACAAAGCATTCATTCACCATTCTCCATACATCGGTTCACTGGTCAAACACAAAGCATTCGGTCCAGGTTGCAAATTTCAAGTTTTTATAATCCTTTGGAAGTACCTTGGTGCCTCGCCTGAGCACTTTGTGTTTGATCAGTTAACCAATGTATGTAAATTGAAAATTCTTAACGGAGGCGTGGTCCCTCTGCGCCACCTCATACATAATGACGACAAGGGTCAGAGCTGCCGAACCAGCCTTCCTTCCGCGAGCAAGCGTGACCTAACTCTAACATGTCCCACTCTGGGTTACCCGGGCCTTATTCCAGACTAAAGTGGAAATCCGCTTACCCCTTTCATATCAATATATAGGGTAGAATTTTATATTAAATTCAGATTATTGAAAAAATCAAAATATTAATGCAAAGCTGTTTTACAGGCGATTTATTTATTTTTCAAGTAGTATTATTAGTCCACTGGGGACTTACAATATCGTGAGACTGTAGTTCTCGTCAAAGACACCTTCTTCAACATCAGTTATTTCATTGAATCCAAGATCCCTGCAAATTAGTAAAAAAAAGTAAGACTTTTCGAGGATTTGACTCTACTCTAAAACGTTCTTAAAACTTCAGAAAAGATTCGAATCCTGGTCGCCAAATGTCCAACGAACAAGGACGTTTTTGTGTGTGCAATTGCAAGTTAATAGTCCCCTTCACAGTTTCCTGCGCCATCTTGAAAGTAAATCGTGCCTTTGCATCGAAGTGAGGTGAGACGAAAGGTGAGCTTGCAATGATAGAGTCCTGTGAATAATTGTCCAATGTGTTTAAAAAACGTCTCTATAGTTGCAAGCGAACCGTTTGTCTCGCTTCGATGATGGCGCAGGGAGCTGTGAAAGGGACTATTCTAAATAAGCCAGTCCAGGCAGTTTTCAGTGCGTATGCGTTTTTACCCAGAATTTCCGACCTTCTTTTGTCTAAACCTTCCTTTTTTCCTAATTCAACAAAAGAAGATGAGAAATTCATGATGGTAATTGTACTGAGTGGAGTGTAATTTGGTCTGAAATCTTGTAATCATACACAAGAAAAAGACACAAGAAAGAGTGCAGAATAATAAATTTAATGTAGTAGAAGAACTGAATGCGAACAAAAAAAGACATCTTAAAAATTGTTTTTTTGTTTTATTTTATTGCTTCAAAAAATTATTACTAGGATGCGATTAAGAGCTTCTAAGGATGCGATTTGGGAATTAAACGCACTCCTTTGAACCAATCAGATCGCAGGATTTGGTAGTGATTACAAAAAGGATATGATTAGGGATAAAATTGCATGCGCACTGGAAAAGATTCTTAAACTATGAACTGCATTATTGCGTTTGAAAACTTACAATTATGTTTACTTATATATAACTATCAATTAATTGAAAAAATATGTGTTCTAATACTTACAAGTGTTGAAGCCTTAAAGCGCCATTGAAGATACCCTTTTCTAGACGATCTATCTTATTACCCTGAAGGTTTCTAAGAATAAAATAAAAATTATCAATTTAAGAAGATAAGTAAACGTCTTTGGTAGAATTTCTGAAACTCTAGTGATGCCAATCCAGCTCACAATTATTCATGCATAAGTAAACAAAAAATATTCCGGCATCCATATAATAATATACTCTCGTAAATGGAAATCCCCACCCCATATCCCCGGGACAGGGCGGGAATTCAACTTCCATGTAATTTGACATCTAGCATTTTCCCCCGGTCCCCGGAGAAAGATTTGCTGTTTGTATTGTTAAACTTTTGAAGTGGAGGATAAATTAAAATTCCTCGTGGATTCATGCTCTTAAATGAGCGTCGAATACCTGTTCTCGCTGTGTTAATTCAGTGGGTGGAGATTTCTATTGACCCAGTGCATAACTCGCGAAATCATTGGACAATGAAGTAACGTTTTTATATACCGGTCACTAATATTATTTAAAGCTTGACATAGAAAAATTAATACTTACAATTTAATAAGCAAGACAGCACCAACAAAAACGCCCTTTTCCAGATGCGTTAGTTGATTATTTTGAAAATTTCTAAAATATAAGAAACATGTACAGCTTTAAAATGATCTATCCATCCATCCATCCATCCATCCATATATGAGAATAAGCTCATAATTTAAAATGTTTCTAGTTCATACACTTACAGATTTGTCAGTTTCTTGTTGTTGATAAAAATCCCCTTTTCGATGTATCGTATTTCATTATATTGGAGTTGCCTAGCACGTAAATGTTGACGTATGAAGGAGTTCGTAATAAACTTTTGAAGAATCATTGTAGCCCTCCCCCTGTCAGTCATTAAAAAAATCGTGACATGCCAATAAGGAAAAAGCTTCCGTGAACTCCCCCCTCCCCCCCCCCCCCTGAAAGCGTACCTTCCCTTTTAGAATATCTTGAAACTTTCGAAAGCGTTTAAAACTGCAGCAGGATATACATACAGTTCATTCAAATTGAAAGTTTCATTGAAGACACCTTGTTTAAGATGATTTATCTTATTGTCATTAACGCGTCTGATAAAAAAAGAAAAAGGTAAATGAAAAATTGGAAAGTTAAGAGCTAAGAGACAACTCTGATCAAAACAGAATTGCTTAGAATTATGGAACATTATTTGGAATGAACGCAGAGACTTAAAACACGTTCTTTACACGTTTTAAACGAAAAGTTGAATTCTGAAAAAGATTTTCTCGGATAAAGACTTATACAATCTAATAATGAAAGAGTAATGATGAAAAGGTAAAATATACTACGTGAAAAAGATGAAAAAACGTCGAAGTCCGACGAAGAACTAGCGTCCGAAACGTAAGTAAGTTTTTTCATCTTTTTCACGGTGTATATTTTACCTTTTTATCATTACTGTTTCATTAGAAACACCGACGCAGCTCACAATAGTTTTTAGCTAGTTATCTCTTCAATCTAATAATGGTTGTTTTAACTAATCGCATTTAGATTTTTTTCCATTTGTACGTCAACAGTCGTCAACTGAGTATGTTTTGCAAGGGGTCTTATATTTTTTATAGTTTTTAAAATAACAGCAAAATAGTTATATGGTCAAAAATATTGCTTATTACAGGTTTTGGAGATGAGAGTTTCCACTGAAAGCACCTTGATCAACCTGAGATATGTTATTTCTCGATAAATCTCTGTTGAATACAGGAAGATAGGAACGAAAAAAAACCCAAAATGAGTAAATAAAGGAACAAAGGAAAGAGAGGAAGAAAGGAAGCAAGGAAGCAAGGAAGCAAGGAAGCAAGGAAGCAAGGAAGCAAGGAAGCAAGGAAGCAAGGAAGCAAGGAAGCAAGGAAGCAAGGAAGCAAGGAAGCAAGGAAGCAAGGAAGCAAGGAAGCAAGAAAAGAAAGAAAGAATAAAAGAACGAACACGAAGGATGTGGCAGAGAGAGTGACTGAGAGAGGAAAAGAAGCAGCGAAATATGACAAAAGGAAGTAAGAAAACAAAGAAACAAATGAACAACTGAAGTATTTTTATTTATACATATCTAACTTGTAATGATATTGAATTGTAGAAAGTTAGATAAATTGATACTTACAGAGAAGTCAGTTTATATTTTCCACTAAAGACACCCTTTTCAATAATCTTTATCTTATTGCTGCTAAGGTCTCTAACAAACCAAAAAAAAAAAAACATTAGATGTTAGTGAAATATCAGAAGCAAAGAAGAAATGGTCTGCAGCAATTGGTCTCACGATGTTCTGGTTCCTAACCATCACAATTTACGATACAACGACCATTACAGACTACGATCTACATATTTCAATTAAGGAAAAACGTATGGCTGTAAAAAAAACAAAAAGTCAAAAGCTTTTAAATTGAAAAACTCATAAGGGGGTTGAAACGTGTAACAGTTACATGCGATCCTCCCCAATATGCAAGTTTTTCCTGACAAAAAGTTTTCTTTAATCATGCTAGTTACTACCTCATATAGCAGTCATGGGTAAGAAAGCAAACTGCTACGAGCATGCGCAGAACAATAATCAAACCAGTCTGTTTGGCGAATTTTTCGAACTCCTTAGCCTTTTTAGTCAGCGAATCATAAATTGCGTTGACTTTGTGACGGTAAAGCAAATCAACAACAACAAAAAGGAAACATAAAGAGCCCTCCTAATGTCAATAAATGGATAAAAACGAAAGAATGTTATAAAACTAGAAAAATATGATATAATAAATACCCAAAACGTTTGTGGGGTTGCCATTCCTATACTCCTATATTATTATGATTTGCTAGATTAACTAATAGAGCGTTTTCACTCACGTGACAAGGCAGCCATATTTGATATACATATTCAATTCCTAGATTTGGTCCACCACTATGAGTGCTGTGACGTCAAGTGAAAACGCTCTATTGTCTCGGTTTTGAGCGCTCTGTTACTGACGTCGCGTATCAATTTCTTTCGCAATATTCCTAACAAGCACCGCAAATAGCCGCAAGCAACAATCGTGTATGATACTAATTAATAAAGATAACTTACAGAGATTCCAGATTTCTATTGAATTCGAAAGTGCCTTTCTCGATGAAATTAATCATATTATAAGAAAAATCCCTGCATATGATAAATCATAAAGACGTAAACAGGTTAAGCATACAAAGCTAAGAAAATAGATCTGTCGGGGACACATATCAAACTTTCCACATAGAAAAGTTATCGTTCCGCTCGAGCCGTTTCTTTTACCATATAAGGAATGTACTTACTTTATTTGGAAATTGGAATATAATTTCTTCACTAAATAGGCGAATGTCTTGCTCAAAACTGCGCAAACGTACAGTAAATCGAGTGAAAACATCACTAGCTAGTCAGCCATCTTGGTTTTGGCCGAAAAGGACTGCAAATGTGTAGGGGAGGGGAGCGTGGTTTGTCACCACAGGAAGCCCGCGAACGACAACAATTGTTTGATATGCGAGTGAAAAACGTCTGAGGCATGCTGTAAGTCCGTATGCAAATTAGTCGAAACAACTTCTTACTATTGTAAATATATGACAATTTAATTTTTGAACGTGCCTGACTAATGGTTCCACAAAATTTTAAACCACAATACAAGGCATTAAGTTCCCGGATGTGTGCAATTAGTTGATTAACTTCTCCCACTCGCCAATCAGAAACGAGTATTTATATACTTTATACTTATTTTTAATGCTTTGTTTACAGTGCAAAGAGGTATTCCAGATCACTGAAGACACCTTTGCTCAGTTGCTTTATTCTGTTGCCATGAAGTGTTCTAAAAACAAAATTATCAACTATTAATATTTATCATTGATTCATGATTTTCGATCCATTTTTTTTTATTACAGTGTGACGAAATAAACCAAGGCCACCCAAACAAATTTTCAAATCAAATCCAAAAATTAATTTTCAAACGCTGCATAACAGATGAATTAGTGACTTTTGGGTTCTAAACTGTTTCTTGTTTACTTCTTATCATGCACACCCACGTATGAAGTAGAATATTTGATTTTATAGAGGAAAATGCGAATTCTTTTACTGATTCTATTGTTTAAATACTCTGTCGTGATTGCCTAATTTGTATGAAAATTTATCTGGGTAGCTTTGGTTAGTCTTTGGTTGGTATAGTCGTACAGTAATAATAGCAGTGAGTAAAATCGATGTAAAAATACCTATTTGGATATTATCAGAAAGTAAATACCAAACCTACTTTCTTAGTTATTCATCCACTTCCTCTTTTGTTCTTTTCTGTCTTTCTGGCTTTCTGTCCTTCTTTCAGTATTGCTTTTTTCAGTAGCGCCAACGGAATGGTCACCTTCATACTTCCCTGCGCCATCTTGAAAGATATCTGGGCCTTTGCATTGAAGCGAGAAGAACGGTGAGCTTGCAATGATAGAGACCTGTGAATAATTGTCCAAGGTGTTTAAAAAAAGGTCTCTATCATTGCAAGCTCACGGGACGGCTACTTTTCAAGATGACACAAGGAACTGTGAAAGGGACTATTATTACTTTTATCATACCTATGTATTCTTTATTTAAGTCAATACTTATACAGTTCTTAACATCCAGTTTAGCATGGCTAAATTGAATGGAGTTCTGGTAATTACTTACATATGATTGAGATTCTTAGTGCTATCAAAGACTCCTCTTTCCAGATTGGTTATTTTGTTTCCTATAAGGTGCCTGAACAATTCATAAAAAAATTGTTATTTTATTTAAGAAACTAGATATGTCCTGTTCTCTAGAATAACAAGACTGAAGATGTAGGACACACCCAATAAAAACTACCATACGTATTTCCCAAAAGAATAGTTTCTTTGTTTAAGGTTACTGCCTACTTCTTTTCGGAAATTTATTTGAACTTTCCTAAAACCTCGATTTTCCGAATTGATTCCAAATCTGGAAAGTACAATTGCGGGGCTCGAGCTCGTTTTCGGGATAATCAGCATTTAATTGAAGCGTACGCGCGAGCTTTTGGAGCATTTGTTGCTGTTACAGGGAATAATGTGTCTTTTATCTTTATTTTCTTCTTATTTTGAAAGAATCACCTGTGTATTTAAACTAAAACAATTGTTCACCTCAGGCTCAATGAATATCGGGAATAATAACCTGCACTTTGTTTCGATTATTATTCCCCGATATTCACTTCTTCTTCGGCGAATAATTGTTAAGTAATAGCGGTTAATAGTGAGGCAATTAAGTATTTATGAAAATCACTCTATAATGCTTTCTACTTACAAGTTTTGGAGATTTTTATTATCAAATGTGCCATTGCGTAGACTGGTAATCAGATTACCCGAAAGGTCCCTGTCGAATTAACAATATACAGCTATTTATGATGTTGTTGAAGGTTTTGTTGTGTGTAATATACATTTTGCACACCAAGCTCGAATTGCACAATGGCTATGGCAATCAGCAAAAGGTCGCAAGGTGACATATGAATATAGCACATTTAAAGCTTAATAAGCAACATACAAAGCATGCAACATGCAACATGCAACATGCAACATGCAACATGCAACATGCAACATGCAACATGCAACATGCAACATGCAACATGCAACATGCAACATGCAACATGCAACATGCAACATGCAACATGCAACATGCAACATGCAACATGCAACATGCAACATGCAACATGCAACATGCAACATGCAACATGCAACATGCAACATGCAACATGCAACATGAGGAATTGGGAGTTCATGTTTTACGCTTGTATTCGTGAATAGTTGACGCCAAAATGAGAATAATTAACCTTGAAAAAAGGATATAATCAAAAAAATAATGTTTTTTTAAAGAATTCGAAAAAAAGTTTTTATGTAGGTACTTACAAATCCATGAGATACGGGACACCGTGAAAAACAAGCTTTTGTAGTTGAGTAATTTTGTTATTGTAAAGGTGGCTAAAAACAGTGAAAAAAGTGAAGGATATTTGGGAGATTTTGAATTCATATGCTAATTAGATACAACCACTAGTGTTGCTTCAGAACAGTATACATCCACCAGTAGTTGTATCTAATTAGCATTTTCATTGTAAGGTTTGTATCGGGTATACATGATATTCATGATACCTGATTTCTAAAGCTGGATTTGCTTAGACTCTTATTAATTATTCATGAACTTTGCAAATAGTGATAAAACTTTTCGAATGTTCGTAAATTGTTTCAAAGACGGAAAGCATTAAAGCACTTTGCAGTGAGGACACTCAAACCGTGAACACGTCGAGTTTGTTTTTTTCTTTCTTTTTTCTTTTTTTCTTTTTTTTTTTTTCTTTTTTTTTTCAGGTCCTGAACTTTCTACATTTTCAAACACTCTAAAATGAAGCCAGTGACTTCAATACACCGATTGATCAAAATAATTGTTATTTCGAAACGATTGGCACAAGGGAAGATTTACATTTACGTTTCGAGTGTCCTTAATATAACAAATTCTTCATACGTCTGTGTATCTCAAGTGAATAAATCAGAGGATAATGATGTCATTTACCAGTATACACTTTATCTCAGTTTCTACTGTTATATGTTTTCAACCCGGAAATAATTTAATTTCTCTTGTTTCGAAATCAATGGGTTTAAATCCTGCTGAACTAATTTTATTGATAACTAGCTTACAAGCCAAAAATTCTCTATCTTTGTTCTCGCTAGTGCACATGTCCCTCATGTTCTCTTGTGTCATGGCATTGGCGAGGGTGACCAGGACGATTCTCTCGCTTTTTAATTTTACAAAGGGTATAAGATATTATTAATTGTGTTTGATTGTCACTCACAGGATGAGGAGAAATTCAAGTCCATTGAACATCCCAGGAGACAAATAAGACAAACTGTTATCACCAATTTTGCTGTAAAAAAAATAATAATAAAATAAAGAATATGTATAATTAGCATGAATTTAAACTTCAATATAGAGTTTCGCGCGTTCAGATTGGTCGAGCGATTGTGATTCTGAGACCATAATCACTGCTCGAGCGGTGATTATGAGGTTTTCTAAAGTTTGCAAGAGTGGAACTAATACCAAAACGTTTATTTTGAATTTCGTCTTTTCTCTGATATTTGAGTCTAAAATTATACTAAAACAATCATTTCCCTCAGACTCAATGATTATGACTCGCGGCTCGGTAAATATTCCACTGAAATCTGTTATAGTTTTTGGAAACAGTGGTTAAATGCACGCACTCGCAAACATTATATTGAAATCATCGCAGAGTTTCTTTCAGGACTAGATAAATATTGTCGTATATTATGATATGTGCTTAATGAGATAGCAAGAAATTTCTACGAGACATTTTAAACTTAAAAAATGTAGCCTAGGTAGTACGCACGCTCCTATTGACTAATTCACTACCAAAACCTATGCTCTATTTCTCTTATAGAGACATTGATTGACAGCTCACAACAAAGTTTGTCTACATCTAATTTATTTTTTCACAGCACCTTTCAATAAAAAATTTTTTATTTAAAGTTTTCCATTTTCTACGTTTCTCCAAGCAGACTTGCATATTGTTTGACAAATAAGCCAATCACAACCCGAAGCCTCCGGAAATTCGTCCAAAATTACCCACCCGTTACTGACATAAATGATGACAACTTAAACTCACTAATCAATTGACGGAGCGCAGTCGAAAAGAAATATCAAAGGAAAGTCCACAAAATGTGCAATTTCTGCTTTAATTTTTTAATCTTACTAGATTTTCATTTAACAACATTTTAATTCTTTGGACAAAAAAAAAAAAAAACGCAAAAAAAAAAATCGATTTAACAAATAGACATAAGTTTTTTATCTGTCTGTCCTCTTATTCATGATAAAAAATAACCAATCAGCGAGTGAGAAACTTGTAAGTTATTGTAAAAAAACTGTTTTGAGTGCCAAATCACTGCCGACATTTATTTCGCCTGACGGGGCTATTTTTTTATGAAAAAAGTGAGTGGACAGTTTGTCGTAAATTAAAACTTTCACCAAATTGAGTTAAACTTACCTAAGTTTTGATCAAATTAAACAATAACAATGTTTGACTAGAGTGGTGTTCTAAAAGAGGTTAAAACCTAGAGGAAGTCCCGAATTTTTTTTCACCGAACCAACCGTTTTATAAGTGGTAAAAACTATGGACGGGAAAACCTGTAATAACTTATACACAGATAGATAATCTTAATTTTGTGTTACTTACAGCTTTTGAAGAAACTCAGGGCCTTCGAACGAGCCATTTTCAAGAACGGTTATTTTATTTTTACGAAGGTTGCTATAAACAAATGGCATCGGTTATTTATTATAATTTTTTTTTTAACTCTTGTTTTCTTACGCGGTCATAACGGAAACTCATAACGGGGTTGAAACGTGTAACACTCTAACCATGATCTGGAATATACAGATATGCAAACTAGGAGTTTTGATACCATATTTGGAATCATAACTTTGGTCTAAAGATGGTCGCTTCTCTCACATATCAGTGAAACGTTTTGCTGAATTTCAGAGGAGATTCACTAAATCTTGTAATCAATCGATACTAATGTCTCAATTAAATTTAGCTTTCCAAAAAAAACTCAAAACTTTATTCAAATTCGAATTCTGATTGTGTTAGTCCATATAAAGAATCAGAACTAAAGTTTTGAATCGGTTATTATTTCGACTCCCGAGTCTTCGTAGTTCTCGCGGGAAGAATAATAAATTCCAATACTCGCGTACAATGAAACCATTAATGAAGCCTAGGGGTAAGCTAGCGCTTGAGCCGTTTTGACTGTAATAACTGGGCAGTAGCTTAATACAATTAGCAATTAATTTAAAATAATAACATTTCCCAAACTCTGCTTACAGACTGACGAGAGATTTCAGTTTCCTAAAGATTCCACGTTCTATTTTCCGCAACTCATTGAAGGAAAGATCACTGTGAGGAATTCGAAATTTTAAAGATTGAAGGTCAGTGAATGTAAGAATATATTGTAATCTAGTTATTTGATTGACCATTGAAACGCTAGCGTCATATCATAAGGATGATATTTGAGTTATCGGGAAGATTACAGTTATACAGATTATAGTTTACTATCAAATTTGTTACATCGATAATCGCAAAGTTTTTTAAAGATTGCCCTTGAAATGACGAAGATATGAAATTTTCAAGTGAAACTAAAATACGTTGTGGAATGTTTGCAAATAGATTTGTGTCTAGCCTGTTAACGAGGCTGTTAACGCATGCAATACGTTGCTGGCATAAATTTCTTTCCAAAAATGTTTAGTTTCAAAAATTAATATCTTAGTTATTTTAAGGGCAATCTTTACGAAGCTAATGGCTTTGATTGGTGTAACATGAAATGTCTCACCCAGGTACTTATATTTTTAGTATGCAAATTAATAATCTAACATTTATAAACTGTGCTTGGAGGGTTCTTTCTTCAGGTTTCTCCGGTTTTTCCTTCCTCCACGAGAATTAACATGTGAGTTCTAAATCGACCTATCAGCTGTCTTATCAAGTGGTTTGCAAACCCTGTTAGGCTTGCCATCCACCATGCAGTGGGAAATCCGATTATAATTTAGAGCGGATTTGCTGTATTTTTAGTGGAGTTGTATAAAAAATACGAGGAAAAAGGTACATACAGCCATTTGGTTTGCAGTGGAATTTCCTTAGGCACCGAGGATATGCTGCTACATTTGACAGAAAGGCCATATACCGGAGAATTCTCACATGTGCAGTTGATGGAACAAACTGCCAATGGAGGATAGTATATATCAATATAAAACCTACATGAAAGTTGATTGTTATCCATCCATCCATCCATCCATCCATCCATCCATCCATCCATCCATCCATCCATCCATCCATCCATCCATCCATCCATCCATCCATCCATCCATCCATCTATCCATCCATCCATCCATCCATCCATCCATCCATCCATCCATCCATCCATCCATCCATCCATCCATCCATCCATCCATCCATCCAAATGAACAAATAGTCCTTTTCACAGCTCCCTGCGCCAACTTGAAAGGCAGACGTGCCTTTATTTCATCGAAGTGAGACGAATGGTGAGCTTGCAATGATAAAGACCTTTTCCTTAAAATTATGTTGCATACATTATACGTAAGTTTTAATATTTCTTTAAAAAATGAAAATTTCTAGCTAAGAATTTTGATTCTTACCTTGATTTGAAAGCACATTGGCTACATGTATAGTGAATATCGACATCCAAAGCACTAGATGCATTGTAGATAGGACCCAAGGACGTAAATGAATGTTTTCTACGCAATGAAATGAAATTTATGAAAGATAAGCGAATTAAAGCGAGCCAGCCGGACACAAGCAAACCGACAATTACTAGCTGAATTATACAGGCAAGCGCAAATTTTTGGTAATTAATTTTCTTTAAAATAACAAAATATTTCTTTAGAGAAACTTTTTTATGACAATGCAAGAACTAATTAAGTATTGATGTATTCCCTTTCTTCCTTTTTTCTTTCTTTCTTTTTCTATTTAATTCCCTTTTCCGATCCTCCATTGCATTTTTTCAATTTCTCTTTTCTATTTTGTATTGTTAAATCGAGATCCAAAGTACTAGATGCATTGTAGAATGGACTCAAGTTTGTAAATGAATGTTCTTTACGAAATGAAATAAAAAAATATGAAAGATAACGAATTAAAACTAGCCATATGGACACAGGGAAACCGAATATTACAAACAGCATCATACCGCGCAGCACGAATTTCTGGTGATTGGTTTTCTTTGAACTAATAACATATATATGCTACACCTGGCCAAATATGAGTTTTACTTATAATATTCTCCAGCATTGTTCTTCAGTTGCTTTTTCTTTGATTCTACTTTTCAAAATTGTATTTCCCGCATTCGTAAATCATTTAGCCTCGATATTGCTTACACTTCACTCACCCCAGTGATGATTTCCAATGGACTTTGATTTTGAGGTTATGTGAGAAAATTTCAGAAGTGTTCCCTGAAACCTTTGACTTCGACCAAAACATTGGTAATTATATAATAGATAGCTAGCTGACTAGCGAGGTGTAGCCTGTCGTAGCCTGTCGTACAGCCTGTCGTACAGGTCATAATTCCAGTCAGCTTACACAATACTAAACTATATATTATCGTATATTCTAACTTATTGCGTCGTAAAGGCACCAAATTAAAAGTGTCTATTTAGCTTTTGAAAAATAATTTCAAACTTCAATATCATAAATAACTTCCGAATTCAGAAATATATATCCCTATTCGGAAAATAATTTTTAAATCCAGAAAATAGCTTTGGAATCTAAAAAATAATTTCCAAATTCAGAAATCCTGAAAAGTGATTTCAGTTTGGCCCACTGATCGTACACTGATCCTAATAATATGCTTCTACAAGGAAATGTTTTATTAAAAACTACATCATACGGACTTCAAAAATTCAAAAATGATTTTAAAAATGAAAAAAACGAAAGTTGGATGTCCTGTACATGTCGGGGGGGTCGTTTTCGAGATATTGAATTTGGACTATCACAATTTTGACAAGTTTTCGAAGTTAATTAAAATTGGTGAAAATTAAGATAAATAACTCAAATATCAAATAAGCTACAGAATTATTTTCCTCAGGAAATGTACTTTAAACCCTAAGGTTCATAATTTACTTAACATATTTGAAGAAAGTTTGAAAAAAAAGCTCAAAAATTTAACATATCGCTTTTTAAATAAACCGAAAAAAAGCACTATAACGAAAGCATATACAACGTTTTTTCTAAGTCCTAGTATTTATGTTTTTGAAATTTTGGTAAATTATTGCTCTTTACTGGAATATAATAACATCTGTTTATTTGTTTTATATTTTCATGTTTATTTTTATATTGCGCGTACAAAAAAACAAAACAAAACAACAACAACAACAAAGAAACAAACAAATGTGTTTTTCTCAAACAAAGGACTGCGATGGGGCCCCGGGGTGAATTTATTCGTCTGTGACCTTCGATTTTTGACAGGCTACTCCTCCTCTTTTCCTTGTCTCCCTCTCTCGTCACTAAACTTTCTCTGACAAGTATTTCAACACAGGAACCCCAATTACGTTCTGGAGAATAAATAAGGAGTATCCTGCGGAAGTGGATAAAGGAATTTTGCTTACAATTTTGGTTTTCTTTTTTGTTTTTACTGTTTTACTTTTATTTCGTCACTGCTTTCGACCTTGAAAAGGGTTTTTTCCTGGGTTCCCACTAGACGTCCCCTCGTTCGGCTACACGGCTTACTAATCAGTCATCAACTTAATACACCAGTTTCGCATTCAATGCATACCACTGTTTTTGAAGACCACAGACTCATTTGCACAAGCTTAGCCTTATTTATAGGTAAGCAATTCATACATTCTTATAAGGCTAACTTTGGAAATAGAATTTTTTTTAAATTAGGAGACAAAAAGTTACGACGTTTCGATGACGTCTTTCCATCATTATCAAGTAAAGTAAAAGAGTGAACATGAATATATATAATATATAATGACGTCATAGAAATGATTTTAACGTACTGAAATCTGCCACGTATCATTTATACTCATTGGTTCCCCGATATCATCGCAACTACCGCTGTAAAAAGATGAAAACTTTGTGCTGTCTTCAATTCCAAATGGATAATTACTAAGTCGTCTATGCCATCTATAGTCACGTGAACCCCATTTGTTGACTCGAATGGTATTGCTGTCTATTTTACCCCAAAGAAAACAATTTTGGGCCAGAATAGACGTGGGCAGTCGATCAAAAGAGCCACATGCAGTGGGGAAAACTGAGACCTCTCCTAGAGTCGTGAAAAAATTTATGACATCTTGGCCAGCGGAATTGTTCTTGGTCATAATGCTCACGACGCTACCCACTGATTTCTTGTAACAATAGAAATGGATTTGATGGAACCCCATCTTTTGGTGAATATCCAACAAAGCTTTTGAAGTAGGGATGACACTTTTGTTGTTGTTGTTGTACTGGCCAATGATATGGTAGGTTTCGTAATCCTTTAACTCTAGTGAAGACGGGTTTTTCAAATAGAGTCGTTTGATTTTGGTCCAGCCACCTATAAACATGCCACAGTTAAGTGTATTATTAGTTTAATAATGTATTAATCAATTGTTTGCAGAATCAAATTATTTACCTCCATCAGTCGTCATGTCACAGTATGCTTCGACTGGGTTCCCTGTGTTGGCCGGATCGAGTAAGTAAACACCAGATCCACTTGAAAAGCCATTGGTCAGAATATCTAAGCAGGACTTGGCAGGGCGTTCTTTGCTACCCAGGGCAGCTATTAAATTGAAATATAGAGAATAAGAAAACGCTGAATTTTGGTGCCTTTTTCAATTTTAATTCTATTTCGGAAGATAACTGTTGTAGTTTTTTTAATATTATTTTTGTTGCTATCCTTTTTATTGTCTTTGTTTTTGTTAATGTTGTTATTTCTATTGTTATTGTTGTTGTTGCTGTTGTTTTGTTGCTGTTGTTTTTGTTGTTGTGGATAACCTTTTTTTATAGCTCACTCACCCATCTTAATGCATGTGTATTCCCTTGAATTTACACCCGTCTGGCAGATATCCATTGCAGGGCAAGGCTTATTTGCGCAGACATTCTAAACAAAATGAAAATAATGTCCTTCAATAAACTAGATTTAGCATACTAAAAAGCACTACACAATCAGCCAACCTGCGGGACATAAGATCGGCAAGCCAAATATGCCAACCTAAACAAATTAACCTACCGACGAACTAACAACCACAGCTAGAAAACAAAAAAAATCACTCATTAATTTAAGTGAAACACATGTTGAGATTCGTGTTGAGAACACTCGCGCCAAATGAGAGAACAGAACAGCAACTAAAAACGTTAACAAGAGTGTATTCAAAAAAAAGAAAGAAAAAACTTAAAATGTAGAAAGTTAAAAGTAATTTATGTTACTTCCATAACGCGGGGAGTGACGGCCCAAATCTCCCGACTCATATATAAAGTGCTCCAAGGTGCTCCCCCTTCACACTGTAAGTGCTTCTTATTACGGGTATTAATATTAAAGCTAAACCTACACAGAACATAGAGAAGACAGAACAGTTGTCGAGCTTCTGAGGATGAAACCTTTGAACTCTGGCTCTGAAGGACATGCGCCAATCAGTGACTTACGCCTTCTCCTAAAACATCAGGGCCCGGTTGTACGAAGGATGGATAACGCTAACCGACGGATAAATCTTATCTAGTGGATAAATTTATTGGATAACAGCATCGACTTATCCACTGGATAAGGATTTATCCGCCGGATAGCGCTATCCAGGCTTCGTACAACCGGGCCCAATACTCGAACAATGAGGTAGCTCATCTTGAATCTCGCAAAAGGAAGACAAGAGAATAATAAATCCATATAGAGTCACGTCATTAAATATGGTAAATAAATTCTTACAAAACGATCGCGATTCACAACAAATTTCTTATCCCCTAGGGAATACAGTTCGATTGTTTAGCATATATAATACATTGTCGAAGAGTTACCTTTGTTCCAACGTACGTAAATCCAGTTTTGTTGACCATGTCCTCGGGATACTGAATGTGGTCAGAATTATTGATTTCACAATGGCGGGATGTTTGGTTATAATTGTAGGACATGCATACCCCATCAAGGTAGCACATGACTCGGCACAGTGACACTGTTTCCGTTTGAAAGGTTTCTTTGACGTGACTTCGAAGGTATCTGCCAAGCTTCTCTTTCGTAAACTCTGAATCGTTGCACGTTTCTCCTATATTTTTTAAATTTAATATTTGAATTGATGTGAATTATTAATCTTCAAAAGATATTTCCATATATATATATGTAAGAGTTGATTACTAACGTCGGAACGTCGAACGTCGGTAATAAGCAATATACATTCCAAGGGCCCTAGGCCAGAGGGAGGTATAGGCTTATTGCCGACGTTCGAGCTAAGAAGTATTCCATTTATCAATTGAGAAGATTTTCTATCAAATGTTGCTCATTATAAATGCGAGGTCTATATATAGTTATTAACCGGCTCAATAACTAACTATACATTGACCTTGCATTTATAATGAGGATTATATCAAAAACAAAGCCTTGTGAATAATAAAGAAAACTGTGTCAACTGAGAAATAAGTAATGTTTACAATATGAGTGGCCGTGTTGTATCAGATATACAACCACGAGCCGAAGGCGAGTGATTGTATATCTGATACAACACGGACACCAATATTGCGTATATTACTTATGAAACGTCTAGGTGTATACATTCATGTTCTACTATAATTTTAAAGATAAAAATGAATTTGGTAAAGAAAATTTGAGTTAAATGTTATGCAAATCAGGACGATTTTGTATCAGATATACAACATCCTGGGTCGGTGTCCACTGGTAGAACGAAGCTTGGGATTGGATAAAATAACAAAAACAAAGAAAGCATTGTAGTGTACAATGTGTATTATACTACACTTGAGCTGCGTTCTTTGTTTCATCTCACCATTCATTGTTTGTTCATCCACTCCCAGACTTCGTGCTGCCTGTTGTGTGTTACTTAACATCCTCCACGGACAATGATTTCTATTGTGTTTTCCTCATAAATTATTATTGAGTTTTGAATACATATTTATTATATACCAAGTGTCAAAGTTAATTTTTTCTCAATTTCAATTGGTCGAGAGTGTGTCACGTGAACATGAAGAAATTCGACTGTTTCCTGGCAACCATTCTGGGAGGGGAATATTATGTTATGGACCGGGAATAACAAAAATCCCGGAAGTCACGTGATTAAAAGATATAAAAACCGGAAACCAGAAAGCAAAACATTTGAACTATATAGTTAGAGTGCGTTCAATATTTTTTATAAAAAAGTTAACTTCGAAATTGATTCGAATGAGTAATATTTGTATAGGTAATAGACCAATTACTGTCAAAATTGGAAATAATTGGATGAAAACAATTCCGAGGACTGACAAAATTGGAAGAGGCCTATAGATCGAGTCCAATTTAGAGAATGAATTTCCAAATTGGACTGACATGTATTCCTATTGCAGATTAATTATATCATCCCAAACTACACTATACTTTTTAACATCGCTCAAATATAACGCACGCTCTGCTTGGTTCTCCACCTATGGCTTATCATTGTGCACATTTAAAGTATAACTATTGATTTCCTTTTCCAAGAAAAGTTTATAGCGTATTTGTTTGAGCTTAAGTTTGGCTTACTAAAAAGCTCGCCCTTCCACCGGCCAGCTCACTACTGCGAAATCAAGAAGTCTTGCAGTTGAGAAGTCAATTAGTTCGGCTTTTCTTGCTCAATCCGCCGTAGAACTCTATCACCACAGTAGTCCAGCAAAACACCAAGATGGTTACTGGATTCCAAGTCAAGCCACTGATGCATTCTTTCGACTCAGGTTTCGACAAAATTACAGTTCAAAATGTTCAGATAATTTGTGATGCAGCCAAACGCCAACGAAAGTCGCTAAATCGACTTCTCCTCAGTCAAATTGACTTTGAAACTTTCTTGTAAATGAAAACGTTTAAGAATACACTTAGAAACCGTTTCCCTTGCATGCATTTTTCGGAAAAAAGTTTTAAAAATGAAGTTTAACATACAAGTTGAGCTGTTTTTGCTCCTAACACGAGACTTGACTGATTTCAAATTTAGCTCGTAAACCGTGCTCGCATCTTAGGAGAATGTGTGATTTTATCAGAGCAAAGTAAACAGTTTTTATCGTGCAAAATTGTTCTTTATGTTATAAAAGCAATGGTCAATGCTATAGCAGTGCGTAAATCTATTGATGTTGCACGCGGAAAGTTAGGAGAGAATGATGGTAGCGTAAGACTTGCACGAGGCGGAGCCGCACGCTAAGCATTGACCATTGCTTAAATTTCCATGAGTCATAGTTTTCCTTCGAAAGAATGCGAATGGAAACGGTCCAAATTATCTTTAAGAGTACATAGTACTTTTTGTCAGTATCAAATTTTTTTTCACTTGAGAAAGATGTTTATCCCTTTGTTTTTATTTTATGGTTTTAGTGCATGTGCTTTGTCGCGGGAGTCCAAAAGAATTAGTTCACCACAAAATGATATTTGATTACGAAGTCGTTTTAACTTACCTTTTGTGGTGGTAATAAAGCCTAGCACTAACATATACAAGACTGTCATGACCATGCTGTCTCTCTTTCCAAATCTCTTTGATAATAAAGACGGATTCTAAACGTTTAATTCAACTTTACTGTAATATTATGCTGATACGTTCAGTGAAGACCGTTAATGATTGATGCTGATTCGAATGCTAATTACAACCCTTCCAAATTACACGCGGAAAATCGTGCAAATTTTTTCCTCGACAAATTAAGCTTTTGGTGGACGTTTTCTATCAAAGTGTTTCCATGACATTGTAAGAAAACATAACGTTTTCAAGGGCACGTGTCTCTGTAACGTGTTGTAAAAAAGCCTTGAATGACGTCCGCCAAAACCATGTTTGTCTCCAGAGCAAATATTACGATTTCGCGCGTGTGATTGTCAGACGTATTATGTAAAATGATTGGAGAACTAAATGCACTTAACACTACCCAAAAAGACATACTGTTATAGAATAAGACACCTGGTATAGAATAATTTGCCACTAGCTGAAAGATCGATATAATTGCAAGTGCCCGCGGGAAACAGTATTTATTAATCTACAAGTAAATGATTGTATATTCCTTTAGACTTTTTTATTATTCACACGCATAAATTTAATTAAAATAAATATAAATTAAATAGATAAAAATAAATTTGAAAAATAATACAGTAAATTGGAATAAAGTTTAAATATCAAATATCTAAATTCTAATTAGATCTAGAAACGCATGGATAAAAATCATTATGTATGACACTATCAAAATGTGTATTTCCTATGCTACCCTATTTACGTTACAAACATATCAAATTGGATTTCGATAAGCTTTAGTTTTGAGTGTGCTAGTGAGAATGTTGTTATTGTCATCGTCCGTCATTGATCATCTTCAACATCTTTTTTTTTCTTTTCTTTATAACATCTTCTTTCACAATGTACTACTCCTGTCCGTTGTGTCTCTGAGCGAGCGTTATTCCTTGTGTGCAATTAAATACAATTATTATATTATTAAAGAAAAACCCAATACCATTTAGTTATTTTATCCTTCGAAGGAAGGCTTATTAGGACTACTTTAATTTTTGGCTCCTCTGACTGGGAGATTATTAAAAGGAGGGATAATAGGCCCTTTGCAGCTCAGTAACCACGTACTCGGTAACCAGCTCAGTAATTAATTCACTGAGAGCAAATGAATGAACATCTTGATTCCCTAGGGTGAAATTTACTGGTGAGCAAAACAAAATTTCTACAACGTTCCGTTATTCCCCTAGAAATAAAAAGCATTGCTTGTGATAGCAATTTCGACATTACGAAGCTAAATGCTCAAGTCGTATGGCAGATTTCTGTACGTTAATGACTTTTTTCACTATCATGTCACACTACAAGATCTCTAAAAGAAAGTTTAAAATATTGTTTTCAGCTTATTTAGTTTAGATTTTTTAAGTTTCAAGTTAGGATTTCATTGATTGTAATTAGGGAAAACATAAAATAGATTCTTATCCTTTCTAATGGCGTAATGATTTTTTTATTTGAATTTCTGTGATCCTCATTAAGGATAAGTTAAGTGAAATGAAATGAATTAAAAAAGTGGAATAAAACAATATAAAGCGTTAATAAATTTTAGAAAAGCGCTCGCTAAAATCTGGCTAGCCGTTTAAATCTTGAGTGCAACACTTGACCAACGTCGTTATGAGGACGGTCTGAGATCGAACCAGCGAAAGTCTGTGCAATTTATAGCGGTTTACCTGTGGTAAACCGCTCATAAAATACCTTTTTTTTTCGTCCTGATTCCTCCCCTACACGGATATGTTACGCAATATAGTACCCAGGAGTCTTCGGAACCTTACTGAACACACATTTGCGGGCTTCTGCTAAAGGGTTACGGTCTACAGTCCGATCAATTAGCACGTGCCAACTGTCAATCAATATCACTATGTTGTCAAGTGGTTAAGAAAGGGCGGAGCTAGCTGATCACGTGACGTAAATTAATGCCTACGCATGCTCTTTTTCGTTGACTGCTGTAATTAAAGACAGCCGAACTAGAATTATTAATTTACTCAAATATAAACAAGGATTTCTAGCTAGATGTAGAGGTCTTCGAAGAAACGAAAATTTCTAATAATTTTCAATTTTCATTGGCAATAGATTATTTTGCTTTGATTCAGTATTCAAAGCAGTATTTTGTGTAATCGAAGATCAGTTCTAAGGGATAAACTAGTCGTGTTGCCTACGCGCCTGATCAATGGATTCGACTTCATTTAAATTATTTTGCAAGTTGACCCGACTCTGATCACTTGATGCTATATTTTAAAGGTATTTTGACTCTAAAAGCTACTTCAAATAAATAGAAGACACATATAAGTTTATTTGAGTTTTGATTTTATTATTAAGACTAATAAAATGATAAAAATACATTTCTAAAACTTTTTTTTTTTGACCTTTGCTTGAGATTGATTGTGTTTCAACTTCTGCCTCGTTCGTAATTTAAAGTTTTCTTTTAGAAAACAATTATCAATTTCAAAACATAGATTACACAAGTCTTACCGTTTAAACGAAGCTTTATTTAGCGACTTTTCTAGCTGAACGAACCAGAATGCAATCTCTTTTGGAAAACGTGCTTGTTGACACATCTTCTATCATATTTGCTAAGATCTGGAATGGAGTTCGACGGTCTCCTTGAATTTGGGTATTTTGGTTTTTCATTTTGATTTTCTTAAATTTATATTTGAAATGATTTTCGCAGTATATTATTAGCTCTGTCATCTAGCAACTTCTTTTCACTTTGTATTTACGATCTTTAGCCCAATCAGCGACTAATCTTCAAGGTAACCCTGTCCACCCTGCCACCAGGGTCTTGTTTTTATAAAATTAATCAAAGAGTCAATAATAGAATCAAATTTTCTGATTAAAATTACAATAAGCTTTTATGTTGAATCCTTTACTAGTAACTATTTCTTCCGATGGAGAAGTCCTAAATTTCATTAATTTTAAATGAAGCATTGCTGAATGCAGCCAAAATGTTGACAGTTCCTTATAAGAAGGTTTGAGAACTATTCCAGCTTACATTGCTGTACAGAGAGTCAAAAAAATGAACGGGTACAGATATCAATTGAAATTTGATGAAATTTTGTTATTTGTGTTACAGATAACTTTGATCACACGTAAGTACACGATATACCGTAAAATCGATATCTAAATACATAGTGAGAAGGTAGTGACAAATACTTTTATTGCTTACATTCTAAAATCAAGAACATAAGTACATGATAACACTTATATACAGTAAAACAGATATCTAAAAACAAAGTGAGAAGGTAGTGACGTATACTTTTATTACTTACATTCTAAAATCAAGAACTTAAGTACACGATAGCACTTATATACAGTAAAACAGATATCTAAAAACAAAGTGAGAAGGTAGTGACGTATACTTATATTACTTACATTTTGGAATCAAGAACATAATGGCTTGAAAACTTATAAACTTTAAAATGAGTTGCGTCTGTGTGTAATACATGTTCTATTTGAGCGATAGCAACTATAGCCAATAAATAGCTACTCTTTGTCAGTACAAATTTCGTTTTTATTTCATGGTTTTGTTGCATGTGCTCTATTTATAATTTTTGATTTTCGAGAAACGTGGAAGGATCAATACTTCCTTAAATTATGTCAGGAATGTTAACAAAAGTGGTCAATCGTTTATAATAACGTTAAATATTTATCACAAATAGCTAAGGACTTGCAGACATGCATAAATGTGTGTGTGTGTGTTTTCTTTCTTTTTTTCTTTTTGTTTTTTGTGTTATGATTGTATCTAATTTTGTCCATTATGTTCAGTGTTGATCACGTTAGCTGTAACATTTTTACATGCAGACGCTAGTGCAATCGCATTACAAACTATATTCCCAAACAAATTCCAGTAAACTAAACAATAAACTAAATCAAAGCAAGTCTTCCGTTATTTTGGCAGTATTTGCCTTGTGTCTAGTTATCGTTAATAATAGCGCAGCGGAACCGTGACGTCATAAAAACGAAGACAAAGGCGAAATTTGGACAAACCAAGGGCGCTAGGGCAATAATTGGTGTTTGTTTTAGCCGTTAGACTCTGTTATATTGGAGTTTTTTAGACGTTAGAAACTGTTTAAACTGTTACTTATCTGTACTGCTATGTGCTGGCTTGATTTGTTCAGTTTTCCCGTCTATATATACGCCAAAAATATTGCTGTGACCAACGGTTCAGTCGTACATAACGAACTACTGTATCCTATACCTGCCTCGTGACCGCTTACGTAAGCGTACGCGTCGGTTAATAAGTTAATAAGTTAATCCAAATCCCCTAGAATAACCAAGAATGAACAGGGGTAGGAAAAGAAAGGCCAATCTATTGTTCTCTCGTCTGCTCGTATAATAGGATTAAAGTGAAAAGTACGGTGGCAATTTGTTTACTCAGCGATGACAGACGTGTAACCAACGAAACCTAACGAACCAACTTCGGATCTAGCCGAACTGGCCTCGGCCAAACTCGAACCCCGACTCTTGACCCAAACAAATTTATCCGATGACAGCCCCCGGCCGTGACCTTTTACAACGTCGTTCTAAGACATTCTCTGTCGAAAAGATTCCAGACATATTTTACTAATTTTGAAATAGGATCCGCAAATATTGCCGCAAAAAAGTACTAGAAGCGCTTATCATATCTGTTTGAAACATTCAAACGGCAGTGTTCTATGGAACTGGACGACGACCAACGGCAAGCTCTAACTCTAATCAAAATAGGTTATAGTCCTTTCATAGGTGGCGAAGCCGGGTCTGGTCTTCATTGATTACAATACCATCTATAACACGACACGCGAACGACGTTGTAAAAGGTCACGGCCGGGGGCTATCATCGGATAAATTTGTTTGGGTCAAGAGTCGGGGTTCGAGTTTGGCCGAGGCCAGTTCGGCTAGATCCGAAGTTGGTTCGTTAGGTTTCGTTGGTTACACGTCTGTCATCGCTGAGTAAACAAATTGCCACCCATCTCGACCATTCAAAAACGCATATATGACGGTTTTTTTATCTTATTTTTTAAATTTATTTTTCTTTTTAAAGAAGGCAGTTCTCAAGGTTGCAAAAATATGGCTTTTCTGCAGCACAAGCCTGGCAGCTACCTTCGTAACCACGTGATTCAGACAGTCACTACTACATCGCAGACTATGTGTAGAGTCACGTGTTACCTCAGTGCCTTTTGTGTTTCTTATAACTTCCATGAGAGTTCTGGTGCCTGTGATATCAATGATTCAGATGCATTCCAACACCCTGAAGACCTGATTACCAGACCTAGCTATATCTACGTGGGTACAGAGGTATCAAAGCAGAAACCTTTTATAATTTCTTAATTATATTATAATGTTCAGTGTCATCATTTATGTTCATCACTTTCCAATCATCATGCGGCCAGTACTATTTTCATTGTTGCTAGAATCTTTACCACTATCAACATCGTTTGCCGTTTTTTCGGTCAATGATGCATTTTTGCAAGAGTTAACTCATATCAAACAATTGCTGTCGTTCGCGGGCCTCCTGTGGTGACAAACCACGTTCCCCTCCCCTACACATTTCCAGTCCTTTTCCGGCCAAAACCAAGATGGCTGACTAGTTAGTGATGTTTTTACTCGATGTACTGTAAGTTTGAGCAGTTTTGAGCAAGAAATTTGCCTATTTAGTGAAAAAAAAAAAATTCCAATTTCCAAATATGGTAAGTACATTCCTTATATGGTAAAAGAAACGGCTCGAGCGGAACGACAACTTTTCTATGTGGAAAGTTTGATGTGATATTTTTTTGTTTTAATTTCATTCTAGTTCCTTTTCCGTTTTATTTCATATTATTTTGTTGTAACTAAACTTACATCGTTTTATCAGGTTTTTTTAAATTACTTTTTCTTACTTTTATGTATGCGCCGTGTTCATGCCCTGTTTTGAGAATTTGATTGAATGGAGAGTAAATTCTCGTGCAATGTGATTGAGCCGGCGTATGGCTTTCCGTGTCACGACCGTGTTCGTGCCAAGAGCATTTCACAGTTACACGAAAACGGTTCTGCTTAGTTTCTCAAAGTTAAGCACCGCAGTCGTTCATCTATCTTGCAATTTTGATTTGTTTTTTAATCATAGAACGGTTGTAAAAACAAGCCGTGTCCTGCCAACAATACTTGCAGCGCTGACTTCACGTACGATGGAGGCTTCAGCTGTTTGTGTCCACGCGGCTATACAGGTTCAAGCTGCAGTGAAGGTATTTGTTTATTACGATATTTTTCTTTCCACAAGAAGCTTTGTTTTAGTACATTGATCTTGTCATATTCTCGTACAGTTCCTTCAATTTGGAAATTGGTGGTTTTTTATATAATATAGAGGGTTTTAGATTGCCTTTTTTTTCTTCCCGCAAACGGCAAACGTTTTCATCGTTTTCCTGTATTTTTTACTTTATCTTTAGTAAACCTTCTCCCCAAACACAAATATTCCTTCGTTTTTCTACTACTTGGATTTTTTTGCGATTCTTTTTCATTAATTTTAAAGAACCTTTCACTGATTACCTGACGCTTCACGATTATCGTGAACGTGAACCTATATTAACTCTCTAATGAAAAAACTATGACCGACTCCTGGTAAAAAATTCGGATTTCGCCTACCACTCTTTTCACTGTTACGCGCTGATCAAGACAACAGTCGCAACAGGGAAATAAGGCAATACACTGACGCCAATCAGAGAACATAAAGGTACCGATCAATTCATTTGATTGACGGAAGTGTATTGCCCAATTTCCCTGTCGCGACTGTTCGGCTCGATCAGCGCGGACCAATGAAAAGAGTGGTAAACTTTTGAATCTCGTTTGCCTACCCTGGTATGTAAGCACGTGTTTTTTTTCGTAAACAAAAAATAACTTTTTTAGCCGTTTAAAAACCATATTCCAGTGACTGTCTTATATTGTCTTTATTCTTTTTATATCAGATATTAATGAATGTATACTGGGGGCTCACAACTGTTCACCGTACAGCAGGTGTCAGAACACTGAAGGATCATTTTACTGCATAAATCTGGGTATGTATAAAGTCATTATGAAACTTGTTTTGCCTGATACCAGGGTACTTATCATTGGCTTCCTTTAGTGTGCAAATGTCTTTTTCGATCTTCTATCAAAATTATTAGAGATTGAAAATAGTTAAATAATTTTTTTCTTTTCGTTTTTGGGTGTTTTTTGGTTGTTGTTGTTTTTGTTTTTTTTGTTTTTGTTTTGTTTTGCTTTTTTGTTTTTGTTTGTTTGTTTGTTGTTGTTTTTGTTTTGTTTTGTTTTGTTTTGCTTTTTTTCTTTCTGTTTTTTTTTTGTTTGTTCGTTTGTTTGATTTGTTTACGTTACTCCCTTACTCAAGTCCTGCACACTTGATGAGTAACGTACGGGAAATAGGAAATACAATATTATTGATCCTTATACAACAGTTTTGACAATATTCCCCTGATATATAATATAGATTTATTTGACTCGAAGCTGGATTTCAAGATTTATTATGAAGTTACCCAACAACGTAGATATATTTGACTTGTTTTAAGGTATTCGGTCCCAGTCTCTTGTCAGCTTCTAGTTAGATGGGATCTACGTTTTGGGAATGTAGAACATATGTTTTCATAGCCTTTACATAGTAACAGTTAGTTTCCAGAAAGTTTTATTTGGTTTCTTTTAGTGAGCCCAAAATTGAGTTCAGGTTATAGAATAACTCGTTCTGATTTGATGCATACATACCTCTGGTTTTGCATGATTACGACAGCAGACTAATAGACCTTATGGACTACCTTGATATTGCACCATCATGACAGAGTCAAAACGAAACAAAAATGACGGGAAATTTATAGATTTTTTATGTGTTTGTCTTCCTTTTATGAAAAAAAGTGATCTACGCCATTGAAGTCTTTTTTGTATTTTCTTGTGGCGAGCTGTTATTATCAATCGACTGGAAGTCGTTTCTAAAAATAGCTTTACTTGCTCCCTGCACGACTAATAATGCATTACGAATCAAGATGGCCTCATCGTCGAAGTAATCAATTACCTTCGTATGTAAATTGCAAACCATGTGTTGTTTTCGTGATGCTTACATGATTATTCTCTGGTGATCAATGCTTCTTTCAAATATTTTCATATATTCACATGACTATGAACCGATAAATTAGCAGAATGATAAAAAAACGTCATGTAAACATCACATGGTTTGAAATGTACATAAAAAGCAATTAAGATTATTTATACAGAATTGGACTCATCTATATCTTAGCTATTGGCAAATACCATTAAAAGTCAAAGGACTTAGACTTCAGTTTAACAGATGATATTCCCTTAATCTAGTCCTGGGTAGCAAAGAACTCCCTGCCGTGTCCTGCTTAGACATTCTAACCAATGGCTTTTCAAATGGATCTGGTGTTTACATACTGGATCCGGCTAACACAGGAAACCCAATCGAAGCATACTGTGACATGACAACTGATGGAGGTAAAGAATTTGATTCTGCAAACTACTGATTAATACTTAATTTAACTAACAATACAACCGGTTGGCTAAGTTGATTAATCGTGGTTCGAGCTCCTGCCAGAACAACACTCTTAAACAAGTAAGAAGGCTGTAATTACATCTGCAATTGGTTAGACTTTCGAGTGGCTCGGATGCCCTCATTAAATAGCGGTCTCGTCTCTCCGCACTTTATCATTATTATTGATTATTATTGATGGATAATATAACAACATCTAATAAGCTTAATTCTTTCAGAAACCAAATTTCAAAAATTGATCTTGCTAGTATTCAGTGTTATTATGTTTATTAATATATATTTTTTGTATTTAAATATCTATATATTTATATTATTGTGCATTTTTTTCTTTATTATTATTATTATTATTATTTTATCATAGCTATTAAATTTTTGTTCTTTAGCTCGCTCATACTAGCACTTTTGTGCGAACATATTTAGTGAGAATAAATAAAGATTTATTAATTATTATTATTATTATTATTATTATTATTTTTACTATCCAATATTAGAGGCACCGAAAAGAACCACTGAGGCACTCGATGCAAGTCGCCTTTGATTATATCTACATAGAACGAGCATTATTACACTTAACTGTTGCATATTTATAGGTGGCTGGACCAAAATCAAACGACTCTATTTGGAAAACCCTTCTTTACCACAAAATCAGGGGTACAGCAATTATCGCGTCATTGGCCAGTACAACAACAACAACAAAAGTGTCGTCCCTACTTCAGAAGCTTTGTTGGATATTCACCAAAAGATGGGGTTTCATCAAATCCATTTCTATTGTTACAAGAAATCAGTGGGTAGAGTCGTGAGCATCATGACCAAGAACGATACCGCTGGCCAAGATGTTATACATTTTTTCACGACTCTAGGAAGGGTCTCAGTTTTCCCCACTGCATGTGGCTCTTTTGATCGACTTCCCGAGGACACGTCTATTCTAGCCCAAAAGTGTTCTCTTTGGGGTGAAATAAACAGCACTACCATTCGAGTCAACAGATGGGGTAATGACGGTTACCGCCATGGGCAACGAATTAATAATTACCCATTTGGAATTGAGGGGACGAATAGGCATATATTTTCATGTCAAAGTTATGGTCCCACTAACATGGGGGGCGAGTGTGATGATAGTGGTAGTCCATTAAAAAGTAACGACACTTGGCAAATTGCAGTTCGGTAGGATCACGTGGAAAACGATGAGGTTCATCAGTTTATTAATGCAAAATATTTAACATACCCTCTCGAAACAAAATGTATATTTACATTTAAATTACTTTTCCGCCTTATTGAAACGATGAAACATTTCTCAACATGATACGCTTAACTGTAACTTATTAGGTATTACAATCTCGTGCTCAGAGCCCAATTTCCTTTTAGTCAGCACCGAGTAGCGAGGGGATGGCTCTGGTTGCGGCCAGTTTTGGAGCCGAAGTCTTTGTTTAAGACGTTTGTCTGCAAATCGATCCCTCAAGGCTTTTTTTATTTTCATAAAGATCGTCATGTATTGTGAGGGTTGTGATCACCACTAATTAATGTCTTTGCATGTTTCTTTTTCGTCGCAAATAAATAAAATTTAACGACAAGGCAAAAGTTGTAATGTAAATTATAAATCAGGTGGCAAAAAAGATATATCGAAGTTTCCAAATTCAGCTTTTGTGCATCTACTTAAATTTGTATTCGGCTACGTTATAAGCAATATACTAAACTTGAACAATACTCCAGATTCGAGTTCTCCTTTACTTTGGGTAAGCCTCGACTTTGTGTAGAATATTCATACGTCCCACGAAGGTCCTTAGAGTTGTTAAACTTGAAGGTTCTTTACTTTATCGTTTATAGTTGTTAATATTCAAACACTGATACGAGGCTGTGCCTGAGTAAATAATTCTATAATCAAGAAACGTTAAAGGGAACACCACCCTGAGAGAAGCGCTTGTGGAATAAAAGTTTATATTGTAGCTTTCAAGAAATCCTGCCTGAAAGTAGCAATAAATTGAATCCCAGGAGGCCGTCATCTTGAATACAATACTGAGCCTGCAATAGGTCAGCAGATGCTCTGTGTGACGTCACTGCGTGCTTCGATCATATCAGTGATGAGAAAAAAGTTCAAAACAAAGAAGAAAAACACAAAAATAATGAGTTCTTCTTCCGAGGAAAGGCTTAAAAATTCTTCAGAACCATCGCATAAGCATTGAAGAAGGCCCATTGTGGGACCAAAGATATTACAAAATGGATATTGAAAGAAATAAAGAAAAGAGAAAGAAGGAATGAAGGAAGGAAGGAAGTAAAAGAGTGAGCGACAAAGATAGAGAAGGAAGAGAAAGAGAAAGAGAAAGAGAGACTATTTAAAAACTACGAAAATATGAAAAATTTGGTGACAGCTGGTTTTACCATTTCTTGGTTTAAAATAGAACAGTGCAAGAAGACCTGCCTTGGCAATGATTTACACAGTACTGGCCACAGATATACGAAAATTTGTATAAACATAGGCATAAAACTTGAACAAATAAATAATAACTGAGGACCATTTAAATTTCGATGTAATATTCCAGTTAATGCGACTTCACAAAGAGGAGTTTGCTGCGGCCAAATTGGTATTACCAAATGAGGCGTTTCTTGATAACATAAATCTAGGACGCTGAATTGTGAAATATATAAAATGGATGGATGGATGGATGGATGGATGGATGGATGGATGGATGGATGGATGGATGGATGGATGGATGGATGGAAGGATGGATGGATGGATGGATGGATGGATGGATGGATGGATGGATGGATGGATGGATGGATGGATGGAGGGAGGGAGGGAGGGAGGGAGGGAGGGATGGATGGATGGATGGATGGATGGATGGATGGATGACAATATATTTTAAACCGTGTGATTTTCCATGGGCATATTTTTGATTTCGACTCAATAACGATCCAGATGTAAACTTCTGGTGGATATGATCATAAGGAAGACATTTTTCAAAAACCTATTAAAAAAAAACACCTTTTGTGATCTATTATTTTTTTAATAATAAAAGCCTTTAACACATAATGAAACTTTTCAGCACAGCTGTGAAATTATTACGGTTAACACCTTGAAACATAGCCTTATTTTTCCAAAACTAATCATTCGCATAACGACCAAGATATGAAGACTTAACACATACAGTATATTCAGCTTGTAAGTACAGTTAGATTCAAAAAAACTCCACAAAGTCTGACAACACGAACCATCTTATTATTTTGCACTCCCTTTATTGTAGGTTTATTTTAACTGACCCCTGAAACCCTAAGTCGTATAATTAGTGACTAAGATTCAAGCAAAACAAAAGAAAACGATGGAATTTGTGTCTATGGCTAATAGACAATCAATCTAAATAAAAACACATCAAAATCGAAAGAAACAGAACAAATCAAAAAAATACCTTTCTGTGATATGTTCTCTATTTTTTGACAAATTTATTATCTCATATTTATGATTCTTTCTGCCTCCTTTGGTTTTCTATAAAATCTTAATTTTTACAAATATTATGCCATTGTGAGAAGCATTTTGTCAAAAGAACTGAATTAAGTATTTCATTTGTCGCTATGTTTTCGGGCACTTATGTGTTCAGGAACTTAATAATGTTCTTGGTAGGAAAGGTTGAAAATAAATTGAACAACATCAAAATATATAACTAGTTTTATGTGAAGTATATCTCGGCACATACATCGAATGGAAATATGGCGACCAAATCTAATGACTATTGCGGGTCTTTCTTTGCGTATTAAAGGAATAGAGTGAAATATATACTAAAATAAAAAAAATTCAAAAATTCTTGGTGTAGCAGGCTTTATTGTATTCTGGGTTAGGATTTTTGTATTGCTGGGTATTTTGTAACTCCAAAAGCCAAGAAAGAGTCACTGTTGTTCTGCACCAACTAGTGACTGACTAGCGTCGTGTTAACGTGAAAACATAAAAGCATTTTAACATGTATGAGGGGCTAGTCAGTCGAGAACAATAGACAATATCATCTTTTTTTGAACGAGTTTCTTAAAAAAAAATAGTGACCGCATTTTTTTTATTTAATTCAATGATTTATGAAGAATTAGATAAGCTGTCTATGACCAAATTTAAAGGAAAAATTATGAATAAAATATAAATAAAAAAGTTATTGGGCCGAAATATTTCAAAGTTACTGCCAAAGCGTCACCGAATGTTGAATGGTGGAAGTGAAGTTATTTGCAAGTATTCATGAATATTTCAACATCATACAGGTTTTAAGACCGTCATTTGAAAAAAAAAACATTTAGCAATCCGTTCATTTTTAATGCTCTTTAATGTTCGCGTTATGGACTTATATGGATAGCGACCAAGCGATTTCGACGAAAAAAAGGGTGCACTTTGATTTCATCAATTCCTTAATGTTTTCGGTGTCCTCCATTTTTTATTTCTCATTGCCCTTCTTCAATTATCGTTTTACACCGTGCGAAATAAGAAGAAAACAAATCATTGGAAACATTTGCATTAATTTAATTTTAAATCACTTTTACACAAAGGAGTTAAATTTCCCTTCCCGAAATATTTATCTCTTTTTTTTAGGAAAACAAGATAACGAACAACATTATTGAACAAAGTTACTCCTTTCCTTTTTGTCGTGATAACAGATATAAGCAATACTGGCGCTGCTCAACTCACTTTTACTGGTGTTATATTTCACGATATGCGCAGTAGTCGCTCAGACCAATCAAGGTAAGAATAGGAAGATATGTACATGTTTCAGAGGTTTCTTAATAATAATAATAATAATAATAATAATAATAATAATAATAATAATAATAACAATAATAATAATAACACAGTATGTTAAAGCTCTGATAGCACTGATTGCATCATAAATTGATAAGAAGGTGAACAGTAATAATATTATATATTATTAACAATCTGCTTTCTGTCACAGCTTGTCCAACTAGTTGCACATGTATAAGTTACCAATACCAGAGGGTACTTGTGGTAATTTGCCAAAATATAAGCTCAGTTCCCAAGGACATTCCTAAAAATGTCCATACACTGTAAGTAAACATGATCACAAAAGTACTCAATAAGGTGAAGGTCTTCATGGCTATGAATTCTTTATTTTGGCCTTAGCTTTGTGTTTTAGCTTTTCTCAAGAGAATATGAACTAAGTGAAGAATCCAAACTATGTTACCTCGTAACCATCATGTGCACAGTTTGATGAAATTTTTTGGCTTGGGGATATTTTGAGCGAAGAACCTGATTGGTTGATTTCTTGAGAATAGGCGGCTTCTAGCCTTGCAGTAAACAAAAGCCTGCTTTTCGTGTACTAAAACGAGGCATTAAGGAAGCTAGATTATCGCGAGCTAAGAATAGCATCAATAGCATCACAATAGCGATGTTCGTAAAGACAACGCCCACCTATAACATTGTAAGTCTATTAAATTTTGAATAATCAGAATGTATTTCAAGCTATACATTCTTTATTTGCATATCAGACATTGAGTCTCGTATTTACATGTATCTGTTGTTCATGTCGAATTCGTTATGAAACGACGGCCTTTTTGTTTGCCGCTTTTCCACACAATCCAAATATGGAATTGATCATACCATATATGGAGTGAGCTTTCTCTACTCCAACTTCGACACTAACATATACAGTAAAGCTTGATATGATTCGTAAAACGAGACTCAACTTATGCAAACACGTCAGCAGTAGAGGAGTACAACTGCAAATAGAGAATGAGGCCTGGGGGGGGGGGGGGGTGGACATGTGGGGGAGGGACATGGGCGGGGGGGGGGGGGGGGGACAGCATTAAATCAAGAAATGAAGTTGATGTAATCAATAATACTCATAAAATTCCTAGCATGGACCTTTATCACACGGCAGCCATGTTTTTTTCTCATGAGAATAAAAACCTTTGTTTCCCCAGCATCAATTAATTCTCGAGCGCTTGGATTTGAGGCTACGTGTGGTGGAATCTATTGGTCAATCCAACATTGCTGCCCAGTGAATAAGGCCCATTATTAACAGATCAAAAACTGTTTTCCGCGTTCGATACTCTGATACTCCGCTACGTGTCGTGGTTTCCTACGCTCCTCTCGTGTTCTCTCAACATCCCGCGCGTTTTGATCAGAGTACCAAGCACGGAAAACTGTTTATTTTATTTGTTCAATAAAATAACAAACGCGCAAAAAAGATCGAAAAAAAGCAAGTCTAAGTAACATCTCCCTACGTGCCGTCTTATTCAAGCTGACCAATGAGCGCGAGCGTTAGATTAAAAATGACGATAGCGTGTTTTGATACTCTCATCAAACATGGTTTTCGACCAATCATAGCGCGCGTAGTATCCCAATTTTTTTTAAACGTTTTTTTGTGCTCTACATCTTGGTTTTTGTGAACCCTCTATTTATCAAATTCTCTATATTGAAAATAGTTATTAATTTGCAATTCTATTTTGTGAAGTCGAAATACATTTTAAATCATAATACCTTTTTTACACAGAAACCTTTCTTTTAATAACATTACCGTGATAGAAACAGGGGCGTTTAGAGGATTATCGTCGCTTAAAGTATTGTAAGTAAACATTTTACCCTTTTGGTCTCAATTTCCAAATAAAAAAATGTCGAACGCTCGGGATGAGTAGAGTACAGGGATGCTTTCCATTTGTCCGGAAAAACCCGGAAAGCTTTGTTGTAAAAAAAAAAAAAATTGTCAGTGTCACTGAGGATTATCATCGCTTTAAAGTATTGTAAGTAAACATTTTACTCTGACTTTTGGTCTCAATTTCCAAATAAAAAATGTCGAACGATCAATAATAGAGAACAGGGATGCTTATCATTTTCCCGGAAAAACCCGGAAAGCTTTGTTGTAAAAAAAAAACAAAACAGATGTGTCAGTGTCAGTGTCTTCCCAAATTTGATGGTCCTGTAAGTTTACCATTCATACTTATCGCTTTGATAAATTTGGTGTTAATTATTGATTGCATATACAGGGACTTAACTGGCAATCGTCTGAACCAACTAGCAAATGATCAGATTTTCAAAGACATTATCAACCTTTGGAAACTGTACGCAATTGTAATTATTTGATGATGCACAAACCAATACGATAAATCACATTTTCAAGCCAGAGTCAATTAAACATACAAAAACCTGATTTAACATGGCATTTTGCATGATTAGGAGATAGTGGGATAGTAGGTAAAAGATGAAATTCACATTATTGTCCTAAGGTGCTCTATATGTTTTGACAGCTCAGAGTCGTTGCACCATTTCTTTTGTCTAAAAGACGTGGAGTGATAGTTGAGCTGTCAAATTGATTTCGCACTCAACTGGAGCGTCGCATCGTTCGCATCATCATACAAGTGTGGTTCTAAAGTGACACTTGTTTATCTGAAGTAGAGAGAATAAGAGAAAAATATCAAAGCCCAAGGGCATTGATATTTTTCTCTTATTCTCTCTACTTCATTGTATACACACCGAACGCATAATTTATTACTACTTTACTATGTCTATTATCTGCGTACATATTTACGGTGTTCAACTTATCTATAGAGAAAAAATATCGCTCTGGGATCCTCACGATTACCCTACATTTCATATTCTGGGCCTTGTAGTGTAGTGGTTAACACATCGGACTAGAATACCGAAGACGTGGGTTCGAATCCTGCCAAAGGCTTTGATATTTTTCTCTTATTCTCTCTACTTCATTGTATACACACCGAACGCATAATTTATTACTACTTGTTTATCTGAGGTGGCCATTGTTAGAGCGCATCACGAACACCTATATATATGTATATATACATCTAATCCAAAAGATAAATATATATCCTTATAGAAGGATGGTCTTAACCATATTTATTTCCGAGTCTGTCAAATACATAGGGAGCTCTCGTCCAATAAGATAACGGAGTTTAAAGGAAGTCTTTTTAACAACACAAAGAAACTACAAATACTGTAAGGATCTGAACTTTAAAATTTGTGGTAAATCTGGTTAAGATTTTTTACTTTTTGCAAAAATGTACTCTTTAAAATGATTCACAAAACAGGCAGTCGGGCAGTCGGGCAGTCGGGCAGTCGGGCAGTCGGGCAGTCGGGCAGTCGGGCAGTCGGGCAGTCGCGCAGTCGGGCAGTCGGGCAGTCGGGCAGTCGGGCAGTCGGGCAGTCGGGCAGTCGGGCAGTCGGGCAGTCGGGCAGTCGGGCAGTAGGTAGTTGTCCGTTTGTTTATTTATAGTTCGCTCAGTAACAATGGGATAACACGACTTGAAAAAGATGCCTTTGCTTATTGTACGAATCTTTTTCGTCTGTAAGTAAATATGATTCTATTATTTTGTCAACAATTCTAATTATTTTTTTATCCATGCTCTGATTTGCATCGTACATTACATAACGGTGGCTGGATTAGTTTGAGTAATTAAAGTGCCTATCACCCTTCTGACAATATTCTTAGTATTGATTCTACATAGTGTAATTTCATACGCTGTTGAATGACCACAAACAAATAACAGTTCCAGTGTGGCGTCTTGAGTTTATATAGGTCTTTTCATGTCATATGCTAATGACCGAACGACTGTGACGTATGGGGGGTAATCACCTAATATACTAAACATAACTGGCACAGATAAATTCAATTTGAAAGACGTCCAAGTTTTAGCCATTGCTCTTATAGAAATTATTGCAGTAGTAGAAGCCGGTGTTTCGAATTACACGAGGAACAAAAAATAAACATAAATGCCTCCTCATAAGATACAGTCATTGGCATTTGGCATGGGAAAACTTTTATAACTTCAAACTATGACATTTTTTGGGGGGTCATTTACTACTTTAAATTACGTGTTACGCTTCATTGTTTATTTGTTTGTTTGTTTATTTAAGTTTCACTTTGAGTTGTGACTATTTTTTGATTTGCAATGAACCATCTATATAATTCCAATGGACGGAAATAATGTTTTATCTTCTAGCGAACTTGAGGACAACGACCTTGCAGATCTTCCAGAAGAACTTTTTTGGAGAATTATTTATGTTCGGGTTATGTAAGTTGAATTTAAAACAACAACAAAAAAACTGGAATTACCAACAATGATCCAAACCCCTATTATGTTTGTAAGAGTTAAATACCGAGTCAATGAACCCTATAGGCTTATTGCCGAACGACATTGAATCTATTTATTGTATTGGCTTTATAATTTTGTTTAGAGCACCGATGCAAATCCCAAGAAAAAATAGTGTCCGAGATTAGTGCTTACATAAAAAAAAACTATTAGCCGTTCCGAGATTGAGTAAGACACTGGTTCCAGTTGGATTTGCAGTGCAATAGTTAAGGGTCGTTTCAGGGAGCTAAATATACGTCTTCTTGTTGAGAATGTGTCCCCCACAACCGACCCACAATGCACCGCAATACTAACTTTTCCTCAAACTCGTAACGGCTAATATCAAATATCTGACCACTGAGTAGTCTCCCTCGCATCCGTTTTTAGTGTCGGCTGCTTGCATTCGAACTACATTCCTTTCTCATTGTTTGGCCAATCACAAGACGGGTTAGATATTTAATAAAAAACCGTTCGCGGGAGCGTTGCGTGACGTGACTAACCCCTGAGCAGTTTATGACAACTACATACCACGCAGTAAATTTGAGAGACGTTTTCAAAGTAGTGCTATTTTAGCCCAGGCTAGGGCCAAAATAGAACAATGCCATTTTGGCACCACAGGAGGCATTTTGATATCATGGGTCTATCAGTACTTTTTTGGCCCCCTAAACTAGGCCAAATCAGGGGGGAATCCATTTAAGGGGATAAAACAATCCCAAAATCAGAGTTAAAAAGTGGCCCGTATTGGTAGTGCCAAAATAGCCCTATTTTAAGGAGGCCACTATAGGGTCAAAATATTTGGGGCCAAAACCGCGCCCTATCCGATTTACTGTACACAAGTATTAATGCGTAGTATGTCTTTAAGTTGTTGCTAGAAGCAAATTTGGTTATCCAAAACGTCCATTCGGTGAGTCCTGAAGTGTGGATAATTCATCTTGGGCTTTGCTTTCGCTCTGTACGGCTTTAGACTTCGTAACCTTACTTTCATAAAATTAAATCAGTTTTTCCTCCACAATAATGGTTTTTTTTTAACATTATAAAAGAATCTATTCTGATAATACAAAATTCAAAATCAAATTAAGATATTGATATTTTATAGAGCTTTAAAAAACAACAAACTAAAGCATCTGCCGAAAGACATTTTTAAGGAAAACCGTTATATTTGGATTATGTAAGTTGCCCTTATTTTCGTGATTTTTTTATACTACTATCACAGCAGCCAGAAGTTGATACATCGGTTACTTGAAGGCACGAATATTTTATGTACAAAATAACAAACTAACAATAATTGGTATTTTTCTAAACTAGAAAGTATACTCTATAATTGACGAATGTTTTAAGGAAATTAAGTTTAACATGTATGAGAAACACAGCATTGAATTTTACCTTCGAGTGGGTTAATTTTTTCCACAAATTGGAAATTAAGGTATCATAAAACACTTGCCGTTTCCATGGCAACAATACATTTGGTGACCAAATTGTTGTTGGTTTTGTAAATCCCACATAGAGGCCTACTCGCACACCAAATTTCAAGGGTGGTCAAAAAATTTCATTTCCCACTTTGCTTGAGTCTTACAGAGACCTACTCTTAACCTTCTTCACGTGGCCCACGGTTAGTGTATCCCCATAGTGAGATTATTTTCATCATAACAATAGCCAACCTCCATCATCCCATATCGTTACTCATTTTGGAAAACTTTAGAATGACATTTACAAACCTCTATCTCATTTCATAGTTAATAGAGGGGAATGTTTATGAAACCTATTGTTATATGTCTTTGTTCACTTTTTTCAAGCGTGACCGTGCACAGTCCTTTGTTTTACCATTGTCTTACGATTGTTGGCAATGGCTGAGTGAACAGACAAAAATCTTTCTTTTGGCTGCTAGTTCAAGATACTTAAAGATTTATAAGAGATATTTGAATATTCCTTACAATAATCCCATAGACAAAGTTTATGTTCACTTATTTTGCAATTTTGGACGAGCATAAATCAAACATTGTGCACGGTCAAGACCGGTTCAACATCAAAAGCGAACGAAGACCTGATAACAATAGGTTTCCTAACCATTCCCCTTTATTAACTTTGCTCATTTGTAGTGAACAATTTAACTGCTCTATGTCACTATATGTCATTTTGTTTAACATACCACAAGTGGCCCCTGGTTAGTGTATTCCTACAGTAAGATTTAATTTTAAATCTAACAATAGCCAACTTCAATCATAACACATCGTTATTAATTTTGACATTTACAAGGCTTAATTAATAAGTGATTTATTTATAAACGTAGACACACAGGAGCTTACAATAAAGTCTCTTTAGAACGTGCACGTTCAACTTTATCTCTCTGAGGTTTTTGAACTTGATATTTACAAACCTCTATCTCATCTGTAATGAATAGTTTAACTGTTTTATGTTTAACTGTTTTATATTTGTATAACAGAGATTTATCCGGCAACCAGTTGAGCAAGCTACCGAATGATCTTTTCAAGGAAAACCTTTATTTTTCAGATTTGTAAGTTTAACTAATTTAACCTGTATTTAACAAAGCTTTCCATGAAAATCAAGCAATTGTTGTCGTTCGCGGGCTTCCTGTGCTGACAACCCACGCTCCCCTCCCCCACACATTTCCAGTCCTTTTTCGGCCAAAACTAAGATGGCTGACTAGCTGGGATGTTTTCACTCGATTTACTCAAGTTTTACTTGGTTTAAGTTTTTCCAGTTTTGAGAAAAAAAATCGCCTATTTAGTAAAGCAAATTATATACCAATTTCCAAATATGGTAAGTACATTCCTTACATGGTAAAACAAACGGCTCGAGCAGAACGACAACTTTTCTATGTGGAAAGTTTGATATGCAAAACCAATATAATATGAAATAAGAAATGATCGCTAAGAAAATCTTAAAATCATTAAAAATTGAAAGAAACTAAAAAACAGTTATAAGGCGACGACGTTTCGACGTTTCGACGTTACATAACGTCAATACCAAGTCAATTGACAGTAGATTGACGAAGATTAACGAAGATTATATAAAGATACATGATCCTGAATGATGATTACTGCTTTCTGTTAGGGAAATATCTTACAATATGCTCACTCATCTTCCAAGGAGCATTTTGAATAAAACTCTACTCTACAGGCTGTATGTAATAATTAGCTATACGTACTTTAGAAACAAATCAAAATCAAATCGCTGCGCTCGGTCCGTACGGCATCACCTCGAGCCAAATATTTTCCCGTACGGCACTCCCACTCAGTCAATAAGTACATAATCATTTTTATGCATTGCAGTGACGCGATGGACTGAAAATATGCCTCCAAATAGACAAAGATGAACGGCGTCGCTTCGAATTTTTTACTGACATTTTGTTGAGTGAACTATAAACAAAAAATCGCACTATTTATTTGTACAATTTGGAATTAATAAACACTCGTAATGTTTTGAAATTTCCTTAATTGCACTCGCCTTTACTCGTGTCTATTAATCTCCAAATTGTACTCGAGATCGTGCGATTTCCTATACTAATTATATATCAAACAAAATATTACATGGCCGCTTGGAGATATAGATGATATTACATGGGCGCGCGGGGATACGAATTTTAGCTTCGAGTGTTCAATTGATATCTCACGAGTGAGCGCACCGAGTGAGTAAGATATCTAAATTGAACAAGAGAAGATAAAATTCGTATCTCCAAGCGGCCATGTAATGTTCTGTATATTATATAGATATCGATACAATTTAAATAAAACAAAAGCTCAAAAATTCTTTATTAAAATAGCAAGCCGATTCAACAGCGATATCATCACGTTTTCGACACGAGAGAAAACCTGGTATTGTATCGGTATCTATATAATAAACGGATTTTCGCTGCGCTCATTCGGTAAGATATCACCTCAACACTGGAAGATAAAATCCATATCTACGTGCGGCCATGTGATATCCTCTATTTTATCTTCACTCGAACTAGATAACATATTGTGTCGTTATAAAATAGGCCAATTAAACTAACTATGTTTACGACAGATACGTATCTGGTAATCAAATATCTCACATACCAAAAGACGCATTTCGGGAGAATCGGGGTCTAAAATATCTGTAAGTACCATTCTCACAGAAGGAATAACCAGAATATCAGGAAATACTTTTGAAACTCCAAACTCAAAGGCAAACAGACCTTTTTTGCTTCGTTATTTGTTGTGCACATTTCAGACCATGTAATTACACTCTTGGGAGTTGATTCTTTGATGTGTAAATATTTTAACATGTTCGATATAAAAGAACAATCCTCAAGCGAATGTCATTTGATCTCAAATGGGCAATTTCCATTTGAAGCTAAAGTGGTTTATTACCGCCCCAAACTGTCCTCATTTCATTAAAGTTTGAATGCAAAACCTTAATTTTCAAAAATTAGAGAAAATAGGCAAAACAGCAAAGATACCAACACTTAACAGCGGTTCTATGTTGTGTGGAGACACTAACTAACCAGAACCAAGTGAATGATGAAATAGGATACTAAATTTCAAATATGATCTATTTTATTTATTTATTTCTAGTAAAATTTCTATCCTAATTTTTTAAGCACACTTATACACAGCTTGGGTTACCTGTGGAACATATGTATAAAAGGTTGTAAAATCCCACCACCGTCGAACTTATACCCGAATGCATCATACCTCTAAAGCTGATGTTACACTGGACCATTCACAACGACGATTTTTCGCGATACGTCCTTGCGCAAAAAGTTGATGCCGTGTAACCTGCCACGTATAACGATTTTCGGATTCGGCAACACAGAATGGCGAAATTTTTGCAAGTCGTATAATAGTATCATCAACGATTCTTTCGCGCGACGCATACCCAAAATGCATTTCAATACTCTCATAGAAGCGAGGCGTTGTCAACCAAAAGATTGAGTCTTTGAAATTGCTAAGAATCGTCCCTTTTAAAAAAGTTGCAAAAAGTTGACTCGTGTACCATGTATTAAAAATCGTCAAGTCGTATCGCGAAAAATTGCCGATGAATCGTCGCGTGTAACATCAGTTCAAATCACTGAGACCATAGTCAGCACTTGTAGTAGTAGTAGTATGTAGTATAGTACTACCATTTTATTTATCACAGTTAAAAGTCCTTTGTTCTGCGTTATTATTAAAGATACCTAGATCACAACAACATATCATACTTAGGCGAAGGTGTTTTCAAGACCAATACAGAGCTGAGAAATATGTACGTAAGGTTTATATCTGAATGTTATATATGAAACGTATACACTCAAGGGCGGATTCAGCTAAAATTTTAGGGGGGTGGGCTAATTGAGTTTAGGGGGGGCTAAGTGAGTTTAGGGGGGCTAGTTTAGGGGGGGGGGGGATGCTAGTTGAGTTTCTTCTGTCAACTCAAAGGAAAACAAAAAAAAAGCATCAAATTCTTCAATTTTTTTTCTGCTGAAGGGCGGGCTTCAAAATACCATAAAATAGTAGCATGTGTAGAAGAAGTGCATTCCACTTATCGCATTAAAAGGTTGAGTACTTTGTTTTTGGGTACTTATTAAAGATACCTACACCACAATAACATAACATACTTAGAGGAAGGTGTTTTCAAGACCAATACACGGCTGCAAGTAATGTAAGTGAATTCGATATATAAAAATTAGTTATGTGATATATACTTTCTCTTACGTCTATCTCAAACTATAATGTGAAATTTTTGGGTTGTTGTCTTTCCAATCTTATTTGCCTATAAGTGCCACTACTCACTTCTTCTTATGCTTTTCACCATTCAGTCGGGAGCTAGCTAGTAGTTTGAGTCCAGGCCAAACCAATTTACGGGGCTTTTAAAAAAAATCTGAGGAGAAAGTGCTGCCTTTGTATTAACAACTACTAAGGGCTAGATCTTCAAATGCCTCGGATGACCACGTAAAATGGCGGTTTCGTCTTTCCACGCTTCCTCACCACGCGACGGGGGACGTAAAAGAACCACAGAAGACGTAAAGAAACACTGGCAGTCACGACCCTAAATGTTTTTACTAATGATTTCTTTATGGGTTGATTGCGGGACTGGTATAGTGATCTTACGGGGTTTACTTCGGGACCCTGAATCCTATTGTGTTGCACGGGCCTGCAAAAAATTATTCAAATTACAATTTCTTAGACAGCTTCAAAACAACAAAATAACTCACCTGAAAAAAGGCACCTTCATTGGCACCCATAATCTTTACATTCTGTACGTAAATCAAACTTAATATTAATATACTTCGAATATTTATTTAAAGCCAATTCAACGCAAATGCAAACGAAAAGCTAATCCAAATATAATAAAGTAAACAATCGTCAAATAGTACTAGCTTGTTTACATCAATTTTTTAAAGTTACTGTAATTCACACGTACTTTTGCTTGCGCTTGCATGTGCGTTGCAAGTGCAATTAAAAACTATGCCGAGAGGATGGGTAAAAAGCCTGGGTCGAGCTGGCATTCCAGTGCATTTTAGGGCTGTTTAGAAAGGCATGTTTCAAAGAGTTTTGGTTAAAGTGGACTTATTTGTACATTTAACGGTGAAAACAATTGATTTAAAACGCTGACGTTTCGGTGTCTTGATAGACGTCATCACCAAAGCAACGACATTGAATATTTCCAAATATGGCGTCTCTTTTCCAAAATGCACTTCAATACGAACTGGACCCTTTTTTTTTTTTTTGCTCAATCTCGGCATGGCAAGTAAATTGCTACCGCAAAGCCTTGATATAATTGACTAAGTATTAAGTTTATATATGTACATTAAAAGGATATTGCCTTTGAAAGTTTTAGCTTGTTTGGTACTTTGGCCGATAACCTGACGACCCTTCAATTTTATTATATTACGATTACTAACTTTATGTTTTGTCTTACGATATGAATTAAATTCCATTGTTTTTCAGTTACCTATCATTCAACGAAATAAGCCACATTGAAAATGCCATTTTTGATGATTGCAAGCGACTTGGTTATGTGTAAGCTTACTAACTTTAATTAATTGCATTTAAGTGATATTTTGGGGCTTTGATTTATTTCACTCAATTATTGGCTGTTATTGTAACTAACACAGTTGACATCTTTTACCTTTTTTTAAAACGTTTTTGTAATCTTTTGACTTTCACTTTTTGAAAAAGAAACTTTTCCCGTCTGAATTCCACTACCGAAAATTGTTAAAAGCTCGTCCGCCATTTCTATGAGCAGCGACTTTGTCGTTGCATTTTAATTTGTGTGTGACGTCATACGCACAACTGGCATCCTTTTTACACACACTGACTCTACAGCATTCTCTTTAAGAAAGCATGACTTGGTTTGAGGATTGTTTTTAAATCAAAAATAGTCGAAATGTGGTTGCAATTACACATTGTGAAATGTCGCGAATTCTGAAGGGTGGCGCGTATGACGTCACTTCCTTTGAATCACTAAACGTTGCCAGGAACGCAATCGCTAAATGGAGGACCCAAATGGCCAAACTTTACCGGCTAAATGCAACATCTTCCCAGTCTCGTATCGAAAAAGAATTTGAACAGTAAGCTATATTACATATCTAATTTTATATGGTACAATTTCCAGGGATGGTGTCATTTTCGTAAGACTAGCACTTTAAGCTCTAACAAAATACAATGGTGATGATTTTGAATATAACCATCATCGTCATCGTCCTCGTCGTCATCATCGCCATTCTCGTGATCATCATGATAATTATAATTATCATTATCGAAAATTATTTTGTTCTATGAAATCCTTTCTTGCAGCCATCTAGGTCACAACAAACTAACTCAAATAGAACCAGACTTATTTAAGAGTATCAAGTATCTGACACAAATGTGAGTATATAGATTATTCAAATAAATACGTGCTACATGATTATGAACTACTGGAGCAATGTGATGGAGGAGCTTTGATTGATAACCATTACTCAACAATTAAAATAGAAAATTTTATGCCTTTAACCTAAACTGAAATTATCAAAGTAATCGAATTGATTTGAGGGGTGAATTAAGGGAAAGACGATACCCCCCCTTTTCAGTTTATTTTACTTTTTCTTTTTAAATTTTTTTTTTCTACATTTTTTTAAATATATATATTGAAGCCACATTTTAAAACTTCCCTTTGGAGGATCCCCCAAACAAATTTGTTCCAGCCCCCACCCCCCCCCCCCCCCCCCCCCCCACCCTCTCTACTGATTTATAAACATGCCTTAGTAATAGTGAAGCCTTTGCTTTAGAGAACTACAAGATAACAATATCGTACAGATAAAAACAGGTACCTTCCAAAACCTTGCACGATTGAATAATGTGTAAGTATGACAAACCTAATCTATCATATTATACTTCGAAAAAAATTAATACTTCTAGATGTGATGGTTTGTTATTATTGTCATTTGTTATTATATAATTATCCATAAAATACCTATATTTCTCCTTTTCGAAAAACTGATACACTTACTTGCAAGGAGGTTGTCATACAAGAATAGAACATTTGTAATTTAGTGAGAAAGGAATACATTAAAAGACAAAAGAAAAAGTTCAGCTTCTGTGATCTTCTTTTGTTTTTTTGATATAATTCCTATCCCACTAAATCACTAATGTTCTATTTTCGTATGACAACGTTCTTGGAAGTATGTGTATTTTCACATGTGAAAATAACGTTTTCATGTGTATTTAAGCTATTAGTTTAAAAATAAAAACTTTTCATAATAATAAAAAGCTTGTTAATTTGAATTTAATGGTAATTTTAAGGGGTAATTATATAATAAACAGAATATTTCGTATCTCGTATCTTTCGCTCCCATGTAACATCCTCTATTTATTATTGTTATTATTGTTGTTGTTGTTCTCTTTGTCGTTTTTCGTCACCATTATTGTTTGTCGTTATTATTATCAAAGAAAACTACAGAATAATAAGATCGTTCACATAGAAAAGGGTGCCTTCCAGAACCTCTCATCGCTCGTGGCAGTGTAAGCATGATGTTATCAACTTCATTAATATGTATAAATAGGGCGGGCATCTCAATGCGGTTAACAATGGATGCTAATGAGAAATCGTTTGTTACTCCAACATACAACGTAACGTGCAATCAAGCGCCCGCCACTTATCGATACTTACCGGTTTCAAGTACCGCCTGGCTAGCTCGATGTCGGATGTGAGGAGTGAAGAGAGTTGCTGGTCGGTTGTCTCGTGTACTTGGAGGGTTACGTTCTTTCTCCGGGTTCTACGGATTTCTTTTTCCGGAAATCTCGGCATAATTAATTTGCTTTATGACTGCACACAGCACAGCAAGCAATTTTTTTGTTTCTTTTATAAAATACAAATTACAATAACCCTTATTATAGATAAAAAATGATGCAACGGAAAGTGCGCACGCGTGCAATGTGCTCTCATAAAGCACGCGTTCCAAACCAATCAGAACGCGACATTCATAACAGTTGTTTTATAAACTCGAATAACTTGCTTATTATTATTTTCTTTTAGTCGTCTTCAAAACAACTTGATACCACATTTGGAGGACTTTACGTTTATTAGAAACCCTGGACTACAAAACATGTATGTAAACATTAATAAAATGTTTTGTGCCTGTACCAGGGCCGTAACTGATAGGGGGGAGCACTGTGTGCACGTGGTTCTGCTTTCTTTTGGTTGGCTTTTTTCTTCTTTTTGGTTCTGCAAATTATTGCCTGTGCACCTGCCTGCAAAATCCCGAGTTACGCCACTGAGTTGGTAATTTAAAAAAAACATCAATGGTACAATTTTATTCGATGTGCACCCTCCTTGTAAAAGTTCTGGTTACTGCCCTGTGTACTCTGACATCATGGCGCGATTGTTGAGCAAAAGAAAAAGCTTCAATCACTGAAAGGTTTTCTTCATTCTTAATTATGTTTAAACCAAACCAAACCAAACCAAACCAAACCAAACCAAACCAAACCAAACCAAACCAAACCAACCAAACCAAACCAAACCAAACCAAACCAAACCAAACCAAACCAAACCAAACCAAACCAAACCAAACCAAACCAAACCAAACCAAACCAAACCAAACCAAACCAAACCAAACCAAACCAAACCAACCAAACCAATTATAATTTACGATATCAGTCCATCTCTCGAAAACCGAATTAAGTAATTGTCTTATAATGCAATTGTTAGACTAAGAATAAAGATTTGATTCTGCTTTCGAAAAATAGCAAAATGTATTTCAATCTCAAACGTGACCTTGAGCGAACTCGACATGGTAAATGAAATATCTGCAGGAAAACCTTCAGAAAATAAATTTACAATGTCGAGCGAGTTCACACGATATCGGGTATCAGGTTATCGTTCAATCACAAGTGGGATATAGGTTAAATAGTATAATAATGATCTTTATCGATCATGAAGTATAACCTCGCCTATATCGCTTGTTATGATAATTCTAAGGTGCGTTAAACGTCGAACTTCACCTGAGCCGAACCTAATGATATCAAAGAAGACTGTCTCGTTATCCATTGTTTCAATTAGGTTCGGCTTATGTGAAGTTCGAAGTTTGATCTGATCCCAAGTTCCCTTAAATTGTTTATTCAATTCATTTAGTTTTCTGCACGGTAATCGCTTGACTGCCCTATCCAAGGATGCTCTGTCTGGCGTAAGCGAGCAGATTCTCATGCTGTGAGTTGTCGTAGTTTGAATAAACGATTTCCGAGATGCCCGAGCGCTTTCATAAATGGGAGAAAATAGATAGCAATCAGTTGATGTAATGTATTCAGAAAATCTAATCTATTTTATTAGGTGTGATTCATTGAAGTTTTATGAATACATTACATCAATTGTTTGCTAGTTAGGCTCTCCCCCTATCATGAATATCGCACACGCAGACATGACAAAGAGGGGGTTTTATGTGCCAGTGTTCATAAGTAAACTTTTGGAATGCATATTATCCAGTTATCCAGGTGATCTGAAATCTAGGCGTGCAATGCAGTGTTCGTAACAGCAAAATTTTCCAAGTACTTTCTATAATCTCTTGTCAAAACGAAATTTTTTCCAGCAACAACGACGGAATATACTATTTCTAAAATATATTTGGTAAATCTTCCACGGGTGTGTTTTATTTTCTTTATCTTCGAGTTAAAGATGTTTTTTTTCGAGCCAAAAGCTTTAAATTAGGAAATCTTGAGCTACGAACAAAACGTTTGCTGATTGGCCAATTCGTTCTGCATGATAGAAGCACAATCTCCGCGATAAGCGACTTCTAAAACCCTTTAAAACAATATTGATATTAAGCGAACTTTATGTTTTTGCAAAGTTATAATCCTCACCCTTAACACAAAGGAACTTGAAAGTTTTGGTCCATAAATATATTACCACAGTTTTTTATGTGTTTTCCATCGTATGCCTCGTTTGAAAATCTGATACTTTTGGCTCGTCGGCTCGCGCTTCTTAAACATCTCGGATTCCTTGTGATTTCGTGCAATGCATCTGTTGTTTTGTTAGCTAAACCATAGTTAATGGAGCAGAATGGTTGGCAAACCTATTGTTCTATGTTTTTGTTCGTCTTTATCCACTGTTATATGACATTGACCGTGCACAGCGAAGGAAAAGTTGCTCCGTTTGTTCATGATATTCGATCGGGAATATAGAAAATCCCCCCCCCCCCCTAAAAAAGCGTTCTAAAATACTTATTATTTGTTAATCAATCCCATATGATTTATATTATTGGTTTATTGAAAAGAAATGGCCTTTTTCCATGCTTCTTTACTTATCATCTAGTAACTTAACTGTGTCTGAGCGGAGATATTTATCCGCATAGTTTGTGGTCATCGATTAAAAGTTTTCACTTTCAAAATGTTTATACATAAAATAATAATGAAATGAGCATTCTTAGCCATACTTGCTATGGTTCATTGTGGACGGTCAGTATCACGCGATGATACGGTTCAACGTCAAACGCAAAATAATAGCGTTGTTCTGTGGAGTTTCCAAACCATTACGCTCCGTTAACTATGGTCAAAAGAAACATAAAATGACAATTATTTGGAATCTAATCCAAAGGACGATCAACAACAATCTACTCTCGAGAATAAATTTCAACCGCGGAGTTAATCCAGATTATCTGTAAGCTCAATTTCTTTGTTACTTTATTTGCACTTTTGTCTGTTATAGTACACTCAACAAAATTACTTGACTCTGATTGGTCGAGAGGAGTACAATTATATCGTTAATTGTACTCCGTAGCAGTACCAAATTACGTCGCTATGGCAACACGGCCAAAACAATGTCAAAACAATCAATTTCTATCATTTTGTACTTAAAAAACACATAAATAAAATCTTAAAGCCGTATGCATTTCAGTTGCGTAATGGACTGAAAATCGGCCGCCAAATAGACAATGATGAACGGCGTCGCTTCGCATTTTTTACTAAAATTTTGTTGAGTGAACTATAAACAAAAAATCGCACAACGATCTTCTCGTATAATTTGGAATTAATTCGAGATCGTGCGATTTCTTATACTAATTTGCACATAATGATTTTTTTTTTTTTTAATATTAATGCAATGAATGAAAATGCAATTTTCAGAAAAAATTAAAGCAGAACGTTTTAAGTAAAATTTGAACACTCCTTCGTGGGGCAATACTTTTTTCTGTAACACCAAACCGTTTGATGTTCTGAACGCGCAAAATTAACTTATATTTCATGTGCTGCTGACAATCAGTATTCTATAGATAAAAGCAGGTATAGTGCATATTCTACTTAAGAACGTTTCATTTTAGGACAGTTTTTGATTGGTTGCCCATTATCTTTTTTCATAGGTTTCTAGAAAATAACAATCTATCTGTTATTTATAAAGAACCATTTGAAACCTTCTATTCGTTAGAGGTCATGTAAGTAAAAGAGGAACATCATATCGTGGAAACATGTACTGGGCTTGCCTGCTTGCCTGCTTGCCTGCTTGCCTGCTTGCCTGCTTGCCTGCTTGCCTGCTTGCCTGCTTGCCTGCTTGCCTGCTTGCCTGCTTGCCTGCTTGCCTGCTTGCCTGCTTGCCTGCTCTGCTTGCCTGCTTGCCTGCTTGCCTGCTTGCCTGCTTGCCTGCTTGCCTGCTTGCCTGCTTGCCTGCTTGCCTGCTTGCCTGCTTGCCTGCTTGCCTGCTTGCCTGCTTGCCTGCTTGCCTGCTTGCCTGCTTGCCTGCTTGCCTGCTTGCCTGCTTGCCTGCTTGCCTGCTTGCCTGCTTGCCTGCTTGCCTGCTTGCCTGCTTGCCTGCTTGCCTGCTTGCCTGCTTGCCTGCTTGCCTGCTTGCCTGCTTGCCTGCTTGCCTGCTTGCCTGCTTGCCTGCTTGCCTGCTTGCCTGCTTGCCTGCTTGCCTGCTTGCCTGCTTGCCTGCTTGCCTGCTTGCCTGCTTGCCTGCTTGCCTGCTTGCCTGCTTGCCTGCTTGCCTGCTTGCCTGCTTGCCTGCTTGCCTGCTTGCCTGCTTGCCTGCTTGCCTGCTTGCCTGCTTGCCTGCTTGCCTGCTTGCCTGCTTGCCTGCTTGCCTGCTTGCCTGCTTGCCTGCTTGCCTGCTTGCCTGCTTGCCTGCTTGCCTGCTTGCCTGCTTGCCTGCTTGCCTGCTTGCCTGCTTGCCTGCTTGCCTGCTTGCCTGCTTGCCTGCTTGCCTGCTTGCCTGCTTGCCTGCTTGCCTGCTTGCCTGCTTGCCTGCTTGCCTGCTTGCCTGCTTGCCTGCTTGCCTGCTTGCCTGCTTGCCTGCTTGCCTGCTTGCCTGCTTGCCTGCTTGCCTGCTTGCCTGCTTGCCTGCTTGCCTGCTTGGTAATTTTTGTTCATAATTGTTTTCTAGATCTCTTTCGCATAACCCCATTAAAAGTATAGAAGAAAATGCATTCGTGGCATCACGAAAACTTCAACTTGTGTAAGTTTACAACATAGAAATTAGAATCATTCTGTAATTGGTTTTCTGAATTGTCCAGAGTAAGTCTGTGATTAGTTTAATTCTCAATGAAGGCGTTTTAGAAATTAAGAATATACTGCACCGAATCGAAATGTGGCAACCAATTTGGATAACTATTGTTCTGCACTGACAAGCGACTGACTAGTCCCGAGTAGCATGCCCACTGTGTTGTAAAAGTAATCTGTAAAACACACAAGCTAGTAATAGTCCAGTTAAAAAGCAAAAGCAATCGAGCCTTTTCATACACCACATTTAAAAACGACGTTCAGATTACGCCAGTTACGCTAATCCAGGTAATTAGGCTATTGTTATCCTGGCAGTATAAATATGACCAATTTGACTTTATTCTTCACTGGACTCTGAAGATGACTTCCGCTCAGGTTGTCAGGTTGTTCTCAGGACTACATCATCCCGGATGATCATAATGCTTCGATAAACATTACTGGGTTCAGACCGTTATATACAATATGTAAAGATTTAGTCATCGAAGCTAAGATCGAAAGGTGTTCTGGGTGAACAATTAATGAGGCTAATATAATGCGTATTGCAGTTTTGCAGCACTCGAACAATAATCTTGTTTTGCTTTAGTCTATTTGGTCTATGAGATCATCTCATCCAGTCAAACCGTTCGTCAAAGACAATCACGAATACTGTCTTACCATAGTCACATCACGTTTGCTGAAGAGAATACACCATTTGTTTTGCAGGCTTTTGTTCAATACTCAAATTAGTACTCCACTACTGCTGTGGAATTTGAACCCAAATGTATCATTCGTTGTGTAAGTTTTTGTATGTTTCTGTATAGGCCGATCTTACTGCGCATGCGCATGAAGCTGGGTGGCAAAAATTAAAATAACATGGCGGGCGCAGAAGCTAATACGAAAATGAGCAGGGGAAAATGCCCTTCAGCTCAAAACTCTTAGTGCTGAAGAACTAAGAATGTTCAAGGAAAAGCTATCAGTTACCGTTGAACCAGATCAAGCACTTCAATTGCACATATCGGCAATATAATCCGTGACACCAATTGAGAGGACAGACAGATATAGCTGACGTCAAAAAGCGCGCGCTCTTTACGTTAGTTGTTTGGATCACTAAAAATAAAGAAGTTTTTTTTTTGATGAGAATGAGAATGAGAATGAGAATGAGAATGAGAATGAGAATGAGAATGAGAATGAGAATGAGAATGAGAATGAGAATGAGAATGAGAATGAGAATGAGAATGAGAATGAGAATGAGAATGAGAATGAGAATGAGAATGAGAATGAGAATGAGAATGAGAATGAGAATGAGAATGAGAATGAGAATGAGAATGAGAAGGGATTATTTGTATGCATCAAAATACAAAATATTCAAAAATTCCTTCTTGTCATGCAGAATGGAAAATCTAAAGAAAAATGATTTGAAGTTTATTGTCTATGCTAACTACCAAATCATGTAATCTATGGGATACTTATGCGGCAAGTATGATTTGCAATGCCAACCCTGCTACAGTGGATATTTCATTCATATTACCAATGATGACTTGCAATACTGCGTTAAATGCCCAGCAGGTGAGCACAAAATGATATGAAGTGTGTCGACGATACTGCGGCCATCACGTGATGGCAGCCATGACAGGAAGCACAACAATTGTCTTTGGTAACTGGATTATTTTTCGTGCAAATCAGATCAGACCAGCTTCACTATTGTTCCTGCCTCCTGCCATGGCTGCCATTATGTGATGGTGCAAAGCCTCTATATATATAGTTTTTTGTGTCTTCTTTTGTCTTTCTTTTATTGGTAAAGGGGATCGATGTGCCGCCTTAATTCATCTTTTGCTTTATTTTCTTGTGGTGAGCTGTTAGTATCTAACATTGCTGTAACAAAGCTATATTAACTCCCCTGGAAGACCCATAATGCCTTGCAATCCAAGATAGCCGCTGTATCAAAGTAGTTCATTAGCTGTTTTCAAACAGAAGCCCAATACCCGAAGCGTACATCTCAAGTACCTTCCTTAAGAGTTTTCCCAGACCATTTATATCTAGAACGGATGCTCAGTCTCTCGAGAAATAGGGAGCAAAGCTATAGCCGCCATGTTGGTAGAATGAATGAACCAGAAGAAATAACAAATAAATCTTCGTTATTTGGCCACAATACGAATATAAAATTAACCAGTCCGTAAAAATGATAACTCTAGGTAAGGGTACTAGTTGTATACTCGGGTAATGGCCTCTCGTCATCATCCATCTAAAAGCATAATTTCAGTTTATAATAAAATAAGAGCTTAATAATTTCATATATATGTTAAAAAAAACTACATATACTGGCAAAATATCAAAGCTGTAGAGAATATGCCACATAGACTTGTGACGCCCTTCAGTTTACTGTTTTGAATTGCTGTTTCGTAGTTGGATTTTACCAAGACAGTGTCCCTGTATAGTGTCTTTGATTACTGTACTACTAGTGGTACGCTGGAAGACTTTATATATGTATGCAAATAAATTCCACTTGAATTGTAGGTGGATTTTACCAAGACGAGCTGGCTTACACAGGTGTCAAAGTGTACGGACTGGGCTGCAAGCAGTGTCCACGTGGTACTTACGTCAAACCTGAAATGGCCCCCGGAAAATCCCAGTCAGACTGTAAATCTTGCCAACAAGGTACTGGAATGTCAATCAATTATTACCACCATCATCATCAACATCATTATTTTCATTATAAAAGACATAGTTGCCTACAGACATCGGGTTTTTTTTTTTTCCTCAAAGAGTGATTAAAATACTTTTTTGCTTATATGAAAACAGTAAGATTCTATTTAACAATTTGACCTTTTGCTCGCAATAAATGGAAAAACAAACAATTTTGAAATTAGTTTGAAAAGGTTTATCTTTTTGGCTTTCAAACTATCCGTCATTTTTCGTTATTAGTGGTCTATCATTAATTCACCATTTTCCATACATCGGTTCATTGGTCAAACACAAAGTGATCAAGCTAGGCACCAAGGTTCTTTCAAAGGATTATTCAAATTTCAACCTTGCAACCTCGACTGAATGCTTTGTGTTTGATCAGTGAACCGATGTATGGAAAATGGTGAATAGACCACTGGTAGCTCAGCAAATCGGCAACCAGAGCTCAATATTTCTGATAAATAGTATGATTCGTGATGGATAGTATGTTTGAACTAAAATAATACAATCTTTGTATATATTTTTTAATCTCAGGGACGGACCTTAAAAAACATGCAAAGTTTCGTGCGTGTGGTTGTCTTGTAGATCACTATCGCCTGGACCGATTTGGACCTTGCTATGCATGTACAAAAGGCTATGTGTGTACCAATGAGGGCGTTAACCTAGCACCTGGATTCTACTGGGTGTGGGAAAGTAATGACACTTTACAAAACTACCTTGCCTTTAAAGATGACTTGAACATTACTGGAGAAAATTACAAAACAAGAAAATTCAAAGAACACGTTCCAGATCCTCACGCCTGCCCTTCTGCGCACACTTGCCTCGGAGGAAGCATGGCCTCGTGTGCCACAGGTTATACAGGACCTTTGTGTGCTGTTTGTAATAAGGAATACACTAACGTGATGGCACAATGTCGACCGTGTCCATCTCTTCCATGGATCATAGCTCAAGCAGTTGTATTTGTGATATTCGTCGTCATACTCTTGGGACTCAGTATCTGGAAAACAAAGAAGGAATCAAAAGATATGACAGATCCATCAAGGTCGATTTCAGATATTTTTCTGGCAAGGGTTAAGATTATCATCGGTTTCTATCAAGTTTCTTCTGGCACGTTTGAATCGTTCTCGTATGTCAACTGGCCAGCACCCATTCTTACCGTTATGAAATACGCAAAAGCTGTTCAGTTGAACCTTCTTCAAATAGTCCCCTTGAACTGTATCCATGAACAAATAAAAACAGGTGCTTACACGTATTTCTTGACAAGTGTCGTCATAACAGTTGCTGTTGTAGTCACTGGCATCTTGCTGAACACTCTCATTACGTTCTACACTAACAGGAAATCCTTTCCTAGTACAAGAGAAAAAAAAAGGAAATTCGCTGAATATAAACAGAAAGGTAACCGATGTTTGATCCTGATCCTTTTCATTACTTTCCCATCGACGTGCACCAATGTCTTCCAGATGTTGCCTGCTGCATGTCACAGGATCTGCTCGTATGATGATCAGAACTGTAAATCATACCTCAAAGCTGATTACTCAGTACAGTGTGACACGGCAAAACATCAAATCTATGGGACCCTGAGCACAATGACATTACTGTATTGCACTGGCTTACCATTGGCTCTCTTCTTGGTTCTTAAACGTGGGAAAATAAACAAAAACAGTGTCATCTTAAGCAGCCTTCGTTTTCTGTACGAAAACTACTCACCGAGTTGCTGGTTCTGGGAAATCTTAGAGCTGGTGCGAAAAATATGTTTCAGTGCAATACTGATACTAATGAACGCTGAGGGCCGAACGAGTTTGGGTTTAACTGCAATATTATCAGGTCTGTATTCTGTTTTCTTTGCACTCTACAAGCCGATCGAAGACACGTTTGAGCACTGGTTACAACTAGTATCCCTGTTGGCAAGTTCTGTTAACTTTACTGTGGGGATGTTGATGAAGATTCCCAAGGAAGAGTCGTCGTCAGGGATCACAAGCACAGCTGATGAGCTTACAATCACAATCATGCTGATCGGAACTAATGCTGCAGTGCTCATCATCATTATAAGTGAGAACAACTATTCTAACTTATATTGTAATCGTACTCTTTATGAAATACTTGGTTTCCTTGCGTAGTTTCTCTCTTTTTCCTTCTTTCTTTCTTTTTCTCTTTCTTTCTTCTTTTCTTTTAATTTGTTGTTGTCATTGGTGTTTTGTTTTTGGTTTTCGTTCGTTCTGTTAATGGGTTAATTTTTCCTCTAATTCATATAAACAATTATTCTAAAACTTCAACTTCCTAATTTTATCCTGAATATCAGTTCAATATCTGTCAAGTATCGTGGCTAAAATCAATAACTTGAAGAAAAATCCTCGATGTAACATGTCGTGCTGTCTTGAGGTGCTTCAACTGGTCAGCGAAGCACATGGCGAAGCAACAGCCATTTTTAGTGAGCCGAGAATAATGAAGCAGGATACGAGCGGGAAAAATGACAACATCGAGACACTTGGTGATTGCCCCAGTAACATTCAGGACATTTTAGTGGAAGACAATAGACATGAACAAGATGAAGCTAATAATCAGAATAGCAAGGCAATGGATACTAAATTGTAGGTAGGAGAGCTCGCCTCTTCATCCAAACTGTCTGCGCGTGTAAGAATCTTTTTTCTTTTTTCTTTTTTTTTTCTTTTTGCTTTTGACAAGCATAAATTCCTTTGATGTCGGAACTGATAAATTAAAATTCCAGAGGACAGATTGGAAAAAAGTCTCTGCATGTCAAGCTTGCATAAATAGCTGTTGCTCAAAAACAATATCTGTATTACGTAGATTCAAGCTCGCGATCTGGTTAACTTAGTCCAATACACCTTCTCGGTTCGGGCGTAATGTTTTCCCATTTCAGACCGGGTGTCATTCCTTTGAAAATAAGATTTTTTGTTTGAGTTGTATCCATATTAATATGTCTTCTCATGGGCAACCGTTAAACAAAGAAATGATACTCTAGAGAATGACACAAGGTCTTGAGAATAAGATTCTTTGTTTAAGTTGTATCTATATCATGTGCAACCATTAAACAAAGAAATTATAATCTAGGGAATGACACATGGTCTTGAGAATAAGATTCTTTGTTTGAGTTGCGTCCATATTCATATGTCTCCTCAGTTGCAACTTTAAAAAAAAGAAATGATACTCTAGGGAATGACACATGATCTTGAGAATAAGATTCTTTGTTTGAGTTGCGTCCATATTCATATGTCTCCTCAGTTGCAACTTTTAAACAAAGAAATGATACTCTAGGGAATGACACATGATCTTGAGAATAAGATTCTTTGTTTGAGTTGCGTCCATATTCATATGTCTCCTCAGTTGCAACTTTTAAACAAAGAAATGATACTCTAGGGAATGACACGTGGTCTGAAATGGAAATAAACACTTCGCGTGAAGCGAGGTCTATTAATAACGAAAATTATAGTTTGCCTTACTTGTGATTACAAAGCAATACAAAAAGAATAGAATATAATAACATCCTCGCATATCAGAAAATATTTCTATTACATTAGAGGTGCGGCGTACAAAGTTTGCTAGTATACGCATTGGTGATCTTTCTATTTCTAATAGTTTGTAGCTAGTGATTCCCAGTGACCTATCTAAACCGTGCAGCCTTAAGATTCCTTTACTGTGGTTTTCCATATTCTGGGAACTCAGATTTTTTAATGGCTCGTTGTTAAATTGTTTTTTACTGCTGCCAGTCAATTGATTTGCTGATTTATTGCTTGTCGGCTTATGCATGGCGTATTGCTTACTCATCGGTTTTAATCAAACTTTGCAACGCTCGAAAGACTGAAGTAGCTTTACTTGTTTGACAGCTATACCAAGAACAACTATCTTGTACACTATATGTGGTTTAATAAAGCATTGCGACGTTATCAATTTAATTGCGAAATTAATTCTATATACTTTATATAGTATTATTATCATTAAGGATAGTAGTAGTAGTAGTAGGTTATTGATGTTGTTGTTTCGTGTTGTGACCTTACATTTACTCGTCGTATGTATATGTATATATTTAATTATTGGAAGAATAGAACCATTTGACAGAGCTACAGAAACATGGAATGCCTACATCGAGCTTTTGGAACAATATTTCACACAATATTTTACACGAGATCAAAAGAGGGAAGAAAGTCCCCGCGCTTCTTACGCTACTTGGAAGTAAAACTTATAATCTCTCACGGAGTTTAGCAGTCCCAGAATAACCTTCTGAGCGTGAGTATGACACCATCGTACACATTTTGGAGAGACAACTATCGCCTATCGTCTGTAATCACTCAACGCTTTAACGCGTTAACACTGAGTAAGGAACATGCACTAGACGATATCTTAAGCAAATATCCAACAGTCTTTGAAGAAAACGGACTATATAGATATACATCAAAGAATTCGTCTCAGGAAGCACCAATTATTCTAGGCGATACTGATACCAGAACGGGAGTACAGGTCTTTCCAAAAAAATGCTGACAAAAGTAAGTGACCACCTGCTGATGTCGTAAGGAAATGTCGTGGAGAACCCGGGTATCGATCCCGGTACCTCTCGCATGCAAAGCGAGCGCTCTACCATTTGAGCTAGTCCCCCTGTGGTTATTATGTCATGGTAACATAGCTATTTCAAAAAAGGTTGGCGAAGGTTTTGTTGCATGTAGTATATCAAGCAGGAAATATGATATGGGCGAAAGGTCTCATTAATATCGAATTTACCAAACTTTGCCTGCAAGTTTTTTTGGTAACTTTTCTTTTGTTGCTGATAACAGCAACATCCATGATTATATACATTCCAATCTTGGTAAACGACATACAACAGAAGTCTCGCCAGTTAAAGGGGACTAGCACGAAAATCGTCCAAATTGTAATTCAACTGAAACTGTACTGGAATAACCCTTAAAAGTCTAACAATCACTGGTTAAAGTTTTTTCCTGATATTCGGATGAAAAGTATTATATTTTTGCGACTTTTTATAGGAGTATTTGACGTCATACACTCAACACTAAACATCTCTCCATACATTTCTTTGTATTTTGTAATCAAAATATCTTCTAGTTTTATACTCAGTATTGAAGAAGAGATACCATAAAATGATTCTAACCACAAGTTATGTACATTAAGTCCCTAAGCGGACCTTTGGGCTTAATAGAAATAAGTAAAACACGAAGTTATTTACAAAGAAATGTATGGAGCGATGTTTAGCGTTGAGTGTATGACATCACCAACACCTTTAGAAATTCGTAAAAATATAATACTTCCCATCGGAATATAAAGAAAATACTTTAACCAGTGATTATTATACCCTTAAGACATTATTTCATTGAAGAATCAGCCGAATTAAATTTTGGAAGATTTTCGTGCTAGTCCCGCTTTAAAGATTTGGTAATTAGGAGTATTCAAAATATTAAATTGGTAACTGGTTGTCTGCGGGGTTATTTTTTATATTCTTTCTAGACTTTTCGGTCGGCAGTACTACGACCTTCATCACTGGATTGACGGCTAATGCTAATGGCAGCTCTACAGTAACCTATTTTGAAATTGCTGAAGCTACGCTTCTGTTTTGACTTTCTGAAAGAATGAAAACCTTCAATATATGATCTTTTTGCTTCATTTAATATGCCCCGCCGAGAAGGCAGGACGGCAAAAAAATAGTCTATAGACTCATTGAGTTGTTCCTCTCGACGTTTCAAATCAAGCAAATTTCTTTCACGCAACTCATTACTAATTATTCTATTGCAGGTTACGTCATCGCGGTCTCCTCGGGGGAGCGTTGGTGCCATTTAACAAAATATTTCTTATTAGTATACATTGTTAACGGCACCATAATGGCCGCCATGTTTTTTATCTTTTGATTCCCTTGAGAATACTTGCAACCGATCAATACACACATCTTTTGTCCGTCATATCCTTTAGTACCGAAACTAGACCACAATGCATCCTGTATATTGTACTCAGAAAATACTTAGCTCTCATTCAATAATATGTACCATTTAATAAACGAGCAGGAGTGTTTTATCAGGTATAAAACACGAGGCGTAGCCGAGTGCTTTTATACCAGATAAAACACGATCTGCGAGTTTATTGAACGGCTTAAAAAACTCATGATGTAAGTTCTCATAGTGTATCGAAATCTTTTCGAAATGACCCAAGTTTGATAGAGAAAATCCAAGTTAAAGTTTATGCAAATGAAGACGAATCTTTATCTGATATAAAACCTCATTCACGGTCATGATTACTATTGTGTTTCCTTCATGAATTATTAATGAGTTTTTAAAACATTAATAATAAATAGTCTTTTAGAAGGACGCGCCAATCACAAATATACATGTGGTGTTCAGGGAGGTCCTCCATAAATAAACTCGACGTTTTGAGTTGGAAGTGGTTCCTTTCATGCAACTCATTAAATATGCTCATCGATATTAATAAAGGGAGAGCCTACGTAGCAAGCATCTAATTAATGTCTTTTATAAAAATGTAATAAATCACACCTAATACAATCGATAGAATGTAGGTTCTCCCTATTAATAAATGACTACACGTGTGCGTATATTTAGGCTTGGAAATGAGATTCAAGGATATTCATTCATTAGGGGGACCTATCGCTGATTGGCAAAAGATTCACACCGATCGCCCTTATCATATTTCGTGATTGATATTCTACATACAACAAAACCTTCGTCAACCTTTTTTGAAATAGCTGTATACGTTACGAAATGAATCGAATATTCTGTTCTTATGCGGAACTAGCTCAAATGGTGGAGCGCTCGCTTTGCGAGATGTACCGGCATCGATACCAGGGTTCTCCAAGATTTTTCTTTTGATATCAACTTGTCGTGACTTATTTCTGTCTGACATATATTTCCTTTCTTTTTCGTGCATCGCTAATCAAAAAACGAAACGTTTTGACAATAAATAGTTTTTGGGTTTCGATTCAGAGTCGTCTGGCAGACTTTGTGTGTCTCCTGAAGGAGAATTTTTTATGGTCCCAGGTCCGCGCGGGCAGGAATTTCGGATGGCAAACTCAGATTTATTCGCTTATAGCTCGTCTAAGATGACCCCTAATTTTTTCTTTGCATTCAAAGCTTTGAATCTTTCAGTGTGAGAAACAAAAATACTATTTCCTCGGCGTGGATTACACCGACTTCTCGACATAATTTGATAACAAGCAACGTATTTTGAGGTGCCGAATTGCGTACGACTTTAATTCTAGAATCAGTTTGAAGCTTATTTGCAACTTATCAAAAAAAAAAAATTCATAACTTGAAATGCTAGATAAATTTAAGATCCGTCGTTTAGATTACTCTAGGCTTTTTGATCGTAAAAACCTTCACTTTCGAAACAAAACCTTATCAAGTACGTATATATGCGAATAATTGGAATTACCCCCTATTATGATCACTTATAACTCGAGAACCAAGTCTATAACCCACGCTTTTTTTGCTTTATTTGCTTATCATGTATGAATTCTTACCGGTACTACCTTAAATCCAGCGAACGCCTTCGAATGTCAAAAAGCAATAGAAAGGCACAGGGAACCCAATCTCCGAAACAATTTCCCGAGTATCCACGAGTTTGCCTAAGGGCGGCTTGATTTATCATTAATATTCTTTTAGATGTTATTAAAACTCAAGATAATAAATGTCACAACAAAGTAGTCTACTTGGCCCCATGATCCACCAAATGTCAGTTGCTGCTTTTTTATTTTAGGTAAATCCCCCACGAATTAGTACTTGTCAATGTCCTCCTCTAGTCGCCTAAAAACCATGGGATCTTCCCGACCACAAATCCTCCCTTTCAGCTTCTCGCCTTGTCTCTGCTGAGGCATAGCGATAATTGAGCGAAACAAATGTATAACAAAGATCATAATAAATTTTAAAAGAATTAGATTTTTGAATTATTTGTGGTCAGATGAGCTTTAGACCCACACTTATGGAACCTTCTAGAAGTATCCGACATGGAGTATCTGACATGCTGAGGGACAGACGGAAATATCAATTATTGGGATTTGCTTAGAATATTAGATGGCCCAGCTGTCATACCAATTCCTATGGCTTACTTGTTATTAGAAATCGCTTTGTTTTAAGTTTGTTTGAACAGTTGTCACAGTTTCCAAGAGTTCTTGTGAATGGATGAAATAAAGAGTAGTAGTTCAGAAGTAGTCAGAGTAGCAATAAAATGTCTCGAAGATTCCGAATCACATCCCTGCAGTAAACAACAGTCACATAGGTGGGAAAGCATCAGTACAAACATCGTTTTACTTTAAACGTAGTGTAAACACCTGTCGGTCGCAGATCTGAAATACTAAATATTCACAACCGAACAATCTAGTTTGCTTTTAGATTGGACTATGAAGTATGATCTTTAAATTCGAAACATGTGATTTTTTTTACATTTAGAAAACATATGAATACGTATGTAAGCACAAAAACTGTGTATATGCTTAGATCGCCCAATACATTACAAATTTTCAAATCATTCAAATTACCGACCAACAACGCTTTCATTTACATTTTTATTTTCCTTTGCTCAAAAGTCATGCATGCTTTATATTTCAATCTAATGGAAACTATGTTGCTCGAACTACGTTGTAAGGGAATATTAGTTCTGCAATTGAATATAGCCGGATTTGACCATTAAGTTACTAAGGCCAATGTCAAACGTCGAATTTGCCGAGTCATTAAAGAAGACTGCCTTGTCAATGTATCGTTTCTCATGTGAAATTCGACGTTTAAAACTGACCCAAAGTGTTTGTGTAATGTTGCATTTCTATTCAACCAGACTGCTATTATCTTAAATTAATAGTCCGTCAGCGACTCATATCTTCGTTTTTCTACATTTCATTATATCATCATCGTATTTTTAAGCAAATCTGGCTTTTTAACTTTAAATGTTTGCTTGCGTTAACTGATAATTTCCCTTCTTTCCGTGTTTTGCGCTTTCACAATGTTTTGTTTATTTTAAAAGCCTTTAAAATACCCTCATATCTGCCCCTTGTATCTCCTTCTATTGACTCAGTTAGTCCGGTCGTTAAGGCTGTAAAATTAAACTTCTCTTCTCACAAATCAAACAAATCGCTTAGTGCGTCATCTTTGTTCCTTCAATATCATCGGCAAATTTCTCTACGTGCTCATTCCACATTTAATGTCTGGTCACAAGATAAATAGTTAGCTTTATTTTGCCGATAGAGTCCGATGTGCTTCAGTTTCTTCCTCGGCTTCGCCTCGGGAAATATCAGAGAAGGCGAAAGAATGCAAAAATTTGCCGCTATGACCAACACTCTCATAGGTTGAAAGATGACCACGTGACACGGGCTAAATTGAATATATCCTGGCCGGGAAATAAGTAGATATAAGTCACATGTGACAAGAATGGTGAAAATAAACAAGTGCACGTGAACACAACTCGGAAGAAGCTAGCCGCATTATATTTTGCAACAATCATCAAAATGACAAAGCTAGATCTGGTAATTTGCTGGAACTAGAGACCCTTCCCTAATTCGCTTGACTGACCAGGAAACAATGGTTTGAAGTCGAGACTAAATTTGATACTTTTATCCATCAAGTTCAACCTCGACTTGAAACCATTGTTTCGTGACCAGTCTAGCGACTTCGGGTAGGTCTATTATTATAACGAATGGAGCTGGAAGCAAAAAAAGAGAAGAAAAAAGAAGGAAAAAAAAAACAAACAAAAACAGAAAATCTTCAGACTTTCTTCAGAAGAAATACAGACTTTTATTGGGAAAAAGGATGCGGAAACTCAAAATACGGCTAAAAATGCTGTTGATACTCTCCTTGTTTTTTGATAGTGAAATATAACACCGTGTGTAGTCTTTGTAGTTTTCATGTATTTAAATAGCTTGTTAAAGAAAGTTCTTTTCTCGTAAATTAATTCCTCAATCTTTGTACATATTTCTCGCCTCTGGAAACATGGAGATTCTTGGGGAAACAAAACTAATTGCTCCGAGAAAAGACAATGAAGTATATAATAATATCGTATCTCTTCTTTTTCGTTGTTTTCAAAACTTTCGCCGTTTTTTTTTTTTTCTTCACCGTCTTCTTCTTCTTCTTCTTCTTCTTCTACTTCTCCTTCTTCTTCTTCTTCCTTTTTTTTCTCCTCCTCCTCCTCCTTCTCCTCATTTTTCTTCTTCTTCTCCTCCTCCTTTTTCTTCTGTGATCTACTTGTAATCCCTCCTTAAACAAGGCTTACAAACCAGGATATAATGTAGACCTAATAAAGATTAGGTCTGAAAGCTTGGATGAAATTCATTTAAGTTCATTTAATGCCGAATATGATTCCCATGTACCTCCTCCTCCTTCTCCTTCTCCTTTTTCTTCTCCTTCTTCTCCTTCTTCTTCTTCTTCTTCTTCTTCTTTTTCTTCTTCTTCTTTTTTTCTTCTTCTTCTTCTTCTTCTTCTTCTTCTTCTTCTTCTTCTTCTTCTTCTTTTTCTATTTATTTCTCAATTAGCTAGTGTACGATTAATTCCTTTGTAAAAGAAGAAAAATATTGTACCATATACATGTTCGAGTAATATATGACCACAAGTCCTAGACTCCATATATGATCATTCGGAATCTTCGAAACAGCATGATAGACAGACAGATAGATATACACTATTAGCAATTTAATTTTTTTTAAACTATTTACAAAAGATTCGACGTGTTTGCGCAATAAAAAATCCGTGCAAGAGTTGTTTTTTTTTTTTTTTTTTTTTTGATAAAGAGCACCTGGGCTTTATTCAATATAGTTTATTTATCAATATGAGTGTGAACGAGGTTTTTTGGCAACAGAATTCTTTAAATAAAGACTTGCCATTTCTTAAAGCGAAGAGAGCGAGCGACGAACATAGCTGATTATTTCCCTGGAATTGTTTTTGTTTTGGCGCGACCAGAAATGGATACGCTTGAGCCTAAGTCCATCATATCTACCGCTAATTAAGCTTGGAAGTGTTGTCCTTGTGATTTACGCGTGATCGCTGAAAGCCAGACTGACTTCCAGTCTACTCGGCGGTTTTTTGAAATCTTTACTTTACTGTAATACTGCGCCAATGACTGCGACCTTGGAGCCTCCAAAAAGCTCTCTTGGTCTTCTTAGGATTTTATTAATGGCTCTAAGGTAAGCAACACGGAAATGTACGATACGAAAACTATAGACGATGAAGTTCATGGACGAGTTGGAGAGTACCGCAGTTCGTATCCACATATACTTCACACCACCAAGTTCTCTAATAACACCTTTTCCAACAGATAAATAAAAGCCAAGCAGAGGAAACCAGCACAAGGAGAAGAAGAATATTACGATAGCAATAGTTCCAGAAATTCTTTTTTCCATTAATGCATCGTTTGACGTAGAAGACAAAGCAGCTGCTGGGTCGTTGCTTTTTACTTTCTCGCGCGTGATTTGATAGAGGATGACGACGTACGACAACACAATGATGATGTAGCTAATAATAATCAAGGCAATGGACAGTGAGAGAGTAGAAGGAAAAGGAACACGGATACTGGCAAATAAAAAAGCCGTTCCCCAACAAATAAACAACATGGTCTTTAATCCGTACTTCCGCATGAGGGCTTGATGTTGATGTGGCTTCGTCACGACCAGCGCTCTGTCGATGCTGATAGCAGCCAGGTGGAAGAGCGAGCAAAAGACGGAGAAATTTCCTGCAATGTCGTAGGCAAAGTCTATCTCAAGAACGCAGTAGTGCCGAAAGGTCTTGAAAGTTACTGAAGTGGCATGTAACGGCTGCGCGCACATTGTTACGATTAAATCAGTGACTGCTAGACTGAGGATTAGAAAATTTGAGATTCTATTCCGAAGTTTATGGGTATTCAAGACAGCAAAAATAATGAGAAAATTCCCAAATGTTCCAACGAAAACCAGCGCAAAATTAAGAATGGTAATAGGTATTCCGTGGTTTAGAGGAAGGTAACATGCTTGCTTGAAAATCTCGTGAGTTGTATTCTGGTTTGTATCGCTCATATTCCCCAGCGAAAGGTAACCACTTCCGTTTGTAGACGGAACTACGACTGCAAACACCTTTTTTGAGTTTTTATTTTATGATAATTCAAAGTAAACTCTAATTTGTAGAGCTTGACACTTGGGAAGGAACCCACCAATCAGCGGAAAGAATAGACTTATGTGGTTAATTTGATATATAAGTACGGAAATTAAATACACCTAATAGGCCTTTTGCAAAAATATGTTACATGAGCCTTCCCAGGTAAAAAGAGACGTGTCAAAATGAACACCAGAAAAGGAAAGAACTCCTCGATATTAGTAAAGAAGGCAACGTTTCAGCTTATAATTGCAACACAGAATTAATTAAATAAAATTCGAATAATTTATAAGGACTGTTGTTGCAAAAAGCCTATTGTAAGAACGTTGTCATGTAAAATAAACAAAGAAGATATAATGAATAGAAAATAATTAGATTTTTCGTTGTTGTTGTTGTTTTTGTAATAAATATTTTACAAATATTATACGACATTATATAATCTTACTAAAAAAAGGAAATGCGAAATTAGATAACACAAAAACTTTGACCAAATTTATTCAAATAATATGTTTTGAGTTCCTTTTTGCAGCTGCCTCAACAATTAATAGCGGAGCTCCCGCGTGGGCTGAAGGCCTGAGCGAGCGGAGCACTATACTTATAAGAAAAAATGAGATATAGATATATAGATAAGTTATAGTGCTTGGAAACGACGTTATTCCGTCCCCAAGCACTATAACTTATCTATATTCCTAAAAATCTAGCTTATATCAACATTTTAAAAAAGTTTATTTTTCTAACACATGAAGAAATAGATTTTTGTAGGGATTTTTGTTCGACTACTCAAACTACAAAATATAACAATATATCAATGTATCCCTTTGTCTTTTTGTCAAAAATACCCATGTATTATTGTAGAATGATTGACTAGCCTTCATTTATATAATTATAGAGTCTGCAAATAACCATTATCTTATGGATCTTAATTTTTTCCTAATCACTACCGGTGGCTCAAGTTTTGCTCCAAAAGCTCTCGCGTAGGCTTCCATTAAATGCTGATTATCTCGAAAACAATTTTTCTTTCCATATTATTTCGAATCAGCATTAAATTTCAATTCGGAAAATCGAAGTTTTAAAAAAAGTTTAAATTGTTTTCCAAAAGTAGGCAGTTACCTTAAAATAAAAAAATTGAAAAAAAGCGTTCCTCTTACTTCACGCAAAGAGGTTATTCTATTATACCTTGGTACTGCCATCATTAATTATTCTATTGTGATCTACTCTGGAGGGACCGTGGTAACTCAAATCTGATGCAAAATCTTCAAGTTCTCCAGAATAAATTTGCGAAAGAGATCCTGCGCCGTCCTTATTACGGCTCAAGCACAGAAGCATGAGCATGCTCTATTGGAAGATGCTGGAAAACAGACGCAATATCCATCGCTGCATATCCTTATATAAATGCTAGAACAATAGCATTGACAATGATTTTAACACAGCTGTAACACAAGGTCAAACAAGAATATTCGCAAGTTTAAGGGCAATCATAAATTGGGACAACATATCATGGTCTCAAGAGCAGCTGACGACTGGAATAGTGTTATCGAAAGGACTAGAAATTGATGGTTTTCACGGCGGCCATGTTGGAGGAACTTAACAAAAGAATTGTCAATGATTTTTTTTGTTATATCCTCCAACATGGCCGCCATGTCTTTTTGTTATTTAATTCTCTTTGGAATGGTTGAAAACCATCAATAATTGGACCTAGTCAAGAAAACTCTCCTTAAAGAATTTAATTAAGTAGATGTTTTTTTTTATTTTTAGAATTATTGCTGTCATGTTATTATAACTCAATACGGTATATACACCTACTTGCAAGAAGGTTGTCATACAAGAATAGAACATTTGTAATTTAGTAAATGAGTGATTTAGTAGATTTGCCGATTACGAATAAATTATCACTGACGTCAGACTCGTTTCATCACTAAAAGAAAAGATAATTTTGGACGACATGACCTAACCGGCATGCAGATAGAGATGTAATTTCAAATATAAAACGAGAATAAATGAATAAAAAACGAGATCAGTATTTGTTTTTGTACGTTTCTGCTCGTATAACACTGTGGCTATCATGCAGTAAATAAATAGGTTGACATAATAACAATGCTAAAGAATTTCCCTTTAGACTGGGAGAACTAACGTAACTAAAACTACAATTTCTAGCGCTGCCTGGCGTTTCTGATATGTTAGTAGTTAGTCTGACGTCAGTGATAATTTATTCCTAATCGGCAAATTTACTAAATCACTAAATTACAAATGTTCTATTCTTGTAGGACAACCTTCTTGCAAGTAGGTGTATTATATTTAGAATTACAAAGAATTATGTATTTATTTCTATTTTTGTTTTATATTTTTCAATTATTTCTGTTTGGACTAACTTTTTGAAAACTACTTTTTGATCTCGGCTTCCTCTTTAAAGACTAAGTTTATTATTATAAAACGCAAGCAATTGCAAAATGGTGGTAAAGCTTTCAAAGCCAAAATGTTACGCACGCGCATATATACATGCTGCGTAGGAAAAGCATCCTTAATTTTCACTAACTTGGCAGGCATACGACGGAAAGCCGAAATCATTCGTGTGTAGGCGAGAGCATATGCTAATATCCAACAAGTCACGCAGAAATCCTGCTACTCAGCCAAAAATTATCCATGTGCAAAGCGAACAAAGTTGGTTCACAAGGCAAGGGGACAAAATATCATAAAGTAATGATAAGCGTTCTGAATGAATCACATCTAGTGTGGGTAATTTTAATACGATTAAACTTGAGGATTCTCGTCTTACAGTTTTTTAATTCGAAAAGATCATTCCGTGACATACATGGGCGAGTAAGTAATGTCAATCGTATTCCTGGAAAATGTAAAGTGATAATCTTAGGACTTTATTACACTCTCTCCCTTTCTGGTTTTCTTTTTTTTTTTTTTTTTTTTTCTTTTCTTTTCTTTTTTTTTCTTCCTTCTTCATCTTCTTTCTTTTTTATCATTATGCAATCATTTGATTATTTGTTAGAGTGCAAACAATGTATAACGGTGTAACTTTATTAATACTACATGGCACAATTTCATGCACATTCCATTGTTTTTGTTGTTTAATTAGCACTATTTAGTAATTAGTGTTTCACGGATTAATCGTTTGCACTCTAGTGTGCTTTTGATTGAACGCTCTTTTCTGTGTCTGTGTGTGTATGTGTGTGTGCCTCGTTTTTTCGCTCTTTTCTTTCTTTCATCTGCCTTTGTTTTAAATAAGTAATTTAACAGTAAAAGTAAAAAAAAACAACAATATTTTGTAAGCATGGGCAAAAGTTTGACTTAAATTTTTACACTGTCTTTCTTCTCTCTTTCTTTCTTTTCTTTCTTCTTCTTCTTTCTTTTCTTTCTTTCTTTCTTTCTTTCTTTCTTTCTTTCTTTTGTGCGTGTAAAGTTAATAAGTTTTATTTCTTTGAATAGTTCTTTGAAGTTATATTTCTTTTCTTTGAATATATTCAAGAGTTAATTGTCAGTTGCACCACGTATCTCGACACCGAAATTCCAATAATTCTTGTGGACATGGCAGGAAACTCTTAAATGAAATTCATATGCGTGTATATTAGTGGGGAAATGATTCATCCGCCACTCCTAGATTATAAGATATAGGTTATTCAAATGATTTATTGGATTAGACTTATAAAATCGTTCTACTGTAGCGGGTTCAATATTTACTATCATTAAGCCTTTACCTTGACCGTAATGTTTACCCATTTCAGACGGCACGTGGCATTGTTTAGAGTGTCATTTATTTGGTTGGGCATAAGATGTTTTAAAGTGGTTTAACTAAACAGGTTTGGAAAGCTATCTAAAAACACTGCACAAACTCTTGGTGAAGTAATGCATGTAAACTATCCTTTGTCTTGCTCTGATAATATTTTAGAAAGCTTCATTATATTGTAGGTTTCTAGTTTCTCTATTTTTTTCCTAATAAAAATATAGTTTAACTAAACACGTTTAGGTGTGAATAGGGTATAAGTATCTTATTCTGAAGAAAAGGACACGAGGTTCAAAATGGAACAACATTACTCCCAAGGTAAAGAGATTCAGTTATTGTGTATGATTTATTTGGGTCACTTAGCAGCGAAGTTAATAGCAGAAAGCATAAAAGTTTGAGAGCACTATCATTTAACTATTGATTATTTTATCCTTAGAAAAACAAGACTCACCCGGCTCCAAGGAAGCTGTACAATTTGTTTGTCAATGACCGGAAATACGTAACCATAAACACTTATAATTGTTATGAATTACATTCTTAATAGATCCTTCTCGATTATCTCAAATATGAAAATACAAACGAAATTAAATTAAATTTGTATTTGATGGAGTCAGTTATTTCGTATTTTAATTATACAGCTTCTCATTAATACCATATAGGTAACTGTCCAAATATTTCCTTAATTGAACAGGTCTTGTTGATATGGGATTAATTAGCCAGCTATATAATTAATAGGTAATGGGATTTCATACTCCCCAATCAAGAAATAATTAGACTCGAAAAATTCTTCTGACTGCCAAATTGGACTCGGCATATGACCTCATCCAATTTTGACAGTCCTCGGAATTTTCCTCGTCCAATTATTTCTTAATTTGACAGCATGGAGTCCTTTTACGTATACTAATGCTTGCTTTGCATCCAAGATAAATCTAATAAGAGTCCACTGAAGAGTCCAAAAATAAAGTAAAATGGAAAAGGAAAGGAAAGGACATGAGCATAATTAAAAAGAACGCATAAACATAAGAAAATCAACAAAAGAATAGAAAAATTGCTTTTTAAAAATTCCATTCGACATTGAGTTAGTTCATTTGCAGTAGTCCGTCACCATTTACATGCACACGCGGGAGCACGCGGGACATCAACCATAAGAAAAAGGAGAGCCAGCTTCCGGTTAATGCTTGTCACGCTATTGATTTACGTTTCCTCAACTCTTTTGAAAACTCGCTCGTAGAACCACTAATGCCAATTAAATAGCATAAAAACAAAAAGAAAATCAAAAGAAAATCATCAAAAGAAAAGATAAGCTTTTGTTTTAAAAGTTAGTTCATATGCAATCCGGTATGACATTAAATTTTTTTTTCCCCTTCACTGATGCACACGGATATCAACCAACTTCCTGTAAATGCTTGTCACCGCATCGATTGGAAGTATGTTTCCTTAAAACTTTCGAAAAGGTGCTCGTAGTACCACTAATATAATAATAAATGATAACTGAGCCGTGTCGCCATTAAATATATAAAAGCTGGTCCAACCATCCTTTACGGCAGATGCAGAGCTACTACTCGTGGTTCTAATTTGAAGTCTTCAGTATTAAGTTATCCTTTCTGGTCTTCACTGCAAGCCGTCATGGTTGCACCGTTTCTATTTTTTGACTTTCGTTTAAAGGCTTTTACCATGCTGCTGTTAGTGCTAAAACTCGTTTCCACCTCTCCAAGAGTTTCGATCAAGCTTGGTAAGTAAATTACTGGCTCCCATTCCTGAATCCTGGTTCCAATAAAAACTAGTCTCGTATTGTGTGTAAACAGTCTTATGCATGCCTCGAATTTGCTTGTAAAAAATAGGGTGTGAGCTAATATATGATTATCAAAACCGAAAAATTTCTAGCGACCAATAACAAATGACATGTAAACCTCAAGTTAGCGCTGTTCAATCTCGATTCACCAAAGTCAATCACAACTTTTTTTTATTTTGGTCAATGAAAATGTATCAAAAAATGACATTAGTTTATGGGAAACGATTGGAAAGAATTAAAAGGGCAAAAACAATTGTAGGGTTAAAGAAGAACTGACGAAATTTCACTAAAACGCAAATTTTTCCCTTGTCCCCCTAACATTCTGTTTATGCTTGAGTAAGGAAACTATGAATGGACCTACTCTGCACACGCGAAATCAACATCAAGCAAACAACCTATTCTTTTAGAATTTTGACTCGGCCAAATGTTAGGTACCTTGTCTATTTCCAACAAGTGTGGAAATTGAATGGGCAGAACTGTGGTGGAATAATGATAGATGTGTTGATCATCACAGTGAATGAGCGATCTAAGCGAAACGCTGTAAAGAAAGACTTGAAAAAGTGATTTCAAGCTTCAACGGGAATCGAACCCATGACCTCCGCGATGTGATGATCAACACATCTATCATATTTCCAACAAGCTGTAGCTGGGATACTACAAGCCGTGTTGTCTTAACGCTTTTAAAGTTGGCAGTAGTGCAGTGACCGATCGATCTTCAAAATATAAAGCACGTGTTTTTTTCGACATGTTTGGCTGCATTCATCTCGAGGCGCCGAACTCCATTTCCGTTTTGTACCTAATAGCCCTTTTCGCAATTGATCACTCCAACAAACCAGCGGCATTTCTATGAGCGTAGCATCAAAACGAGGCTATCGGGTGAAGCTTCGAATAGTTCGCTAAAGGCCGGTTACGGTACGATTTTTACCTACAACTATCGTATAAAACAAGCTCGCATCATCATACAACTCGAGTCGTAGCGTGTAAATCAAGCCTACAAGTCGCCTACCACAGACGCTAGCGTATTGTAGGCGAAAATCGTACCGTCTAAGCCGGCCTTAAGAAGTTTACTACAAATCTGCGAGAGATCACTACATTTTGATAGATATCTTTGATATACGAAGTATTTTTATTTGTCTTCCTAACTATGGTCAAACTATAAAGCTTTTGGATGTATGAACTTAATTAATTCAATAAGGCAACTACTGTTTGGTGAATTGAAATTTTAAACACATGTAATAATAAGATTTGGTCACAGTGAATGTTATTCTATTTACCAGATTGCACCAACACATCGATCGGCGTTGAAAACAAATACATCATTCCTGACAGCAGCTTCACAGCATCGTCCGCATCGTATCCTTTCGGCCTCCCTTTTAATGGCAGGCTTAATGCTAGTTTTGGGTGGGCCCCAAAGACAACAACCAATCCAAAGGACTACCTACAGGTTGACCTTGGATTTCCTTATGTCATCTGTGCTGTAACTACGCAAGGTAGGGGTAATGGTGAAGAATGGGTGACAGAGTATGAGGTCAGCCTATCGATGGACGACAAAACTGGATGCCGTATCAAGAGAATGGCATCGATAAGGTATTTTAGTTTCATTTCATTTCATTTATTTTTATTTTATTTTATTTTATTTATTTTATTTTATTTTATTTTATTTTATTTTATTTTATTTTATTTTATTTTATTTTATTATTTATTTATTTTATTTTTATTTATTTTATTTTATTTTATTTATTTTATTTATTTATTTTTTATTTATTTATTTTATTTATTTATTTTATTTTATTTTATTTATTTTATTTTATTTTATTTTATTTATTTTATTTTATTTTATTTTATTTTATTTTATTTTATTTTATTTTATTTATTTTATTTTATTTATTTTATTTTATTTTATTTTATTTTATTTTATTTTATTTTATTTTATTTTATTTTATTTTATTTTATTTTATTTTATTTTATTCTATTTTATTTTATTTTATTTTATTTATTTATTTTATTTTATTTTATTTTATTTTATTTTATTTTATTTTATTTATTTTATTTTATTTTATTTTATTTTATTTTATTTTATTTTATTTTATTTTATTTTATTTTATTTTATTTTATTTTATTTTATTTTATTTTATTTTATTTTAGATATTTACTGGAAACACAGACCGCAATTCGTACGTTAAGAATTCCATTACCAGAACCAGAGCACGGTATATCAGATTATACCCAACGAAATACAATGGGTACAAGGTCATGCGAGTAGGAATATTTGGGCTTCAAAAAAAGGTATCATATTCTTATAACATTTTAATGTTACTGGCTGGTCTACCCTGAGTGTCCAATAAACCTATTCTGAGCTAAAGGCTGTCAGCAAATACAACTAGGGTAGCCTCTTTGACCTGCTTCTGATTCGATCTTTTCTTTTTTTTTTCTTCCTTTCTTTCTTTCTTTCCTTTTTTTTTTTTCTTTCTTTTTCTCTTTCTTTCTTTCTTTCTTTCTTTCTTTCTTTCTTTCTTCTTTCCTTTCCTTTCTTTCTTTCTTTCCATTCTTTCGTCTAATGCCATGGGCAAGCACTCATATAGCATGTGACATAGACATTTACTCTACTCATGTCCTTTTTTCTAGAGTGTGGAAGCAAATATGTCATACCTAGCGGCATTTTTACCGCTAGTTCTAATCACAGTCATGTTTTCCTGCCATCTCATGGTATACTTGGTGGTCGTGGATGGGCTCCAAAGACAAACTCCAATCCAAATGATTACCTACAGGTTGACCTCGGGATTCCACACTTTATTTGTGCTGTAGCAACACAGGGTAACAGTAAGACTCATGAATGGTCATGACGTTCAAGATAAATGTATCACTGAATAACATGAATTGGACGACGTGCCAAGAAAATGGAGTAAACAAGGTAATATGTACGACTATGTGCGCGGGATTCTGTAAAGATGAGGAATCCGCAATCCGTGCTTTTTAAGAGGATACTGAAACATCTGAAGGGTATACAGTATGGAATTTTCTAATTCGAACTTTTATCCTACTTAGGTGTTTCAAGGAAATTCAGAAAACAAGTTGATTGTACAACATTCAATTAATAACCAGTTTGCAAGATATATCCGTTTTATTCCCGTAATGTATAACTTGTTCAAGACTATGAGAGTTGGAATCTTTGGATATCAAACAGGTAAATGTGTGTATGAGAATATACAGTATATGAAATATATATTTGTACTGCGGTTGTATTGTATCAAATTGAGCTGATCCTGGCAGTACATGAAGCAACTTATACAGCTGCAAATTAAAAAGAGTCAGAAAAAATTCTGAACAGGGTTTTAACCCGTGCTCTGGAGATTCCGGTGCCATGCTTTAACCACTGAGCTACCTAGTCTCATATGAGACTTCAAGGACACATTAGGTGGGTTTATCGGCCCGATAGGGGAGATATATATGTGTAAGTTGCATAGGCTGCATAAGTTCCAGAATCTGCATAATCTGCATAAGTTGCTTCATATACTGCGAGGATTAGCTCAATTTGATAAAAAGGCACATTATCTAAATTCAAGCAAACATTTGGTAAGCGCCAATTATTGTAAATGTCTTTGTATTTTATACTATACTTTTTTGACCTTTAAGTTTATAAAATTAATAATTGACTTTCTATTTATTTGAAAATCATGATAAGCTTGCGAAAACGTTCCTCTCGGTATGGAATCAGGAGCTATTCAAGATGACAGTATAACAGCTTCTTCTGCTAAACACCTAGCCAAGAATGCCAGACTTAATTCCACATTAGGCTCTTCGTGGTGTGCCTCGACAAGTGACTCTAATCCATATCTACAAATTGACTTGGGGTCATCTCACCTTATTTGTGCTGTGGCTACACAGGGAAATATCATGGCAGATAAGTGGGTGAAGACGTACCAGATAAATACATCTACTGATGGTACAGCATGGACCACTTATCAGGAGAACAACACTGACAGGGTAATGTAGCATTAGTGATAGTATGTTAGATCAGTGGGTGAAGACGTACCAGATAAATACATCTACTGATGGTACAACATGGACCACTTATCAAGAGAACAACACTGACAGGGTAATGTAGCATTAGTGATAGTATGTTAGACCAGTGGGTAAGACGTACCACCACATAAACACATCAACTGACGGTACAACATCGTTAACTCGTTACCTAATTACATCATTGATAGACTGCAGAGGAGATAGATGAGCGATCTAGTGAAGATGAACCAGATAAATACATCTACTGTTCGGACATACACCTTTTTTTAATTTTACGAATCCACAGACATTCTATGGCAACTATGATCGTACGGCGTTGGTACGTCAAGTTCTTTACCATGGTATTGTTACAAGATATCTACGTATTGTACCCAAGACATTCAAGGCTAATACACCATGCTTGAGCACAGAAATATATGGATATCAATTTCAGTCAAGTAAGTTAAATACGATGATAAAAGCAACAGTAAAATAGAAAAGTAAGAGTTATATCGTTCCTTTTTTGTGTATGTAAGGTATATAAAGAGTCTACATGCCCAAGTTATTTCATTATGCAGCCTGAAATAATTGACCAACGTACAGTATTTCTCAGTTCTGACCGGCACTCACGTTCATACTTGCGGTCATCGACTTCTTAAGGTGACTGCCTACTTTTGGGGGAAAAATTAAACTTATTTAAAAACTTCGATATTCCAAATTGAAATTCATTGCTGATTCCAAATCTGGTTATATTTGTCATATTTTGTAGTTTCGGTGCTCTTAAAAGATCTCATAAAGTCGAACATAAAGACCCAACAAAAGTATAAAGTAAAAAAGCATAAATAAGATCGCTCCCAGATCCACCGCGCGTATGAAACTCGTTGTGGCAAATGCAGTATTGACGGCTTTCCATTCCTTTAGCCTGGATACTCTCTCGCGATCTCCTATCTCCGACTGAGCAGCTTTATTCATTCTTTTTCTACATCCCTGCTCCGTTGACTGGTCACGGTTGCATTGATCACATTCTTATTTAAAAGGGAATGATGCAAATAGGATACATAATATGTATCATTACCCATAAATCATCAGTTGACTCTTTTTCCTTCAGGTTGTTCCAGTCACAGCGTTGGTATACAAAGTCATAGTTTGGTACCAGATCACAGGTTTACAGCGACATCCGTCTTTAACAAACGCTACCCAGCTTATGGTGGAAGACTTAACGAAGAGGAAACCTCTTGGGCACCAAAAACGAACTTAGATGACGACTATTTACAGATAGACCTTGGTGATATGTTCTACGTATGTGCTGCAGCTACTCAGGGAATCTCCTCCTCTAAGCACATAATGGAATACGTCACAAATTACAAAGTTATGTACTCAAAGGATGACATTCAGTGGACTACCTACAACGAGAGTGGAGTAGAAAAGGTACTTTGTATAGAGCGTTTTCAGGTGCATCACAGCGGCCATGTTGGTGTTCCAAAACAATACATTTTCTATCCTCGGAGAATATAACTCCATTGTTATCCCAAAACTGCGCAGAAAGTTTCTACTGTTTGGTACATTAATATTCTAGCCTTCTCACGTGAGTGAAAATGCCCTATATCATTAATCAGAGTTTAAGGCTTCTTAAGAGTCCACATCCACTATTCTTTTTAAGAGTTCACATCCACACGGTCCAAAGGTCCGAAGCCAAGACACACGAGGCAATTTGTTGCACGCAACCTTGTTGAAGTAGAAAACTATACTACTCCAGCAACATTGCCTGCAATGTTGCGAGCAATGTTGCACCGTGTGTCTGTGCCTTTATAGTCTTCATCATTAAAAGAACTGATATTTTTCTTTATTATATTCGTAATAGTAAGTGGTTATTTTATGACCAACCGCTAACTTTGCTTGTTTATCTTGCGAAATAGAAATTTTCTGGGAATGTAAACAACCGTGATGCTGTTACAAATTCAATAACTGAACCATTTAAAGCCAAGTTTGTCCGTATCTTACCAACTGGGTACGTTTCGCACAAAACCATGCGTGTTGATTTCAAAGGACTCCCTTTAGGTAAGCGATTTCTTTTCAAAAGGCCTTTTTAGCAACATTAATGTATTTTTTTCACCCGTTTGGGTAATTATTATACACTATTAAACCCAACACAGCTTGCACCTCGTCGCTTGGTCTTGAGAATTCACAAATACCAGACAAGCAGATGACGTCATCTTCATCAACGAATGATTTCCATGCTGCACCACGTGGTCGTCTCTATAGTAACTCCTCGTGGTGTAGCTCCAATACATCCAATACCGAGTACATACAGGTTGACCTTGGACAGATCAAGACGGTGACAGGTATTGCAACACAAGGTGACAAGGCTTTGGACAAGTGGGTAACGTCATATAAAGTCAGGTACAGCTTTGATAACAGATACTGGAACGAATACAAAGAAGGACAGTTTGCAAAGGTAAATAGGATTATACAAACTGCCATGCTCTTATCAGAAATTTCATGTTGTGATTGCTTTTAATATCTCAAGGTTTTCCGTGGCAATACGAATAGGAAAGAAGTTATTGTGCAGTGGCTCTCCCGCCCAATAGCTGCGCGTTATGTCAGAATTCTTCCCCAAGCTTGGCACAATGGAACCTGTGTACGCTTTGATCTCTACGGCTGTGAATTTGGTAAGCAAATAGTTTATAATAGGGGTAGTTTAGTCACCTAATATTTTTAATGAGCTGTAGTGCTATGCACAGTTCACAGTGTGACTCAAGCCGTATTTGTGCTACGTACATGATAAAATTTTTTCCTTGGTATCTTTCTAATTTTATTTTTCAAATATCGCTTCTAGTTAATTTACCTAAAGCTGCAGTTGATATTCCACAAGTCGTTCTTTCAACTCCCAAGACCCCTAAAACAATAACATGTAGTGCACTTGGTGAACCAACACCTGATTTACAGTGGTTTAACGATGGAACAAAGATCAACGGTGCAACACAATCAACACTACAAGTACAGTTTATCTCTGCTGAAGATGTGGTGTCCAAGTACAACTGTACAAGACAAGATCTTAACACACGAGCTGTGGTCTGTAACACGTTCTACACCTGTAGAGCAACGTATCCAAACTACGTGGCAAGCGGAGGAATAGATGAGGCATTGGTGAAAGTAACGGTGAATCTAAGTATGTCCACATAAAATTACAGAAGTTTTGACTTCTATAAAAAAAAATTTATTTTCCAAAAATGTGGTTTGTTGATAACAAAATAAATAAAACCAAAAAAAAAGAAAACAAGAAAAAAAAGCATCCAGTTGCAGAGTTAAGATAATGAATTTCCCAAAAAAAATTAAACAGCATAAAATGCATTGCTTCTATATTTTAATTAGCTTGGAGAACATTGATTGTTATCTTCTAAAACTTTGAACTGCTGTTTAATATTTGGAAAAATATCCCTATGTTTTTCCTTTTCACTTCTCAAGATGTGCCACAGGCTCCTTTTGTCACAGCAGTTCCATTCCAACGTTCTATACGCCTAAGCTGGATCTTGCCAAACCCGTCTGTTAAGGAAGGAGCAATTAGTGGATGTCTAATAGAGTTCAACAACCAGAGTTCCTTCATGACTATATCTGCTGGTCATCAAGCTTCTCCTTTCACCTTGACAAACCTCAAGCCTTATACAAACTACGGCGTGAGAATGAGTGTAAAGGACACGGTGGGACAAGGACTATGGAGCAAGTATCTTCATATCAAAACCACGATAGCGGGTAATACATAGCTTATAGTGATAATGACCTGGTGATGTATGAGCAAGTGAAGAATTAAATGTCGTTGGTGATGGAGCATAGCGATTATGATGAATGATAAAGATGATGATAATGGTGATGGTGTCTATGGTGAAGATGAAGATTATGATGATAATCGATAAACATTATGATGATGATGATAGTTGATGCAGATTATGATGATAATGACAATGATGATTGATGATGATGAGAAATTGTAGTGAGGACCGGACTTTTACTTTTCATTAAAATTGCCTTTACCTAACATGAGAATTTCTTCTCTAGAGCCAGATTGTATTCCGACAATTACCAGCCTTATGGCCGTGTCATCTCAGAGTATCCGCATCGAATGGCAGGTAATAATAATAATAATAATAATAATAATAATAATAATAATAATAATAATAAATTTGTTTAAGTGCCAATGTGTTTAGTTATATCAAAAAATATATATATATATTCTATATAGTATAAGTTCTTTAACTAAACATTATTCAGGGGCGGCGGAAGCTGAAAGGGCACTCAAATATTTCACGGTACCTTGAAATGACCCTCCCCCCCCCCTCCCTGTTTAGCTTGATTACAAACGTGTATGTGTGATATTTCAATCAGTAACATTTTGCCCGTATTAAACCACTTGCAATTGTGCTGAGAGACACAAAACATGGACAACATTATCAAAATAATAAATAATGGTAATCATAACCAAATCTCATGCGTTTTGTGTGTGTGTGTGTGTGTGTGTGTGTGTGTGTGTGAGGCATTATATTCTGGGGGGGCCAGTGGCTCCCCCGCTTCCGCCGCCCCTGTTATTTGCAATGTTATTTACAATATCATGAACGGTATTATTTACATATATACATATTTACATATTTACATAAGAATCATATTATTTATTATATAATTACGAATGAAATATCTATTTTTCTCTATTTTGAAAAATTGATATCTTCACACGTGAAAATAACATGTTATTTCCACGTGTGAAGATAACACCATTGTGATGGCTTTTCACAAGATAATATTAAGTACTTCATATTCTCTTGCTATTCAAAAATACACGGAAAGAATTGCCTAAAAAAAAAAAAGCCAAAACATACTTCATTGATAATTATATAATAAACAGAATATTACATGGGCGCTTGGAGATACGAATTTTATCTTCTTGTGTTCAAAATCTCTCACTCGTTTGCAACGCTCACTCGTGAGAGATCTTTTCAACACTCGAAGATAAATTTCATATATCCGCGCACCCATGTAATATTCTCTATTTATTATATATGAATAGCGTAAGCCAGAAGTGTTGTCCACCAATTAAGGAAAAAAGAAATTAAAGCTGGAAAATTGGCGTAGATGTGCACAGTTTGATCTTTATTGGAAAAGATTTTGTTTTTGTCAGCTCACAACGCCACCATGTTTATCGCTTTGACTAAAACATTAATATAAAAATTAAAAATCAAAGTTAATTTAAAGAATAAAACAGTGCTTAAATTAAAGTAGGTGATACCTGATTTGGCGCACCAGGTTGCCGCCATATTGGAATACAATCCCCTCAACCTTCACTTGTAAAGGACTACCAATCACGAGTTTCTTTTCATGTTTTTAACTAACAGCTTAATGGGACTGATAAAATCAATGGACCAATGGCTGGATTCAGGATCAAATATGCAAAAGAAGGAGGCCCAGAAACGGTGATTGATGTGGGCACCATGACAACGTACACCCTGACGTCTTTGAAAAAAAATACTATCTATAAGGTCGCTGTTTTTGTAATGAATAGTCTTTATACAGGAAAGCCAAGTGTGGAGGTCAAGAATAAAACCCTGGAAGATGGTAATATAAGTTGCATGCCATCAATATATAGTTAGGATATTACACGCGCGCTGATTAGTCGAAAACTGTGCTTTATTAGCTGAACGGAGCACAGTGCCGACGCCATCCGCGCGAAAAAAGTTCTGTTAGATCCTGCGACCGTCTTTCTTTTTGCGTACAAAAATTACACACCAAAAAATATATATAATAAAACAAATATTTTGCCGAGCTCCATTCAGTAATAAAGCACTTAGGAAGCGCGCCGTAAGCACTCAAGCGCGAGTAGCGTTCACCTACGTCTCGTTCTTCTCTTATACTTTCGTGCTTATGCCATTTCCTGTGTGCTTCATTACTGAACAGAACGCGGAAAAAAGCTGTTTTATTTGTTCTATTATCAATAGTACTTCATGTTTGTTTCTGAATTAATTATTATTAGTAAGAAACACCTCACACGCACGATTAAGGGCGTCAAGCGAGAGCTAACTAACGGTATTTCATATTTGAAATCTGTGCGAAGCCATCATTTTTACTGATGAAAGCCATTTGAAAATGTCGAAACGTCTAACTAACAATAATAATTAAAATTAGAGGTAAACATCAAATACTTTTGATAATATGAATCCTGAATTAATGAAAATTATACATATATGTATACAGCCTTTTGCAAAAATTATGGCCGCTTCCAATATATATATACAAGTGTATCAAAAATATATCAGAAATTATGGGATAAAATCTCTGATATTTTTTACGAGATGTCTACAAAAATAACAGTATAAATCACATATGTATTTTCGTAAGTACAATTAATTTGTTATTCAAAGCCTTTTCGTTTTTGTTTCAGCACCAGAGTGTGCACCAGTCTTAAAGTCTGTCCAAAGTCTTTCATCTAACAGTGTTCTGCTCATCTGGTCATCACTTCAAAATCTCAAGTGTACCAATGGTGTCTTACGAGGGTATAAAGTTGTTTACAGCGAATCAAAAAAGAAGTTTAATCCATTGAAATTCTATACAGTTGATAACCATAAGGCACAAACTGCTGTAGTCATGGGACTCGCCAAATCTGTAGAGTATGAATTCCAAGTTCAGGCGTTCACTGTGAAAGATGGGCCTTTAAGCAACTCATTGTTGGGGAAACCTAGTGGTAAGATAAATCCCTCATTTATTCCTTTATTCCTTTCTTTCTTTCTTTCTTTCTTTCTTTCTTTCTTTCTTTCTTTCTTTCTTTTTTTCCTTTCTTTCTTTCTTTCTCCCTTTTTTTTCTTTTTTTCTTTCTTTCTTTCTTTCTTTTTTCTCTTTTTCTTTTTTTCTTTCTTTCTTTCTTTTTTTTCATAATTTCACATTTGTATTTTGAACATCTTCAACAGGACCACTAACAATTTTGACCAACAAAATGAGTTCCGTAGTGAAGGCAGCCTTAAAAGAAAAGGTCGTTCTCAATTGCTATGCAACAGGAGCTCCACCAATCAAATACATCTGGGCAAAGGATGGCGCGCCCATCAAAAGTTCCTCAACAAAAGTAATAGGAAGCACAGTAATTGTCCAACCACGTGATTTACAAGATTATGGGACATTTCTCTGCAAAGCTTCAAGTAACAAAGAAGTTGCTTCGTATGAAATCAAGCTTGTCCCTTACAAAGAATGCCTGAATGGAAACAAACCAGTTCAACCACAACGAGGTTGGTAAATAAGTATTCATTTTTACATACTATTTTCTATTTGCTATTTTATTTTTATGTCATTCTCATTAATGTAGGAAAGTTGGCAATTTTGAGCTACAAAATGATGTCTTCAATAAACGTTGCTTTTGGAAACAAAGCTGCCATTGGCTGCTATGCAACTGGCCCTCAACCAATCATCTACAAGTGGACAAAGAATGGTGCTCCAGTTAGTAATCCACATGTTACCGTGATTGACAACATCTTGTTTATACAGCCAAAAACTGCTAGGGATTATGGAAGATATTTGTGTACCGCTTCCAACAGTAATGGGACAGTATCATTTGGAACTGAAGTGAAACCGATAAAGAATTGTGGGAATAGAGGAGAAAGTAGGCCCAAAGGTGAGTCCAATTGCCAAAATTAAATAAAGTAACAAAGAATTACCTACAAGTAGATCATGCAGTAAAAAATAAAACAAAGCTTTATCAAATAACTGACTCCTAAGATTTATACAAATTTGATTTCAATCTTGTATGATTTTCCCCTATTCCTTGGACGTGTGTGTGTCTTTTTTGGACATGTATTTGTGTGTCTTTTTTTGACATGTGTGTTTGTGTGTCTTTTTTGGACATGTGTGTGAGTGTGTCTTTTTTGGACATGTGTTTGTGTGTCTTTTTTGGACATGTGTGTGTGTGTGTGTGTGTGTGTTTGTGTGTCTTTTTTGGACATGTGTGTTTGTGTGTCTTTTTTGGACATGTGTGTGAGTGTGTCTTTTTTGGACATGTGTTTGTGTGTCTTTTTTGGACATGTATTTGTGTGTCTTTTTTGGACATGTGTGTGTGTGTGTGTGTGTCATGCGTTGTGAATTGAATTTGTACTGCTGAGACTGCCAGTAAACATTTAATTTACTTTATAGGCAATCTGACTTAATTTAAACTAACTATAATATTGTATAAAATATTTTATTCATGTACAAATTAAGTTGTTGTTGTTGATGATGTTAGTGATTAACATTCCTATTGCACTGAAAAAAGTAAGTAAGTAAGAAAGAAGAAAAAAGATGAGGTAACTATAGCTAAAACTAGTGTGAGCTGCGTCGGTCCAACATTTGTCAAGTTTTTGCCTCTTTTTTAGTTTCTTTTCTCATTTTTTCTTTTGAAACAGAAATGATAACAGGGTAAATTTTACACCGTGAAAAAATAAAAGTACTTACTTTCGCACGCTAGTCCTTCGTCACTTTGCATTGTCACTTCGACAAAGGCTTAGCGTCCGAAACGTCAGTAAGTTTTTTCATCTTTTCACGGTCTAAAATTTACCCTTTTATCATTTCTGTTTCAAAAGAAAAAAAGAGAAAAGAAACTGAAAAAGAGGCAAAAACTTGACAAATCTGGAACTCATTTTCTTTAGGAAAGTTAAGAATGTTAAGAGAGAAAATGATGTCTTCTGTATATGTTGCCATTGGAAGCAAGGCAGCCATTGGTTGCTATGCAACTGGTGTTCCACCAATCAAGTACGTTTGGACAAAAGATGGTATTCAAATCAGTAGTCAAGCAGCGAAAGTCATAGATAATATCCTGTTTTTAAAGCCGAGGACTGAAGCGGATTATGGGAATTATAGGTGTCGTGCGTCAAACAAGAATGAAACCGTTTCTTATGTAACTGAGGTGAAACCGCTGATCAACGTTCTCAACAAGAGCAATAAGAAGGCAAATCAAGGTAAGGTGTTAATATTTTGTGATGTGCGAACCCAAGGGCGCATCCAGCCAAAGTTTTAAGAGGGGCTTATTGAGTTTAGGGGGGCTTATTGAGTTTAGGGGGGCTTATTGAGTTTAGGGGGGGCTTACTCACATATAAGTGATTTTGAAAAAAACATTCCTTGATATACACTTGAAGCGAAGAAATGATACTCTAAATTGTATCCAGTGGATAACAGCATCGACTTATCCAACGGTTGGAGGTCTATTTTCCTCGAGCTGATATGTTAACTCTTAATATGATTCTTATTAACTTGATATAGAGAAGCTGAAAATTTCAAGTCAAAAAATGGCGCCATGGGTTCGAGCGAGTAATGGAGATACAGTTAGCCTTGGGTGCTATGCAACAGGAGCTCCACCAATTAAATACAGCTGGACAAAGGACAATATCTCTTTAGCAAACTCAACAAAGATCAAAGTTCTCGAGAACGTTGTAGTGATATATCCCAAGAGATCAATTGATTATGGAATATACGTATGCAGTGTGACAAACGGAAGAGAAACAGTATCACGTGCTATCAAACTGCTTGAAGTTACCCCTGATAGCCCAGAAACTTTAAAGTCAAGTCAAAGGCATCAAGGTCAGCCATATTGTCAATCTTTATCTGTCGCTGATGATCAGCGGTTGGTGCCATTAGACCACGCGTGCTCGGTTTTTGTAAACGTGCTGCGAGTCATGTAGTTTCGTAGCTTTGTGTTGGGGTGAACGGTCCACAGACTCTCACTAGTTTTCTATCTAAAAACTTGTTTAGTTTTTGAGTAAATCTACATTGAGAAAAAGAAGCCGCCTCAGACTCGTGAATTTGTAGGGGGAAAAATAATAATGAAAAAAGATCATCGTCAGTGATTATAACGGCTCACATGTTTGAGCCGGGCTTTCCTGTGTCTTGATTTTTGACTTCAGCCAAAATAGTTTTCATACTAGTGCTATTGCATCCTGATTAGACCTATCCCAAATTCGCTTGACTGGCCACGAAACAATGGTTTGAAGTCGAGATTGAACTTGATGAATAAAAGAATAAAGTCCAGTCTCGACTTCAAACCATTGTTTCGTGGTCATCTAAGGTAAACTGAGTCTGTGACGTCATACACTCAACATCAAACATTGCTGCATATATTTCTGCCAATAATCTACATATATTTCTGCCAATAATCTTATTTTCGCCTTTTTTCATCGATACAGAAAACGCAGAGGGGACATATCTACCTTTTGTCATTGTCCTAGCCTTGTTAGTCATCGTTTGCATCCTGATCACTAGCTACTTATTTTGGCGCCATCGGCAAGGCAAGGAAAGGTCTTCCAAAAAACTTAGTATACCTATGACAGCTATCATTCGAAAGAATTCTCTGGGACAAGATAACGTATTCTTGTTGGACGAACCCATATTTAACGATACGTTTACAAGCACTCAAGAAATGGCTGAAAATGAACTTTGAAGAGGTTACCAAATAGAGTAAAACCCCGCGTATAAGAATCTAAAGCTTAAGAACCTGTCAGGCTAAAATTTTCATTTTAATTCAGGCTGAATGTCAAAGTAGGTTCTTAATTCCCAAATATAAAGTCAATATGTTTTTTTTTTCTGGTAAACAACAACAGTACTCTGTATGTTAGAGTGCTAAATAGTTACTACAACAGTTTTATTTAATACAGTAATTTTACTTACCAAAAATTAAGAACCCAGATAGCCTGATTTTAAGTTGAGCACCATTTATATAGAACCTGTTCAGGCTGACTTGGTAAAATCTAGGTTCTTACACGCAGGGTTTTACTGTACTTTCCAATCAAATTATTGTAATACTTTGCACATGGATTTACAAACTCAACTGACTAAATGACATAAAGATATAGAAATATAGATAAGTTATAGTGCTTGGGAAAGAGTTTATTCCGCGCGAAAGACCCTTGGGATTAAATTCGGAAAAATTAATATCAGTCCTCGCTGGAATCGAACCCACGGCATTCGGAATTGTACTACCGATGTTCTACCAGCTGAGCTAGAGGTCAGACTGAGAGCAGCCCGGGGTGAAATAGATGTTAGGTCGCGGTAATTATGATGCGAAGATGACTAAATGACAAGCAAGTGCTGAAAATGAGAATTGAAGTGGCTAACAAATGCAATAAGAAATACTTTCAAATAAGATAAGTGCAATACTTGCACAAGGAGTTACGTACTCGAACTAAGTGACAAGCGACTGGCTGAAAATGAGATTTGAAATTGCTAACAAATACAATAAGAAATACTTTCTAATCAGATAAGTGTAATACTGATAGATGTGTTGATCTTGAGTGTAATACTTGCACATGGAGTTACGAACTCGAACTAAATGACAAGCAATTATTACTGATGGACCAAACTAATAGACGGATAAACTAATTCCAGATCATGTGCATAAAAACAAATAAAATGCATGCCAAAAATATTCTACTTAATTCTATAGTATATAGAGGTGTATAATCAGAAAATGTAATAAATTTCTGGAATTTAAAGAATAAAGTTTTCCAAGTTTTAAAACTTTGTCACTTACTTACTAGCAATAAATGCACTAAGTATACATAGAATACAAATAATAACCAGAACTTTTAAACCTTTTAATTTCTTAGCCTCTAATTGTTTCGTAAACATGCATAAAGGTGCTCAAACACATCTCTTTTTTCATGTCACGGTGCCTTTTAGTTTGTTTGCATTAACAATACACAGGGTAAGATATGATTGAAAGATTTTAGATTCTTGCCAACAAAACTTCTTCTTTTAATTAGCAACAAAAAGCATTAGGAAAACTAAGTAAGAAAATCCAGAAAATAAGTCACCAAATGCAATTAGGTGAATCCGAAAATACTTGGAGAACCCGGGTATCGATCCCGGTACCTCTCGCATGCTAAGCGAGCGCTCTACCATTTGAGCTAGTCCCCCTGTAGGTTGAATATGTATGGGCAATACAGCTATTTAAAAAAGAAATGTTGGTGAAGGCTATGGTGATTGTTTACCGGGCTTGAAATGCATTAATGAAGAAATAGTGTTAGGAGAAGCACGACACGTAGCGGAATACTTTTCGACACTTCTCGAGTGTTCTGCCAATCCCCAAGTACTTTATGACTGCACACAGCACAGCACGCAAGTTTTTTTATTTCTTTTACGAAATACAAATTACAATAATAGATAGGAATGACGCAACGAAAAGTGCGCGCGCGTACAATGTGCTCTCATAAAGCATCCGCTCCAGACCAATCAGAACGCAACATTCATAACATTTATTTTATAATTAACAAATAAGACAGCTTTTTCTGTGACTTACAGTAGCTAAAACTAATTTGGCCTGTGGTCTTGACCAGCAACTGATCGGCCATTACGTTAAGGCCATTACGATCGGCTATATCCTATTCTCATGAATAACCGTTTACGAGGAAAACGACCTTTAGTAAATGACAAAAAGTCTAGCCGAAACAGGTACACATTATGACCAAAAACATTTTTCTATTGACCAGCCACTATTTTAAGCCTGGTCGTATAGACCCCTTGCAGCACGTTGGAATGCAGCTCAATAGCCCCACTTTCGATATATGCTTTCGCTTGTCACACATCAGGTTTCAATAATGCTCATAATGCTCCGTGATTACAATGATGAAAAGAGAAAATAATTAATTTAGTTTAGCACATAGCCTTTTACTGAAACCTTTGTGTGTAGTGAGAAGCATATCTCGAGAGTGGACTATTTGGACATAGCAATAGGTTTCTAATTTTCAGGAGAATCAAATTCTTTTGTTCTGTCCTACCAATTGTGTTGCTTTGATGTCACATGCGAGGGGAATATTAATGCCATTAAAAAGAGACAATTGCTTTCAAAAATATCTTCTTTTTCCTTCCCTCTTGTTCCTATTCAAGGTTGATAAAATGTGGTTCTCAGTCTTCAAAGATAATCTTTTGACCCTTGAACTCTACTATTGATTCTTGTTTTCTCTTTGACTTGCTTGCTTCCCATGAAGGATGCAAAGTAGAGCTGGTCTTTGCCTCGACTTTCTGCTTTCTCTTATCCTGTGGCACCTTACTTCTTCTCTTCTTTTTATCAACATCACTTGATTTTTCTAGTGTTTTCTTCAGCATTCTTCAAATGAATAGCTTTATTTCCATACAACTTTTCCCATTGCTTTCTCCGTTCTCTTTGACCTAAACGGTTCTTTTCTTTATCCTTAAAACCCTTTTTATTTTTTCGAACTTCCTTTTTCCCTTTTCCACTTTTTCAAATTTCCAACAAAGACTGAGTCAAAAGCTTTACTTGTGATTTCATCAGACTCATCTTCAACTTCTATTTTTCTCCTTTTGTGAGCAATGCTTTCGTTATTATCCGCTTGATTACAATCCGAAACAACAGGATCACTAAAAAAATCATCCAATTCCTTATCTTCTTTCATTCTCCGCTATCAAGATGTCAAGCTTCTTGTTATCTTCAAAAAGCAAATTCGTACGAATTTTTGTTGAAACAGTGGCAGATGTGTTCGTTCTTTTTTCTTTGCTGGACCTAACTTTGGTGTCTTTTCTTTCTACTATAGCTGCTAATTCTTTGATATTATCTAAACCAACAGTGCTTATAATGTTTTCCAAAACCATTATTTTCTTAGCTACGTCTTCTTCGTCATCTGCTGACATGAAATCATTGGAATTCAATTCATCTCCGTGGGCCTTTGCAGAAGCAGCTTTAACAAACGTGTCCACATGAAGGTCCTTAAGTATTTCTAATTGCTTCTCAAGCCTTGAAACTTTTCTCTTGTTCTTCTCTAACTGTTGTGTCGTTCCCTTTTTAGCAGAAAGTCGCTTGATACTTCGAACGAGTCGCCGAATTTCGAACAACTTTGCTTTTCCAAACGCTTGCTTCAACTGAGGATTTTTGGTTATATCCCGCTTCGATTTCTCCGATTCCATAATCTACTGATTCCTCCATGCGTCTTCTTTTAAATTTAGTTACCAAATGCTATTATTTTCCCTGTAATATCCTACAAAATGCAATAAATTGTACTAGTAAGATGTCTTAACAGAACATCGTGTCGTCCGCCATTTTGTTTTAGGTATGCGCATGTATCTTATCATAATACCCGCTGTATTCAAGATAGCAGGCTCTGATGTGTCGCTAAGGAGCCAAAATAGCAGGATTTCTCAAAATGGTAAGCTTGAAAATTTCTAATTTTTATGCTCTGAATTATCCTAAACCAATACCAAGCTATCTAAGCATAACCAAAGATAAAATTCTTTGAGTTAATGTTGTATTTTATTAAGAAAAGAGCCAGTTATTTTAGTAAAATGAACGTTGTTTATGTGGTTGTCAACATGAATGGCAGAAGTTTTGTACAGTTTTTCTCAACGATTTTCGACTATTTTTGTTATTTATTTTTTTTCACAGCCTCCGAAGCAAGCAGCAAAAGGCAAGCCCCCCAAAAGCGGGAAACTTAGTAAAGCAGAGAAGGAAAAGCTGAAGAAAGAAGAAGCCGAACGAAAAGCAAAAGAGGAAGGTGAGAGCTCGATTGTGAAGTAAAAGCTTGGGACTATTAGACTATGATAAAATAATTCAAAATAAAACCATAGTTGCCTCAAATGGCAAACACTGTTCGTCATGTTTTATAAACTAGAGAGTATTCTATTGCTTGGTATCAATCAGGTGAATAAATCTCATGAATCTCATTAGCAGATTATGATTATTGATTATGTAATCACGCTTTTGATTTCAGACCAAATTGCACTACACTCAGTTCAATTACCATCATTTATCACCCTGTATATATCATCCATTAAATTTTAAGGGAGAAATAATCGGCAGTTGATTAATTGGTTTGAAATTGTGTTTTGTCTTAGAGGAGGCAAGACTTAAAGAAGAAGAAGAAAAGAGAGAACAAGAAGAAAGAGAACGACTTGAAAGAGAAGAAAAGGAAAGATTGTGGGAAGCGGTATGTATTCATTCAACCATCCATCTATTATTTATTCATTCAGTTCATTTATGCATTTCTTTATTATTTCTTATTTCTTTTTTCTTTTTCTTTCTTTCTTTTTTTCTTTCTTTTTTTTTTCTCTCTCTTTCTTTCTTTCTTTCTTTCTTTCTTTCTTTCTTCATTCTTCATTATTATTTATTTCTTTATTATTTTTATTTATTTATTTATTTATCTATTTATTTAGTTTTTTATTTATTTACTCTCTTACTTACTTATTAATTTACTGTATTTATTTATTCATATTTATTTATTTATTTAATATTTATTATGAAATGATCATACATAACATTCATACATACAGATGACCACATTCAAAGTATTCACATCTATGCACAAGCTCTTTGCTGCCAAATGAGCTTTGATACACCTTATTTATAGTAAAATCAGTCATATTTTTGCATGTCCTGCCTCTAAACCTAAAATCACTATCATGGCACCACTCCACAGGAGAAGGCCAGGCATCAGGCTGAGTTAGATGAAGTAAAGGAAGCTCTCTGAAAACAATGCCCAACAACTGAAGGCACTTGAAGAATCAGTACAGAAGAAAAGCAAAGGTAATATTATTATTCTAAACTAAACTGTTCATGTTATAACAATAATTAGAATAGAAGCTTTGCACCATCACATGATAAAAAAAAATTACTGTACTACTACATGTACAAAGATGAGAGTATGTCAACCGCGTGGCACTAATGAAATAGTTGAAGATATTGAAAAATAGGTAAGTTGTAGTGCTCTGACCTCTACTGTAGCTCAGCTGGTAGAGCATCGGTATTACAGTTCCGAAGGTCATGGGTTGGAATCCCAGTGAGGTCAGAAATAATTTTTCCGAATTTAATTCCAAGGGCTTTCACCTGTAATAACCTCATTCCCAAGCACTACAACTTACCTCTATTTCTATATCTCCTACTACATGTACATGTACTAAGTTACCACCCTTGAGGGTTCTTCAATTCGTAATGTTGCAATGCAAGCACATCAAATAGTTTTCACTAATAGATTTAATAGTCTTACTAATCAAAGCCATTACATTAAAGTCTATATTAAAGTCCAGCAATTAATACTTACTGATAGATTTAAAAATAGTTTTTCTAATAGATTAATTTTAAGATATTTTTAGCATATTGATGGTTTTGTATTTTAGAATTCATTATGTTTTTATTTTGCTCATTTTGGATTTGTAATAATCAATTGAATAAAAGGTTATACCAATATTATTATTATAATTACTACTATTATTATTGTATCATCATTATTATTATCATTATTACAGTGGGATAGGTACATGCAGTGTGATGGGAGCCCAGATCCCTGCCTTGAAAATGAGCTCAATACATATATGCATCTTTGGAAAGAAGGGCTGGATGAGCCTACACCTAAACCTGTCAAGGAAGTGCTGAATGAATGTGAAAACACTCTGAATGTGAGTAAAATAATACCGTAGTCAGTTTATGATTAATATTATAAAATGAATATGTTAAATCCTTGTGTTGTGATTGGTTGGAGCTTGTGCTTTATGAGAGCACACAGCACTGCACGCACTTTCAATTGTGTCATTCCTATCTAAAATAATGGTTTAATTGTAATTTGCATTTTTTATAAAGAAATAAAAAACTTGCTTGCTGTTTTTTGTGTTGTTCTAAAGCATTTGGGGATTGGCAGAATACTTGAGAGGTATTGACAAGCACTCAGCTATACACGTCATGCAATCTCCTAACACTTCTCTCATGTTCTGCCAGCCCTCTGCTTTATACTTGAACTACACACAGCATGTGCTCACGTTTTCTATTTCTTCACTAATAGATAGTTATTAGACAGTAATGTAATGGTTTTGAGTGGCTTTTAGCAGCAGGACTTATGGCCAGTAATTGCACAATGTCCAGTTACAATAATATTGTGAAAGTTGTCTGATTAATTCTAGTGCCCTGCTGGTCAATTTGTCCAGTAAAGTTGAGCCAGAAATAAGGCCTGGGAAAGATTTTATATCTAACTTGTTATATCTAAAATGTTGGGGGTGGGGTGGGGGCATGGAGGGGCAGGGTTGGACAAATAAATATTACATTTGTCAAGGCGGCTACCAAAAAGATCTTGCTTTAAAACTCAGAATCTACGTCTAGCCCACCCAACCTATATATTATGAACAATTCCTTAAGGGATTTTTTTTCAAAAAGGGAATCTTGTCAAAGCATCCAATGAGTCATATTTCATGACATTAGTTTATCACACTTGTTTGAATATTTGCAACAAATAAATTTTTTTTGTCAGCTGATATCTGAGCTGGAGCATCATATTCAAGATAGTGAATATGAGGGATTGACAGAAGAAGACATACTTAGAAACAAGGAGGTGAGTACCAGACTAGATTGATGGACCATCACAAGAATTATCAAATAAAAGAGCTTTGTCCGTGCTCCATTCAGTAAAATAAAGCATGCAGGAAGTGACGTAAGCACTAAAGAAGCATAAAGAGAAGCATGAGTCATAGGAGAATGCTTCTCACACTTCTTGAGTGCTTACAGCTTTTCCTAAGTGCTTTATTGCTAAATGAAGTATGGGATAATTTTAAGGTGCATTACCCTAAAATCTGATTAAATATGAAAGTATGTGCTTAAGTTGAGAACAAACTTTTGTTTAAGATTATGAATTCAGCCAACCAGATCACTGTTACTTAGTAATTTGCTTTTTTCTTTTTTTTCACTTTAACTACAGTCAATAACAAAGCTTCAAGAACTTCTTGGTTTTATACTGGACAGAACAACCATGCAGCTACTTCAGGTCAGTAGAAGAAGGTGGTGAAAAATACAGGACTTATTAATGGCTAATTGTTTGGTATTCATGAGAATGTCCCAACATTTAACTGATGTTTAACCCAACTTTTGACCAATTAGCCAATATTAAGCCAACATTTGAACCAACATTTGACCCTACATTTAAACCAACATTTGAACCAACATTTGAACCAACATTTGCCCAACATTTGACCCAACATTTGAACCAACATTTGACCCAACATTTGAACCAACATTTGACCCAACATTTGACCCAACATTTGACCCAACATTTGACCCAACATTTGACCCAACATTTGAACCAACATTTGACCTAACATTTGACCCAACATTTAAACCAACATTTGACCCAACATTTGACCCAACATTTAAACCAACATTTGACCCTACATTTAAACCAACATTTGACCCTACATTTAAACCAACATTTGACCCAACATTTGAACCAACATTTGAATTACCAACATTTTGACCAAAATTTGACCCTACATTTAAACCAACATTTGACCCTACATTTGAACCAACATTTGAATTACCAACATTTTGACCAACATTTTACCCAACATTTGAACCAAAATTTTGACCAACATTTGACCCAACATTTGAACCAACATTTGACCCAACATTGGTCCCATTAATTGACCCAGCAATTGCCCTACATTTAACCAACATTTATTTGACCCAACAATTGACCCAACATTTTACCCAACAAATTTGACCCTACAATTAATTAGCCAACATTTAATTGACCCGACGTTTGACCCAAAAGTTAGTTAGCCAAAATTTGACCCAACATTTGAAATTTGAAAAGGAAACAGACAGTGCTATGCGATATCCATAGAGAGGAAGAGACACTTCAATGTCTTTTAATCAACAGAACAAGTCTCAACTCCACATTGTTTATTCAGCATAACAAACTGTGAAGGGGACTATTGAATTGGACTCGTATACTGTAGTACCTTGAACTATCTTTTATTAGGAAATAAGGAGAGATAACTAGCGTCGGTGTTTCTAATAAAACAGTAATGATAACATGGTAAATTATACACCATGAAAAGATGAAAAAACTGACGTTTGGGATGCTAGTCCTTCGTTGGAGTAAAAGACTCCGACGAAGGACTAGCGTCCGAAACGTCAGTAAGTTTTTTCATCTTTTCACGGTGTAAAAATTACCCTTTTATCATTACTGTTTTATGAGGAAATGCTGACGTTAAATTTCTCTATTTCAGACTAAAGGTGTGTTACCTTATTAAGTTAATGATGTGATGATATCCACAGAATGCCTCTGACAATGTTGATCCAGAATCCCAGAATCTTCAGTTCATAACAACTACTACGCATTTCACCTTGTGTCTGTGGGGTAACATTGCAAAGAACCCAAGGTCAGCAACAAATACTAGTGATAAATGAGATTTAAATTTTCTGATGATTGCACCGCTGGAGCGGTGTTTATGTTTACGGTTTTCCAAAGTCTTCCGCTGGGATTCTGAAAGGGATACCCTGTTTATGACAAAAAACTCAAATTTGTAGACCCTGTTAATGACAATAGATATAATTTACTGCACTTAGTTCCTGTTTGTCATCTCGTGCATCGTTTTTTTTACGACCATAATGACCAGTTTAGGTCCATACGGAAGTAGAATCCCTGAATATGACAGGAAACTCAGGAAGAACTTAGAACTTGAATGAACGCATACCCTGTTTATGACAAGAAGCTCGGAAAAACCATACCCTGTTCAGCGGATCATCCCCGTATAGTCCATATATGGGAGTACCCCCCTGGGTATTTACCTCATAGTATTTACCTCGTCACTCGATGGCTCGAGGCTCAGTAAATAGTCCACCGAAATAGTAGAAGGCTTGCAATAAGAGGTCACGTGATCAAATCCGCTATTGAGGCTGGCATTCTACAGGATTTTTATATGGTATTTTTGCGCTACAATGTGAAGAACTACGAAGTTTTTAGTATCGTTTTGCTGGCTTCATGACATCAAAACATACAATATTTTTCCTCTTCCTGGCGAATGAATAGCAAAATTCTACCTAAAATATGTATTAAGGTAATTCCCTTGTTTTGCACTGCGCGTTTCTTTCTGCGCACGCAACTTAAATCATGGAACTAACAAAGTTTAGGCATTTTTCTTACGAAACTAAATAAGAAGCAAAACTAATTCCTATTTTTTTCTCCTTTTTGAATAAAAAATTGCGATTTTTATCTGACTCGCCCTAGTCTCCACTCGGAAGAGTGTAAGTTTTTGACTTTTTTGAGATGTTTTTTCAAGATAAATCAAAAACGAGAATGGTGACCCCCATTTTTTATTTCAGATTTTTGAAATATGAAGGAGTGTTTATTGGATAGATTTTGAAATATTTTGATGGGAATAGTTGACATGTGCAATTTTTGGACGTTCTTAGAGGTGAACATACCTGCATTTTTCGCTAATAGTTTAAGAATCGTAGTCATCCAATGATTTTGATGGATTCAATAGTATAGATTATATAGTACACCTCGAGTTATAAGTACGTTTTGTTATATCTTTTAACGGCGAATAAAGGTTATTGATTACGACTACCAGTTGCTACCGCATTTCACTATAAAACCCATAATTTGACATATTTGGAGAGCATCTTGTGAAAAAACGAGAATGGTGACCCCATCTTTTTATGGCAGTTTTTAAATGTCCATAACAAAATTAATGTCCATGCAAAGCTTTAGGACAAAGTTATTGACAAAATTTCTTTCAAGGGAATTACCTTAAAATATATTTGTTGCAAGAAAAATGTAGTTTTCAAGAATGGAGTTGAAATATACTTGAAAAGTTTCGACAAGAAGTCGTTGTTTTGAGGTCATGAAGCCGTCTCTGTTTGGCGGCATTGGGTTGCCCTATTTTCCTGTTGCGACTGTTGTCTCGTTAAGCGCGTAACAGCGAAAAAAGTGGTGAATTCTTGCCTATTAACATTACCTAATAACGTGATGGTTTTTTTTTTCAGGCTTAAGTCAGTGACCTTTGATCAACAAGGTTTTACTATAGAGATCCCTAAGTCTTTAGCAGTTGGTGATGTGTCTATACGACTACTGCTGACCGCCTATGACCACCTTAGTCCTTTGGCCAAATCATTTCATCCCAAGCAAAAGAAACCTGAAGTGGTCGTTGAAGTTTCTCAGCCAACAGAAGAAGAAAAGAAAGAGGTATTTCATGGGACGTTTACTTGACGGCGTCAGTTTGTCTCCCACTACCATAATGCTTTGCGAATTTTCTTTCTTATTTAAATTCGTATTCCCTCATGAGAATAGTAAGACAATTGGTGCTAATGAACTGAATAAAAGAAAATGTGCAAGGGAGTCTGGTGATAGAAATCAATGACGTCATCATGCAAACGTCCTATTCAATCTAGTCGTTGCCTTATCAATTGGGTTGCAAAACCTGTTAGGCATTAAGCCGTACACCCAAGAGTGGTAAACGTATTAGAATTGAGTCTCTCCATCGTTATTTTTTGGATTTCAGGTGCTGACACACGGTGCAACATTGCATGCAACATGCACGCAACAGGACTGTTGCAGCGTCTGTCTACCCCAAACTTGTTGCACGCAACATTCGATGCAATAAGTCTGAAGTTGAATCGAGCTCTACTCTTGCAATTGCGCGCAACAAATTTTGTCGTGTAAACATGGCTCCAACATTGCGTGCAACATTTTGAAATTTCGAACCAATCAACTTGCACCAAATTTATAACCGCTGACCAAATCTCTTAACAAATCAGGCTGACACAAGCGATGTTACGTGATTTTGTTGCAATGTGTGTCACCCCGATTCAAATTTGTTGCGTGCAATGTTGCACCGTGTGTCAGCACCTTAATAAGAGTGCGAATTATCATGACCGTTATTCGTTGTGTGAATAAGGAAGGAGAGGAAGGAGCCAAAGAAGAAGACGAACAAAGAGATACGACTACGCCAAAGTCTGCATCAGTCATCAGCCGTGCAAGCAAGACAAGCAGGAGAAAGGTCAGTTACTAGATAGAAACATGGCTTTGGTAACCAGTGCAGTAATACCGAGTTAAACCACAGGGACAGACACTTTAAAAACTGGTTGATACGTAACTACTGCCCTTCCCAGTAGACCGAGGCAGTTTTTATTTTTGTTATGAAAACTTAACCGCGTGATGCCAATATTATATCAATATTTTACACGTCGTGGTAAAAAATTGACTCCCCCTTACGCGCGGTCCTTATATGAAAAATCGCGTTTTCAAAACTCATTTAAAAATCAGGAATGCATCCAATTTCGAAAACATTTTGCATTTTCGCATTTTTATGAATATATCTTCAACTTACACAAGGTCTGTGATTTGACATTCTGGGCATAAGAATAAATCAAAACTGCATTGTTGTACTGGGAAGAGAAGTAACATTGGAAAATATCGTTGACTAGTATGCTAAAGAATAATTCTGGGGGGGGGGGGGAGAGTTTAAAAATTAGTGAATATCAGCAAAACAGGGGGGCTATAGCGGTCCCTGAACCAGGTCACTTTAATCTTTGGAATATCATTTTTCCTTTACATTTTCTTGTTTATTTGAACCACTATCTCATTTATTGAGCTTTCCCGAACGCACCATCGGCTTCCATTGATAACAGTTGAATTTCAACTGAAGGTACTACTGATGTTGGATAAAAGTACTTTAACTTTACCACTTTCCAAGTGGTGACTACTGCCCAGAGCAACTGGGTTCTTTAAAATGTATAGCCCAATATATCAATTCCGGCTATGCTTGAGTGTCCATCCGAACAATGGGAGTTTTCCCAATGGAATACAAAATATCCGACCAAAAAAATCGAATTCAACATATTTTTTTTTCATTTAAAAAAAACTTTACAAACGCCACATCCCGTATGGGGCTATTTCGTGAGGTCCCTCTACATGCACTACAACTACATTCTCTATTTACAACATACAACACTCAACTCACATGTTGATTTTTATTTAGAAAGGAAACCGGAGGGAAAAAAAAAACTCATGGCGTGGGAGAGAACAATACACGTCAAACAAACTCTACTCGCATATGATCCAGTGTGAGGCGGGGATCGAACCCGGCCCACAGCAGTGAGAAGCGAGCGGTTCAAGATGTAGTTGAAGTAATCCATTCTCGTAGTTTATCTTTTCATATTTTTTTTCATGCCTTGAATTCGTTTCCGTTTAGAGTGCAGCCCGTACTGGTAGTAGCAAGAGTACCAGGAGTCGTAGAGCAAGTGCAAAGAGCGTCAAGAGTCAAGTTAGTGAGCAAAACAGCCAAAAAGAAACCATAAAAGAAGTCGAAACAGAAGCAGGTAGTTTGAACCTAGAGATATCACTCTTTTCTTCTATCTTTGCCTACCGACTCTGATCTTTGTTTTCATGCTTTTTGTTATGTCTGTTAAAGTGTCCTTCTATCATCACTCAATATTTTCAGCATTGAACCTACACGAAGTGAACATTTGAATGACATTTGGAAATATTTTGATATGGGTTAATTGATTCATCTTGAAGATGTCAAGGTTTATTCTTCAATGGGTGTTACGTCATAGAAGACATTATTTATTTATTTATTTATTCTTTTTTTCTTTTATTTATTTATTTGTTTGTTTGTTTATTTGTTTATTTGTTTGTATATTTGTTTATTTGTTTGTTAATTTGTAAATTTATTTTTTCATTTATTTTTTTTCTTGGTTTTCTTCTCGTGCACTCGGAGAATTTGCCCTAGGTTCCCTGTGGTTTTTCCCTTCGTAAGAGTCAACAACTCTAAACTAGATTCAGTAGAAGGAGAGTCACAGTAAAAAGCCACTGCTAGAACGAATGCCATTTAATGCGGTTTTTACAAAATAAATGCATTGTTCCTAGAAGAGGGAGCAGATGATGTCACAAAGACTGACCAATCAGGTGAAGAGGTTCTTGCAGAAACCACCTCAGCCCTTGATGAAGATGATGATGACGAAGATGACGACGATGTAGTTGACTTGAGGGCATTTGGTGTCATAGGACCTATCATGTTTATTGAGTTACTGGAGCTTCCTCCTCAACCAAAACACGTCAAAAACTGGATAATACAGCAAAGTAAGCAAAATATTGGAAATATTCTGCATATTGCAAGGATTGCAAGTAAAGTGCTGCGAGTACGAGTGGAATGAGTTTTGAGTGGGTGTGGTAGGTGCATATGATTTATCTGTATGAGGGCTCGAAATAGCGGCCTGCCAATGACCAAATGACATCACAAATTTCAGGTTTAGCAAGCAAAAATAACGATGCACTGCCAAATGAATAATAAAATGACATGCAAAATTTACTGGAATGACCTCCTTTTACCATGCTCCTTCAGTATGGCAGGCTAAAAACAATTTCTATTTCAAGCCCAGTCATATGTCGATTCATGTCTCTGCATGTCATTGTTTTACTATGGTTGATACTAGCTGTCTCTAATAATGTTTAGTATTATATACCAAGTGTCAAAGTTCAATTTTCCTCAATTTCTATTGGTCGAGAGTGTGTCACGTGAACGTGAAGAAATTCGACTGTTTCCTGGCGACCATTCTGGGAGGGGAATATTATGTTATGAACCGGGAATAACAAAACCGGAAGTCACGTGATTGAAAAATATCTAAAAACCGGAAACGAGAAAGCAACACATTTGTGCGCGCGTTTGCAAAATTCAGTCTTTACTATTTTCTTGTTCTCTTTGACACTTAGTATGATAATAGAGAGTTTTAGATTGCCTTTTTTTCTCCCCGCAAACGGCAAACGTGACCACGTTTTCATAGTTTTCCTGTATTTTACTTTACCTTTTACAAACCTTCTCACCAAGCGCAAATACTCTTTGGCTTTTCTACTACTTGGACTTTTTTGTGATTCTTTTTCAGTCATCTAAAAGAATTTTTTACTGGTCAACTGACGTTTGCCGTAAACGTAAATCTAAAACTCTCTAATAAAGGACTTATTTACTGCGACCTCGGGAAAGCAGTATGTTTGGTAACAAATTACGTCTCATTCTGTTATATTCTCCTTCATGTGGTAGTTGAATGATACGGCATGCAGTAAATTTCCTTCAATTTCGTATTGCAGTTGTTTCCCCTGATCTAAAGAGGCTTCCTTACCAGACACAATCAGGGACCAATACTCTACCAGGATCAGCGTCTAGTAGCAATGCACCTCCATTATCAGCCTCTACCAGCCAATTCCAGGCACCCAACCCACCTCTTGCCATCAATTTTAGGTGAAGTAGCATTCTCGTTCCCAACCCTACTCGATAGCCATTGAGTAGGGTCTGGGAACGAGATTTGATAAACTAGTTGAGACTCTAGCTAGTGCATTCACGTTCCCAGATCCTCCACGGTTGTCATTCTTCCTCTCTGGACGTGGAGAAACGACAACCGAGGAGGATCTGGAAACAAGAATGGTAGCCAGTGTTGATATACGACTATTTCAAAATAATCTCTTTTGTCATTCGGTAAATACCGCTGTGTTTATGACTAAAGACTCACCTGCAAAGGCTGTGCCTCGCTTAAGAGCAAATCATTTACAAAAGTCAACTGAAATTTAAAGAAATTTGAAGAAGAATTTAAAGAAAGCTTGAAAAAATACCAATGTTATGAAATCCCAAAGACTACCATTTCGTGGTATCTGTGAATAGCTGACTTATAGAAGAGGCTAAGCCTGTGCAAATGAGTATGTGGTTGATGATGTGGCAAATGAGCCTGTGCTGCAAACGATTCTGTTGGCAGAGCAATAGACAATACCTATGGCCAGTCCGTTGCTGCCCTCCAAGTTGCGCTGCTTTGGCGCTGCAGCAACGGGCCTACATGTTATATTCAGATTATAATTTATATCTTTATATTTCTATTTTAGTTTGTAATGCGCGTGTGAGCATCTTCCTATGTAACACGCGCAATATAAGTATTAAGTATTATTATTATAATGGTCTTGAAAAACAGCGGTGTGCATCGAATGCGAAACTAGTATGTTGCGTGTTGCTTACTAAGCTTCAAATGTATTATATTCGTGTGTGAATAACGTCACCATAGAAAATAATATGCCAGAAAAACGCGCAGACAAAGTTTGGGAAAATTCCATATCATTGTTACCTCTGGCTGAATGCTCTCAAATTGCCAATAGGGCTTGCTAAGCAAATGCTACGGTAACCATGACACTCATGGTTACCAAGGCAACCACTTTCGTTAATCAACATAACCGCGGGCTTCCTGTGGCAGTATTATATAAACTACTATGCTCATTCGGTGAGTCGTGTAATTCCTATTTATGGCTCTAATGTTATCTTTTTAAACACATCAGATTACCAAACAACGTGGTTTACTTTGAGAAGCCACAGTTGGCCTGGTGGGAGCCGTCCAAGAAGCAATGGCGTCTAGACGGACTGACAGACATTCATTATGAAGAAGGTAGCTATGTTTTAGATACAAGGGATTTGCCTTTTCTTTCCTCTTCGTAGCTTGCAAGCATCCTCAATAGAGTCAAATGATAGCCAGCTCTTTCGCTGGTCAACTTTTGCAGGCTTCGTGACACCTCAGTTTTGCAGTCAGGAAAGATATGGCGGCCATGATGGTGGCATTGTCAAAAGAAACCAGGGATAAATATTTTGTCAAATACCACCAATATGGCAGCGATGACGTAACAAGAAAAATGAAAAATACTCAAATGAGTGGCATAGGTGGCATGGGCTTATATGGCACTGTTTGTCACCTATGTAGTTCGAGCCTTGGGTCACTGGTTTAAATGTTATCGTTACCCTGAAACAGCCTCCTGCCAGATCGAGATTAGGGCACGGCTAACTCACAGATCGAACTCTGAAACAACGTCTGGGCTGATTTAAGTCAGGGCACGGCTAACTCACAGATCAAACCCTGAAACAACCTCTGGGCTGATTTAAGTCAGGGCACGGCTAACTCACAGATCGAACCCTGAAACAACCTCTGGGCTGATTTAAGTCAGGGCACGGCTAACTCACAGATCAAACCCTGGAACAACCTCTGGGCTGATCCAAGTCAAGGCACGGCTAACTAACAGATCAAACCCAGAAACAACCTTTTGGCTGATCTAATTCAAGGCACGGCTAACTAACAGATCAAACCCTGAAACAACCTCTGGGCTGGTCTAAGTCAGAGTATGGCTAACTCACAGATTTAACCCTGAAACAACCTCTGGGCCGATCTAAGTCAGGGCACGGCTAACTTACAGATCGAACCCCGAAACAACGTCTGGGCTGATTTAATTCAGGACACGGCTAACTTAAAAATCGAATAAAAGATCGAACCCGGAAAAATATCCTCGAAACAAGAGATAGATATAACAAACTCCACTGAGTTGCACGTGATGTAAAACCTGGGAATCGATCCGGAGCTACGTCACCCTTTTTTTGTGCGTGTGCTGATTGTATCCACTTAAAAAAACTTTTTTTTTTCATGTTTTTTTTTCAGACACAAGAATGATGTCCTTCAAGACAACAGGTTTTGGTCCCATTGCAACTACCCAGGTATTTGAATAAGTTCCAAAGTTTTATCAATTACGAGCGATTTGTCCACGATCTTAGTTCAGTTACCACAATTCATTTTAATCAAGTCGTCCTTCTGACTTGAAATAGTGAAATCTACCAGTTTCTTCTGTAACCACAGAGTGGGACAATCACGAACGGAACCCTCACCCTAGGTGAAAGCCCAAGATCGAATTGGAATTTAGAAGTTGATTTTTGCGGAGGGAGGAAACCGAAGAACCCGAAAGACCCTCGAAGCACAGGAGAGAACCAACAAACAACTCAACTCACATACAACACCGAGCACTTCGGGACTCGAACCAGGGTTGTATTGGTGAGAGGCGACCAAGAAATGGCCACCCTAGAAATGACGCCAATGCGAAACAGGTGTCATGAAGCTTGACCAGCGAAATATAAAAACCTTTCCACCATTGAAATGCAACTATATATAACTAATTAGTTATGGGGTTACTGTTATCAACCTCTTATTAGCAGCGATATATATATTTTTGGTGGCCTGGAACTCTATAATTTCAAGTGGAAAAGTGCCATCTCAGGTTTTCAAATTATATGAAATACTTGAACCCCTCTATCATTCACACTTCATAGAAACTTTTTGTCCTGCTTTTGAAGGTTCATTAAGGGTTTCACGTTGAACGTTTTCACGTGACGTCACAGCGGCCATCTTGGTGTAGCAAAGCAATACATTTTCAATCGTCGTTTTCTATCGGGGTTTGAACTCTATTTTCATGCAAAAACTGTGCAGAAAGTTTCCATTTTTTGCTACACCAATATGAATGCCTTGTAACGCGAGTGAAAACGCTCTACTCATTGTATTGTTGTGTAGGACTTGTACCTGAACATGCCATTCCAATCATGGGAAATCCGTCCTCACAAGACCAACAGTTGTTTATTTACACTGATTGCTGCCATTATTGAACTGGAAATCGAAATAAAGGTAAGCACCTTACCCTCTTAATTAAATCTTCTTTATTCCCTTTTTCTTTTTTCTTTTTTTTTGTTTTTGTTTTTTTGTTTTTTTGTTTTTGTGTGTGTGTTTTTGTTTTTTCTTCTTCTTCTTCTTCTTCTTGTTTTTTTAATTTTTTTAAAGCTATCTTATTTTTTCCTTGCAATCAAATTTAATCCATTTTCTTCTTCTCCAGGACGATGTTTGTTGTCTCTCACAGCCAGACGACTTGCAAGAGGTTTCTCATCTCATTGGAAAATGGATGAAACCACAAGACTTCATTAAGGTATTTGGTTTCCACACTAAACTTGGCCATGTTTGTTGTTGAGGGAAAATGGGTCGAGTTGCCATTGCGATGCATTGTGGGAATATCAATCCCACAATGCACTGCAACGTCATCTCAGCCCAGTTTTTTCCTAAACCTCGAAATGGCTAATATTTGATTTATTAACTAATAGTTGAGTAGTAATATATTTTTTAATAGATCTTTTTACTGATACGGCGGCCATCTTGAATGATGGAATGCCGAGGGGGCAAACGTAGTAAATTTATAAAGTACGTGTGGCAGTGCTAAGCTTTTCGAATAATTTGAGGTTTTGATGTTGATCCAACTACCAAAAAATTTATATGCTTTTTCGATGTAAAGCGCAAAGTCATATAAAAATATATCCTGACAGCTGAATAGTGTTTCCAATATTGCTCCATCGGCATCTCGTGATATCTGAATCAAAACAAGATGGCTGCCGTATCAAGAAGTTAATTGTTTATTAAGGCAGTTAAAAATTATCAGTTGGGGTAAGCGTATTGTTTTGTGTTCGTAGGCCATGCAGACTGCTGGGGTCAATGTGTTCCCTGCTGTAGATGCAGAGAAGTATGTAAGCGTTAATAAGAAGGTAAGAAAGTTGTGTTCGTTATGGCATTTGATAGACATAGCAACTTATATTTCTTTAATTTCTTTCTTACTTTCTGCCTGCCTGCCTGCCCGACCGCCTGAACGCCTGCCTGTTAGCAATAAGCTGCAATAATATATAATATGACTTAATATTTAACATGTGTCTCTATTATTCTACTAGGATGAGAAACTGGAGAACGAAGTTTATCAAGAAATATCCCTTACTGCATCAGCCTTTGCCTACAGCTGGAGTAAGTGGAATGCAGAGTCAGGTGTGGATAAAATCGTTCTACAAACCGCTGAACAACTCCAAGATGATCTTCTCCTTGAGGTTAGTATATTGGAAATTCTTTCGAATCTTTGCACACAAAAAAAAAAAAACTCCAACGATCTACATTGTATTACTTTACTCGTCTGGGATCGTTTTGGAAGAGACTAAAATAAACAATGTTTTCAATAACATCGTAACGTTGCGATTTGCGATAAAAGTAAAACATATTTCTTCAGTCTTTTGAATAGAGTGCATACCAAATATCCGTGAAAAATAAATAATTTACCCATGTAAAAGAAGTAAGAAATTGCAAAAATTTGCACAAAGTAGTAAGTTCAATATACCGTAAACTTACAAAACTTTGCCGACTAATTTGTACAATTATGTAGGTTCACTTATTCACGGACATATGGTATGCCCTGTATTGTATATCGTATATCTAATTATTGCTTGATGCTCGTGTTTTAGGAAGATTGGTCGTTGTATTTACTCACCACACGAAGTTCTTGTAAACTAAAGATGAAAGAAGAAGACTCGGAGTTTTCAGATAATACCGCTGACAATACCCAGGTATTGAGATGGTTTTGTTTGTCGTTTGTTTGTTTGTTATGTTATGTTTGTTGTTTGTTTTTCTTTGTTTTTGTTCCCTTTTTTATTGCTTTTTGGTTTTGTTTGTTTGTTGTTGTTGTTTTTTTTTTTTAATGGTTTGTTTTGTTTTTGTTTCTTATTGTTTTGATTTGTTATTATCAATATTTAATTTTCATGAAGGTATTTTTCTTCAACAAAATTCCGAGAGGCGATAATTTCACGACGGGCTGGGATTTTTCTCCGAGAAAAATATTTGGTATGATTGTAACGTAAGTCTGTTGTTCCAATTTCATAGCTCCATTCCAATCTGTACCATATGGTTAGAGACGGTGCATCCGAAAAAGCCTTACAGCGCATAAAGGATTCAAGTTTTCTCTTTGTGGACTGCGTCTACCAATTGCTGTCAGCAACAAAAGTTGTCACATACTCGTAACTACAGGATGAATTAAGCCATTGCCTGTAATTTCGTGTGCGGCTAAAGTGTAAAAAAAATGTTTTAGTTGGATCGGAGGCCACATCATTTCAGATGTCATTGCTGACTGGGATAGTCGTAATTGTTTCATAGTTTCTCTTAAAATACTTACACCTCCGTCGCCAAAAATTTGTTTCGTATAAATATTGGTTTTGTAAATAAATAACCTTCTAGAGTTTTACTTGATTCTATTTCTTAAACGACTGTCTTTCGAAAAGAGAGCTTCCATATACCCTATGCAAAAAAGGATGGGCCCTAATTTGCATCAATCAATTGTTTAGTCGTGTAGATATTAGGCTTTCGCGTAAGGTATTCATGATAAAAGAGAGACTTACGGTTTTTACGCGTTTAAATTGTTTATAAAACATGGCGTTTGACTTTAGTTGTGGCCGTCTTCAGAATGACCAATCATCATCATTATTCTGAGGAAGACTGTCACAGCTGCAGTCGAAACGTCATGTCTAATAAACGATTGAAACACGCGAAACCCATAAATTCTCTTTTTATGACGAATATGCTTATAGCTATAGCTTATGCTTTTAATCCTTCTAATTTCAACCCCTGTATCTTTTCAGCTATTTGCACTAGAGCACTGAAATTTTACTCTAATATTTGAACATTTTTTGTTTTTGTTTTGTTTTTGTTTTGTTTTAAATGAATGCTGGCTACGATAACTTCAGCAATGAGGTTTTTTGTGCATAGGGTCTATCAAACCTTGGCTGGGATGGGGGAGATGTTGAATATGAGTTAGGGCATTACCCATCATGTCTTCAGCTCAGCAATTAATTGCATTCAATATCATGAGAAAATATTGTTCACTTTACTATTTTTGAAATAAATTTTCAAAGCTCCTATTTCTAACAACACTCATAATAATAGCCAGTGTTTGGGAATATGATCTGGTTTACCAGGCAACTTACGATGAAACTTCGTCATTCGATTAATGATATAGGAACATGCGTTAATTAGGAGATAATTTAAAACTAACGATTTCATTACTAATATAAAATATCCGTTGATTAGAAGATAATCGGGTATGACCTACATCGACTGAGGGTTACCAAATATTTTAAGTGCATCAAACTTGTGCCAACATTGTTTCTAAAGATCGGCGAACATTCGTGAAATCTTGTTGTTGCTGAAACAAATAAGGGACATATTAATGAGTCTGACGATCTCGGAATTTTTTTTCGAGGAAACGTATTCTGAGTTGGCCTTTCAAACAGTTTACCTGAGTAAAAAAAATAGCCAACAAACTAAGAAAACTAAAGTGGCATTTTTCCTCTTGAAATAAAAAAAAGCCTTTTTTTCGTTTTCTCAATGGACTCTGAAGATGTCTTCCGATCAGGTTGTCGAAACGTAAGGTTACCGAAATCAACAGTCTTTCTCTAGACTACTCTCACGGCGGGTGCTCCAAGACAATGATACTTCACAACCAACGAAAAGAACGTTGCTTATACTGTTTGGTAATAGTGACACAATATTTAATGATTTTGATGTTTTTTTTTCCTTTCAATACTTCGATTACACGTACGTCAAAAGAGGCCTCTCGGGAGAGTGTTAGTGCCATTTAACCACAATGGCCACCATGCTTTTATCTTTCAACTCTCTTAGAAATGCTTGCAACTCATCAATAGCGCGCAGAAACATGGAGAGAGAAAATAATTTTCACCGCACTATAAAATATTTTGTCCTCCCCTTACCGTATCGGACAGGATTTTCTTCTGCAAGCCACTGATTTCTTTTCTCAACTGGTCATGCACCGTGCGTTTATGATCCTCGTGGTTTTTCTTTAGATTCAGGATGCCTTTCGTGTAGTCTTCGTGCAACTGTACCACGCGTTTGAGCCTTTGTGTCTGAACTGCATGTTGCTGGTTAAACAGCTTTGTTTGCTGTTGGTACAAAGACTGTAATGGAATAAGAATTTTTTATTGATTATTTATCGGTGGAGGTTGAATTGAAGAAAATAACAAAACAAAAAATTATTTAACTCCCCATTAAAATACTTTTGTTTTGTTTTCTTTTGTTTTTCTCGAAACCCTCTGTTCATTCACCGCATTATGAAGGCTCTTCTGAATATAAATCATCAACTAATTTAACGACCCCGTCACTTAAATTTCAAACCCCCTCTCCTCCCCCTTTAATTTGTCGCCCACCCACCCACCTCACCTCCCCCCTCTGGTGAATAATGAACAGTCTCTAAATTGAAGTATAACGAAAATGTCAGGAATAGAAAATTATGATATAAAAAGGTAATAAAATATTATTTGTTTAAAATTTAATTGGTTAATAATTATTTTTTTCTTGTCTACGAGAATCAGCAAGGGCAAGGGAATTACCTAAATGTGAATAAAACCACACGACCGCATGTGTTTTATAGCGAGGCATGTTCCATTTAAATATATTAATGTTACACTAACATCATTAGCCGGGCGTTGTGGCGTGCGCCTGTAATCCAGTTACTACTAGGAGGCTAGAGGTGGTGAATGGCTTGAGATATGGATTCCTATAGGTTGGCATCCTATGTCGATCGGGTGTCCATGCTAAGTCGGGCGTCAATATGGTGGTATGAGATGAGTCTTGACTCACCAGGTTAGTTAAAGAGGAGCGTACTGGCCCAGGGTGGAAACACAGCAGGTAAAAGCTCCCGCGTTCGACAGTAGTGGGATAGCATCTGTGAATAGGTGGTGGTTGATAGCCATATCGAGATAGCCGAACCCATCTCTCTTTTTATTTTCGTTTTTCGTTTTTCTTTTTTTTTTTTTTTTTTTTTTTGTAGAATAATTTATCCTTTCATTTTTCTTTTTTACTTTTTGCTTATTGTTTTGGTTTTGGTTCCCTAAATTGAAGTATAGACGAAATGGTAAGGAATAGAAAATAACGATATAAAAAAGGTAATAAAATATTATTTGTTTAAAATTTAATTGGTTAATAATAATTTTTTTCTTGTCTACGAGAATCAGCAAGGGCAAGGGAATTACCTAAATGTGAATAAAACCACACGACCGCATGTGTTTTATAGCGAGGCATGTTCCATTTAAATATATTAATGTTACACTAACGTCATCAGCCGGGCGGTGTGGCGTGCGCCTGTAATCCAGTTACTTGGAGGCTAGAGGTGGTGAATGGCTTGAGATATGGATTCCTATTGGTTGGCATCCTATGTCGATCGGGTGTCCATGCTAAGTCGGGCGTCAATATGGTGGTATGAGATGAGTCTTGACTCACCAGGTTAGTTAAAGAGGAGCGTACTGGCCCAGGGTGGAAACACAGCAGGTAAAGCTCCCGCGTTCGACAGTAGTGGGATGGCATCTGTGAAATGGCATCTTTTTCTTTTTTTTTTTTTTTTTTTCGTTTTTCTTTCTTTCTTTTTTTTTTTTTTTTTTTTTTTTTTGTAGAATGATTTATCCATTCATTTTTTATTCTTTTTTACTTTTTGTTTTTTGTTTTTGCTTAGACCCAAGACTAGTATTAATTTTTTTCTTTTGATTCAATTTCTTTTTTTTCTTTTTTTTTTTTTAACTAGGAAATTTGTTTTAAATGTACATTACTTGTGAGAGAAATGAGGAATAACATGTTTAAATTCTTACCTCAAGCTTTTCCATTGCTTCTCTTGTTTTCTGAAGATCAATTTCCCACTGGTTCAGAACAGTCATGACTTGCCTACTGAAATCTTCATGTTGTTCTCTAAAAAATGAATAGTCGGAATTACCCAGCCATCAGCAGGGCTGCAAAGATCATTACAGAACAGTTTTTGCCCTCGTAAAAATGAGGAGAATTGGATAATGGTCTTTTTAATCCCACCACTGTCGACGAAATGGTGGCTAGGCTCTGATTACCAAAACGTTTCTCATTTCAGAAAACCAATAAGTGTAACCGTAAGTTTAAATGTGTTTTTGAGCTTGGTATAATGTTAGATATAAAAATTACAAACCAAATCGTAGGAAAAACAAATTTACACCTTGTTTATTGGGAGATCAATATTAGCATGTTGCTGCAATTGGAAATTCGAGTTCAAAAAAAGTTTATCTTCAAGCATAACATTATGCACATTTTGTGGATACTCCTTTGTTTATTGGTATATAAGTAAAACTCACTCGTAGTAAGTCAATAGTCTATATTCTTTATATTTTTCCAGTTTTTCTTACATCAGTGACTACTATATGGGAAAGACCTTACCACTGTCCAGTAGCTTGAAAAAGAAGGAAATAAGATTCGAAGCGTGCGACCTTAAAATTTAGCCTACTTCGACGATACGGCAGCCATCTTGGATCTCAAGGCATTTTAAGGTGTCCGGGGCCTCTGGTCGCCCCATAATACTTTGTGTTCCAAGATAGTCACCGTATCGTCGAAGTAGTCCATTCATAATACCATGTGTTAATAACATCTTACCTTTCCTTCTGTTGCTTGTTCCATATGTCGTCAAACTTTTTGCTGCTGGCCTTTAGTGACGCTTGGGTAAAGCTCTGGATCCGCTTACGTTTGGCATTCAAGGTGGTCTTGATGTCATCTGAATAGGTTATTATTAGAATGGATACACAATATCAGTAAAAAATGATGTTGTCTATGAAACTGTCGCGTTTGATAATATGATGGATCACAGCCAAGACTGCAGCCTATTCTTTAATACAAACATTATGTCCACATGGATGTGTGATTATACCCACATTAAGGTGTATTTACTCTGGACATTTTACTAATGGGCTTTTAGAGTAGTATATATAGTCCAGCATCCAACACAAGTATGCATGCATGGCGCTACTCGTACCTTTGTTTAACTTGAAAATCAGATTCGTAGAGTAGCTGAAGTATGACTATATTTTTTTCGATATGCCTATTGTAGAAGCTATGCATATATCATATTACTTACTTCCAAAGCCTTTCAATAGGGATGAAAACTCTATTTCACTGCTGAAATTGCACATTTAATATCACTCTTTAGTTAAATGCGAAATAACAAATGAGTCAGAAATTTCGCTAAACGGCTTGCTCTAGCAGGTAACGTGACCCTATCCCCCTTAGAACGAACAGCCGTGTCAAGATGAAGAACAGAATTTGAAAGAACACCTTGGCATTAGCATGGAGGTGACTATGGAGTTTCATCTTATAACAAGCGAAGCCGGAGAAATGGCCTTGAATCATAGTTAATGGAGTGGAATGGTTTGAAAACTCTATAGAACAAAGCTATTGTTTTACCTTTGATGTTGAACCGTACCATCACGTGATACTGACCGTGCACAATGGACCAAAGCAAGTATGGCTGAAAATACTCATTTCCTTATTATTTTCATGTATGAACATTTTGAAAGTGAAAACTTTCATTAAATGACCAAAAACCAAGCGAATAAATATCTCCGCGCAGATACAGATAAGTTAATAGATGATTAATAAGAAAGCATGAAAAAAGGCAATTTCTTTTTCAATAAACAATTATTGTACTAATCAAATAGGGTTTAATAAGTATTTTAGGACGTTTTTCAGGATTAAAAACTTCTATATTCCTGAATACTATGAACAAACGGAGCAATGATTCTTTCTCTGTGCAGTGTCAACGTCATATAACAATTAAAGTCGAACAAAAATCTAGAACAATAAATTTCCCAACCATTCTGTTCCATTAACTATGCTTAAATATAAGAAGAATAGGAAAATATTAATCCTTATGAAATATTTGATGTCATTTTTAATGTCATTTCTCCCATACTCAAAAACTCGTCTCCCTAGTAATGCCGAGGTGCTCTTTTCATTTCTGTCGTTTATTTTGACAGATGCTCGTTGCACTCAGCACCTGCCACAAAATGCCACAAAAAATGGTTGACCCATATCTCTTTATGGGAACCCGGTCAACTCAGCTGGTATTGCCAGCCGGCTAATATCTCGCCTCTTAGCCAATTGTATGATAATAATAAATGTATCAATATATTTTGTTCGTTAGTGAAATGTAGCATAATATCAGGGGAAAATAACTAGTAATTTCCCCTGATAATATGTTATACTTAGCTTATATGTAACATTTTTTACCCATTTTCTGGTTCATCTTCTTCTAGATCTGAGTAGCTGATATCATCGGGTGTTTGTTCTATTATTGTTCTTTTTCTAGCTTTCTTAGGCAGCTCCTCGGTTGATAATGCAAGACCTAATGCAAGAATAAAATTAATTTATTTAATTAGCCATGACATTGGAGCTGCATATTGGCAAGTTCTGACATAACAAGAATGGAAAATCCTACATGAAAAAATTTCTGTCTCTATTACAACGAAGTTATTATGAATGGTATACAGCTATTTTTTTTAAATGGTTGGAGAAGGTTTTGCCGTAGCATGTTGCATGTTGCATGTTTCATGTTGCATACTAAGCTGTTAATGTATTACATTCATGTCTAATAATGTCAGTACAAAATACATTTGTATAAATATAAAGTAGGTACGAAAGAATAAAAAGGAAATGGTACGTTGCAATGTTTTTGCTATTCTTTCCCCGGTGCAAATTGTACAAAACAATTACATTTAAACCTAAAAAACGGATCCATTATTAATATACTTTCCTCGTATTGTTTGACAGCTAGGTACAGCTTTGCCAATACATTTTCAGTAGTCTGAATAATATTCATTACAAAAAGTGTAATATTAAAAGTCCATATTTCGACTTCATTAGGCGAATTCCAGTCCTGCTCAGGAACCTTAAGGATAATGATTGAATACTCACCTTTTAACCCTTGTTGGTCATCGGTTTCGTTTTCAAAGTCAGCAAATTCATTTGCTAGTTTATTCAAAGCCGCTTTACCGGCTGGTTTGATCTTCTTCGCATGTATTGGCATTGTTACTACGAATGAAGGTGATAAAAATGAAAAATATAATATACCTCACAACAAAATAAATCTCGATATTTAGCTATAACCACATAATAAAATTTATGGTCATATGATATAAGGCTGTATGATATAGAAAATATAAACTAAAAACACTGGTGGATGATATAGCCAAAGAAATAGGTTGAAAAGGGAAAGAATAAAAATAAAACAATCAAGGAAAACAAAAGAAAAAAAGTTGACGGAATACTAGGAATAAGCTTAACATTCTGTGGTAAGCTAAAATGTCAAAACGATTTTTTAAATAGTTGAGATTAAAACAAATAAACAAAAAAATCTTTTTTTATCCATTAGTTTAAGAGATAAATGTTAACACTAGGAGAACCAAAAAAAAGAGGAAAATTTCAGAAAAAGAATAAGAAAAACGCCCAAACAAACGAAGCACAACAAAGCAGTGAACTTACAAAGTTCAATCGAAAACTAGAATATTAGCATCTCAAATTTGCCGTTATAATACAATGAAAACTTGATAAAACTTGTTTACAAGTTCTTTTCCCTGAATTTGAAGTGTCAAGAAATATTTAAATTAATTAATGATTAGAAAGTTTAAAATTAAACTCTTCCGAACTTGCGAACTTGTTTGAATTTGGGCCGAAGCAAAAAGTTATGGAAAAAATTACCAAAACGTACGGTTTTTGAGTATTTTTTCAATAAAGTAAGTCTCTAAAGATTCACCATATAAAAGAGAAACTATTTTCGTTATAACTACTTACCTAAAAACGAATATTTATGGCAAAACGAGAGCAAAGATAACACAAAGTTTAGCGAGGAAGATAAAAAATGACAACTAAAAGATAACGAAGGATTTCCCGCCGGAAATCAGACAAACGCGCGGGAGGATTTTCCCGCCAATTTTTCCCACAGGAAGCCCACTTTGAATTAGAATAAATCAAGAGAAAATGAACTAAGAGAAGGAATCCCCGTGCCCCATCATGTGCACACTTTGATGCTATTTTTAGAATCATTGATGCTATTTTTAACTCGTTACCATGCCCGCGCGATAATTATGCTACCCTTTAATGACTCGTTTTAGGACACGAAAAGCAACATATTTCGTTACGTCCACGGCAAAAACACAGGCTTGTGTTTACTGCAAGACTGGAAGCTGTCTACCATCAAGAAAGCAACCAATCAGGTTCTTTGCTCAAAATATCTTCAAGCTAAAAATAGCATCAAACTGTGCACATGATGGTTACAAGGCTATATGGGTAGGATTCCTTCTCTTAGTTCATATTCTCTTGAATAAATGTATTGCTATACGGATTTTTTTTGATTGATTATTGTGTCCGCATATATTATAAAGCAATTTTTCTTTACCTTATATCACATAAATTTCAAAAACTTTTTTTGCCGATTTATTATTTTTTCTTTAACTTTTATTATAAATGGGGTACCTGTGGAAAGTATACCACAGGGACCCAAATGTATTGCCTCCGAAATTCTTTGGGGGGTTGAGTTTTTCGAGTTTCAAATGGAGCTTCTTAAAATTTTCTTGAATGCGAGGCTAACATGAAAATACAAAAGATACACCACAAATTCCATTGACAAAAGTGTGATTCCTTTTTGCATCCACGATAATTTTGACCGCTGTGTACCTTGATTACTCAGGCCGGCCTCGTATCAGTATCTAAATATTCAAAAATACCAACGGTAAAGTAGAGAATGCACAATTTCAATAATACAAACACTGTAGACACGGACCGTCGCTGGAACATCAATAGTTCTCGGCACAAAAGAAAATCAAGGCTAACGCCTGGAGCAACTGAGCCGAACTCGAGATTAGAGTTACATGGAGCGGCGGAGTCGACTGACTATTCTTGTTGAAAATTTCGAATTAAAATTACAGCGAATCCCTCAAATTGAAAAGGAGCCCTTTTTGTTATATTCAATATTCAGTGGTCGAAAGACAGGTAGCTGTGAATGTAGATACCACACTGAATGAGAATATATATATATTAACTTTTACCTTCGATGTGTGAATTTATTGCCATTTTTTTATAATTTGATCGAAGTCTTGTAGTCAGCTCTGACGATCACTTGGCTCGGTCCTAACTTAGTATTTATGGCCATTTTGCACAACTTCCGCGGGCTAAAAAATCGACCAAGGATTTTTTAACCTTCGAAAGCTTTGCATGAAGCCTGCGTAGAGGCAGTGTGGATCAATGGGTCAGCTTCGATGGTTCCTTCTTTAATATCCTTTTTCTTTTCTTTTGATATCTTTGATTTTTCTTCTTCTTCAATCGGTCTACCTCCATATTTGCCTGTTTATTCTGTGATACACTATACTTGCCTTTTTCCCCTTCTTTTTCTTCTTATAACATATGTTGCATTCTCGACTCTTTTACAACAAAAACAAAAATTTGCTAAAAAACTGACTTGCTGTAAACACTGAGTAAAACTATAAGTTTTTTAGGCACGGATTTTAACCTTTTTCTCTCTGTACATTGAAGTACGTAGTATTGTTCCAGAATACATTTCTTTTCTGAGTTGCACACAATGTATGACCACGTTTAAAATATGAATCTTTACTGTTGCTATCATTGAGGGAGACTCACAAAAGAAGCCCAAATTATCATTTCAACAATCTCTTGGGTATATGCGAATCTCGAATGAATGATTTTAGTTACGCGGCAAAAGATAGTTTGATAACGAACATGCCATCTTGTAATTGATAATTTATCATACGATGCGGTGATTATTTCTGAGATTATAAGCAACTTAATATTTGAATATTTCAATTACAATTAGCAGCTAGCTTGGATATTCAGTTCCGTCCCCTAATTTGTCTTTCTATTTATTTATCTTATTCTATCCTATTTTATTTTTATTTTATTTTATTTATTTTTGTTCCTTTTCACTTTTTTCTTTAAGAGAAAATGAAGCTTTTTAGTATATCAATTTGGAACTGACACTACATTAATTTCAATTACCACTTCTGTCATTCATATGACGTTGTGGGGTCATATTAACTTCCATCTATATATCGCATATTAAACTTCCCCAGTACTCTTAATCTTAGTTTAATCACCTGTAACTCTAGCTTTCCTCGTCTTGTTTTAAGATCATATTGATATACTTATAAAAGTTTGTGCTTCACTGAATTTACTGATATTTGTTAGCGATAAACGTCTGTGTGTTATTTAAAGTTCATTCGATGCGAAGGCCACTTAGAGAAATCTGAAACCTTTACTGCAGCGAACGTTTTTGATGACTTGGATTCAAAGGAACACGATAATAGTTTACTACCAGAGTTATCTAACTCATATATTAATACTTTTAAGTTTGCCTAATTTATTCTCCATTCTTGTTCTTGTTCGTTTTCTTCTAGTCTGCCTTTTTAGTCGGCTACTGTATTGCACAACCACGATTACACTATTTTCCTTTCTTCTTCTCGCCATTGCATCACTTCCCTAAACAAGAAAACTTAGCTAGTTTAATCCTAACTATAATATTAAAAAGGAAATATGAGACTGAAGAAATTACTTCAAGAAAACTCAAAAAAATCTCAAAAAAATCTTGTATCCCTAAAGGTGAAAATTTCATTGAGAAAAAATATGATTTCTTTTGTCAGGTTTTATTTTCTTCTTTCATCCTAGATAATTTAGAAGATAGTTTAGAGGTCTAATATTAATAGACACATGTTGGAAGCTGAATGTCATAACTGATAACAAGCTTTCTCCTAGTTTGATTAACCTAGGATACCCCGACAGGATTCTTTTGACTAGAATATGAACAGTCAGATTGAATGCAATCTCCCTAAATATCCGTTATTTTCTGTCTCTCGAGCTTCTACTCGTTCAACAAAACAAACAATGGATTGTCATTTGTCGATTATATATTAAAAATCTAAGTTTCTCGCTTTAATGCACCTTTTTTCTCACAAATATATTGCAAGGAAATTTTTTTGGGGGGAAATTTCAATTTCTTTTTCTTTTCCTTCGATCTAAAAATTTGATGTTATTACAATAACTTCTCTTACAACCGTGAAATTGTTTCAAGAATATAAACATTATATATAAATACTGTAACTTAACACAAATTCGGTAGCACAATTCACAATTAAAATTTTTGTAAAAGGCGCAAAGGGCTGATTCAAAAATTAAATATAATATATTTGCTTGTGTAATTTTTTTATTATTATTTTATTTTATTTTTACGATCCAGAGTATTTGTGCAATGTGTTTGTTGATATAAGCTATAAGGCTCATGTCTCCATAATGAAACACCTTTTACAAAGGTCATATTTATCTTAACAGAATATATTTGACACCTATAATTTGATTTGGAACTTCAAAATTCATTGGAAAGTAGGCACTCTTTCAAGTGTATGGAATAAATAGTGTTATATTGTGCAGTGGTGACGTGGAATGGCCGAATCTGGGGCTTTTATTTATATTGGTAAGAACGAGCTTTTATCTGAAATTTCTAAATTAATAACACAGGAAAAAATTCCCATCGTAGGAAGAGGATGCTGAAATTAAAAAATTTAAAGTTTGAATGAAATAAAGTCAAAACTCGCATCCTAAAGACATATTATTTTTGAATTGTGCGGTGAATTTCATCGTAAAGAAAATCATTTTTGAAAATTCATGATATCTTCGCCATATTTTCTTAACGTACTTGCTTCAAATTTCCAAGTATTCTAATTTTAACGCGCTTTTTTCCAGCTATGGTAATTGTTTTTTTGTCCTGTGAGTTTCGATTTGAACGACCAGCCATTGTTGGCCGGATTACGACATATCTTAAGCTTAATTTCCAGTCCCAAAAAATATGACCAGTTTATATGCGCGTGGCAAGTTATTTACTCTCCTATAAGTGCCGATTATCCATTAAATACGGACACCATTTACGAACAATTCCTTTTTCTTTGTCCGTACTAGATTGTAAACAGACCTCTATACCGGACATCGCCACATTACAGATACTTCCTTTGTCTGTCTGGCTTACTCGAGTATAATTAACAAACCTCTTTAAACTGGACATCGCCGCATTCATTTCAGATACCTTCTTTGTCTCTGTCTGTACATACTCACTTATTTAATTGAATAGACCTCTATAAACCGGAAACCGACCTTTCACCTTAAAAAAAACCCTCTGTATTACGGACACATTTGTTGTTACTTACTTATCAGCTCATAAGCAGACAAAACGAACAACGTCTGTTCTTTCTTGCTCTGCAAATACGACACTAACACAAGCCCAGGTAACCCCTCTATGACAGATATTCAAAGATTATAAATAAATAGACCTGTACAGACAACCCCATACTCACGAGCACTCCACATTTATAACTATTATTTATTATCTGACCTCTCATATAGAAAACTCTCAAAAACTAACATTGCCTCTGTTTGTTCTGAGTCCGTATTACTGAAGGAACTGACTAGGGTTTAGTCATGTGAAAATTATCATGAATGTATTCAGTTCAATCTTCAGTTATCTTTCAGCTATGATAACAACTTTTAGCCATTAATTCATCAAAAACAGGTTTTTTCTGTACATCCCGGCCCGAGAAAAGAGATCAATTATGTAAAGAAGGGCTGAAAGGTGGTTCGTTCTGTGTCCGTATTAGAAGGAACTGACTAGGGTTTAGTATGTGAAAATTAGAATGAATTCAGTTCAATCTTCAGATATCTTTAAGCTATGATAACAACTTTTAGCCATTAATTCATCAAAACAGGTTTTCTGTACAGAGAAAAAGGAATCAATTTTATAAAAAGGGCTGAAAGGTGGCCAAAAGTTTGAATTAATGAGGTGTAAATGAAAAACAAGTTAGAAGAGTAGACGCATGATGCCTGCGATATCCAACCGAGTTTGATAAAAGTAGAGTGAGTATTATTGGGATAATTGGATCTGAGCCTGCCCATTTATCATGAGAAATAATGAAGCAGCATGGGAGAAACACCACGGAAGCTTCCTTATACAGGAAGGTGTCAAATACTAATGGATTCCTTTGAAAATGTATACGGAGAAGAAGCTGAGCTTAGCTTTGATGCTAGGTGGTAATGTATGCCAATTTATAATAAGTTTTTAAAAACATTTTCTTTTGTTTTTAATTTTTTTTGCTTTTTGTTCTTTTTTTGAGAAAGAAAAATAGATAATAGATTAAGATCATCATGAGGATTTTTTTCATTAGTGAATATGAAAGCAAGCCAAATATATTAATGGCATAAAATTAAACTTTTTTTTCTTTTCACTCAATGTTACATAAAACTACATGACAAACAGTTTGATGACATGGTCGTTTTTTATATAATTTTTTTTGTCGCTAACTTTGTTCAGTTTTATCAAGAAACGCAGACTTTGTGGTTCTCAATCAGTGTACAAAATCCCTAAAGAAGCAAGATATAGATAGAATCTTTCAGCGATCCGCGCTTGATATCTTCATTACTTATTCATAATTTTTCGCTTGGTTTTAGAAGAATTAATGTCATCCTGTGATAATGCGCTATATAAGAACCCATTATTATTATTATTATTATATTATCCTCAGCAAGCTAACTAAAGAAAGGACAAATTCACGAAAATGTTTTTTGCAACGATATCACCAAAATCAGTTAACGAACAGTAAAAGTTGGAACTGAAAACTAAGTTCGTGTTTTTATGGTAAAATGGTAAAATTTTTGTACTTTGAAATCAATTTATTTAAGTAAGCAATAATGATTTACCTGTTTGACTGGCTGCTAGCTTGAGTTGCCACGCGCTTAAAAGAACTCCTAGCTAGCTCATGATCACAGACTGAATGAGCTATAATAAATGACCTTTGAATATATCGCAACCCGAGCAATTATATATTCCTTAAAATTGACATTAATATGAATATCGGATAGCATTATTGGGTGAGTTTGGAGGGTTTTGACAAGTAATTGATTTGGAACTGCCTCGTTATGTCAAGTACACTGGTTGGGTGTTAAAACTAACAGCTTTTCAATGGCTTCTCATTCAACCACATACAAATAGAAGCCATTAAAATGCTCAGAGCAGATATTGTGGAATGAATGGAACTAGCAGCTTTTGAATGGCTTTCCATAGCCAAGAAACCACTAAAAATGTACCAAGTTTAAAAGTAAAAAATATGAATGAATTGATCTTAAAACAAAAGGTGACTTTTTTCAAAAATGTACAAAATGTGTTGAGGGTCTTCAAAGGAATAAACGGCTTAGCTCGCTCAATTATTTTTTGAACATTACAATTTCAAACAAAGGTCATATTTTATTCTATTCCGCTTTTTTATGTCCTTTAAAGGATTTAGACCTCGATATGAACGGTAGATAACCCTTTTATAGAAAAAGTAAAAATAATGTGGATATTTTGTAGGAGAAAAACGGAGATAAACGGCTAACAAATAAATATATATATTATTCAAGTAAATGTAACGACCAAGTAAAAGCACGCAAGACGAAATTCCAGAACAATTTGAAGACACGAGGTATGCTTTTTTAATGTACTGCCGGTATTCTTGTTGTCCTAACGCCCGTCTTGTTCAAACTCGTTGAGCAGATTAACTTCTTTATTGAGGTGTCTTTATTCAAAATTTTCGTAGCCTTTTCATAAAAAGAACGGCAAGTTCTCTTTTAAAATGATTTTTAGTATAAGAGCAAACACAAGGAGTATGTAATATATTCAATAAACGGCTGGACGGACGGTGTAAAACGAAAAGGTGAAACTGTTTTTCGCTTTTAAGAGAGCTGTTTTGATTCATTTTCGAATTTCAATAAAACATACAGAATAAACAGCTTCAAAAGTATTAGATAAATACTAGTCTTGAGTTTAGAAAGACGGCTTTTTCCCTCGCTCGAATCTTGCTCTATCAGAGAAACGGTATAACATAGCTAGCGATTTTCAAAATCATAAAATCTTTATACCTTTTGTACATTTTTTTGCGACTCGTAAAAAAATTGTTTCGAAAAACAATTCTTGCCTTTAAATAAAAAAAGTTGCTATTCTCAAACTAATCCTTTCCTTTGTAGAACCCGACCTTGGTGTTCTAAAACGACTCAAAATTTCTTTGTTCGATGATAATCTTACAAAATGCTTGGAATATCGAGGATTTTCGCTTTGAAAGCGAAACCTAAGTTAATTTCTTAAGTCATGGATCGATTCGCGCTTTATCGAAATAAAGTAATGGATCCTACCTCATTTTGTAACTGAGCCTTCGTTGTCTTTTGCTGACAACCACGAGCGCACTTGTGTTTGGAGGGCGTTCACCTCAACGAATAAGAACGCCAAATTCATGAAGGACGATTTCTCCAGGGCTTTATAAAACCTTACCTAATCTTTAAAAAAGACTTGTATACTGTATGTAACGAATATCTTCGAAGCACTTTCACATCTGTCGCCTAAAAACGTAAACTGAAAGAGCTTCCTACCATATCTCAACAGGAATCACGGATTGATTTCTTATTATGACATATATATCCCAAAACCCATAACAGCTGTTTTGGGGCTTTCAATTTTCTAGCTCTTTTTATACCTGGATGGATAGCTACTTACCTGATTGACCCCCGTGGACTATTTGCTATGGCATATGGATCCTTAGTCTGCTTATCATCACTTTTGGAGAATTAATTAATTACATTTAGAGAGTCGAGATCGTTAGAAATGACTTCCAACTTTGATTAAAAACCAACTTTACATAATTATGAAAGGCGCGCGCGCGTGGAAAGGGAACGGCTTCTCAACTTCATTAAACACCGAAGCTATTTGTTTCGAAGGGAAAGCTTAGCATGCTTTGCTCGATTTTCACGTTATCAGTCGAAATCACTATAAAAAAATATCCCGTGCGTTGTATTTGATTGTAAAAAAGATTGAATTGATGTCCTTACTAGATCTAGATCTTGGTGCATTTGGTGTTGTTATGCAAATGCTCGTCAATTTGAATGAAAAGTAGTAGATTCTTGCTTGGGGTCCGTTTCTTCCGAAAATATATTACATGTCACTGAATTGATTTTGTTCACAGATAAGCAAATTATATTCAGGTGAGGTATTTCAAGGTTTTCTGTTCAAATCATTATTTTTTTCCAATGCTTTCTGATTAAACTTTAAATTCAAGGCAGAAATGCAGAGAAAACATACACGTAGGAGACGTTTTAACTACGAAGCTATGAATTCAATTGTATCCGTAATTTTTTCTTAAAAGCCGCACGATTTTTTTTTGGAACACTATATTAATAGAAGTTGACATTAATTTCAATAAAAGACGAGGAGAAAATAAAATATAACTTGCAGATAAAAACATTTACGCCTGTTCGGCTTTCAAAACAACGAGAGCTGAACACCAGCTCGAGGTCGCAAACCAAATTCACTGATTAAGTTTGCATCTATTTGTCGCAATATTTCAGCGATATATGCCTCTTTTTTCATTTTACATTTTTCAGTATTCTGTTTGATTAAAAAGGGAATAAACGTCTCGTCGGGCTTGTACATTTAAACTGTTCATTGTGTGGCTTTAGTTTCCTTGTCATTCACTCGTTGTTCGGATGAAAAAAGACTTTTGTCAAATCAGACACCTATATGTAATTATTTAGGATTAAACAGAGTGTTTTTAGAATTAAAGCGTTCTGTTTTAAGGCTTTTTTACTCTTAAAAGCTTTTCTTTTGTACAAAATCAAAGTCGACGAACACTTTAAGGGCTTCCTGAAATCTTAGAGTCTAAAAGGCGGGAAAAAGATGGCGGGAGTCGGTTTACACTCTTTTTAAGCCAATAAAACGTTCCGGGGTTGGATTTCAGCGTGACAGCTGCGTGTACTATATCCTATATGTTTATAAAACGATCCTGATCTGTTCTTAGATGTATATGTTGATCCATTACTCTTTGTGCGATTATTCTGACGCCACCTAGCTCGCGCTGCTTGATTTTGATCTCTCGCGTTGTCAACACCCATTTTTCCATCTAAATTACGCCTCAAGAAAATTCAATTATATCTTATTTATGACAACGTACTACTTCTCCAACCTATTCGTCCATAATGCCGGCAAAAATCCCTCCCTCCCAATCCATGATGCACGTGAAATTTTAAATCTCGAAAAAATAAACAAAGTGGATAATTTTAAAAGATTTAATGTTGCTTGAGGGCTTCGTAATTGTCATTACGTGTTTCGATGTTGAAAGTAATTATATTTTTTGTTCAAACGAAGGAAATGTGTGAACACTGATGCACGTTTTGTATTTTCAGGCCGTTTGGGCATTCCTTCATATTCCGGACTTTGAATACAAGTACTTTTCAGTGTAAATGCTTTTGTTCTTGATATTCGCTCTACCAGTTTCAAGCAAATTTTTACTCATTTTCAAAGCATTATTCGCTCGGCGGCTTTTTTTTTATTTATTTCGCAATAAAATTTGGAATCAATATCCTTCTTCTCTTCTTCAATTTTTTTAAAAGGATAAACGTTGCTGTAATCTATGGATCTTTCAAAATAGTCTTCAAAATATTTTTCGAAATGTCTTGTCATAATTAAGTTTTAGCCACAATTAAGATCAAAATAATCTTGATTTTTTCGTCCAATGATTGCATATTCTTGAACCATATTCCCCTAAAACGTTAGTTGCTCATGCGCACACTATCTAACTGTTTTCCGTTACATGGTCTCTTTAAAATATAGTCTTATCAAGTAATGTTCGTTTTAATATATTCGTGCTCAAATACAATAAACTGATAGCATTTTGCTCATCAACCCGTGAAAAATTTTAAGTATCGTAATCGAAGTAAATGGACTAGTTGAACATTTGGTTTGGCGGGAGTGAAATTATAATATATAAATACAATACAAGAGTTATACTGTGGTTTAATCTTGTGATTCCAAAACTAAGAATAATTAACAAAGCTGGAAAGAGTATGTTAAAATCCGAGTAAAACTGTGAAGTTTTCAAAGAAGTAAGTTCAAAAATCGCAAAGATATGAATTTTCAAAAATCGAAATTAATGAAAACATTTGTTGAAGACAACTATTGACTTCAGCGATTTTTCCTTCGGAAAACCATATCTTGTTGCGAGTTGTGAACTTAATTCTTCCAAACTTCACAGTTTCACTGGTTTTAACATGCCCATTCCTATGTTCTATTTGACTAAAAATACCCTAAAAAGCCCATTACAAAACTCCGACTAAACTCAGTCGACGCGGACAGGATGTTGAGACACACAACTCAGATTTATCGAAATAGCCAATCATTTCATTACCGCCCTGACAAAGCTCGATTTCGAGGGAAGGTCGAAATGAATAAATTATGAATTTTAATTTTCAAAAAAAGAATATAATGATACAGAATTTCACAGCGAAATTCCAGAGATTGTTGCAGGGTTTGATAAAGTTAATGTTTGGTATGCTCCCGTCTTCGTAGAAGACGCGTAGAACTTTATACAAATCCTTTGTTTTTGAACTTTGATTTACGGTCTAGCTCGTATCTTTGCGATGTCCACTTTCGCTTATAGTTATCGTGTGGTGAATTTAAAATAAGTCTCTTTTCCTTACGAGAGAGAGAAAGAAAGAGAAGGAGGGAGGGAGGGAAAGAAGCGAAAAGGATAAGGAAAACTAAAGAATAAATAAAAGAAAAGTAGGAAAAAAGCAAGCTAAAATTAATGAAAAACTAAAAAAAGGATTAGGGAAGACGAGGCAAAGAATAAACTGAATGAAAAAAGAAAAGAAAAGAAAAGCCAACTAAATTATTGAGAAATGGTCGTGTTCCATTTTTACATACCAAAAATTCGTATAATTAATGGTTCAACAATTATAAACAAATTAATGAAGCAGTGATAAAAATGACAACATTGTATGCTTTACATCATTTTAGTCTACGCCTTGTTTTCGCACCTTGAACGTTTGACATGAGCTATTCCACACCATTAGCAAAAGCTATCGAGTAAATAGTCCTCAATTAAACACTTGAACTTCAACACAAATATGCCCATTTATTTGTTCAAGATTTAGCCTTTCTCAATTGCTTTGTATGAATTAAGCTTGTCCATTATTATTATATTATAATATGCCGTTTTCCATTTAGCAACACTTTGGACGGATATAACAATGGGCCGAGTGTCTAAGATCATTTGGTTAACAATCCAGTGTTAGGAAAGAGTTAATAATTAGAATAACAGATGTTTTGTGTCAATAAACTCTTACCAGTTCGAAAACTATCGATGTATAAGAGAAGTTTGCCGTATTTGATTAATAGGATGTCTTCAAAGTGTAAGTATATTCGTGGCTTACTAATCGCTCGTGAAAACTCAGTCCAAACAGTTTTTTAATTCAAACTTTTTTTACTAGAACGTGCAAAGAAAATTATACACCCGCAAGGCAATTGAGAGAAACCATAGGCGAATATAAAACAATAAAAATTCAAATGAAAGCTTTTTCTTTTACAATAAAAAATTATGTATAGAAGAAGTTTGGTATTGTTTTGCTTCGTGCTTTACGACGTCGTTTTTGTTGATGCACCATTGATAAAAAGCGTCGTTGTTTTGTCTTCTCTAATTCCTATTTTATTCAATGAAAAACCGTCCTCATAAACAATCTAAGGTAATTTTTACGAGCCTTATAAAGCATGTTTTGATAAGTTGCTAACAGTCTAAAAGAGTTTAATGAGGAAAGCGTTTTGTCAGCCATCGCTAAATGATGGCCAATTAACAAGCGTGAAACGTTTTACAGTACTGCCTTGAACATGATAAATTGACGTCCCAAAACAATTTTTTTTCATAAAAGAGGATCTTTAAAAAAGACCAGCTAGCTGTATTTAATTAAAAATCTGATTATGTAATAAGAAGATATAACTAGCTAAAAACTAGTGTGAGCTGCGTCGGTGTTTCTAATGAAACAGTAATGATGAAAATGTAAATTATACACCGTGAAAAAGATGAAAAAACTTACTGACGTTTCGGACGCTAGTCCTTCGTCGGACTAGCGTCCGAAACGTCAGTAAGTTTTTTCATCTTTTTCACGGTGTATAATTTACATTTTCATCATTACTGATTATGTAATAGATAAGCTACCTTATGGAACGTACGTGTCAATGAAAATTTATTTTCCACTTTCAGATACTTGCGAGAAAAAAAACCCGCTGAATCGCATCGAAAAGAAAGATTGAGATAGATACAGAAAAAATCTACAATATCCAAAAAAGTTGTTTTTCTGCTTTTAATTTGGATAATTATGTAAACAAACTGATTCACTTGAAATAATTTATATTTGTAAAAGCATGGCTTAACTCTGCAGATTGACTCCGACGAAGGACTAACGTCCGAAACGTCAGTCTCCAGTTTCTATTTTCACTACGGTGTTAAACTTACAATTCTACGATAACTTGTTTCTGCAGAAGTACGCTGAAAGAAGAAGAAGAAGAAAATTGCAGGTAAACACCGCTGAACTATAACTTAGCTTCGATTCCATTCTTCCAAATACAATCAAAAACATCTTCATGGAGATACTTTTTTACCGGGTTAATCTTTTCGAATTTCTTACAAGATTCTTCGGCCTTATTTCAAGAGTAAAAGTATACACAATGTGATCAAAGAAAAACATCTGTTATTTTAACTCTCATGGTGTTCAACGCACTATCTTATCTCCATCACTAAGTTGTTTTTATTCGCAACGTCCATATGTTCGCCTTAACCGCCATTATTGGTTTCTGTTTATAATCTAGACAGCTCTAGGCGCCCAAAGGACTTAACATCTTTTTTATGTACCCATTTATTGAACATTACATTAAACTAAACATGCATTGGTAAAAAGCAGTAAAATACGAAGGATTTCAAATGAAGACCAGTGAACGAACAAGTGTACGCAAAAGTGAATTGCGTAATCTTGTACTCGGAACATTGAACATTTTTATTACTGGAACAGCTAATTGAACTAAAAAAAGCTACAGCTTCTTTCTTTCTTTCTATGTTTATTGTCTATTCTTTAATTTTAATCGTTAAGCCGATTAAATATGTTATATTTTTACTGAGTTATTTTTTACTCCAAGTCAATCGCAATACGAAACAAGTATTCAGCTTGCCCATGTCTATTAGTTTGAGGTAGTTTTATCCAATAAAGAATTGCCATTCTCGTTCAAAAAAAACATCTGTGGCTCTCTACTTTTAATCAAAAAACAAGCTGTTCCGAATTATCTTTGATAAATGTGTCCTTAAACTAATTAAAACAAGGTCCTTAATTCAACTAACTCACAGTTAATTGAAGCGAAACTTATGTCATGGTGTTATATTTGTTTTGAAGTCTTGGTCGATGTAAGTGGCGGCCATTACGATTTTGGCGGCGATTATCGTACCAAATAATTTCAATGGGTAGAGCTCACTGACAGCTGAATTTCTATGGATCTGTAAGAACGAAAGAACTTAAATACCCTGGTGTTTACAAACATTCAATCATCTTAATAGCTTATCACTTAATATTTATTAGCTCGGGTCTTAAGTATAGTAAATGAAAAACTAAATTATAGCTTAATCTCTTCGTTTCCGTTTGGAATTAAATTTTTATAGTATGATGCGAATTGCTGGAAATCAGTATATTGAACCACAGTCAGTACATACATTCTTTTGTTATTAAGGGCTCTGACTATACATAGAAAAACAAATTTAACCAAATTAGTCTTAACATACAATTATAATTAGTTGATATTTCAGCACATTTTCAATCGTTTCTTGTATTAAGAGAAGGGGGCTCAATTTGAAAAGGGTTTAATTTTGACAGGAGAAGGGAAAATAAAGTTGTCATGGATGCAAATACCTAGTAATAAAACATATACTGTATTTATATTTATCAAATTGAGCTGTTCCTTGCAGTATATCAAGCACTGAACTTATGCAGCTGAAAATTATGAAGACTCAGACAAACATTCTAAGTCTTGAACGGGATTTGAACCCGTGCCCTGACGATTTCGCCATGCTCTAATCACACAGCATTTTTTTTCAATTTTGCAGCTGCATAAGTTGCTTCATGTACTGCGAGGATCAGCTCAATTTGATACATTACGACTGCAGTACAAGTATATATTTCATATATATTCTCAATTTTATATTTATCGAACAATGAAGCAACAAAATATTTAATGTAAGATTACGTATACAACGAGATTTTTTTTGATTCACACATTTTCGTCATCATTCTGATGTAGGCTATCACTTGTCATAGCCGAAACGTCATGTTCTCAAAAATATTTGAACGCGAAAGCCTTAAGATACCAAACAACAACCTCTGGGCTGATCAAAGCCAGGGCAGGGCTAATAGATCAAACCCTGGAACGACCTGGACTGATCTAAGCCAAAGATAGAACCCTCAAACAACCTTAAATAAAAATTGCCAGTTTTCTCAAACTTTGTATCTGACCTTATTTTTTCTACTTCAGCATTTGCAATTCGAGAATAATTTATCTATATAATATATGTTCTAATCCAATTTTGAACAGAATCGAAATTTCATGAAAGCATACAGTCATTGGACCATAGCTAAAGTGCCCCTAATGTCTAATCACAGACCTTGTGTAAGTTGAAGATATTTTCATGGAAATGTGAAGATTCAATTTTTTTTCGAAAATGGATGCATTTCTGATTTTTAAATGAGTGTTGAAAACGCGCCTTTTCATAAAAGGGGCCGCGCGTAAGGGGGATTGGTGCAATTACGTCATCAGGGTGATACGTTCCAAAAGCGAAAAAGACTTGCGCATTCTTCCAAGCTGTAATTCAAGATAATTACTTTCGATTCATTGCGTGACTTCTTTCTCTTCGATAATAGATAATTGGTACCTCTTAGGGATAAAAATCAATAGTTGCCATGGCGGGTTGGTGGGTTGGTGGGTTGGTGGGTTGGTGGGTTGGTGGGTTGGTGGGTTGGTGGGTTGGTGGGTTGGTGGGTTGGTGGGTTGGTGGGTTGGTGGGTTGGTGGGTTGGTGGGTTGGTGGGTTGGTGGGTTGGTGGGTTGGTGGGTTGGTGGGTTGGTGGGTTGGTGGGTTGGTGGGTTGGTGGGTTGGTGGGTTGGTGGGTTGGTTTAAATGTTCTTGTCAGCAAACTTTTCCAGGAAAAAATAGCTCTATACTTTTCGCGGATCGATATTGCTTATATGACTGAAGAACTTATCGAACTTATACAGGCTTATAAGCAACCGACTGCGAATAAATAAAGATTGTCTTATTAATATTGTTGAAGATTTAAACCTATAGAAAATGGATAAAAAAAATAAAAATCATATGTGGATAAGATAAGATTCGAACTCACCAAAAGAAATTCAAAAAAATCGACTTCACTTTGCCATACCCCCCGAGACATCCGCAGAGTTGAGGCGGCGTATGGACTTCGGACCTGACGGCGATTAAATCCTTCTGCCCTTGGGTGCACGAATTACGCAAGAAATTGTCCTAGCCGAAGCATCAGGGTAGAGACCAGCCGGCACCCAGACCATATCGGCTAATTCCTTGCATCTCTGCCACGCACGGAATCGGTTGAATAAATAATGTTAAAAAGTCCTTGTCTATCTGGTGCATTGTTTTTACGGCTATTGTTATGCTGATTCACCTGGAACCGTCGTCCAGTGGATAAATCGTTGTATCGTTCAAGATATATAAGTAAAGTCAAGCTCGTCTGAGGAGGGTTAGCACTTGGATGGGCGGACCTAAACACTATATCTACTCACGCTTTTTTTCCTTTTAATTCCTTTTTCTTTTTTAATTTGATTTTTAAAATAATAAAATATTGAATAATTTAACTCTTCTATTTTTCCTGCATTTAGCCTTGAATTTCAGCAACTAACGAAAAACGAATACGCGTAGACATTAATTTCCTACACGTGCTTCGGCATCCCCGCCCTCAATCAATCATTTTGATAAATTAGACATTGATTGGCAACTGTCAATTGAGTATGAATCAGACGCTTGGATAGTGTCATGAAAACCTCTGGGTACTATTGCACAATCGCATTTTTGGACTGCCACAGGCAACTCAGTAATCAAATCCTGTATATTTTTGATTTGACTTGGATGTTTTATTTTATTTTTATTTAGCATTTACTTTGCGTCAAATTATAGTTTTAAAAAAATAAAAAATATTAACAAATTACAAGCAAATGAGAGGTAAGGAATGCCGTCACATGTTTTCCCAATGGCGACGGTCCCTTGAATAAAATGAAACATTAACTTAATTAATTCCAGGAAAAGGATTTTTTTGCTAATGAGCTTCATTTGATGCAGAAAGTCTACTGCAGTCATCAATATTGTAGGTTCATATAGATCCATATACAAACACAGCGTTCTAGTACTTTGCCAAGTATGGACAGGAGAGAAATTGGACGGTAGTTTTCAGCGAGTTTCTTTGAATCTTTTTTTTGTTTTTTGTTTTGCCCCATAGTACATCATAACAAATAGGCTCATTGTTTTTAGAGACTTCAACATTTCTAAGTCAAACGAAAAAAATGAAGACTTATAAAATGAAATAACGACGAATAAAATTTGTGCAAAATTATGGGACCCTGTGTTTTCGAAACTTGTGAGAGGTCTGGGTCAATCGTTGCTCCCGACATTACGTCATCCTATGGTCACGTGACTGGAATTTCGAAAGACGTTGGAGTTTGAAGGCAGACGGCTTTATTCTTCAATCTCATCTTGTCTTGACTCAATCACTTTGACAGCCAAAAAATAGCTATTATTTCAGACCTTCAGACCCAAAACCCCTCCAAAATGGTCGTCAGTGGTTCGGAGTGTGTCAAACCAGGGATTTCTCGAGCAAAGCAGCTTGCAGAGAGCGATGACATCGCGAGTAGTTTGATTGTCGATAATGTTCTTGGATTTACGACCCACAAAATGGCTGCGCGGTTTAGACCCGTAAAGATCGATCCAACCATCGTTAAACGAGCTCTGCTCAGGTTAAAAGGAGATGGGAACTCTGAACGGGTTTATAATGATATTATCGACAACACTGGCGAATGGAAAATGTTTTATTTCCTGAATAAATCTCGGAGCCAAGTCACTGCTTTTAAACAACATGTGAGTAGTACCTGTCTTGACAAGACGCTCTTGGATCTAAAATTTTAATAAGAATTAGAACAATTGCTTTTTTTAAATCCAAACTTAAAACATCTCTCATTGCTTTATCTTCTTTCTTAACTATTTATTTCATTATATTCTGTTGTCCGGTAAAGGAATCTTTCACTTTTGAAGAACAGTTTCCCTAACTCATCGGCTTTGAATTTTTATAAAATTCTTGGAAACTGTTTTTCTTTGTAAACTGATTATAAATTTTTCAGCTGTAAAATCTATTGTTTAGTTTTATCTTGAACTGTATTCGCGAAGACAAGGAAGTAAATACATATTTTTCGTCCACCAGTTTGCATATCGTAGGCGGTTACGTCCACAAAGAGGAAGTAAAACCACTTCCGGTTTGAACTGAAATATAACTTCCTGTTTGACGATAAATTGCGTATTCATAGCATAAAGATCTTTAAAATGTGTTGTATTTAAATGTTGCATGTTTTAAAATGCATTAATTTATATAAAAAAATATTTTCCTTAGATAAGCTTACTTTCAATTTCTTTTTTTTTTTTTGTCCATTTAGAACCGGGACAAATTTGGTAGGATTCTTAACGCTTAATCTGTGAAGAAATTACTAAGTTTATTTTGCACTATTTTTTTTAAATAGCAATTCAGTTGTTTTTTTTAACAAAATGCTGGGGAAGATGAATAAAGATGTCACAGCATTGCAGTGCACACATAAATAACCAAACACTTCTAATATGTTGAACCTGCACATGTGATCATACTCATATGCAATTGTTATATACCAACTATCAAAATCCATTTTTCTCATACTCTGAGTGAAAGAATGTCACATGAACAAGCTTCGATGCTTCCCTGTCAGCAGCTTTCAGCAGGCAACAATATGTTGTTGGCCAGTAATAGCAACACCAGAAGTGATTTTCCCTGAAAATGATGTGATTTTTCTAAGTTTTTTGAAATCAAATAAACAAAAAATCTAATAACTGCCATTTTTTTGACACTTGGTATATAATGAAACACTTATTGACTTGAACCTCAGAAAAGCAGTGTGTTTTTTGTCCCCTCTATGTGGATGTTTCCCTCAGCTTACCTTCATGAAACATTGCTGTCTTGTGACCAGAAAACACAATGTTTCCCTCGGTTAAAGTCAATAAGTGTTCATTATTGCACAATATAAGCAATACAATTATAATTATAAGATTATTAATATGCTCATTCCCTTTCCTGAGGGCCCTGACGACGCCCATAATATTGTAAGGCATCGCAGAGGTCATGAGTTCGATTCCCGTTGAAGCTTGAAATCACTTTTTCAAGTCTTTCTTTACAGCGTTCGCTTAGATCGCTCTTTCACTGTGATGATCAACACATCTATTAATATTGTAAGTATTTATTGCTTGGGTTTCAGATGTCACGGTACATTGGGATATTCCATGCTGAAGCTGGCTTTCAGATTGTACCTTGTAACAGATACTCCAAAGAACAAAATGGTGCAAAAGTAATTGCCACAGACAACTGGTAAATAAATAATATTTAATTTATTTTGTTTAACAAGTAAACAAAAGTTCAGTAATGAAGCATCCAGGAAGCGACGTAAGAACGAAAGATTTGGCACTTCCCAAGTGCTTATTATTGGACGGAGCACAGAAAAAGCTGTTTTATTCATTTTATTATATAATCACAAATTTTATTTCGGCATTGAAGTTATTTACGCAGAATTAAAAACTGTCACAGGATCTAGTCAGCTCTTTGCAATTGCGGAATGGCATCAGCACTGTGCTCCATTCACTACTAAAGCACAGTTTTTGACCAATCAGCGCACATACTATCCTAACTATATAACAATGATTTATATGACATTGCATTGATCACTGTCTTCATTGGTGTGTGCTGAAAGAGGCAACTGGTTTGGAAGGGGCATAAATTCCATCCCCCTTCTCTAGTGATATTGTTGTTTGTGTTCTTTTTGCTCGCCATTCCTCTATATTAACTAAATTGCCATGACATGATAGAGACCCCTTGCAGCACTTCAGAATGCAGCATTATTTGGAGGACTAAAAAAAAAGGTTTCCAATTCTCAGGAGTTTGAAATTCTTTAGTTTTGTCATCCAGTTTGAGCTGCTTTGATGTCACATGCAAGGGGTCTATCCAGGAGGGGACGCCCTTGAAAAGTGAGAAAGGGGGGCTTGACGGACAGTTTTGAAAATGACCCTAAAAGGTACGCATAAATTAACTGAGATCCTGATTTCAGACCCTAAAAGGTACGACCACATTTAAAATGACAACGTCTCCAACCATTATATTCTCATATGACGTTTGATATTTTTCAAAATGAACAAATCTGACCCTAAAAGGTACAGAGTCAGCCGGAGACCCTAAAATGTACGCAAGGTCTACTCATTATCGACCCTAAAAGGTCTGTTGAGTTCCCCTACCCATTTTTAAGAGAGTCCCCTCCTGGGTGCCTGGGTGTCATTGAGTATGCAGTGACAATTTATTTTCAGAGAAAATTTTCACTTGTTTTTTCATTATTCATTGCCAGGTATAAAGGAGACAAACTACCATATCTGTGTGGATGTATTGCTGAGATGACAGAGGAAGAAGAGAAGAGTATCTTGAGACCAGGAGAGAATGACTTCAGTATAATGTTCTCTATCAGGAAGAACATGTCTCAGCTTTGGTTGGGTCCTGCTGCATATATCAACCATGGTATGTACTACTGAAATCACGCAACTGTTAGTAATGCCAAATGAATGATTGATTGAATTTTGGTTAGCTCATGCAAAATATGGTCCAAATGGTAATGTGAGTTAACTAAAGCTCAAGGCCATTGTTACCAGGTCATGTGTTATACACATAATGAAAAATTATTATAAATTCTTGTTTGAGTGGGGAGGGAGGTGGGGTAAAGTGGTAATGCCAGTGGAATCAATCGATTAGTGAGCCGGGGGGGGGGAGGGTTGATCTCTTAAAGATTGACCATTGCCTGTATAAGGAAAAATGAAGAGTAACTTCAGTTGGTTAACAAAGAAACAAAGAAAAAATGAACAACTCTAAATGAGTACAGCCAAAGAGGGACTAAAAATCAATCCACAGTTTTCTTAAGGTTGGTTGAGTGTCCAACTTGACAGGCCAAGAAATTTAAAAATGCAAATTCAGTAAAATTAAGAGCACAGTTTTTTATTTGAAAAGAAGATTTTATGGATTCTTATCGGGGGAAAAAATTCATAGAGATGTATGACAATTCTTATTATAAAGTTACTGTTGTGGTATCGTGACCCCTCAAGTTCCTTAAATTTGGATGCACACGCAGCCTTGAGAAAATGGTCTATAGCAGTATAGTTCATCAGTAGTGCAGTGATGTAGTTAGATTACTTATCTTTTAATTGTTGTTCTGTGTTTCAGATTGCCGACCAAACTGTAAGGTAAAAGGATAAAGGTTTTTATTTTCATTAGTGTTTATTGAAATTTAGACACTTCTTTATTAAAGCAATATTTCATTTTCTGGGCCAGTGCCTTAGCTTTGAAAGAATATATCCTCAAATCTAAACTCACTCGTTTTTTTCGACTTATTTTCTAAATTTTTATTTGAAATTTGGACATTTGAGTATTGAAGAAATATTTCATTTGCTAAGCCAGTTCCTTGGCTAATTGTAATAAAAATATATCCTCATTGAATATTTATAGGACTTCATGATAAAAATAAAATCTAGAAAGTATGTATTTTATTAAGTCAGAGAAAGAAAATGATAAATAATACTATGTAAATAAATAATATGTAAACAAATGTAAAGTAAATTATTATTGGGTAGTTTCAGAAAATATCCAAACCCCTACCATGGTCTGCATTCATTTTCTTACCACCCTCCCCTTTGGAAATTCCAGGCCAAGATGCTCTCCCTCTTCAACAGAATTCTTTATCCAACCCTCCCCCAACCCCACTCCTTCGAATTTCCAAAATGCCACCAATGGTAGGTAAATGAATATTTTCTTGGACTGCCCATAAAGAATATTTTTAAGGGATGCAAATCTTGATGCCTGTTTTATTGACCAAATGTTTTTTTATTGTTTCAGTTTGTGCCAACAGGACGTGATACTGCATGTGTTAAAGTCTTAAGGGATCTCGAACCAGGAGATGAGATAACTTGTTTTTATGGAGAAAACTTCTTTGGAGATAACAACTGCAAGTGTGAATGTCTGACTTGTGAAAGGTTAGTCATACAGTTTTTTTTTCAGCAGGAACTTGTGGATAATTTGAAGCACTGTAAACAGCTTTGTGGAACTGGCCTTTCAGACATTAGTCCTTCGTCGGAGTAAGTGACTGACTTACTCCAACGAAGGACTAACACCAGAAACATCAGTTACAGTGATTCAATTTATCCACAAGTTTCTGCTGTTTTATGTCTGAACTTTTTGGTGACCGTAACACAATCCAAGCTAGCACCGAAAAAGTCAACAAAAATGAAATTGAACCCCTAGAAGAGAGATTTTGGGCGTGGTCCTGGTTTTATTTTAGCCCCAAAAGATACCACATTTTCAACTTTGAAAAAAAAAAAGATAAATGAAAACTCATTCCAGGACCAATGTGTTGAAGTTGATCTCACAATCTCATTTGTGTTCAAACTTGCAGGAGAAAGGAAGGCGCCTTCAAGTCAGAGCAGGTTGAAAATAGCCGTAAACAAAAGTATTCCTTCCGGGAGACAGACAAGCGGTTAAGACGTCTCAGTTCTGTCAAAGGTATTTTCAACTTTACAATAAAGTTATTTCTTATTTGTTTTATTCAATCCTAACATAAATGTTGTCATATTGCTTTTATATTTTTATATAAAATTTTTTGCATTCACAATAAATTCCTCTCTGGACTTAGTGCAAGAGGTCTACTATCACAGCAAGCTGTCCATCTGACTTGTTGGGGGGAGGGGGGTGGGTATTCCCTTATGACAAAGGATGGGGATTATCGTTGTATTTTTTTGTTATTGGAATCGTAACTCCACTCCATTTAGGGGCGAAAAAGAAGGGCTGTTGCCTTTATGGCGCAAAACAGAAGAGTATGACCACATTACTTGTATTCACATACTTCTTTGCACATGCTTTTTCTTGCCAAACGAGCGTTTGCACGCCTTATTTGGTAAAACTACAGCTTCATATCGAAATGTGTTGATTTAATGTACAGAGCCTGTGCATAGGAGTATGAAAATACATTAAAAGGGGTGATACTTTTCTGTGTTGTGCTTTAAGCCTGCCTCAAAAATTTCGTTTTAAAGAAACTATCTTGCCTTTTAAAGTGGTGTCTTTTAGGGCTAAATTAACTATTAACAAACTCTCTATTTAAGGGTTAAATTATTTATTTTGAGGAATCCCCCCCTTTTTTTAACATTGGAGTATGCTTCTATTCTCCCCCCCCCCCCCCCCCAATTCGACACAATAGATAAGGCAACAAACTGATTGCTACTAACGAACTTGCCATTCCCACTTCTTTTTAACCTTTCCTAGCTGTACTGTCACCAAATCCTGAAGATGCTTGTTTCAGTAATGCGCTACATGGCATGGGTAAGCTGTTCATTTTGGGGAATGACCATCAATTAACTACGGAGTATGGCACGAAGATCACTGCAAGCCTGATGGTCAAAAAATCTAAACCAAGGCGACACTCATCAGGCAATGAAAATCACTCATTGTCTAGATTAGGCGGGGAGCCAGGGCAAATAAAGCGGAGAAAAAGGAGAATAAGGTTGTCCATGCAGTCAAAGAGAAGAAGGCGGTCAACTCCTGTACCAGCATCAGAACATATAGTAACAACAGAACAAAGCGAGTTCACTGAACCAGAGCTACCAATAGAAATATCGTCTGATGAACTAGACAACGGAATCAGCGAAATGGACTGTGATTTCGAAATCCCTACTGGGGATGATAACCTCGATTTTAAATCACCTTCTATTAATCCTTGTCTATCGGCATTCAAAACTTCTTCAAAAATTCATATTCCAATCAGGGACTTTTTAAAGGCTGGCACCAACCCATCGACTACTGTGATAACAGACAACCTATCTTGTCATCATGTGAGTGGAATTTCTTCTTGAACTTTATTTATCTGCACTGAATAATGAGAGCACGTCTTCTGGCTCAAATATTGGAAAACTTTCTAATTTCTTGATTACGCTAGTGAATCTTGTAAAGACAAGAACCTAGGACCAGTTACAGCACTTTCTAACCACATGCGCGAAATCGTGCAATTGACCCCTTGTAATTTGTCAGAATGCAGCTCAATTTGGAGGACGTAACAATAGGTTTCCAATTCTCAGGAGATTGAAATTCTTTTGTTTTGTCCTCCACATTGAGCTACTTTGACGTCACATGCAAGGGGTCTATTTGGAGGACATAACAATAGGTTTCCAATTCTCAGGAGATCGAATTTTTTTTGCTTTGTCCTCCACTTGAGCTGCTTAGACGCTACGTGCAAGGGGTCTATTGAGCTGCTTAGACGTCACGTGCAAGGGGTTTATTTGCCGTCCTGATAAACTAGTGGACCGCTTTAGTGGAAGTTTTTACGTGTCTATACTCGTAAAAACTGATGGAATCACCATTCTTTTCACCGATACGAGCTGATCGAGACAACAGTCACAACAGGAAAATAGGGCAATACGCTGCTGCCAATCAACGAATATAGAAGTACCGACATTTGATAGACGGAAGCGTATTGCCCAATTTCCTTGTCGCGACTGTTTTCTCGATCAGCGCGTAGCAATGAAAAGAGTGGTAACCCTTCTCAAAGCTACCTTGAATGTTAGCCTAACACGGGGAAATACAAAAGAAATGCCACAAATTCCATTATAAAAAGTGTGATCTCTTTTGTGTTTTCATGTAAGCATCGAATTCAAGATAATTTTGAGAAGGGTCCATCTTGCACAAATTCTGAAAAGAAAAGGCCAATAAAAAAAGATCACTTCTCTCCGTGGTATGATGAGGGCTTAGGTATCATCGTAAATTATCGGAGTATATAACTTTTTAGTCGGTATAGTTAATAACTAAGAAGAGGTCTTTGACGTTATAATTTCGTACTTTACCAGAATAGCTCACTTCCGAGATAGAGCAGTTTCTGTATGACTGTGAATAGCTCAAGGCACGAGCACAGTCGTGACACGGCATATGCCAGAATTTACTCTCGAATGAATACGTCACGGCACGGTAACGCCAAGGTCACTGCATTGCAAGACCAATCAAAGAAAAATAAGGGAGAAAATCCCCCAATCAAAATATTAGAAAACATCACGGTAGCGGCAAGTCACGCATACCACCGACTTTTCCCCAGTCGCGCAAAAATTGCTCTATGCTTCGTTTGTCACGCACAAAGGTTTCTGTCACGAATTACTGAGCATTATGCACGAAGCCTCGCACTGAATCCTGTGTGTGTGGCGAGCGAAGGGTTCAAGGATAACTCTGAAGTGGGATATTCTTTTCAAAAAAGGGGATCGATTTTTGAATGTCATTATTATGACAGGCAATCTACCTTGGTGTGGTCATCGTATTGCCTCGTCTCAAAAAGGCTATAAAAAGTCTCAAGCAATGGCATGGGATGAGAGGACCTTTTTTCACACGGCGGCCATGGTTATTCTAATTAATACTGTAAAAGCTTTTGTTTCACGCTTATAAATTTATTTTCTGCACTTGAATGCAAGGCTACCCGAGATGGAATCTAAACAACATGGCAGCCGCTCTCGAAATAAGAACATTAAATGTAAATAGTAAATACGAATTATTTCAATGTTATTTTAATTTATAAATTATGTCCTGTAATAATAGTCTTACTACACGTCACGTGGTCCTTGAGAAGGAAACAAGCTTCCTGTGCTTGGTATCAATAGTGATATAGATCTCAAATAAAACATCACTGAGCAATTTGCTGTAAAACGTTGATTCGTTCATTGGAAGAGGTTCTACCTTGTCCACTCTCCTGGTGAATTTGAGACCAACAGGCAGCCCAAGTAATGTATTTGTGGTGTGTATGATAGCATTTACAGTAAATGTATGAGACGAAACATTACGTACAGTAACTTAAAACAACAAAATTGAACATACCTTAATTGCTCTCTCTCTTGCTCCTGTGTTGTTGATAATGGTATTTAACGAACCACTCAGAATGAAGTAAGACAGATAAAAGCAAGGTACAGGGTTCTTGCAGGTCCTTGATCTCCTTGAAAAGTGCTGGAATTTAAAATGCGTTTTCAAGGGCACTTGAAACTCCTTGAAAATACATGTAGGACAAAAGTAGAAATGTCGTTGAAGTCTTTGAAAAAAATTGTCCATGAAAAAATGTCAGTAAAACTTTCAAGATATGTAAACCGTGAGTGGTTGTCATCGTTTGAAATTAGAGATTTTCACTACGTCTCGGGAGAAGCGTCTTTTTTATTATTTTTTGCTTTCCAGAACTTAGTGGCCCAATGTGACGTGGATATCACGTGACAAATTGGCAAATCTTGATAGGCATTGGCATTTTCTTCACATTTTTTAAATACCAAAATGAAACCCTCTTAAGAGTTACTCCTTGAAAAATGTCATTTTGGTCCTTGAAAACTCCTTGAATAATTTCTTGGGAACCTTAGGTAGTTCCAATCTCTTGAAAAAATTACGATTTTTTTAGGCCCATATATTTGCTGTACTTGACACACCACAAATACAATCAGCGTTCCCAGGAATCAGGGAATTTTGTTTAAAGTTAACCATGAGTGTCCGTGTGATGCTCGTACTGTTTGCAATATTCGAATAGACTGATAAATCTTTTCAAGTGATGAAAAAATATTGAAGTACGTATTTAGTATTGTTTATTGTTTAATTACGTTGGGTTTCCTGTGTAAAATGATAAGAGTGTGGCCTAGGTAAAAGTTAGGCCCTGTTTACATGGGAGAAGGAAGATCCATCGGGTAGGATCCTTACAGCGAAATAACTTCTGCGTTTAGTTTACGTCAGAACGCTACGAAGCGAAAGGGCCGTAATTACTCACATTCACACCACAGAAGTCCTAAGATAAATATCCTTTAGCCCTAGTAGGCGAGTTATCTCTCGATCCTTTTTCGTTTACGTGTGTTTTGCTAGAGTCAAACACAATCCTAGTACTAGGATCTTCCTAGCTTTCATACAGGAAGATCCTCGTACCCGAAAGTAGTCCGTAGATTCCCATGTAAACGCAATGCAATATATGTATGCAGATAGGATGATTCGCCTGCAAGGAAGATCCTAGCTGTATGATCACCCTCCTCTCATGTAAACAGGCCTTAGGCATGTGGCCCATGCTTGCCCAACAAGGTCAGTGAAACTGTTATTTGGTTAGGGAAAAGTCAGGGAATTTTTATTTTTAAAATAGCTGGGAACGCTGACAATGCTTTAGGTGTCAGTTTGAGGCCTAGCGTTTTTTCTTCTTCTTACCTTAACCTAGTGTTTCACCGTTAGTCAAGACCAGCCGCAGATCTGCATTTTGGGCATGGTTCCTCTCATGCGCAACAGTTAATTACGCACAAGCTGAAAGGAGGTCACGTGACAATGAAAAAATTATGTCAGGTGACCATTTGGAGTTCTCCAGGTGACTTTTCTCACGGTGGCGTGCGCATCGAACTTGACGGGCAACAAAACTAAAATACCCAAATTCAGTAAAATTGAGAAAACAGTTTTATACTTAAAGAGAAGAAGAACAAAATCTATAAATTTGTATCAAAAATAATTCATAGCAACGTATGATAATACTGTTGTTCTGGTATAGTGGCACTGTCAAGTTCCTTAAATTTGGATGCGCACGCAACCTCGGAGAGAAAACGGTCTATTCGAACACAATCGTTAACTATTTTGGCGCGGTGCTAGCAGTTGAGTGATTCGACCGGTGGTAATGAAGGTCGTCTACATTCTGTAAATAGTAGAACTAACTTTACTGTTTACAAGAAATACTGATATTTACCGTTTCAAAGGAAGTGAGCGTCGTTTCCTAAAGAATTTTTGATGTTCCCGAGTGGAAGAGTGCCAATTCCAGAAACCTAAATCCCATTTTCGCCAGGGGAAAAAATGGTAAATCCTAGCAGCAATGTTTCCAGAGGCCGGTAAGGCTTATTAAACGGAATTCAATCAATTCAATCTTCATTTAATGTCTTTTCAATGGAAGCCGTGTACCTCAGAGGAAATCGTAGTCTAAGGATTGATGTCATCAAACGCTGTGACTGACGTCCACAAAACCCTATTTTTCATGACAGAAAACTGTGTGATTTCCCGTGCGTGATTGGAAAGGACTGTAAAATAGAATCAAAGAAAGAAAATAAAAGTTGAATAATATGAAGTTTGATTCGATTTTATTTAATTTATCTGAAATGGGATTCCTGTGATTTAGCTCTACCACAGGGATCCCAGTACTAACGGGAGCAACGCCTGACGATGATTTCCTTCCGTCCAGACGAACTCAAGCTAAATTGTAACTTTAATCTTATAGAATATAGCAATGGATCGCATCAGTAGAAATTGCAAAGTATTCTCTAGTAAATATAGAGGATCCTGTTAACCTCGTTCCTGTCGTCTTGATAGCATTGTGTGTGTTTTGGTCAGGTCGTCCCATTGGTCTTGCATGGTGGGCGATGTTCAATGGCTGCCTTATTCACATCTACATGGATGGGTTAGTATGTCCAGAATACTCTTTAATCTGTCGTTAAACGATAGCATATGATATGGCAATTATTCACGACTAAAAACAGACTTCTTCGTAGAGTGCAAAGTGCAATTCTTTGTACCTAATTTCTTTTGGACTTCGTCTGACTTCTACTTCGAGAAGTTGTTGATACTTCGTCTTTCTCTACTGAGATCAACTTCGAGAAGTTGTTGATACTTCGTAATTATGATATTTATCAATAATCGAACTCAAAGGCAAAATAATATTTCACTCTCGTAAACCCCTCCCCCCCCCCCCTAATCCCTCTAGATTGGTGAATAAAAGAAAGAACGTTTTGTGTCAAATTTATTCTTTTCAATCTCATTTAAACAAATAAATATCAAAAGAATATGTTTGCCACAAAAGGCAGAAAATAAGGCATGGTGGGGTTTATTGAAAATTTCTTAAAATGGTGTAGATAGGGATAAAATTTACCATGTTGTGGCTTGAATAAAAGGGTCTAATTTTTCAAGATATTCTTGTCCTAGATAGGGTCAGGGATTTTGGATCCCAGCACCACATCCAGTCCCCCAACCCCCTCCCCCCACAGCCTAGCAACCTACTACATGTTAACTTAAGTGCACTGTCTCCATCCCCAATCCCCTTTAAATAACTTATTTGCTCCATACGATGACATGATAAACATACTTTTATTAATATATAGAATTGTAGGAATATTTGGCAGAGGTCCAAAGTGGCTTGTTGAACAATATGGTAAACTTGATGTACGTTATTGGCAAACACAAGACTCAACGGTGATGACAATATCTGCTGTTGAAATGGTTATAATGACGCCTCTCTGCATTATATGGTAAGATGTATGATTGTCTATATCAGAGCAGGGTGGAATTATTAGTTTGTTGGTTCAGATTGAAGATTTATCATCCAGGAGTTGGGGGACACTGCTAGAATTTGGGCAGACGTGATATGCTGGGATTCTGAAAGGGGTACCCTGTTTATGACAAAAAAACTCCAATTTTTAGACCCTGTTTAAATGACAAAAGATACAATTTCTTGCACTGAGTTCCTGTTTCAATTAGACCATGATAACCAGTTTCAGTCAATACGAAAGTAGAAACCCTAAATATGACGGGAAACTCAGGAAAAACTTGCAACTGGAGTGAAATTACATACCCTGTTTATGACAAGAAGCTCGAAAAACCATACCCTGTTCAACAGATCATCCCTGTATAGTCCTTATATGTAGGCAAAATGATTATAGTGAAGTGTTGGTGAAGTGATGGTCAAGTGTTAGGCAAGTGTCGACCAACAGATGGGCAATAGTTGACTGACATGGCTGGTCATGAAGTACACGATTACCATGCATGTCTACATGCATAGTTAATATTAACTATGGTCTATGTTATGGATCTAAATTATGATTTAACATTTGAAAACCCTGATTATGTAGTGTCTAGTGCAGCTGAGTTGACTTTCAGTACAATCTCAAGGTCAACCAATCAGAATAGAGAATTCCACGTCATATTTTGATTAGCATTTTCCATGATTCTGCCAAGAGAATCTATGAAATATGAATTATTTATTCTGTTAAATTGATTGTAAATGACACTTATTGAAATCATGGTGGGATTCTAGTTCAATAAACACAATACATCATGAGAAGAGATAACTAGCTAAAAACTAGTGTTAGGCTGCCTTGGTGTTTCTAATGAAACAGTAATGATAAAAGTAAATTTTACACTGTGAAAAGATGAAAAAACTTACTGATGTTTCGGACGCTAGTCCTTCGTTGAAGTAAAAGAGCAGGGCCCAGTTGTTCAAAGACCGATTAGTGCTAATCCTGGGTTAGCTCTTAATAAGACTTATACAGTTATTCCTGGATTAGCGCTAATCCAGCTTTGAACAACCCGGCCCAGGACATCATGATTTGATTAGCATTTTCCAATATTTATTATTCTTTAAATTGATCATAATCGACACTTGTCTAGTTGAACTCGTGGTGGGATTCTAGTTCAATAAACATGAGAAATCTTATTACATTGCACTCAGCCTGCTACGAAAATGCTAACCAAAAATAGTTGACCCATTATCCATTTTGGTGGACGCAACCAATTGCAACTCAGCTGTGTATTAATACATTTGCATCAATATCCAAGACTGCATGTTATGTAGGCAATTTCATGTACATCATGTATACCCCAGGTACTCTAAAAATGTAGACAAAATATTACTAAAACCAAATGGTAATAATGCATCCATGTAAGACTTATATTTTTGAGAGTAAACCAACCTCATCTGGTCCTTGTTGCCTGGTCATCAAACTTACCTATAATTTACATTTAAAAACACATACTCAATAAAAAAGTTGTGTAATTTCTAATTCAATTTTAATTGAAATTTGTTTTCAATAATGAGCAATAATGGCAAAAAGTGCCAAAAACTAGACTTTCGTATGAGTTTTGATCCAATTTTCGTTTTGGGTTAACACTCAAAACCTATTAAACAGTTATAGAAACTGATGTTCTATGATAAAATGCCTGTTTGAAGCGGTATTGTGTATATGTTTTACTTGCAGGTATCATTCAATTGTGCAGAAGAGATGGTACTGCCATGCTATAGCTATCATCACATCAACTTTCCAGCTTATGGGCTGTATAATGTATGTAGGTGCTGAAATTCTAGATGGCTTTAAACATCTTCCATCAGTAAGTATAGCAAATCTTTTTATTTCATCAAGAAAAAGGAAAAGAAAAAGGTTTGTAAATATACTGACATTTCAGTTTCATATTTTATTCCTTTGTCAAAATTTTTTGATTACATGATATATGTATTTTTTCTCTGATGAAAGACTTTTGTATCAGTTTTACTATAATGATAAGATGAAGTATAATTTCCAAAACTTCAGTATATTTACAAATTTTTTTACACAGTTTTTAGGCAGGCCGGTAGCGAGATAATTTCACAACTTTTTTTATAAGCATACGTCCAAAACAATTGTGTCTGAACCTTGTTGGTTTTATTCTCGGCTTCTTTCATATTATTATTCACAAGGCTGGGATATTTCAGCCGCAAGTTGATAAAAGCTGATACGGTCATCTGGGAAATGGCAAAACAACCCCCCCCCCCCCCCAATAATTTTACCCCATCTACAGGCCTGTTAAGTTTCCATGTTATTTACTTGTGTTATTCAACAAATCAATGCTGTGCCAGCCAGTAACAGCAGAGCTCTACAATCCAATCAAACTTAAATACTATAATAATTTAAATACTAGAAACTTACTAGAAAACTTGAATAAAATTAAGACTATTTTATAACATGTTAAATATTTATAAAATTTATATAATACTATACTATTGTCAAAACTATTTAATAAACCTACAACTATTTTTTATAGCTATATTTTGCAACATTGTGTAGTTAAAAAAAATCTATACCCCACCATGGAGGGAGTTTGTAAAAGGACCCTCTACCTTTAGGAACTCTCAATTTTCTTCCATGCAAATTGTTTTTGTTCTTTCTTTCACCTCCCTTCCCTCCAGAATTTCCAGTTGCCTCCATGGTTGGGGTATGGATATTTTCTGGAACTACACATTTTGTAAGTTCTGATACAAATATACTACTTACGTTATTCCCGTTCAAGACTGATAATTTTTTCTGAGTCTATCAAGTTGCAGCTGCATTAGTAGATATATATTTCGAATATGTAATAGGACTCCATGCTGTCCAATTAAGAAATAATTGGACAAGGAAAATTCTGAGGACTTCCAAAATTGGATGAGGCTGTAGGCCAAGTCCAATTTGGCAGTCAGAGGAATTTTTTCGAGTCTAATTATTTCTTGATTGGGGAGCATGAAATCCCATTACCTATTAATTATATAGCTGCCTAATTAATCCCATATCAACAAGACCTGTCCAATTAAGAAAATAATTGGACAGTTACCTATATGGGATTAATGAGAAGCTGTACAATTTATTATTATATATTATTCTCATGCACTACTTAAATAGTTGATAAATTCCATTCAACCAACCAACTTACCCACCCATCTACCCACTCTCCATTCACACTCATCCATCATTTCATGCATTAGCTCACTTCAACCTTAATTCACTTAAATCTACCAAAGCCCCAACCCTCCCATCCATCGAATATTTCGTCTTTTTTAGGTTTCTCCTAATTTATTCTAAGTTTCACTTCTTGCTTCGCTTTTTTTTTGTAATATTTGATTTTTTCTTCTTTTAGAACTGGCCTCCAAGGTTTGACAATTTTAATGACCTCTTTTATTTCTGGTTTGTGTTTGTCTGTCTCAATGGAGTTTGGGTTGTCGTACCAGTAAGCATAATAGTCAAATCACTCTATGAAATGCATCACATATATAGCCAATCACCGTCAAGCAGGAAGAAGACATCCAAAAGAGATTAAGGAGGCTCGAAACAGTTTTTCTTGAAGAAGTTTGCGCTCTATAATTTTTTGACATTGAAACTGAAAAAAAAATCAAAAGCTCTATGGTGAAATTTTTACAAATTTTGCATATGGCTTTGGTTTATGTTTTCGAAACCTTAAAGGAAAATTTAAAAAATTCTATAAGAAGGAACTATTCCAAACAAATCTTATTGATTTTTACGAATTTCCTACTACAGAGTTTTTTTTTCTTTTTTGCCAAAAAGAATACGATACAAACTTTAAATATCTCGGTTTTAAAAATTCACCATTTGGTTCCTGAGTCATGATCTTTTAAAAGAAAATATTTGATGGCATAGCAAGGGTCCTGATGTTGTCATAGCAACGTCTGACGTCATTTTTTCATGTTCATTGTGATTTTTGGTTTATAGTCTTTTGCATTCCTGGTTTACTTGCTGTCATATTATAGCCATATTATTATTTTTAGTTCATAATTGTAAGGGTATGTGAAGGCACAAAACACTTTCCAGCCTTCTTAAATGTATAGTGTTCTTCGTTTTCACGTTACGTCATCGTAAATAAAAAAAATAAACGTCATTGCGTCCAGGTTGGTACCATTTAACAAAGATTTCTCATTAGCATCCATTGTTAACGCTACCACAATGACCGCCATGTTTTTGTCTTTTAACTCTCTTGGGAATGCTTGCAACCTATCAAAACTACTTTTTATAACCTGTACTTGTTTGTTTAGCTGACTTCCTAATATAAAGCTTTGAAGTATGTCAGTCCTGTCTGGAAAACGACTTCGGGGTCGAAAACGAAAAGCTGTTCAATAAAGATCTTTCTAACCGTTTTTTCCAGGACAGGATTTGTTCAGTGTCCAAAGTGGGTGTCCAAAGTGGGTGTCCCGAAAAAAATGGGCATACTAATCGTGCATTCGATTTTTAAAAAACGTTTTGCAATTTTTTTTTTCACACTCCTTACCTTACCACTCTCCAATAATTATAATAATACCATGGCACTGAGGAGTATCAGTGATTAAATGCTCAAAAAGCCAAGGGAAGGTTAGTGGAAGTCCCAGGACCGTTACCTTCCTCAGGCTGAGATACATGGTTTGTAATACCATGATCACAGAGGAAAACGACAAAAAAGGCTTGGGTTAATTCCTGCCAGGCAGAAAAAATTGCACTGTTTTGTAAAAGAGTATTGATTAGACTGTGCTCTGGGGATCGGAACTCTGAGGAAAGTATGGCATATCTTACTTTCACTTACACAATACAAAGTGTATATAAATTAGCAAGGAGTACATATCATGAAGTCGCCCCATGTAAGGGAATCCGGACTTATGATGGGATTCCGGATTCCAAAACTTTTGTATTGCGAATTCCGGATTCCATATCGTTAATTTGCATCTGATGACAGATATTCTTGGTGGAGATATTACACAGTGGGGGAGGGGTTACATCGGTTCAGTCTAGGTCGAGGCGATAGCTTTGATTCCGGATTCCAGAGTGCTGGATTTCGGATTCCAAAGCCTAAAATTTCGTGGATTCCGGATTCCTTTACATGGGGTGAATGAAGAAATGGCTGAAGGTCGCTTTTCTCTTGTGAGAGACGCTGAATGTGACATTCATAATGAAAAACGTAGGGGATTGCCAAATAGGTATAGTACGTCACTGTGTGAAAATGATTAGTAACATAAAATATGCATTCGTCTTAATCTATCACAGGTAGCCCAAGCTTGGTTTCTGTGGTGTCCTGTTATAAGGAAATGTATGGGGAATCATCAAAAATTTCAATAAAATCATCAAAACGTGAAATAAAGCCTCGAAATTTTACCTAATCATTGAGAAATAGCACTTCTTTCGCTCTGCGTGGTTATTTTTTGAATTTAGCCCGTTTTAAGATTAAAAAAAAAATCATAAGTCATAATATAAAAGTTATTTCGTATCAAATAGGTATAACATTAAAAATACATGATAAAGGCATTAAGCAGATTAAAGGCTTAAAACATCGTAGTATAAATGTTCCTATTGATAGAACTTAAATTAAACTCCTGAAGCTCCTTAAATCCTTCTTGTCTATTTAAACCCTCTTGAGATCCTATTTGTATTTTTTAAGGATCTTAAGCTGCAGGACGGCAACGTGGGCTACAACGTCGGCGAAATTGAGGCGTTTCAGTCATCCTTCTATATTGTATTGTTATTTCGTGTTTACCTAGTATTTTACTCAATAAGCATCTCCGTTTTAGAGTGAAGTATCATTTTTTGGGAGCGCTTTACTCATAACGAAAATCTGCAAAGATAAGCTTTTGGCGTAGCCGTTCTCTTTAGTACGTAAAAATAGGACATTTCACGTCTTACTTTCAGCATAAGACGGCAATGATGCACAGTATTTCGTACATTCCAACGAGTATCTATTGAATAGCGCAATTAGTGCTATTGTATGGTTGCCGCCGTCGTCGTCGTCGTCGTCGTCGTCGTTGCTGCCGTCCTGCAGCTTAAGGTCCTAATCATTCAGCACTGGTTCATTTCCTGATAGCTTAAAAATAATTAATGTAATAGACCTTATTCGTGGTGTGACAATGTTTTCCCAATTCAGAGCATGACAAACCTCAGGGGGAATGAAGAGCTATTGTTTTGACACTCGTCGGGATATCATCGTTATTCCATTCGTATCCTTTGGGAAACTCATGAATATTTTGAAGAGTAACAAGCCTATACCGCTTCGAAAGCGATGATGTTTCGGCCCGTTATCTATTTATTGTGTGGCATTGCTGAAAAGAATTTTGGTCTTGGCAGACGAGCGATCTCGCGGTACGCTTTCACGTTGCAAAGTGTTACGCAAATTTCGACGGAAACATTTGTTTTAAAATTCTCTTGGACGAAACACATCGTAATTAAGTTTTTTTATGAGATTTTAGTGGTTCTTGCTTTGAAACATCGTAGTGTTTTGGGGAAAAACATATATGTATGACATATAATTTCTCGCCGAACGAACGAGAGATCCGACAATAGATATAAACAATGACTGAGTATCGCAGAGAGCAGAGTACTTGGTGCAAAATATTTTGGCACATGAGCATTACTGTACGCGCTATATTGAATGTAGGATACTTTTTAAACCTTCATTCTGCTCTTTGACATTTATGGTAAATGTATTTAGCTCTTATGTCATAGCTTAAAGACAATGCGAAAGTCTCAATTCAAACGAAAAGATACAAGGCTTGTCTTTGACCTGTGCGCCGTCACCAATCTACTCAAAATTTACATCTTTTGGTGCTTCAAACATTACATATATTGGTGCTTCAAAAATATTACCGAATCCAAGAAATAATACTTTAAATCAGAGTATTAATAAATGAAAACTGATGATTTCAGACTTCTATCTTTAAAGTTGTAAAGTACGCACTGTTAATTTGTTTGTGGGACCTAGTTTAAATAATAGCTGATACCAAAAACATGTCCTCAGATGCGCACGAAGCTACAACATATCGGAAGCTTGCTTCACAAAATGTATATGCATCAACTGTTAGTTTCATAGATAAACTCACAAGTTTTCTCATCTTATGCAAACAGGCAGCTGAGACTGGCAAGTTGCCTTGATTTGCCGCACAATCACAAAAGCTTTTGGATAACTTTTCAATAACTTACTTGGCGACTTGGACCTAGATACTAACTTAGGAATAAAATACGCATTGTCGTAGGGATAATCAATGATATATTTTTTTCCAAAAAATGGCGTCATGCGAAAACACAGAGAAGATTCACCGCAACTCTTTCAAATACTCCGCATGGTGAAATGTTTTACATTTTCCCATTGCTTATGATGGAAACGGCATATGATTGGATTAGGTCCAAAACTCTGACAGCTAAATGACACGCACGGAGACTATTATGGGCCGGCAAACCAAACTTAGTGACTGTTTCGGCCTGAGGGCCGAAACAAAAACAAAAGAAAATGAATCCCCTGGAGGTTCGTCACGCTGAATTGGGAAAACATTGTCACACCACGAATAAGGTCTATTACATTAATTATACGGTAGAAGTCTGCTTGAACTGTTCGACGAGTTCTGTTTAAGTTTCTTGCAGTTTTGTATTTTTTTAAGGCAACACATTTCTCGTACGATTTCCATTGAGCCTTTTATTCCAGGCGTAATCGTAATTCGTTAGGAGCTCATTTTCTTCCTCTTCTGCATTCTCTTCGTCATCAGTTGGCTTGGCGCGAACCCTGAGCTCGTAACCATTCCTCAGTGCTTTGTTGATCAGCCTATCCTTGTGGGATCCTGTCTGACAGTATTCCTTAATCCTGTCTTTGATTGCCCCAGGTTTCGATCTGCATGTACTTCCTACATACACGACTACTCGAGAAGGTTGCCCATCTAAAGTGCCTCTCGCCTGCCATTCATAAATACCACAATCGTACTCATCGAAGGCAGTGTCTATGTTGACACCCCAATATCCTGGCTGATTTGGGGAACGATCTCTAAAGTAATGCTGATTGTTTTGAGAAATAACGGGCACCATGGCTTTCTTCCATCCTGACCAACCTTCGGTAGGAAGTCCCGAGACTTCTCTATTTACACGGTTCATGTAGGTAGGATTTATATTGAAACAACAGTGATTATCTTCTCCCTTGATTTGAGTTTCAAAGCAGACGCAGTGAAATTTCGAACACAATAAAATGTTTGCGCCAATTTTGACCCATAACATCAAAGTAACCAATCGGAAATCGAGGTTTTGACAAAATGAAATTCTTAGAATTAGGGACTTTCCCTTGTTTGTTTTTGTCTAATTTTCCTTGCATAACTAGAAAAGAAAATTATCAGTTCTTTTTCAAAAGTTTCTAATATTCTTAATTTCAGTCTACATATACATTTCAAAAAATGTTGTCAGACTGGACGGCAAATGTTCAACGGCAAATTAGAAAAGAAACGAGGAATACGCTTAACGAATATGCAAATTTCGATCGACATCATGGATACGCTAAGTATAAACATTTGTTACTGTCATTTATTTTTTTCCGGTCCGGTATCCTAAAAAATCGTGCGTTCTGATTGGCTGTTTGAGCGGGCGGTATTTTGTAAGAATCTGCCCACGCGCGCGGTCCGGTATCCTTTGCCGCTAAACGACAAACACAAAACGATTACCAAAACAAGTAAAAAAAAAATACGGGAAAAAAATAAATAAGTTATTTACCGTCCTATAGTCGGTCCGGATAGGGAAAAACTGTGCCCTCGGTCTTGAACACGGACCTCGGCCTAACGGCCTCGGTCCGTATATTCAAGACCTCGGGCACAGTTTTTCCCTACCGGACCTCCTGGCCGGTAAATAACATATATATATCACAGTAATGTTTTTTTTTTTTCGGTCGTGCAATCTTCGTTTCTCGGTTCTCTCTAATAATTTGTTTTAAGAATGAGCGTAAAATTCTGTAACCATATTTTGCGGAGCTCCATACTACATATAGAAAAAATTGTAAACATTGAGTTGATTTTTCATGGCTTGACTGACGTCACTTCCGTCCGTCGGTGTCCACAACACAGGAATCTCGCTTGATGTCAAAGCAAAACTACTACCTAAGTCGGCTCTCAAATGCACAGAAAAATTCACTTTAGGACAAATTATAGACCAACAAAAACAAAAACTTTCATGTAGTCAAAGGTGGATCAAGAAAAGTTCTTCAAGAACTCAGGTGTGTGTTTATTAGCAAACAATCGTATATATATATATTTAATAACAAGAACCTTTAATATTTCTGTAGATAAGCTTAATTGCTGGATGAAATTTAATCCGGAGAGCAAATATTACAACAAATATTCTTCCTTTATTTAGCTTTGTAAATCTTTTTAACCATCTATGTTATGTTTTTCGTTCAAGAAAAAGGCAGCTTTGTTAGCCTCCTATCGCGAGGTCCCATAGGCAAACAAAAGAAGAATTTCAATCAATAATTTTATATCTTTCTATTAATAATTTATTTAAATTAATATTGAATGAAATATAAAATTGCAACCAATATTCAACTGTTAATTAAGCTGTTCGAATTAGTATGATTATACAATGAGCTTTAAATTATTTTGTGTTTTTGAGAGAAAATTTTCTTTCTGATGCTACCAAATCATTTATTTTCTTAATTTCATTGCGGCAAAAATACGTTTCTTATAAAAACCTAAACTCTTCATATGGATAACCAAACATTGTCATGTAAAAGAAGTAAAAGTAAGCTTATGTTTTGCTCACCTTTTCTTAAGCAGTATTCTACATCTGTCTTAGTTATATGCCGTGTTCATTTGTCCATAAAAAGTTAGGAAATCTCCGAAATTTGAACTTTAATGAAAGACATCCAAGATAAAATTCACTAAACTTGACATTTTATTCGTATATCTGTAGTTATCTTTCGATTTTCAAGTAAAATTAACCTGGAATTCAAAGCGTAAAAATGTCGGCCATGCAAAACTTTGTCGACTGAAGAATTTTTCAAGAACAAAACTAGCTCCTTGGGTGGACGGTGGTGAGTTGTGTACATGTGACAAAATTCCTAAGTGGGAGAGTACTAAGGTCGAAAACAAAGACTCGTGCAAAACAAACGTAGTGCATACCAATTATATTTTTTCGCTTCATGGTTTCCCCTTATGCATGGGGGACATTATCTTTATCTCGATGGAGAGAAAAAAAATTTTGTCCGATTTTACAGTGGGACCTCTATTAAGCGGTCACCCTCGGGACCAGAAAAGGTGGCCGCTTAATAGAGGTTGGCCGCTTAACAGAGGTTCAATCAAAAAATCGTGTTTTTCGGCAATTAACTACTATATTGTATTGAATTTACACCGTAAAATGGATCGTTCGATTCTTAATACATTGTTAATTAGAATTACAATTAAAACAATTAGCGATTAGTGCGCATACGAGGTCTACTCGAAAGCCAAGCCACAAAAATGAGATACAGAATAGTGAAACTGTTGTTGGGCATATTTCAAAACTTATGGCTTTATGGTTGTCAAAATTTCTAAAGAGAGCGACGAATCAAGGCAAAGTTATTGAAAGGCAAGAGTGTGAACAGGGAGTACTGCTTCACAGGAGACGCGTTCTCTATTCAATGGCTTAAAACAAAACTTGAGGAGCAAGGATTTTTATAGACGTACACTATTATTATCGATCTTGTAGCAGAACTGAACGTAGACCTTTAATACTTTACACTTTTTATATGCTGTGGTAGAGAGCGGATATTTACGTCTTGTTTGATTGTCGTTATAGTTTAATTAACCTCATGTTACAACGAATTAAATTACAATTATTCTTGTCATTATCAATTGTCGCCTATTCACAAGGCTTACTAAAAACAGTAACTTAGTGCACAGGCAGCCCAAACAAGGTTCCTGTGTATGGTTTATAAGGGAATGTATGGGGGTTTGATAAAGTTACGAAAATAAAATGTTTCACTCAACAATTTGCCTCAAAACTTGCTGCAGTTGTTGCTTTTACTTTGTTCAGTCTACTGGCGAAGTTTCGCCGCGATTTGAGGCCGTTTAGTGGGTTTTTGCACAATCCGCTCTTTTCTTAGAGGCCCTCTTAGAAGAAGCCCTCTTAGGAAGTTTAAAGTTGTGCGACCCACTCCCCCGCCAGGCTTCCTTTACTTTATGACCGGTCCCTTGTGAAAAAATATATATAAAGAAATTATGAATTTAATATTATATTTAAGGGGCTGTCTATAAAACTGTACGTTAGGGTTTCGTCATTTTTCATTTCCTGCATGAAAACTTGTGGGGTGGGGGGCATCATTTAATCGGCCTTATCTTAAGCTGGGCCAGCAAAAGGAAACCTGCTTCAAATCCCCTCCCCCCTTTAACTTTATGACCAGTCCCTATAAGAACATAAGTATTCAGGGTTTTTGATAAAGTTGTTTACTAGTTAGTATATAAAACAAACGAATTTTTCCTGAAAATACCATATGCAGTTTTCCATAGTTTAGCTTTTGCCTTGCTTTTCATTCAAAATATTAAGTGACAAAAGTACTTACTTATTTAGTGTTTACCTTGTCTTTCATTCAAATATTTCCAATAACTGAAGGGCCCCCTCTCCCCCGGAGAGAGTACTGTAAAGTCTCGGTTACAACATAAGCCCTCCCTTTTATGATTCCATTAGTCTGTTTACGCGCAAATATCCTCCCAAATATAAACCCGCTTTCACCCTTTCCCCCGTTGACAGGTCCACCTCTTCTATCGTGTATATTTTGTTTATCATTGGGAATATAAAGGGATGAATAAAATCCTCCGCTTCGTCCTTCACTCTTTTCTCTCCCTTATGAGCCCTCCCCTCCTCCCTCCCCTCCTCCCTCTCCTTTTGGGGGGGTGGCTTCCCTCGGCATAGTATATAAAAAATCAAAGCTCTTTCAGCTCTTTCATGGTAATAAGAGTGATGAAAGTAATTCAAGTACAGAAATAAGTTGAATTAATGACATTTCTCCACTTTTCAGCTATTTCAGCTTCCCGCTGTTTCCGTTTCAGCTTTTTACCGCGATCCCCGTACGACCATCAAAAAAACTTAGGAATGGACTTATTTTACCGGACGTGTATGCTCTGAATTTAAACTTTCATAGATAAGTATAAAACCGTTTTTCATTTATTTGTGCAAAAAACAGTACTCTGATCGAACTAAACACACGGGATACGGACAGAGCACGAGAGAAACAAGAAACCACTCTTCTTCGAGTCATGGCTTCTTACGCTTCTCTCGTGCTTTTCTCAGCATCCCGAGTGTTTTGATCAGGATATCTAAAACGGAAAACTGTTTTACATTTCTAAATTTCGATTTTAAGTTTCTTGAGATAGATGAAACCGTTTTTATCTATCATAATATTTAAACACGTGGCCCAAGCTTGATTTGCTCAGAAGTAAAATCTAGTCAAACTGTGTTTTTATGCACTAATTTACAATAAATTGATTGATTGACTCCGACGAAGGACTAACGTCCGAAACGTCAGTTCCTATTTTCACTACGGTGTAAAACTTATCAATCTACGATAACTGTTTCATTAGAAACACCAACGCATTCCACGCCGTGTTTAATAGCCATCATCTACATAATTTACAATAACTGTAGTAGAAGTAGTGCAAAAAAGGAAGTTAAAAAGTACATTAGTTCTATCTCTAAAAAAGAATTAAAACGTAAGCTTACGTCAGCTTGAATCTACGGTAGAAGTCTGCTTGAACTGTTCGACGAGTTCTGTTTAAGTCCCTTGCAGTTTTGTATTTTTTTAAGGCAACACATTTCTTGTACGATTTCCATTGAGCCTTTTATTCCAGGCGTAATCGTAATTCGTTAGGAGCTCATTTTCTTCCTCTTCTGCATTCTCTTCGTCATCAGTTGGCTTGGCGCGAACCCAGAGCTCGTAACCATTTCTCAGTGCTTGGTTGATAAGCCTATTCTTATGGGATCCTGTCTGACAGTATTCCTTTATCCTGTCTTCGATCGCCCCCGGTTTCGATCTGCATGTACTTCCTATATACACGACTACTCGAGAAGGCTGCCATTCCCTAGTGCCTCTTGCTTGCCATTCATAAATACCACAATTGTACTTATCGAAAGCTGTATCTATATTCGAACACCAATATCCAGGCCTATTTGAAGACCGATCTTCTAAGTTACGATAACCACTGTCAAGAAGAAAGGGCACCATGGCTCTTTTCCATCCTGACCAACCTTCAGTAGGAAGTGCCGAAACTTCTCTATTTGGACGGTTCATGTAGGTAGGATTTACATTGAAACAACAGTGATTCTCTTCTCCCTTGATTTGAGTTTCAAAGCAGATCAAACAGTTAAATTTCGAACACAATTAAACTTTTGCGCCAATTTTGACCCGTGACATCAAAGTAACCAATCGGAAATCGAGGTTTTGACAAAATGAAATTCTTAGAATTAGGGACTTTCCCTTGTTTGTATTTGTCTAATTTTCCTTGCATAACTAGAAAAGAAAATTATCAGTTCTTTTTCAAAAGTTTCTAACATTCTTAATTTCAGTCTACATATATATTTCAAAAAATGTTGTCAGACTGGACGGCAAATGTTCAACGGCAAATTCGAAAGAAACGAGGAATACGCTTAACGAATATGCAAATTGCGATCGACAACATGGATACGCTAAGTATAAACACTTGTTACTGTCATATATCAGGGAAATGTGTTTTTTTCGGTCGTGCAATCGTCGTTTCTCGGTTTTCTCTGACAATTTGTCTTGAGAATGAGTGTAAAATTCTGTAACTACTAACTCCATACTACATATAGATAAAATGGTAAACATTGAGTTGATTTTTCATGGCTTGGCTGACGTCACTTCCGTCCGTCCGTGTACACAACACAGGAATCCCGCTTGATTTCAACGCAAAACTACTCGCAAATGCGGCTCTCAAATGCCAAGAAAAATTCGCTTTAGGACAAATTATAGACCAACAGCAAATATAAACAACTTCCATGTAGTCAGAGATTGATCAAGAAGTGTTCTTCAAGAATTCAGGTGTGTTTTTTTAAGCAAACAATGCGTATATTATTATTTTTCATGACAAGAACCTTTAATATTTCTGTAGATAAGCGAAATTTATTTTAATGCTGGATGAAATATAATCCGGAGAGCAAATATTACAACAAATATTCTTCCTTTATTTAGCTTTGTAAATCTTTAACAATTCAGTTATTTTTAACCAGCTACCGTAGAGTACAAACACTATAAGTGTGTAACATAAATAACACTAAATACTGCTAAATTATGCTAATCCTATTGTTTTCTATTGTTTAATTAGCACTATTTACTACTGAATAGTGCAAAGTGTTGCACACTTTAGTGTTTCACACTTTTAGTGTTTGTACTTTATGTTTTTCGTTCAAGAAAAATGCAGCTTTGCATATTCGCCTTTGTTTGTAGGCAAACTAAAGAAGACCTTCAATCAATAATTTCATATCTTTCTTTTGATAATCTATTTCAATTAATATTGAATGAAATATAAAATTGCAACAAATATTACTTTATACAAAAATTCAGATAGTACGCGAACTGTGATTGGCCGAGAGCCATGTTTGCATTTCCCTGTGCAAACTCGGTTGTGACGCGTGTCGACACCGGCGGAAAAATTTGAGTTTTGTTTGGAAGTTCCACTTTAAATACAAGCTGTAGTCATAACTCCAGTAAAATTAGAACTGAGAATATGGCTAATTTTCCAAGCTTAGACTTTCACTTTCCTGAAGAAGCATCTGAAATAGTAGAACCACCAGAAGAGACTTCAACAAAAAAGCAAAAATCCAGATTTGCCAGCCTGAACTCGGAGAATCTCGATGACTAACTCTTTCGACAACACCCACGGAAATCAAGCTTGAATTTAGCGAGTTCTAGCTCTCAAAATAGTGTTTTCTTTTAAGTCTAGAATGACTAAAGCCATTGGTTAAGCTTTTGAATTATTATTTTATCAAGATTTGCAAGCCTCTTTCTCAATGGACATATCAAACAATTGTTGTCGTTCGCGGGCTTCCTGTGGTGACAAACCACGCTCCCTTCCCCTACACAATTTCCAGTCCTTTTTTGGCTAAAACCAAGATGGCTGACTGGTTAGTGATGTTTTGACTCGATTTAGTATTGTAAATTTGAGCAGTTTGCACTGATCTGCTCTCGAATTCTCCCAACCACATCTCGGTTTGCATTAGCGTGTGCAAACATAGTAAATGTATTTTACTTGTTAAGTTTATTAAGCTGGTCGAGTAGTATGATTATACAAATGAGCTTTAAATTCGTGTTGCTGAGAGAAATGTTTTGGAGTGCACACCTCTTTTAAAATAGCTGTATTGAATCTTTTCCTTATTGTAATCTCTGCTATGAACTAGTAAACATTCATGAATGAGGATTTTCGTCATTAAACGTCTCTCTTGAAACAAAGGATTTCAAGGTGATCATGGAAACTAATAAAAAATGCCCCTTATTATATGCACTTGTAAGGCACCTCTCGTTGAAAAATAACTATAAAAATTACTGAATTATGCATTTTTAGCTTTCAATAGTTATTTCATTCAATAGTTATTTATCCTTTAGCTCTGGCCAATATTCTTAGATATTTTACTGTGTACAAGTTTGATTTGATATTCCCAATTAAGATGCTGGTCAATATAAACTCCTAAGTATTTAATGTAAGGTTTTTGTTCAATTTGAGAGACTTTAATGATAGGTGCTCTTTTCTTGGCAGAATTAATTATCATATAATGTGTTTTCTTTAGATTGATAGTCAACTTATTTTTTCACAGTATTTTATTATATTATTCCACTCTTGATTAATAATATTTTCGATTACGACTGGGTCTTTGTCTGCCAAAAAGATGTTAGTGTCATCGGCAAACATTCTAAAATTTAGTTTGTGAGAGACATTGGGGAGATCATTAACATATAACAAGAAAAGTAACGGCCCGAGTGTGCTCCTCTGCGGGACTCCATGCTTAATGCGTCTAAGGCCAGATTTATCATTACCAACTTTGGTAAATTGACTTCTGTTGGTGAGATAACTATTAAACCAACTATGAGCTATTCCTCTAATACCATATTTATGTAATTTAGAAAGAAGTATCTGATGGTTAACCCTCTATAAATTATTAAGTATATTAACATTTCAAAATATCCTATATTACAAGGCAGGTGAACTTGCATTTAAAATCCTTAAATATAGGACACATGTCCCAGATATATTTTCTGGCATACTTAAACTTGCAAAAGAACAACATCAATACTATACCCGTTATGCTTCAAAAGACAATCTCCTTTGTCCCTTAGTTAGAACAAATTATGGAAAGTTTACATTCCAATTTTTAATAACAAAAATTTGGGAAACAATTCCCATTACGATAAAAAAGCTCAATTCTCTATCTCTTTTTTAAAAAAAATTTAAAATACATCTTCTTCTTAAGCAAATATAGTAGTATATATATATGTATAGAACATATGTATACATATGTATGCTATTAACAACTATAATTATTTATTATTCTTAATTCATTGAAAGTACTATTGTAAATAGTTATTCTTTATTTATTGAAATATTTAAGTGTAAATATTTATGTATATTACCGAATTGGCTCTTGGTCAAAATATGTTATAATAATCAACCACAGTAAGTGGCTGTCGACTAGAAAGTATTTTACTCCTTCTACAACCACACACACTTTCTCTTATTCTTTATATATATATATACTACGGTTTGCATAAACTTTGACCATTTGTGCATATATACAAGTATATCAAAAGTATATCAAAGATTATGGGATATGATCCCTGATATTTTTTCCAGAAAGCCCTAGTGATAGACAACTCGAAAACAATATCAGGGATCATATCCCATAATCTTTGATATACTTTTGATATACTTGTATATATGCACAAATGGTCAAAGTTTATGCAAACCGCAGTATATATATATATATATTTCAATGTAAATCATTTGCTCTTATAATTTCCATAATTATATCCTTGTAATAATTCTTTTATTTCTATTAATGTGTGTTAATAAATAAAAAGTTCACAAAGTTCAAAGTTCTGAAAGCCATTGCCTTTAAATATAATATTAAATTCATAATTCTTTAGTATATTTTTCTCAAGGGACCGGTCATAAAGTAAAGAAAGCCGAGTGGGGGAGGTCGCACAACTTTGAACTTCTTAAAAGAGGCCCTCTAAAGAAATTCAAAATTGTACTACCCAATCCCCCACTAGGCTTCCTTTACTTTATGACCGGTCCCTTGTGAAAAAATATTTAAAGAAATTATGAATTTAATATTATATTTAAGGGGCTGTCTATAAAACTGTAGATTGGGGTTGGGTCACTTTTCATTTCCTGCATGGAAACCTTCATTCAAATATTTCCAAAAACAAGGCCCTCTCTACCCTGAGAGAGTACCGTAAAGTCCCGCTGCATCCTTCATTCTTTTCTCTCCCTTATGAGCCCTCTCCTCCTCCCTCTCTTCCTCCCTTCCTCTCCCCCCCCCCCCCCCCCGAATTTAAATTCTTCCGGTACGACCATCAAACAAATTGGTTATGAATGGACTTATTTTACCGCGCGTTTATGCTCTAAATTTAAACTTTCATAGAAAAATATAAAACCGTTTTTTCGTTTATTTGTGTTATAAAACAGTACTCTGATCGATCTAAACACGCGGGATGCAGACAAGGAACCACTCTGCTTCGCGCCATAGTTTCTTACGCTTCTCTCGTGCTTCTCTCGGCATCCCGAGTGTTTAGATCAGTGTTTTACATTTCTAAATTTCGATTTTAAGTTTCTTGAGATTGATGAAAACGTTTTTATTCATTATGAAATTTAAACAAGTGGCCCAAGCTTGATTTGCTCAGAAGTAATATCTATAGTTAAACTGTTTTTATCACTAATTTACAATAACTGTAGTAGAAGTAGCGGTGAAAAGGAAGTTAAAAAGTACATTAGTTCTATGTCTAAAATAGAATTAAAACGTAAGCTTACGTCAGCTTGAAGCTACGATAGGAGTATGCTTGAACTGTTCGAGTTCTGTTTAAGTTCCTTGCAGTTTTGTACTTTTTTTAAGGCAACACATTTCTTGTACGATTTCCATTGAGCCTTTTATTCCAGGCGTAATTATATCTCGACAGGAGCTTGTTTTCTTCCTCTTCTGCTCTGCTTCTGCTATCGGTTGACTTGGCGCGAACCCAGAGCTCGTAACCATTTTCCAGTGCTCTATTAATAAGCCTATCCTTATGGGATCCAGTTAGACAGTATTCCTTTATCCTGTCTTCGATCGCCCCCGGTTTCGATCTGCAAGTACTTCCTACATACACGACTACTCGAGAAGGCTGCCATTCCCTAGTGCCTCTTGCTTGCCATTCATAAATACCACAATCGTACTCATCGAAGGCTGTATCTATATTCGAACACCAATATCCAGGCCTATTTGAAGACCGATCTTCTAAGTTACGATAACCACTTTTAAGAAGAAAGGGCACCATGGCTCTTTTCCATCCTGACCAACCTTCTGTAGGAAGTGATGAGTCTTCTCTTTTCAAACGGCCCATATAGGTAGAATAAAACAGCAGTGATTCTTTTCCCTCTTGATTTAAGTTGTAAAGCAGATCAAACAGTTAAATTTCGAACACAATTAAATTTTTGCGCCAATTTTGACCCGTGACATCAAAGTAACCAATCAGAAATCGAGGTTTAGCATTATGAAATTCTTAGAATTAGGGACTTTCCCTTGTTTGTTTTTCTCGGATTTTTCCTTCCATAATTAACTAGAAAAAATTATCTAATTTTAATTTTGTAGACGCATTTCAAAAGAGGTTGTCAGACAGAAGGGCAAATGTCAAACGGCGAATTCGAAAGAAACGATTAATACGCTTGTCAAGTATGCAAATCTCGAACTACAACATGAATACACTGAAGTACACTGTGTGCACATTTGTTTCTGTCAAATATCGAAAAAGGGTTTTGGTCGTGCAAACATTGTTCGATGCTAAAAGTTCTCAGTTCACTCCGTCAATGTGTTTTGACTGATGATAAGTTGTTGATAATGCTGTACCTATGTAAGGGCCCTTAGGGGGAGAACGTCTGAGTAGGAGTCCAAAACAATGATTCTAACTCTTCATTTTGTGGATAATGTAATGCATGACTGAAGTAATAAGGGAATAATTGGGTAATAATTGGTTAGACCCGGGTTCGATTCCCGACGAGTACTTGAAATTAAAAGAGATATACAGTTCAAGAAAGGATGGTGAAGGTTTTGAATCAGTGACAGATTGTGGCAATTCTACTTTCGCAAAATTTTCAACATCCAGATCAAAACATTTCACTAAATTAGCTTGTTTTCGGGATTTAAGACGTACATAGTTGTATATCAATGTAGACATCCAGGAAATAAGGTCATTTTATTTTTGAAAAATTCTCACGGAATTTGCTTTAGGTTTATTGTTAATACTTTTTTAAAATTTTCCCCTATTTATTTTCGTTTTCTATCTTCAGCCACAAATGTTTAAAGCCAAGAAAGGTACCTTTTTTAAACATTTCCACAAATGTAGGAAATCGAGTAAAAAGGTACATAGTGATCTTTTTTCCTGGTCTACATTGATATACAACTATGTATGAGTTTTTATTTGAGATGCTATTTCAACTTCTTAATTTCCGAAAACAAGCTAATTTAGCGAAATTCTTTGATCTGGAAATTGAAAAGTTTGCGAAAGTAGAATTGCCAAAATCATCTGTCACTGATTGTTTTGTTGCATGCTACATATTGTCTCTCGTTTTCTCACTTGATTCTGAAGATGACTTCCGCTCAGGTTGGCGAAACGTCAGTCACCACCAACAACAGTTTTTCTCAAGACTACACTAACCCAGACAATCACACGTCACAACAAACTTCAAACCTTGATTCAAACCATTTACTCTTATACATCTTGCATGTTGTTTACTATAAGCTTAACATATCTATATAAAGGGTAAGTTGTAGAGCTTACGAAACCCAATGATGATACGAATTCTGGCACTGCCTAAAAGCGGAGATCCACTGGTTTTAGCCCAATTTAGATAAAATCTGAGATATGAAAAATCGGGGGGGGGGGGGGGGGGGGGGCGGGGATAAACTATTTTGTTTGCCGGTATGTACTGCATATAGACATTGCTTATGCAACATTCTAGATCTGCTTAAAATTTAGAAGCAAAATGTGAAGATCGACGTTTGAGCTTAGAAGCACTGTAGCCGCAGACTTTAATTGATCAGAAAAGAGTTTTTACAATTTCTATGAAATTTTTTATATAAAGGCTATTTCGTGTATTTGGCAAGTAAATAAACGTAGAACAGTATTCTTTTATCCTCGTTTCGTTATTTAAAAAAAAGCCGTTATACTACCGTGATACATTCAATCTATCTTGAATAAGTTTTGCACTACCGTAATACATTTATATTCACTCTACCTTGATTAAGTCACGGTAGAAAGACTGACACCAGTACGGAAGTTGATGGGGAAAATTTTGAAATGATACACAAACACAGACTCCGTTTTCGACTGCCACACGAAAACGATGTGTAACCGTTTGCATTTGGCTCCACTTTGGACAGCGTTTACGAATCGATTCGTTTTCGATGGATACGCTCATCGTTTTGAAGGTGGTAGTGTGGACGGAAAGCCAAAACGCATCAAAATGTCTGCGTTTTCAAACAAAAATGCATTAGTGTGTATTGAGTCTCAATGTCGCGACCTATTAAGGCGCATCCAAACAAGCTTGGTCCTTTGTTTTTCCTAGTCTCGAGAGAACAAAAGAATTACCCCTCGCCGGCGCCAATAATGCACACTTTCTCCTAGTGAAGAGTTAAAATTCGAATTCCTTGTCTCTTCTGTTTGCTTTTAAAGAATCAAACAAAAAAGCAGCTTCTAAAAATCATGGCATCTAACTTGGGACTCTCAGGGAAGGTTTGACTTCCGATAACCAGCCTTTCAATATATAATTATTCTATAATTAAAGTAATATGCACATACTAACTGATCTAGACAGCTGGTGCTTTTCTAAAAATATACTATCTTTGATTTGTAAAATATAATTAAAAGCTTTTAAAAAACTAAGTCTTCTGGCTGAAATTTCTATGATGTAAAGTCTTTGTCAACTAGTAAACTATAAGATCGAATAAGCTGTGTAATAGGGTCATTCTGTAAAACAGCTATTGTACTACTTATATAATGCCTAGGCTTACTCATTGTAACCATGAAACAACTCTCTCCTACACAAATATTGTTAAACAATAAGCTCCAGTAATCTGTTGAAATTTGTGACTATTGTTGTAACTCACTTGGTGCGCAGTATAAAATGATAATTTATTTCTCAACTCAACTGAAACTAATGAACGAGTTTGTTAGGGGAGCGGTTAGATAGCTTGATTATCTGCTGCTTGAGCTTCTTCGCATGATGGAGGATTTACGTTAGTTATTGGCAGATTTTGCTGGATTGGAGGTGTGATCTGAGAAGGATTTATAGAACTTCGAGATGTTGTGTGAACTTCGGGGTATACGGGAGACGATGGTTGGTCCATGGCCGCGTTGACATAATCCTCGTAATTGGAGAGAAGAGGTTCCGATGCAATTTCCTCGTATGGAGGAGGCTCCTGAGCGCAGTTGCTGTGTAAGTTGTGGGGTATATTTTCTTCGCTTAGGAAAGGTCGTTCGTCATCTGGAGGAAAGTTCTCACGACTAATGTGGTCTTCTTCTCGAGTCATGGCTAAAATGACCATTCTCCTCGGTTCCTCATTTTGTTGCGCGATTAAGTTTGTTCGGCTGGTGTCAATCGCTGAAGGCGGAGGTTGCACATTACAGTTTTGCCTAAAATGATTTTGGCTCGGACTGTTTTGAATCAATCGGCAACCAATAATGAAAATGCTTAAGACGAGAAAAACCACAACAGCACTACCACCTCCTATCCAGCGTGAAGAATTGTCGGTGGAATCATAATCATTATAAGAAAATGTCGGCCTATCGATATGTGGCACAGTGAACTTATTGAAGTCGTGAAAATTGAACGTGTCGTAATCAGAATCAGTAAACTTTGGATAGGTAGTAGTCAGCTTGGTGTTATCATTTCCATAGTAGTGGCACAGCACTTTATCCATACATCTTGGTGGCAACGTTTTATGGCAGCACTTTTGTCTACCATGTGGTTCAGTTGTATGACAATCCCTGTTCCTCTGACATCCAAGAACAGCCAAGTGATGTAACACTCCGATAAATACCACATATAAAACTTTATCAAAGGACTTTCCAATCATTTTTAGGGCTAAAATATAGGGTGTTTCACGGCGAACTCAAATCCGCAAACTCACCCAGTTATCCGCAATCGTCTGTTAGTGGTCCAGAATGACGTCATATCATGCTGCTGTTTCAAGGTTTGGTAACGAGAAAAGTTCTTCGACCAAACGACAGGGAGCCCAAGCTCGCTTTTTGTGACAATATACTACAGTAAATGAAACTGGCTAACAATAAATTGCTTTTTTCGAAGATAATTTGCAAAATTGGAGAATTTTTCTTTATCTTCCTTTATTTCTTCTTTTTAAGGTAGAACTAGTTTTAGCGGGATTGAAGCCTTTTGAACGAAAATAACGAGGATTTTTTTAAAGTAATACAATGACGTGACTACCCTGTTACCAAACCAGGTTATTGACATACACACAAAAACAATTTGTTTGTGGATATCAACAAAAACAGGGGAAAGAAAATCTTATTTTCTTCGTAAACTAAACAAAACCGTCTTGCCAACGAAGAACATTTCACACGCATTGAAAAGCGCTTTTGACAGTCAACTCGACCTTTTTGTGCTTATATTGACAGAGCGCAAAAAGTGTATTATTCTGATTGGCTGGTTAAACAATAAAAAATATAATAATCTTTAGCTGTTGTATCACAGCTTGGGACAGTCATAACAGCGCTAGGCTCTAACCACAGGGAGCCCAAAGATCGAATTGGAATTTAAAAGTTGATTTTTGGCGGGAGCCAACCCGGAGAACCCGGAGAAAAACCCTCGAAGCACAGGAGGGAACCAACAAACAACTCTAGTCACATACGACGCCGAGACTGGCAGGACTCGAATCCGGTTCGCATTGGTGAGAAGCGACGCATTAGGGTCGCCACCCGTGCTTTACGCGATAATCGAGAGAGCCTACCATTACTTTATCTGCGTTAGTTAATACTGAACGTTTTAGGAACTTTGTTACAGTTAAATTCCAAGATCTCTGTCTGGACAAACACTATTAATATCACCATTTGCTTTAGTATTGTTATACAGTAGTATAAATGTTTTGTCAATTGGTTACTATTTACATATTATATAAATATATATATACTTATTTATAAATGCATCGACCTGTAATTCAGTTTTTAAACTACCATGGGTTTGAACAAACAAGATATAATTATCAGCTCGTTTGTCTGGGTATAAATGTTTATAATCCAACATGCAGCAAAATCTTCACCGAACCTTTTTGTTTACCCATAATACTTTGCGCTTTTGGGATTAAGTAAAAAAAAACCGCACTTTCCAGCTTTTTCTTGTCGTGCTCGGTGTTGTATGTGAGTAGACTTGTTCATTGGTTCTCTCTGGTGTGGCTTTGAGGGGTTTTCTCCGGGTACGTACTTCGGTAATAAATGTCTCTCCACAAAGATCAACCACTAAATTCTAATTCGATCATAGGAGATATTCACGATAGGACTAACCTCAAGATATTCGTTTTCTGTCTTTACCAACAAAAGTTTAAAGACAAAAAACGTACCTTTTTAAAGCATTTCCACGAATGTAGGAAATCGAGTAAAAAGGTACTGTTTTTAACTTTCCATATAGGATTCAGAAACCGATAAAAAGGGTGTCTTTTTTCAGACAATTAAAAAAGTTCCACAGGTAGCCCAAAATAGCTCTTTCAAAGCTTTATCCCGTCAAAAGCGTGGCTTCCTTGACATTGCAAGTAATTCCCGCCAAAACAGGTAAATAATTTATTTTAATTGTCTAAAAAAAAGACACCTTTTTATCGGCTTTTGAATCGCATATGGAAAGTTAAAAAAGCCATCCCTTTTAATAGTTTTTGACTTCTTATACTGTGGGTTTAAAAAAAATACCTTTACATTTGTGGAAATGCTTAAAAAAGGTACTTTTTATGTCTTTAAGCTTTTGTGGCTGAAGACAGAAAGCAAAAACAAATAGCGGGAATTTTTTTTAAAAGTATTAACAATAAACCTAAAGCAAATTCCTGAGAATTTTTCAAAACTAAAGTGACTTTTTTTCCTGGATGTCTACATTGATATACAACTATGTATGAGTTTTTAGATTTGAGATGCTATTTCAACTTCTTAATTCCCGAAAACAAGCTGATTAAGTGAAATTCTTTGATCTGGAAGTTGAAAATTTTGCGAAAGTAGAATTGCCACAATCTGTCACTGATTGTTTTGTTGCATGCTACATCTTGTCTCTCGTTTTCTCACTTGATTCTGAAGATGACTTCCGCTCAGGTTGGCGAAACGTCAGTCATCACCAACAACAGTTTTTCTCAAGACTACACTAACCTAGACAATCACACGTCACAACAAACTTCAAACCTTGATTCAAACCATTTACTCTTATACATCTTGCATGTTGTTTACTATAAGCTTAACATATCTATATAAAGGGTAAGTTGTAGAGCTTACGAAACCCAACGATAATATGAATTCTGGCACTGCCTAAAAGCGGAGATCCACTGGTTTTAGCCCAATTTAGATAAAATCTGAGATATGAAAAATCGGGGGGGGGGGGGGGGGGTATAAACTATTTTGTTTGCCGGTATGTACTGCATATAGACATTGCTTATGCAACATTCTAGATTTGCTTAAAATTTAGAAGCAAAATGTGAAGATCGACGTTTGAGCTAAGAAGCCCTGTAGCCGCAGACTTTAATTGATCAGAAAAGAGTTTTTACATTTTCTATGATTTTTTTAAATATAAAGGCTATTTCGTGTATTTGGCAAGTAAATAAACGTAGGACAGTATTCTTTTATCCTCATTTCGTTTTTAAAAAAAACGTTTTTTACTACCGTGATACATTCACTCTATCTTGAATAAGTTTTATACTACCGTGATACATTCAATCTACCTTGATTAAGTTTTATACTACCGTGATACATTCAATCTACCTTGATTAAGTTTTATACTACCGTGATACATTCAATCTACCTTGATTAAGTTTTATACTACCGTGATACATTCAATCTACCTTGATTAAGTTTTATACTACCGTGATACATTCAATCTACCTTGATTAAGTTTTATACTACCGTGATACATTCAATCTACCTTGATTAAGTTTATACTACCGTGATACATTCAATCTACCTTGATTAAGTTTTATACTACCGTGATACATTCAATCTACCTTGATTAAGTTTTATACTACCGTGATACATTCAATCTACCTTGATTAAGTTTTATACTACCGTGATACATTCAATCTACCTTGATTAAGTTTTATACTACCGTGATACATTCAATCTACCTTGATTAAGTTTTATACTACCGTGATACATTCAATCTACCTTGATTAAGTTTTATACTACCGTGATACATTCAATCTACCTTGATTAAGTTTTATACTACCGTGATACATTCAATCTACCTTGATTAAGTTTTATACTACCGTGATACATTCAATCTACCTTGATTAAGTTTTATACTACCGTGATACATTCAATCTACCTTGATAGTTTACTACGTGATACTTCAATTACTACCGTGATACATTCAATCTACCTTGATTAAGTTTTATACTACCGTGATACATTCAATCTACCTTGATTAAGTTTTATACTACCGTGATACATTCAATCTACCTTGATTAAGTTTTATACTACCGTGATACATTCAATCTACCTTGATTAAGTTTTATACTACCGTGATACATTCAATCTACCTTGATTAAGTTTTATACTACCGTGATACATTCAATCTACCTTGATTAAGTTTTATACTACCGTGATACATTCAATCTACCTTGATTAAGTTTTATACTACCGTGATACATTCAATCTACCTTGATTAAGTTTTATACTACCGTGATACATTCAATCTACCTTGATTAAGTTTTATACTACCGTGATACATTCAATCTACCTTGATTAAGTTTTATACTACCGTGATACATTCAATCTACCTTGATTAAGTTTTATACTACCGTGATACATTCAATCTACCTTGATTAAGTTTTATACTACCGTGATACATTCAATCTACCTTGATTAAGTTTTATACTACCGTGATACATTCAATCTACCTTGATTAAGTTTTATACTACCGTGATACATTCAATCTACCTTGATTAAGTTTTATACTACCGTGATACATTCAATCTACCTTGATTAAGTTTTATACTACTGTAATACATTTATATTCACTCTACCTTGACGGTAGAAAGACTGACACCAGTACGGAAGTTGATGGGGAAAATTTTGAAATGATACACAAACACAGACTCCGTTTTCGACTGCCACACGAAAACGAAGTGTAACCGTTTTCATTTGGCTCCACTTTGGACAGCGTTTACAAAACGATTCGTTTTCGATGGATACGCTCATCGTTTTGAAGGTGGTAGTGTGGACGGAAAGCCAAAACGCATCAAAATGTCTGCGTTTTCAAACAAAAATGCATTAGTGTGTATTGAGTCTCAATGTCGCGACCTATTAAGGCGCATCCAAACAAGCTTGGTCCTTTGTTTTTCCCAGACTCGAGAGAACAAAAGAATTACCTCTCGCCGGCGCCAATAATGCAAACTTTCTCCTAGTGAGGAGTTAAAATTCGAATTCCTTGTCTCTTCTGTTTGCTTTTAAAGAATCAAACAAAAAAGCAGCTTTTAAAAATCATGGCATCTAACTTGGGACTCTCAGGGAAGGTTTGACTTCCGATAACCAGCCTTTCAATATATAATTATTCTATAATTAAAGTAATATGCACATACTAACTGATCTAGACAGCTGGTGTTTTCCTAAAAATATACTGTCTTTGATTTGTAAAATATAATTAAAAGCTTTTAAAAAACTAAGTCTTCTGGCTGAAATTTCTATGATGTAAAGTCTTTGTCAACTAGTAAACTATAAGATCGAAAAAGCTGTGTAATAGGGTCATCCTGTAAAACAGCTATTGTACTACTTATATAATGCCTAGGCTTACTCATTGTAACCATGAAACAACTCTCTCCTACACAAATATTGTTAAACAATAAGCTCCAGTAATCTGTTGAAATTTGTGACTATTGTTGTAACTCACTTGGTGCGCAGTATAAAATGATAATTTCTTTCTCAACTCAACTGAAACTAATGAACGAGTTTGTTAGGGGAACGGTTCAATAGCTTGATTGTCTGCTGCTTGAACTTCTTCGTATGGTGGGGGGTTTACGTTAGGAGGAGGTGGTTGGTCCATGGCCGCGTTGACTAAATCCTCGTTATTGGGGAAAAAAGGTTCCGCTGTAGTTCCCACGTGTGGAGAAGGCTCCTGTGCGCAGCTGTTGTGTAAGTTGTGGAGTATATTTTCTTCGCTTAGGAAAGGTCGTTTGTCATCTGGAGGAAAGTTCTCACGACTAATGCGGTCTTCTTCTCGAGTCATGGCTAAAATGACCATTCTCATCGGTTCCTCATTTTGTTGCGCGATTAAATTTGTTCGGCTGGTGTCAATCGCTGATGGCGGAGGTTGCACATTACAGTTTTGCCTAAAATGATTTTGGCTCGGACTGTTTTGAATCAATCGGCAACCAATAATGAAAATGCAGACGAGAAAAACCACAACAGCACTAGCACCTCCTATCCAGCGTGAAGAATTGTCGGTGGAATCATAATCATTATAAGAAAACGTCGGCCTATCGATATGTGGCACAGTGAACTTATTGAAGTCGTGAAAATTGAACGTGTCGTAATCAGAATCAGTAAACTTTGGATAGGTAGTAGTCAGCTTCGTGTTAAAATTTCCATAGAAGTAGCATAGCACTTTATTCATACATCTTGGTGGCAACGTTTTATGGCAGCACTTTTGTCTACCATGTGGTTCAGTTGTATGACAATCCCTGTTCCTCTGACATCCAAGAACAGCCAAGTGATGTAACACTCCGATAAATACCACATATAAAACTTTTTCAAAGGACTTTCCAATCATTTTTAGGGCTAAAAAATAGGGTGTTTCACGGCGAACTCAAATCTGTAAACTCACCCAGTTATCCGCAATCGTCTGTTAGTGGTCCAGAATGACGTCATATCATGCTGCTGTTTCCAGGTTTTGTAACGAGAAAAGTTCTTCGACCAAACGACAGGGAGCCCAAGCTCGGTTTTTGTGACAATATACTACAGTAAATGAAACTGGCTAACAATAAATTGCTTTTTTCGAAGATAATTTGGAAAATTGGAGAATTTTTCTTTATCTTCCTTTATTTCTTCTTTTTAAGGTAGAACTAGTTTTAGCGGGATTGAAGCCTTTTGAACGAAAATAACGAGGATTTTTTTAAAGTAATACAATGACGTGACTACCCTGTTACCAAACCAGGTTATTGACATACACACAAAAACAATTTGTTTGTGGATATCAACAAAAACAGGGGAAAGAAAATCTTATTTTCTTCGTAAACTAAACAAAACCGTCTTGCCAACGAAGAAAATTTCACACGCATTGAAAAGCGCTTTTGACAGTCAACTCGACCTTTTTGTGCTTATATTGACAGAGCGCAAAAAGTGTATTATTCTGATTGGCTGGTTAAACAATAAAAAATATAATAATCTTTAGCTGTTGTATCACAGCTTGGGACAGTCATAACAGCGCTAGGCTCTAACCACAGGGAGCCCAAAGATCGAATTGGAATTTAAAAGTTGATTTTTGGCGGGAGCCAACCCGGAGAACCCGGAGAAAAGCCCTCGAAGCACAGGAGAGAACCAACAAACAACTCTACTCACATACGACGCCGAGACTGGCAGGACTCGAATCCGGTTCGCATTGGTGAGAAGCGACGCATTAGGGTCGCCACCCAAGCTTTACGCGATAATGGAGAGAGCCTACCATTACTTTATCTGCGTTAGTTAATACTGAACGTTTTAGGAACTTTGTTACAGTTAAATTCCAAGATCTCTGTCTGGACAAACACTATTAATATCACCATTTGCTTTAGTATTGTTATACAGTAGTATAAATGTTTTGTCAATTGGTTACTATTTACATATTATATAAATATATATATACTTATTTATAAATGCATCGACCTGTAATTCAGTTTTTAAACTACCATGGGTTTGAACAAACAAGATATAATTATCTGCTCGTTTGTCTGGGTATAAATGTTTATAATCCAACATGCAGCAAAATCTTCACCGAACCTTTTTGTTTACCCATAATACTTTGCGCTTTTGGGATTAAACAAAGTAAAAAAAACCCGCACTTTCCAGCTTTTTCTTGTCGTGCTCGGTGTTGTAAGTGAGTAGACTTGTTCATTGGTTCCCTCTGGTGTGGCTTTGAGGGTTTTTCTCCGGGTACGTACTTCGGTAATAAATGTCTCCCCACAAAGATCAACCACTAAATTCTAATTCGATCACAGGAGATATTCACGATAAGACTAACCTCAAGATATTCGTTTTCTGTCTTTACCAACAAAAGTTTAAAGACAAAAAACGTACCTTTTTAAAGCATTTCCACGAATGTAGGAAATCGAGTAAAAGGGTACTGTTTTTAGCTTTCCATATAGGATTCAGAAACCGATAAAAAGGGTGTCTTTTTTCAGACAATTAAAAAAGGTACCTTTTTGGCTTTAAGCTTTTGTGGCTGAAGACAGAAAACAAAAACAAATAGGGGGAATTTTTTTAAAAGTATTAACAATAAACCAAATTCCTGAGAATTTTTCAAAACTAAAGTGACCTTTTTTCCTGGTCTACATTGATATACAACTATGTATGAGTTTTTAGATTTGAGATGCTATTTCAACTTCTTAATTCCCGAAAACAAGCTGATTAAGTGAAATTCTTTGATCTGGAAGTTGAAAATTTTGCGAAAGTAGAATTCCCACAATCTGTCACTGATTGTTTTGTTGCATGCTACATCTTGTCTCTCGTTTTCTCACATGATTCTGAAGATGACTTCCGCTCAGGTTGTCGAAACGTCAGTCACCACCAACAACAGTCTTTCTCAAGACTACACTAACCTGGACGATCACACGTCACAACAAACTTCAAACCTTGATTCAAACCATTTACTCTTATACATCTTGCATGTTGCTTACTATAAGCTTAACATATCTATATAAAGGGTAAGTTGTAGAGCTTACGAAACCCAACGATGATATGAATTCTGGCACTGCCTAAAAGCGGAGATCCACTGGTTTTAGCCCAATTTAGATAAAATCTGAGATATGAAAAATCGGGGGGGGGATAAACTATTTTGTTTGCCGGTATGTACTGCATATAGACATTGCTTATGCAACATTCTAGATCTGCTTAAAATTTAGAAGCAAAATGTGAAGATCGACGTTTGAGCTTAGAAGCACTGTAGCCGCAGACTTTAATTGATCAGAAAAGAGTTTTTACATTTTCTATGAATTTTTTTACATAAAGACTATTTCGTGTATTTGGAAAGTAAATAAACGTAGAACAGTATTCTTTTAACCTCGTTTCGTTATTTAAAAAAAAGTTTTATACTACCGTGATACATTCAATCTATCTTGAATAAGTTTTGCACTACCTTAATACATTTATATTCACTCTACCTTGATTAAGTCACGGTAGAAAGACTGACACCAGTACGGAAGTTGATGGGGAAAATTTTGAAATGATACACAAACACAGACTCCGTTTTCGACTGCCACACCAAAACGATGTGTAACCGTTTTCATTTGGCTCCACTTTGGACAGCGTTTACAAATCGATTCGTTTTCGATGGATACGCTCATCGTTTTGAAGGTGGTAGTGTGGACGGAAAGCCAAAACGCATCAAAATGTCTGCGTTTTCAAACAAAAATGCATTAGTGTGTATTGAGTCTCAATGTCGCGACCTATTAAGGCGCATCCAAACAAGCTTGGTCCTTTGTTTTTCCTAGTCTCGAGAGAACAAAAGAATTACCCCTCGCCGGCGCCAATAATGCACACTTTCTCCTAGTGAAGAGTTAAAATTCGAATTCCTTGTCTCTTCTGTTTGCTTTTAAAGAATCAAACAAAAAAGCAGCTTCTAAAAATCATGGCATCTAACTTGGGACTCTCAGGGAAGGTTTGACTTCCGATAACCAGCCTTTCAATATATAATTATTCTATAATTAAAGTAATATGCACATACTAACTGATCTAGACAGCTGGTGCTTTTCTAAAAATATACTATCTTTGATTTGTAAAATATAATTAAAAGCTTTTAAAAAACTAAGTCTTCTGGCTGAAATTTCTATGATGTAAAGTCTTTGTCAACTAGTAAACTATAAGATCGAATAAGCTGTGTAATAGGGTCATTCTGTAAAACAGCTATTGTACTACTTATATAATGCCTAGGCTTACTCATTGTAACCATGAAACAACTCTCTCCTACACAAATATTGTTAAACAATAAGCTCCAGTAATCTGTTGAAATTTGTGACTATTGTTGTAACTCACTTGGTGCACAGTATAAAATGATAATTTCTTTCTCAACTCAACTGAAACTAATGAACGAGTTTGTTAGGGGAGCGGTTGGATAGCTTGATTATCTGCTGCTTGAGCTTCTTCGCATGATGGAGGATTTACGTTAGTTATTGGCAGATTTTGCTGGATTGGAGGTGTGATCTGAGAAGGATTTATAGAACTTCGAGATGTTGTGTGAACTTCGGGGTATACGGGAGACGATGGTTGGTCCATGGCCGCGTTGACATAATCCTCGTAATTGGAGAGAAGAGGTTCCGATGCAATTTCCTCGTATGGAGGAGGCTCCTGAGCGCAGTTGCTGTGTAAGTTGTGGGGTATATTTTCTTCGCTTAGGAAAGGTCGTTCGTCATCTGGAGGAAAGTTCTCACGACTAATGTGGTCTTCTTCTCGAGTCATGGCTAAAATGATCATTCTCCTCGGTTCCTCATTTTGTTGCGCGATTAAGTTTGTTCGGCTGGTGTCAATCGCTGAAGGCGGAGGTTGCACATTACAGTTTTGCCTAAAATGATTTTGGCTCGGACTGTTTTGAATCAATCGGCAACCAATGATGAAAATGCTTAAGACGAGAAAAACCACAACAGCACTACCACCTCCTATCCAGCGTGAAGAATTGTCGGTGGAATCATAATCATTATAAGAAAATGTCGGCCTATCGATATGTGGCACAGTGAACTTATTGAAGTCGTGAAAATTGAACGTGTCGTAATCAGGATCAGTAAACTTTGGATAGGTAGTAGTCAGCTTGGTGTTATCATTTCCATAGTAGTGGCACAGCACTTTATCCATACATCTTGGTGGCAACGTTTTATGGCAGCACTTTTGTCTACCATGTGGTTCAGTTGTATGACAATCCCTGTTCCTCTGACATCCAAGAACAGCCAAGTGATGTAACACTCCGATGCATACCACATATAAAACTTTTTCAAAGGACTTTCCAATCATTTTTAGGGCTAAAATATAGGGTGTTTCACGGCGAACTCAAATCCGCAAACTCACCCAGTTATCCGCAATCGTCTGTTAGTGGTCCAGAATGACGTCATATCATGCTGCTGTTTCAAGGTTTGGTAACGAGAAAAGTTCTTCGACCAAACGACAGGGAGCCCAAGCTCGCTTTTTGTGACAATATACTACAGTAAATGAAACTGGCTAACAATAAATTGCTGTTTTCGAAGATAATTTGGAAAATTGGAGAATTTTTCTTTTATCTTCCTTTATTTCTTCTTTTTAAGGTAGAACTAGTTTTAGCGGGATTGAAGCCTTTTGAACGAAAATAACGAGGAATTTTTTAAAGTAATACAATGACGTGACTATACCCTGTTACCAAACCAGGTTATTGACATACACACAAAAACAATTTGTTTGTGGATATCAACAAAAACAGGGGAAAGAAAATCTTATTTTCTTCGTAAACTAAACAAAACCGTCTTGCCAACGAAGAAAATTTCACACGCATTGAAAAGCGCTTTTGACAGTCAACTCGACCTTTTTGTGCTTATATTGACAGAGCGCAAAAAGTGTATTATTCTGATTGGCTGGTTAAACAATAAAATATATAATAATCTTTAGCTGTTGTATCACAGCTTGGGACAGTCATAACAGCGCTAGGCTCTAACCACAGGGAGCCCAAAGATCGAATTGGAATTTAAAAGTTGATTTTTGGCGGGAGCCAACCCGGGAGAACCCGGAGAAAAACCCTCGAAGCACAGGAGGGAACCAACAAACAACTCTACTCACATACGACGCCGAGACTGGCAGGACTCGAATCCGGTTCGCATTGGTGAGAAGCGACGCATTAGGGTCGCCACCAGTGCTTTACGCGATAATGGAGAGAGCCTACCATTACTTTATCTGCGTTAGTTAATACTGAACGTTTTAGAAACTTTGTTACAGTTAAATTCCAAGATCTCTGCCTGGACAAACACTATTAATATCACCATTTGCTTTAGTATTATCATACAGTAGTATAAATATATATATACTTATTTATAAATGCATCGACCTGTAATTCAGTTTTTAAACTACCATGGGTTTGAACAAACAAGATATAATTATCTGCTCGTTTGTCTGGGTATAAATGTTTATAATCCAACATGCAGCAAAATCTTCACCGAACCTTTTTGTTTACCCATAATACTTTGCGCTTTTGGGATTAAACAAAGTAAAAAAAACCCGCACTTTCCAGCTTTGTCTTGTCGTGCTCGGTGTTGTATGTGAGTAGACTTGTTCATTGGTTCCCTCTGGTGTGGCTTTGAGGGTTTTTCTCTCGGTACTTCGGTAATAAATGTCTCTCCACAAAGATCAACCACTAAATTCTAATTCGATCACAGGAGATATTCACGATAGGACTAACCTCAAGATATTCGTTCGCACTCACCGAGGCAAATAAATTACTGTGTTTTTAAAATGAAAACCATTCTCTCCACTCAGCCGTCATATACCATATTATGTAAATTATATGTGACACTAAACTAGCAGCATATGGACACGTTATGGACTAGCCTGCGTAGTGGCGCATGGGACGGACAAAACAGTCACAAAACGCAGTTATTAAGATATTATGTTAAAGTTTACTGTGCTTAGGGCAAGAGTCAAATACCTAAATCAGAGTGGCTTTTATAAACCCGTGAAATACACATCAGCTTATTACACTCTAATTCATTTGTTGTCTATTGTGTTTATCCGACTACGTTCTACACTTTAATTAGTATACTTTGTTTTGTGGGTTTATGAAAACCACTGCAAGATCGAGGAAGTCAAAGAGCTTAGGAAACCCAATGATCAAGGATAATATGAATGCACCCTTCTTAAAATTGTCTTGAATAACGAGAAGCTATCATAAAAATACAAAAGAAATACCACTAATTAAATCGAAAAAAAATCGGGTGTTTTAATTGTAGGCCTCGTCCACACGTATGCCGAAAATTTTAAATCCGCAACTCTTTTGTAAGGGCTTTCCGGGGTATGTAAAACCAACACAATTCGATGCATAGCTAGTAGGTTTTAACAAATAAAACGCGTAAAAACTGGTTTGGTGGCCAAAAACCTAGATAGGAGAATGAGAATACAATAAATTCGGTCATACTTTTGCACGCTTGCGAAAGAAAGCACAGGTAACCCAAAATAAAAACTTTATAAAACTTTAAGTTATAAGCTAAACTTCAACTATTGAAGCCTTAGCAAGACTGAGACCGGTACGGAAGTTGATGGGAGAGAATTGTGCAATCACAAACAACACCGATGGTAAATGTGTCAAGGTCGACCAGTTGAGGCACATCAAAACAAAATGAACAAAACCAAAGAATTACCCCTCGCAGGGTACGGTCTCATTTCCTCCTAATGAAACATTAAAACTCGAATTGGGTTATTTCTTTTGTTTCCTCGTTTAAAAGCAAAAAAAAAAAGGAACTTTCAAAATTCATGGGCTAAAACGGAGTCAGGCAATGTCCAACCAATCTCTCAGTGGCTACAATTGCACCAAAGTGTGCTTATGTAAACCCATAAAGCTTACTGCGTCATAAATAATGCACATGCTAAGTGTTGAGGCAGCGGGTGTTTTTTCTAAAAATATACTATATTTGACTTGAAAATATAATCAAAAGCTTTAAAAAACAGTGTCTACTGGCTGAAATTTCCACGACGTAAAGTCTTTGTCAACTAATCGACTATAAGATCGAAAATAAATAATAAAATAAATGGGGTGCTTATATAGCGCATTTCACATGGTCTCAATGCGCACTTACATTAATGACCAGTGGAGGACTTTACGGGCTGCATATTTAGACGCTATTAGCAGCCATGCAGCTTACAATCATAAGTGATTTATAAGTACGTTAGTGTTATGCCTCCAAATTGGGAAAAAGCTGTGTGCTAGGGTAATCCTGTAAAACAGCTATTGTACAACTTATATATAGTACGGGGTTTCTCATTGTTAACATGAAACAGGTCTCTCCTTCACAAATAATGTTAAAGTACTTAAACTTCAGTAATCTGTTGAAATTCGTGACTTTTGCTGTACCTCACTTTATGAAATGGCATTTGTCATTCTGAACTCAACTGAAAAAGTTTGTTAGGGAAGCGGGTTGATAGCTTGATTTCCGGCAGCTTGAGCTTCTTCGTATGATGGGGGGCCTACGTTGGGTATTGTTAGATGCTGCTGGATTGGAGGTATCATCTGAGAAGAATTTAAAGAACTTCGGCATGTTGTGTGGACTTCGGGGTAAACCGAATGAGATGGTTGTTCCACGTTTACTAAATCATCGTAGCTCAGGAGATGAGATCTTGATGTAGTTTCCTCGTATGGAGGAGGCTCCTGAGCGAATATGTTGTGTAAGTTGTTGAGTATCTCTTCTTCGCTTAGGAAAGGTGGTTTGCCGTCAGGAGGACGGTTCTGACGGCTAACGTGGTCTTCATCTCGTGTTTCGGCTATCATGATTATTCTACTCGGTTCCTCATCTTCTTGCGCAACTAAGCTTGTCTGGCTACTGTTAGTCGCTGATGGAGGTTGCACATTAAAGTTTTGCTGAGAATTATTTCGGCTTGGGCTGCTTCGATGTAATCGGCAACCAATAATAAAAATGCCTAGTACGACTAAAGCCAGTACAACAAGAGCAACAAGTATTGTTCTTGTTGAATTTGAAGGAATGTTGGTTGAATATTCATCATTATTATCATTGTAAGGAAACGTCGGCACATCGATATGTGGCCTACTGAACTCTTTGAAGTCGGGAAGTGTGAACTTGTTGTAATCAGGATCAGTAAATTTGTCATTAACAGGATCAGTAAATCTGTTGTAGTCAGGATCAGTAAATCTGTTGTAGTCAGGATTAGTAGCCCTGGGATAAAAGGTAGTAGCCAGCTTGGTGTGGTCATTTACGTAAGTGTAGCACATCACCAAATCCATACATCTTGGTGGGAATATTTTACGACAGCATTGTTGTTTAACCTGTGGTTCAGTTTGAGTATGACAATCGTCGTTCGTCTGACATCCAAAAACAGCCAAGTGATGTAACACTCCGATGCCTACCACACATAAAACTTTTTGAAAGGACTTTCCAATCATTTTTACGGCTAAAAAAATCGGTGTGTTTCACGGCGAACTCAAATCTGCAAGCTTGCACTTTGTCAATCGTCTGGCAATGATCCGGAATGACGTCATAATGCTGCCGTTTAAAAGTTTCCTAAGGGAAAACATTTTTCGACCAAAACACAGGGAGCCCAAGTTTAGTTTTTGTGACAATAAATTAATAATCATAATAATAACCACAACATATATGAAAAATTACTCAATTCTGATTGGCTGAGAGCAGTGTTGTTCATTGTTATAATTCAGTGCAGAAAAATGTAATACAGTGCAATTTACAACCACATTTCATGTATTCGCATACTTCTATGCACGGGCTTTCGTACGTTAAACCCACACATTTCAATGCGAAGCTAGCTGGTTTTAACAAATAAAGTGCGTAAAAGCTCGTTTACTTGCCAAAAGCCCATGCATAGAAGTATGAGGATAAATATTTCGCACGCAGCGATGTTAATGTTATTTTGCGAAAGAAAGCACAGGTAACCCAACATGAAAAACTTACAAAACTTAAATGTGTCGTAGTAGATAATTTTATCACCGTAGGTATGAAAGTTAGTAGACTTACGTTTCGGGAGTCAGTCCTTCGTGGGAGTCAATGAGAGAAAGAGAATGATGGAGGTGTTTAAATAGTGGTGTAGGGAGAAAACAAACCAATAAGAAAATAGCAAGTCGTAAAACAAAAGAGAACAAAAGGATCAAAAATAATAATGGTAGTTGAGAATTGTCTAATTAAAGGTGAAGCGTTCATTCATCCCGTGCGGATTAATTGTGCCAAGCGAATGAATCAAGCGCATTTCTTTTTTTATTTTTATTGCTACCGTGTGTTAGGCAAAGACCAAAAGCATTAGCATTAGCTTCCGAGTGGTTCACAGAATTGAAATGTCGATTAACTATTGAAGCCTTAGCCAGACTGACAGCCAGACAGACGGAAGTTGACAGGAGAGAATTTTGAAATAATAAGGAAGACCGATGAGAAACGTGTCAATGTCGACCAGTTGAGACACGTCAAAACAAACAACAAAGTCTTTTTGTTTTTCCAGTTTCTGAAGGAAACCAAAGAATTACCCCCTGCTGAAGCCGGTCTCAATTCCTCCTAATAAAAGATTAAAAATCGAATTGCGTTGTTTTCTTCCGTTTGCTTGAATAGAAGGAAAGAAAGAATGGAGCTTTTAAAAATCATGGACTAAAACAGAGTCATGCAATGTCCAACCAACCTCTCAGTGCCTCCCATTGCACTAAAGCGTGCATATGTAAATCCATAAAGTTTACTGAACTATAGAATTAAAGTCATTAATAATTAAACATACTGACTGATCGAAGGAGCTGGTGTTTTACTAAAAATATACTGTCTTTGACTTGCAAAATATAACTCTAGAAGCTTTAAAAATCCTTAAAACAAAGTCTTGTTGTTGAAATTTCAATCATATAAAAGTCTTTATCAATTGCCGAATATGAAATTGAAGAGCCTTGTGCTAGTGACATCCTGTAAAACAGCTATTGTACAAGGGATATATAGTCTTGGGTTCCTCATTCTAACCATAAACCAACTCTCTCCTTCAAAAATATTGTTAAAGGACTTTTAAAATATTCAGTTATCTGTTAAAATTCGTGACTTTTGGTGTAACTCACTTTATGAAATGATATTTGTCATTCTGAACTCAACTGAAAGAGATTGTTAGGGAAGCGGATCGATAGCTTGATAAGCTGATGCTTGAGCTTCTTCGTATGATGGGGGGTTTACGTTAGGTATTGGTCGATTCTGCTGGATTGGAGGTATCATCTGAGAGGGATTTATAGAACTTCGTGATGTTGTGTGAACTTCGGGGTAAACCGAATGAGATGGTTGTTCCATGGCCACATTTATCAAATTATCGTAGCTGAGGAGATGAGAACTTGCTGTGGTTTCTTCGTATGGAGGAGGCTCCTGAGTGCAGCGGTTATGTAAGTCGTTGAGTATATCTTCTTCGCTTAGGAAAGGTGGTTCGCCATTTGGAGGACGGTTATGACGCCTAACGTGGTCTTCATCTCGAGTCACGGCTATTACGATTATTCTACTCGGTTCCTCATTCTGTTGCGCAACTAAGTTTGTTCGGCTGGTGTTATTCGCCGATGGCGGAGGTTGCATATTACAGGTTTGGTGAAAATGATCTCGGCTCTGGCTACTCCAAACTAATCGGCAACCAACAAAGCAAATGCTTAGGAGGGCTAAAACCAAAATAACAATAGAAGTAGGAATAGTTCCTGTTGAATGTGAAGGAATGTTGGTTGAATAGTCATCGTTATCATTATAAGAAAACTTCGGCACATCGATATGTGGCACAGTGAACTCTTTGAAGTCGAGAGGAGTGAATTTGTTGTAATCAGGATCTGTAAATTTGACATTATCAGGATCAGTAAATCTGTTGTAGTCAGGATTAGTAGCCCTGGGATAAAAGGTAGTAGCCAGTTTGGTGTGGTCATTTACGTTCGTGTAGCACATCACCAAATCCATACATCTTGGTGGGAATATTTTACGGCAGCATTGTTGTTTAACCTGTGGTTCAGTTTGAGTATGACAATCGTTGTTCGTCTGACATCCAAAAACAGCCAAGTGATGTAACACATTGATGCCTACCACACATAAAACGTTTTGAAAGGACTTTCCAAGCATTTTTACGGTTAATCAGGGTGTTTAAAGGTTAGCGGAAATCCCCAAACTCGTCCTTCGGGAATCGTCTGTCTGCGGTCCAGAATGACGTCATATAATGCTGCTGTTTCCAGGTTTTCAAATTTCTTCGACCAAAACACAGGAAGCCAAAGTTTGGTTTTTGTGACACTAAATTAAAAAAAAAATTATTATTATTATTATTATGATAATAATAATAATAATAGAAATAGAAAATGTGGGGTATGGAAACAAAAACCATACCTATTGTCATTGGGGCACTGGGATTGATTCACAAAGGACTACAACAATATGTCAACCATTTAAAAGGGGACATCTCTATCACAGAAGTACATAAGATTGCTCTCTTTGGAACTGCACACATAATTAGAAAATATAGCAAATGCACCCACATCACGAGGTCACACAAGTCAACTTAACAAATTGCCATCAGATTTTTGTGTCTGTCCTCTGAAATTTATTGTCAATAAGAGGACAGACACATAAAAATCTGATGTCAATTTGTTTTTTACAATAACAAAAACGATCAAAACTTCTCATTTTTAGCGATCAAAACAACCAACGGAAAGAGCGCGCGCTCGTTGACGTCAGCTTTATCTGTCTGTCCTCTTATCGATGATAAAAAATAGCCAATCAGCGCGCGAGAAATTTCTAAGTTATTGTAAAAATTGTATTTTTAGTAAACCCAAGTGTAACATCACGTCACCTCAACAAATACAGAAACACAACAAGCGCGCTCAAAGATGATGAGTAAGAAAGAAACCAGATCAGTACTTGCTGCTAAAAAAGGCAAAACTGTCTTCTATCACAGAATGCGGAAATCGTAAGCCATTTTTAGCGCTGTTAAAACACCCTTGCAAGAAGAAACAGTGGAAAAAAAACTTACGTAATTGTTAGAATGATAAAGAATGACGATAAGATATTATGAAAGACACTGATAGCAACTTAGGCTATGTTATCCCGCAAAGTTGTAAAGTATAACCTATCTAACAGATCAAAATTATAAAATGTCCATAATAATAATAAGAAGAATGCTATTTTATACAGCGACAATATCCAGAATTTCAACAACGCTTTACAATGCTTAAAAGATTCTCATCATAAAAATAAATAAAAAATAAATGATTATTTTATTGAACTCCTACATTACATAAAATTTTTTTACTTTTATATTTAAAAAAAGCATGATTAAGTGCTTTATATAAAAACTAAGTTTATTTTATTTAAAAAATATAGTAAACAATAAACTGCTTTTTTCGAAAATATTTTCGAAAATTCGAGAACTTTTTTTGTTCCTTTCAGTACTTTGTCTTTTCTTTAAAGTCAAAGATATAGAATTAAGTTATAGTGCTTGGGAACGAGGTTATTCCGGGCGAAAGCTCTTGGAATTTAATTCGGAAAAATTAATTTCCAACCTCGCTGGGATTCAATTAATTATAATTTTTCCGAATTTAATTCCAATGGCTTTCGCCCGGAATAACCTCGCCAGGTTATTGACATACTCACGAAAACAATTTATTTGTGGATATTAACAAAGACAGGAGAAAGGAAATCTCATTATTCTTTTGTAAACTATTTAATACTAAACCTTCTCGAAATGAAGAAAAATTTTCACAACAACAAAAAAACAAACAAACAAAAAAAAACCGATTTGGACAGTCAATTAACTGGACCTTTTTGTGCTTATATTGAAAAAAGGCAAAAAATGTATTATTCTGATTGGCAGATGATGGAGAGAACCTTGCATTACTAGCCTAGCATACATATTACTACAGTTATATACATATATATATATGTGTGTGTGTGTGTGTGTTTCGGACAATGAATGCCTCATTCTCGTACGACTCACACCCGACTACCGCTCCATAGTTCCTGAATCGAGGGGTCATTGGCTGAGAGACGAAAGGAACCGAGGATATTTCTCCTCGCGAGTTCGTCAAAACAGTCAAAGCAAGGTATAACAGGTAGGGTCTTAAAATAACTGACGAGAAGGTGCTGCTTCTTTAAACACTGGACTGGTAGCCAATGTAAGTCATATAGCACAGGCATAATGTGAGAATGCCTCCCGGTATCCATACCTAGTCTAGCCGCAGCAATTTGTAATTTGGCTATTTGTTCTTTGGGAAGACCATACAAAAGACCATTGCAATAATCTAGTCTACTAGTGATAAACGCATGTACCGAATCAGTAAACAGTTTTTAGAAAAATATTTCTTAATACGTCCAATATTGTGTAGATAGAAAAAAAGAAGCAGCTTTGCATACAGTCGTAATGTTGGTCGACATACTCAAATTAGAGTCTAGCCAGCAGCCAATATTTTGAACATTAGAACTAGGATGGATATTTTTAATTGCCTACCGAGATATTCAAGTTATCGTAGATTTATAAGTTTAACACCGTAGTGAAAATAGAAAACTGACGTTTCGGACGTTAGTCCTTCGTCGGAGTCAATAGAAAGTAAGAGTGAGAGAGATGTTTATATAGTAGAGGATAGAGAAAACAAACCAATAAGAAGAAAACAAGCCATAAAACAAAAAGAAAACAAAAGGATAGAAAGCAACAATAGGTGAGAAAAAAGGGAAAAGAAAAGAAAAAAACAACAAAACAAAACAACTTAAATGTAGGCGAAGCGTTCGTTCATCCCGTGGGGATTAACGGTGCCAAGTGAATGAATAACACGCATTTCTTTTGTTTTGCGATGATGGTTGCTGCCGTGGGTTAAACAAAGACCAAAAACAATAGCATTAAGCTCAGAGTGATTAGTGGAATTGAAGTGCCGAGCAACTGGTTTATTTAAATCTTTCATGATTGCGCTTCCAGGTTTCAATTAAAATAAATTCATTCTTCTCATCGTTTACTAAAAGTTTATCGTGGATCATCCAAGAGTAAATCTTCTCAATGCAACTCTATTTAGGTACACTGGCAGGCCATGTATGAAGTCACTACTATGGCGCCTTTAGAGACTTGCTGTGCAATAAAGAGAATCGTTTTGCCGTTCACTTGTAGTTTTACTCGTTTTCTGAGAACCTATATTATTGTCTTCCGTACACGACACTCTCCATCGCACGCACAGCTTCTCTTTGTGATGCAGTACTGTTGGGCTTGAACCTTAGATACAGCTGCGTTTCATCTTTCATAACAGAGCGCCTCTAGAAGTTGATCTTTAATCACTTGGGCTTGAAAAAAAAAATCATTATCAAATTCAATTAGTATTTCATTAAGCCTTTATTAGTTTACTGACGTAGAATAGGCTGAAAACATTGGGAAAGGAGGATAAATGGCATGGAAAAAGGTAGGAAGACTATTTAAATGCTTGTTTCTCTCTGCTCGTACCAAAATATTTACTCTTGAATGGAATATTCCCAATATAAATCAAAGCAAATTCTCACAGTTTAACGAACATAAAGCCACAGGGTTCCCATTAGAACACACGTTTATTTCACAGTCTGGTATTGCATGTGTTACTCAAAGCTTACAAAAATTATACTGATGTTGTTATCAAGCTGTCTTATATTATCTCGGTGATCATGAAAAGTGAAGCAGGGTTAGGATATCGTGACGGTCCTCCTTTAGCCAATGTAACCCTCCCATTCTCGTCTGAAGCCAGATAGAGATCGTTTTTGCCACTGACTCGTGAACAGCGGAATCGGGTAAAGGCATAGAAGTACTCAGGTTGAAACTTGGCAACTGAAGTATTAGGCGGTGAGGAAGCATCCACTTCCTAAACAACAATTAATTCAGTTAAGAATGAAATCAGTTTCCCGTAACGATAAGAAAAGAAAAAAATATCTTCAAATTTTTGTCAATCGGAATAGTTATTATATAGCTGTTATCTGAATAGTTAAATACGTTTTTCATGTAATTATGTTAATACTTCAGCGCAATATGACATAAAAAAGCCATAAACTTCGTATATATAGAAAACATTTTGGTTGAAATTTGAGAGAAATTAATACGACTTGACAAACGTGTTGATAAACACGACTAGCGTTTACGGAAATCACGCGACACTAATTACATGTGCTTTTTGTGAAAGAGAAAGAGGTGGTCGAAAGAAGTGTTTATATACTGAGAACAAGAGAAAAGAAACCAATGAGAACAAGGTGGGCAAGGACACGAAAGAAACAATCAAACTACAAATACGGGGGTTCCTATTTTACTACGAAGAAGGACTAGCGTCCGAAACGTCAGTAAGTTTTTTCATCTTTTCACGGTGTAAAATTTACCCTATTATCTTTCATTAGAAGTACAGACGCAGGCCACACTAGTTTTTAGCTAGTTATCTCTTCTTTTGTCTTTTGATCGTTTCTTTCGTTTCCTAGCTCGTTTCCTCGTTTTCGTTTTCCTCAGGTAAGAGTAAGGCGTTCTTTTCTGACCATTTTCATAGACAATTCTAAAATGCTCACCTGAACGTTAATATCCTGGTTTGCTCCTACTCCAGTGATGACGTAAAGTTTTGTAGGGGTATTGGGAACTTGTAGCTCAAGACGATATAGCTTATGGGTTGGAACACTGACATCTTTTGCTTTGATATTATCAACTGTATTTGTGCAAATAAAACAAAGAAACGTCTTTAGTTTCAAATATTTCATCTATTTTCTCCTCCTCAGTCCCCTTCTAGGACACACACACACACACACGAGATGACGTTTTACCCCGGTCTCTAGACCATAATCCTTTCACACTGCTTTTGTTCTTTAAATATGACTAGTACTATTGTTTCTGTATTCTCTAAGGATTAAAAACTATTATGATATAGAGTCGGGGGTAAAACGTCATCTCGCTTCAGGCTTATTGAGAATGAAATGCCTAAAGTAAAATCCGGGACATAAGCCCTGGGCTCACTCTTTCGTAATTTTTCTTAATGGTCTTATAACTGGGCTTAATAATATTGGGGATGGGGGTGGGGCTTAGGAGCGGAAGAAAGAAGAGTTTCATATCTCGAATAGGAAACGGTTATTTATGTTATCATGTTCCGAGTCAACTTAAAAATAATAATATCATATGCCGAGGGATAATATTTTAATGCGGAAAGAGACTGGACATTGACCATTTCGTAGATCACTTGGTAGAGAATTCCATAATTTAGCATCATTATAACTAAAACTTGTTTAAAAAAAATCAGTTTTAGGTAACGGCATAGCAACAAGAGTCACGTAAGTCGTAGGTACACTTGGTTGCATGTGATTCCTCAAATATTTGAGTCTGTTTGGTGCAAGATTATGGAGGACTTTGAACAAAAACTCAGCCTTAATTTGAGATCTACGCTTGGCTAGAGGCGTCCAACCCAGTGATTTCCTTGCTATTTCGGAATGTCCAGTCTCATTCGGACAACGCATGATTACCCTTGCGCACCTGTTTTGCAGTCTTTGTAACCGATCAGAAAGCCCTTTACTTAGTGAGTCAAGAGATACCATGAGGTGGACTTATGACCGGGGTGACTTATACTTGGGATTTTATGCTATGTATCATCCTCCTAGTGGCTCTATTATACAGTACTTACGAAGTACCCCTTGATTTGATGCTACACTTCCACTGCATTTTATCGTCCTATCGCTTTTATTTCTAAGGAAACAGTTGTTTCTGCTGACTAGCGACCAAACACGGTAAGTTGTGTCATGGCTGAGTACGTGAGGAGGAGCCCCTATGATAGATCTCTGTCGAAACAGTTATTATATTTAGATACTAAAAATATTTAACTGGGTCCCGGTTGTTTGGGACAACAAGAGAACCATAAAAACAATACAGCCACCCAACAGACCCCTTGCATGTGACATCAAAGCAGGCTCAATCGGGATGACAAAACAAAATGATTTCAATCACCTGAGAATTGGGACCTATTGTTTTGTCCCCCAGATTTAGCTGCATTTGGTTCTTTAAATCACGTTTTTTTAAAACATATGTATGATTTCAGGGGTAGATCCCTGGATGATGAAGGAGTTGGGTTGCAACCCTCTCTTTTGGAATGGCAAAAATATTTCAGTAAAACTAGATTGATAAAATACAGCATTTTCCAAAATTGAGCGAGTTTTCTTCAATTCCATATTTGACAGTGGTAGCATTGTAAGCCAGTGTGCCAAACACTTATTTTATCAATCGAAAGAAGGAAACATTGGGGGAATTAATAAGAACCCATTTAATAATTACAATGAGTCTAAAATAATGATGTTCACGAAAGAAGCCTGTATCACAACAAATGTATTGAGCCGTGTTTCTATATCAGAACCCAATATATACATGCTAAAGAATAAAAAGTAAAAATATATGCTGAAGAATAAATCAATATTGCCGCCTGTAATAATGCTTTTTGGGCTTCCTTTATAACCATGATGCTTTGCGAGGAAGGGGGTGAGAGTTTTTTTTGGCCGTGAGAGTGTTTAGTGGTGAGCGTGGTTTCGTGACATTAAAAAGCGTTGAGATTCTTCCAATTTGTCTTTCTACACGCCCATATGTAGTATGAGAAGGATGTTGTCCTCGTCACTGTTTTAACATTCTGAAGTGCCGAATACTTAATTTAGTAATATGTTTAGTAGCCATCCCCCAACCCCTGCTCCTTGTAAAATCTTGGATCCGCCTTCGGATCACATTTTGTTGAGGAAATACTCAAGGTGTCAAAAATCGTTTTTTATCATATCTAAAAACAAAGATTCAAAGCTGACAAACCGGTATGTTTGGCAAATCATTCTGGAACTTGACCGTTATCTTGTCTCCATCGCATATTTTCTCATCGTTAGTCATGTCAACCCACTCGTGAAAGCGAGGGTCAAATTTCTGGAAACGTAAGCTAGTTGACTGGACGTCAGGCGGAATGACGTCATCAAACATCTTCATGAATTTATTTCTCAAGGAATCCAGTGTGTCCTCTAGCAAAGCAAGTTTTCGATTGTTGTATTGATACAAAGCCAAAACTTCAATTGAAGACATTCTCCTGAAATGAAAAAACAAATAATAATAACAATAATAATAATAATAATAATAATAATAATAATAATAATGAAAATCAGTGATGCTGCTCAGTGTTGTCTCTGTTGATGTTAATGGTTATGGACACGAATAATAATGACAATGACAATGACAATGACAATGACAATGACAATGACAATGACAATGACAATGACAATGACAATGACAATGACAATGACAATGACAATGACAATGACAATGACAATGACAATGACAATGACAATGACAATGACAATGACAATAATAATAATAATAATAATGAAAATCAGTGATACTGCTCAGTGTTGCCTCTGTTGATGATAATGGTTATGGAGACGATATGATGGTGGCGAAGATGATGATACAGATGGTAATGATGATGGCAATGATGAAGTGCACGATTGTTTTGATGATGATGATGGTGCATTATGATGGTCAAAGATAATGATGATCATGGCAATAGTGATCATGGTGGTGGAGATCATGGTTTTCCAAATATCAAACGATCATGGTTTTTCACTATAAAAAATGGTTCGCATTGGCAATTTAGTGCGAACCGATCTGTTCTAGAAAAATTTTATTGCCTGTATACTTTAGTTCGAAAAAGGCGATGTTTCTAATACTAAATAGGGCATCTTGGATAAAAAGGAAGGCTGAAAATAGGGAACAGACTTGAACAGCCAGATAGCCACGAAAAATTGACTGATTTCTTTATATTTCACCAAACAAACCCCCTTGCTCAATTGTTTCAAAAATTGTATTGAAACTTCTCGCAAATTTGTATTTCCTTCGGAATGCCCTAAATCTATTGACAATCACACAGGCATTGTGAGTTAACGAAAACCTTGCACTTTTGTAGCGATCGTTCAGTCAATCAATCAATAAACTTTACTTTAAGATGATGAAGTAACAAGCCAGTGAGCAACTTCGTCTTTCTAACACCGATATTTGTGTTATAGCGGAGCTACCGCGTGGGCCAAAAGCCAGCGTGAGCGGAGCACCATTCTTAAGAAAAAAAAGTAAATCATCGAGTTGATTTTTCATGCCTTGGCTGACGTCACTTTAGTCCGTCCGTCCGTCCGTCCGTGTACACAACACAGGGATCCCGCTTGATTTCAAAGCAAAACTACTCACAAATGCGGCTTTTAAATGCACAGAAAAAATTGCAGCTTTGTTCGCCTCCTATCGCGGGGTCCCATCGGCAAAACAAAGAAGACTTTCATTCAATAATTTTATATGTTTCTACAGATAAATTATTTAATTATTGAATGAAATATAATTTACACCAAATATACAACTGTTTATTAAGCTGTTCGAGCAAGTATTATTATAAAAAATGATCTTACTTGAATTTGTGTTAATTGTTGAGAAATGTTATCGTATAAAGACCTAGACTTTCACTTTAAAAAGCTAAAAAATACGATTTAAAAACATTTACAAACGCCAATTACATAATAGAAATGCATCATTTTGTACTTTGCATTGCCTTTTGCATTATTTTCTATTTTGCCTCAGTTGTTCTTGTAAAGTTTAATTAAATGTAAACTTCGTTTCGTTCTGTAAAAGACGTAATTAAAGTAAGCTTATTTTCTGCTCACCTTAACCAGTTGTCAAGTCTGTTTTTTGGTCTTGATTTGCCCGAAATCTCCAGATTATCGATTTCAATGAAAATTTCACTTTAACTTGATATTGTATAGAATTATCTGCGAGTTATCTTTGTTTATTTTTAAGGAAAAGAGATTCAAAGCCTAAGAATTTCGGCCTTGGAAAACTTTGTCGAAGAATTCTTCAAGAACAAAACTTGCCCCTGGGGGTGGTGGTGAGTTGTGTACAAAATTCCTAAGTGGGAGAGTATACTCGCGCAAAGAAAACAATGTAGTGCATTTCGATTCGATTTCACTGCATGATTTTTATTATGGGAGAAATTATCAAATCGAATAAAAAATAGTTGAAAATTTTTTCCCCGATCTTATTTTTACCTTTCAATTTCATTCAAATTGTTCTCCCTGTGACTTCCGTATCAGGAGCTCCGCTTTTAGGCAGTGCCTAAATATATATATTAACTTTTCTTTTTAAAAACCTATTACCTGATGCTGTGGAAGCGTTGGTGCGAAATTATGAGAATCAAAAATACTATAAACCTAAGACATTGTTGTCTTTGGCATTTTGTTTGCCATTGTTGGTGACGGCGGGCGTCTTTGCTCGATCTTTGTACCAGCCACTTATGTGACTAAGGCCACATATTTTCCCCTGGTATAAAAATGCTTTCATTTCGGGTTGTCCTTGACCGTAATAGCTACTTGATATTTCTTCTGAACTGAGCCGGACTCTAGTGGAAACAAGCCAGTGTAGGAGATATAATTCTAACTTTTTGGGTTTACCAAAAAAATTTGCAAAGTTTCAAGAGTAAACATGAATGCAAGGACGATTCGGAGAATTTGGTTATACGAGTGACTGTTAAGATAAAAACTGACAATTAGATTTGAATTAGTCATTCTGTAAGATGCTTCTTGCCATACCTTTGAGTGTCTTGAGTTATCCCATTTTTATCTACCATACATCTGAATTTCCCTTTTGTTAAGTGGACTCGGCATTGTCCACTAAGCAGTATTCCACATAAAAACCAACTACGAAGAAAGAAAAATCGGCCACGAAACTGAGACATCTCCAAGCTTATTGTATCAAGAATAAGGTTATCAGTGGAATGATCATGAGTGGAAACTGCAGCGCTATGTAGTAATCTCTTGGGTGGACACGTAATGTTAGCAGGTGAACGAATTACGTAGTTACACATCACACATTAATGGAAAACGTTATGATATCCAACAAACGAGAAAATTAAATGGTGAATGAAAATAATTTACAAGTGGAAAAAACATTACGGTAGGAGTTTTGACGAAATATCAGAGAAAGAATGTATTAGTACACGAAACGAAATTTCTGTTTTGATAATTCCCATTCACAAACAAGCCAGTTGTAGTAGTCGTAGACATGTGCTTTTTTTAAATTTAATTTTATTATATATATATTTTTTGTTTTGGTGCTTTTGTTTTAAGTGACTTTCATATTTTTTAAAGAGCGACAATAGGACAAAGGATAGCAGCAACTTTGGTTGGATACCAAGATTATATCTTTTGTTCAAGTCTACCAACCTGGGAGGGGGTACCCCATAGTTAGCTTATACTGGGATCTTCCGCTGGATAGGATTTGGGTTTTAATAGACAGTGTACATATTCCCATAATATATCATGTTAGATATATAGCATTCTCTAGCATTTTTAAGTCTTAGATACAGTATTCAATTTAGACTTTTTTTTTAAAATGATTTTTTTTTGGCGCTAAATTATTTTACAGCGTAACTTTGAAATGTTTAGGCCTTATACAGGGCATAGAATATCTCTTTGCATAGGGTTTATAAGGATACCCCCCTACCCCAAAGATGTGTACAAACTCTAAAGCCAGTGAGACGGCTAGTTTCTTTCGTTCATTGGAATTTCAGCGGTCGTACAAACCGTGTAAAATAAATGGATAAATGGGAATATTCAAAACGTATCAAATAAAAAGTATGGAAATTTTAGGTGGAATACTAAAAAAGCATAAAAACTTGAAATAGATGTAAACCAAATAAATGGAAACATAAGCTTAAGCTTAAGTTCCCGTTGATATCAGGTTATTAAAAAATAGTGCATCCAAGATATTTAATTCCCTTCCAAAAGACATAGAAACTGTACCACCTGAAATGATCAATTCAGCCTAAATAAAAAATACTTTGTGCTCAAAGCACGTAACAGATAGTTTTACAATCGCATTCCCCCATCATTTATTGTGAATTTATAGCGGAGCACCATAAAATGGTAAACCACCGAGTTGATTTTTCATGGCTTGGCTGACGTTACTTCCGTCCGTCCGTGCGTCCTTGCACACAACACAGGAATCCCACTTGATGTCAAAGCAAAACTACTCACGAATGCGGCACTCAAATGAACAGAAAAAAATTATAGACCAAAAACAATTTAAAAAAAGCTTTTATGTAGTCAAAGATGAATCAAGAAGTGTTCTTCAAGTATTATCTATTGTTTTTTTTAGCAAACAATCGTATATAAATTTTTTGACCAGCAATTTTCTCGGCGAATCGACAAATCAAAAACGTTCTCTCGAAACTCTCTATATTTCTATAGATAAACTGAATTTATTTCAATAATAACACAGGGAGCATATTACGACAACAAATATTATTCCTTTATTTAGCTTTGTAAAGCTATCGTATCTTTCTCGTTAACGAAAAATGCAGCTTTGTTCGCCTCCTATCGCGGGGTCCCATCGGCAAAGCAAAGAAGACTTTCATTCGATAATTGTATATGTTTCTACAGATAATTTATTCAATTATTGAATAAAATATAAATATACACCAAATATTTAACTGTTTATTAAGCTATTCGAGCATATATGATTATAAAAATGAGCTTAAATTTGTGTTGTTGAGAGATGCTATTGTATAGACCTAGACTTTAATATGAGAAAGCTAAAAAAGAAATTCATTTCTGACAAGAAATTCTTAAGTATCGGGAGCTGCGCTTTTAGACTGCCCAAATATATATATTATCCTTAGTACTATCATTATTATCTTTATTTACAATTTGCTTCAATTTTGCTTACAAAATCCTTAGTTTACCGAGTCCAATTCCATGGGCCTTGGCAAAACAAGAATATATTTACAATACGAGGTGTAATTAAGATAAAAAATAAAATAAAAAAATTTAAAGGGAAAATAAGAAATCAAGAATCAAGTAATCCTAAGAGTTTTTCTAATGATGTGTGCCGTTCCAAGGACAGCAATCATCTTTATGTCTGTGATAGAGATGTCCCCTTTTAAATGGTTGACATATTTTAGTTTCAATACCCCATATTTTTTATATTTCTATTTCTAGATCTTTGTACTTTGAGAGTTTTTCTACTTGTCTTAGGGGCACATTTCGTTCTGCTGGGATTGAAACGTCTATCAAGTAACATCGTTTCTCTACTTTGTTCTTCACTATAAAGCCGAGTCTATTAGCTGTGATGGTTCTGTCCGTATGTTCTTGCATGTCCCATAGGATCGTTGTCCATTACAGACAGTAAATCAATTGCTTGCACAGTTTCCATGTAACATATTTCCCAACTTTGTTGTGTCTTTCTATGTATTCCTTCTTTGCAAGAACAGGACATCCAGGTATGATGTGGTCGATAGTCCCGTCGTTATCACCGCAGATTCTGAGGGAGAATGGATGGAGGTACTCGGGATAGAATATTTTGCTGAATTTATGGTCTACCGTCTTTTGTTTTCCCTCTTTTCCCTTGCTTTTTGGTTTTACTTTTTAATGATAATTTCTCAATATATGCACTGAACAAGACAAACAAGAGCGAATCTTTAATATTTAATTACTATTCGCACGTGTGTTTTTATTAGAACCGAGTGAGACCAAGACAAACAAGAGCGAATCTTTAATATTTAATTATTATTCGCACGTGTGTTTTTATTAGAACCGAGTGAGAATAATGAGCGGTAATTAATTCCAAAACAACACCAACTGAAGATTTTTTAAAATGTTTATTAGGACGAAAATAGTTTTGCTTTGAACAAGATGAATTTTCTTGCCATTGAAAGCAAAATAGAAAAACGTAACAAAATCTTCCGATATCAAAAATACCTATAGATTTAAAATGATTCTAAGATGTATCATTATCGGAAAATATTTCGATTTTTGAATTGAAACGTGGCCCTCATGCTACTATTGACATGCGCTATACATTTTTTGAGCTGGTAGTTTACTGGTTGCGTGACCTAATAGTCCTGTCGTCCATTTAATCATAGTTAATAGAGGGGAATGGTTAGGAAACCTATTGTTATCTGTCTTTGTTCGCTTTTGATGTTGAACCGGTCTTGACCGTGCACAATGTTTGATTTTTGCTCGTCCGAAATTGCAAAATAAGTAAACATAAGCTTTGCCTATGGATTTATTGTAAGGAATATTCAAATATCTCTTATAAATCTTTAAGTATTTTGAACTAGCAGCCAAAAGAAATATTTTTGTCTGTTCACTCAGCCATTGCCAACGAGGTAAGACAATGGTAAAACAAAGGATTGTGCACGGTCACGCTTGAAAAAAGTGAACAAAGACATATAACAATAGGTTTCATAACCATTCCCCTCTATTAACTATGATTTAATAGTTAAATAATTATAACTTTCATAATTTGCGTCTTTAAATGATAAAACTTAATGTCCATACATAAGTTTTTATGTCGATGCAAGAATTTTGTGCATTTTTAAATGATACATTGCATTTAAAATTTGATCGTATTATTAGTATTAGTTCTGTCATTTCATCGTCTAACTAACATTATCGTTTGAGTGTGACACTCGAAGATTGATGTTTTCCTTTGTCAACAAGCATTACAACAACCCTCAATCAAATTAAAACAACATCTTTAAGGAAATCTTACAGTATTAAGGGATTAAAATGTTCTAATTCGGTCTAAAATCTCCCTCAAGAATTTTTTTAGTTCTTTCACTGATGGTCATTGAAATGCTTGTCGGCAAAAGAGACACCAAACTTTGTAGATCAAATCCAACGATAATGGAAGTAAACATTTTTACTTTTATCTTTACATTTAATTACATTCAAATTTATCTGTAAATATTTTTCAGCTTTTGCGTTTGGAACACCTGTGTTGTGGAAAATTTAGTTGGGTTCCCCGATGACACCGCATTGCCACCGCAAGGCAGAACAGAAACTATTCATGTCCATCTATCATGTGGATTCGAAGGAACCACTGTCAAATCATGTTTGCTAACGGTATCCTAAGGCAGTGTTGGACATCCTTTGTGTGTTCAGGAATGAAGAGGAAAATGTTTAACCGCTAACCGCAACCTGGTTAGCTCAGTTGGCAAGAGCGTTTGTCTGTTGTCTGTTGTGCGTCGGTCGGTTGTGGTTCAAGCCTCGGCCAGACCAACACTCAGGGTTTTAAAATAACTGATGAGAAGTTGCTGCCTTTGTAATAATATCTGCAAATGGTTAGACCTTCAAGTCTTCTCGGGCAATTACTTTAAACCGTAGGCATGACTCACTTCATACTAACCATCTCTCATGCTTGTAAATTGCATAAAGCAATCTGTCATTCACAACTCCATGTAAAGCGCCTTTGATTGTATCCACATATTAAGGGCGCTATATAAATCATAATCATTCATAAACTCCAGAACTCGTCAGCGTCATGTTGTGCAGGGTCAAAAACCCCATTTGAATTATTATGTATACGAGCTTAATGTTATCTGATTATTTGAATAAATAACCTGAAAAATATTTCCACATTTTGTACACGTGTTCCACAGTTTCGTATGGTAATCCTCTTGTGGACTAGCTGTTAACAGTAATTTGTGAACACAATTTGCATTTAAAATGATCAGTAAAAAACTAGAGAAAACTATAAGAAATAGAACGTAGATGCTATTCTAATTCTCTATTTGAGGTTTCCCTGCTTTGAGAAGTAATGGAAAATCCTTGTTTATTGCTGACGCAGCAAAACATGGAGACTGTCAGTCTGCATTCCTTTGTCCACTTGTCGGTGTTCTTTGATAATTTTATTTGTCATATGCAAAACGTTTCACTTCAGAAACGCGTATTTTATGTAGATGGCTATTAAAAGAAAATACCACCGTATTTCTAGAAGAATTGATGAAATACCATTTGCATTTGACTGAAGGAGCTAATCGAAAGCACGTGTCATTTTCCATTAATTCTTTGAGAACTAAGTTTGTATTTCTTATACTAATAATATATCAATTTAGTAATAATCAGACATGTAATAATTTAAATAAGGTCGCATTGAAATGAATCAATTTTGTCGAAAAAAACCTTTGAACATACGATTAACACAATACGATTTTACAGATCAGTTTTTTTAGCGGTGCAAGATAATTAGGTTTCGCCGGTTTTAAAAATACTTTTATCCAACTTGTGCCATGAATATCCACTTTTTTTTTTATTACTTTTTTTTTTGGGAACACCAAGATATCATCAAGATATCAAGCGATCTTGTAAGACTTCGAAAACGCATTACAGTCATAAAAATATATCCTACTATATTAATGTGTCAGGATTTTGATGTGTCGTATCCACATAAACCGAAAAATCAATGGCTCTTCCCTGGGCACCTGCCAAAACACTTAGTCATTCAGGGACAAGAGCAACAGATATCACGCAATTGTCGTATATTGTGTGGGTTGGATGTGGCGAGTTATTGTTTTGTTATTTATTTGCAGTTGAAAGACAATGCAATAAATCATATTTTTTAAATAAGGAAAATATAGGAAAAATGTGCTAATTGCATTGTTTAAATCGTGATTGGGTATATCATACATGACTTTCAAAAATGGCTGCTGCTAAATTGCATAAGCATTAAGAATCCATGTTTTTGGAGTGAAACGTGACCCTTTTAATTAAATCACTGAACTTGTTGATTTAGATAAGGCGTGCGATTTTCTACTTAAAGTAATAAAAACTGAATTATGAAAGTCGTCTATATTCACTGCCTCTTCTCTTCTGTTAAATAAAGAGTTAAAAGAGTAATTTAAATTCGCTACCAGCAATGACAAATAAAGAAACCCGCCATTGCATTTGAATCATTTGAAGACCAACAAAACCTCTACCTACCTTTGGCTCTTTTCCCTCTTCGTTTTTGCAGGCTTAAAATATCCTGTCTGGATTGAGTGTTGAATGTTTGGATATCGCGTATCTTTTTTGGATATCGCTCTCGGTGGTTTTCCAAACATTTGAATCGCACTCACCGCCACATCTACTAGAATTATTGAATTCTTTCTCACTAGTGGACTAGTTTTTTTCTTTTAGCGCTTCTTTAATCTTTTGTTCAATTCCAAAGTTATAACTACATGTTTTAAGGGAATTCTTGGGAAAATGGCAAATATCTGACAAAAGAAAAGGGAAATGAAAAAACGCAGACACACTTTGGTAGAACAACATACGTGTAATGAGATGCAAAAACAATTTTGATCCGTTTACGCTAACCAGAGGGAGAATAAACATCTCGCGTCGAACCATAGCGTTTGCAATCAATGCCCGATTTATCCAAAATGAATTATTTTTGTTCAAAAGTAAAATCGAATATGCAATATTTGAACTTTAAGCTGTTAGAAAATGTATACTTTATGGGGAAATTTATATAAACTAAACGCGCTATGAGCGTTCAAAAAACCCGTCCCGATTTTGTTCCGTGTATCCTTAAAAGAATTAAATTTGACTTCCGATATAAACATTCGCCATAGGTGGATTTCTTGCTTATCAAATTCACAAAGATGTATGACTTTTAAAACGTGTTCTACGGTGGCCCAGAGGGGACAACACACAATTAAGATCATCACACTGCAAACAGGAGAAATGTTACTGCAAACAAGAGAAATCTCACTTCAATTAAAAAACCTCAATCCAAACAAAGGAAATTCTCGCTGCAAACAAGAGAAACTGCAAACAAAAGAAATTCTCGCTGCAAACAAAAGAAATTCGCACTGCAAACCAAAGAAATTCGCACTGCAAACCAAAGAAATTCGCACTGCAAACCAAAGAAATTCGCACTGCAAACAAAAGAAATTCGCACTGCAAACAAAAGAAATTCGCACTGCAAACAAAAGACGAAAACCCTGCGCGCGCATGTCAGCGGTAGGGGATAGTGGGCTCGCCAAAGAATTCCCGCCAATTTTGTAGTCCAAAATGGTGTCCCAAAGTGAATGTAAGTCTCTCTAAAGACGAGCTACGAAGAACTCTACAGCAAGAGATTTCTCGTGCTTTTGCAAGCGGATTGAACGGTTTAAATATACCTAGACCTTCTCCAGAAAGAGAACGATATCCTTGTAGCAAAATCCTTTATGAAAATAGTACTCAATTAACTCCCTTTCTGAACCATGAGGCAATTCTTCGTGATTGTGAGCCGCCATTTTGTTTCGTAGAACTTTGGCGAGCCCATTATCCCCTACGGCTAACATGCGCGCGCATGGTTTTCGTCTTTTGTTTGCAGTGCGAATTTCTTTTGTTTGCAGCGAGAATTTCTTTTGTTTGCAGTTTCTTTTGTTTGCAGCGAGAATTTCCTTTGTTTGGATTCAGGTTCTTAATTGAAGTGAGATTTCTCTTGTTTGCAGTGAGATTTCTCTTGTTTGCAGTGTGATGCTCTTAATTGTGTGTTGTCCCCTCTGGGCCACCGTAGTGTTCGATCCTTGTGAGCCTCAAAAATATTGTAGATTGTGTCACTGTAATTTCAATGTCAAATTTGGTATATAATGGTAATTGAACTGAGTGGAGTGCAATTTAGTCTGAAATCAAATGCGCGATTACAAATTCGATTTGTAATTGCAAGTTTGATTTCAGATTAAAATTGCACGACACGAAGTTCAATTACCACTTTATTATATCCATTTCGAAATCTTTTTTTGAAAAAGACGTTATTTCCATTTAAACCGACATGACTTACAATCTACAGGGTCGATTCAAACATGCTGTCAAGTAAACTTGTTTATACTGATCGAGCAACGATTCTCATTTTGAAAACCAACACTTTCAATCCAAAACTAAAATGAATTTATATAGGACCAAAAGGCATTACATGTATTAATCATTTACTTACATTAAATAGCAAGACAATCCTGCTCAAAAGGGTTGTAATGAACTGGCTGTCCATACAACCAATGCTCACTGCTTGTTTTTGTTTTTTTTTTGTTCAACATGTTATGATCACACTTGTGCCGAGAAAACAGCAAAAATCAAAGGTTGTTTATTCCTTTGGTTGTCCTTAAGAAGTCACGTAGCTCGGCAAAAATCTTCTTCTTAAGAAAATCTTCTTTTAATGACTGTATTTTCGATGTGTTTTATGCTCTAAAGATTGAAAAGGAAACCACTTTCCACGATCAATCGCCAAGAAGTCACATTCAAAAGATGCCCATTGTATTTTCCCCACTGCTTTTCGCTGTAATATCTTCACCTTAATTAAACAGTTACTTTACAAAGATGCTTTTGACAATTGTAAGTGCTCGGTTGGTCTTTTTAAGTCCTTTTTACGGCTTCTTAAGGTTTTTAACGACTTTTTACGGTAGAATCGTTCTTCAGAAAAGATTTTTTGAGACGTGGCTGGTTTTTTTTTTCGCAAGAAGCGGCGCTCAACACTCAAATGGATTCCTTAATGCAATTGGCTAGAAAATGACATGTCTGTCTTCTGATTGGGTTATATCAGATGATGTGCAGAATCGTGCACTTTAGAGCTCACAATCGTGCAACTTAGGCTGAAATCACGACTGCAGGGAACCAATGAGATTGCAGGATTTGGTAGTGATTTCAAAACTGATGTAATAAATCTGGAAAGAAGGCGTCCTTGTCATCTGAAAATTTATTCAGACCATCTCAACGTAAATATTCTTTTGGCGTTTTTTTGGCAGATATATGTAGAGAGGTCGGAATTTGCATAGAGAAATCGGATTGCAAACAATCTGACAAAGTGTGTGATCCTCGTGGAAGGAAAATTAGGATCTTGGTAACCTTTTACCGATTTGTTAAACGTGCTACTGTGAAAACTCCCGAAAACTAGCTGTCTCACAGCATCTTTCTGTTGTGGTTTTAGTTTTATTTTAAGTTCGCTAGTGATTCCTGTTAAAACTTGATCGCATATTTCTTCACTGTTTAAAAAGAGATATATCAATTTTTTTCCCATCTAATTTTTAAAATTTCAATTCTCCATCACATGGCACATCTTAAGCCAATGGTCCTCACTTATGGGGTATTAGAATCACATTACTTTTCAAATGCAGTGGGTTCGATAAATGCCACCATACATCGCATGATAAAGAACTGGTACGAGAAAAGTACGAATTAAGCACATTTGGTCCTTGAAAATCAGGTTTTGCGCAAAGTGATTTTATCCAATTAATACTCGAGTACGCTGCGCCCGTCTAGTCATTATTGCCTGTCTATCTGTCCAACCTTGTTGAGTCTATCCAGGGTAAGGCGCTGCACATTATTTTCCTTGACACCAGCCTTAGGGATGCCCTAACGTTATCCGGCCTTAAACTCCTTAGAAGCCCGGCAAGCAGACATTTGCAACCATTTATTAGTAATGTTTAAAATGTTAAGTTTTTTGGCTGAAATCTTCCTCACACTTTCATTTTGGCTTTCAGTACGAGTATGTCAACCATTCTGCTGATTTTCAACATCTTTGATTGCTTTGGTGGTCTTATACTGCGTTTCCAGAGTCAATTTTGAATTCACTTTGAGCTTTTCTGAACGATTTTCTGATCTCCGATGGTATCACTCCCTAAAATTCTTGAAGACCATTATCCATATTCTTTAAGATAAAATCTGTAACATCCAATAGGCACGTGGCGGTAGAATGAGTAGGTCTGAAACCCGATTGACAGGAAGACAACAGATTGTTAGTAGACAGGTACTGATATAGCTGTTAATGAACTGCTCGCTCAAAAATCTTCATGACCACTGGTAAGAGTGATATAGGCCTAAACTTATTAGGATCAGACATTTTTCCACCCTTATGTAAAGGGATAACAGTGGCTGACTTCCAAGAACTTGGAATATTGGAGATGCGCAGGGACAGATTAAAAAATATGCGTTAACGGTGCAGCAATAACATAAGCGCCAGTTTTCAAGAATCGTATATGGATATCCTTCGTACCAGATGACTAAAAAGTCGACAGTAATATTTGTAAAATTGAAGACACTTGTACAATTTGACAGGGAATAGACAGATCTACCAGTGCTAGGTTAACTTAGCAAAATAGATGTAAAACGTTGAGCTACCGAAGTGAAAAATGTATTAAATATATTTGCAATTCCTTGATTTTCCATAGAACTAGATCTTTGAAATGATAATTTCTGAATAGACACGTTTTTCTTTTTAGGTATTAGCCTCTTGATTGTTGACCAAAATTTACTGGTATCGTTAACATTTTCTGATAGTAAATTATTATAATAATCTCGCTTAGCCACCTCTATCAGCCTAGTAACATCATTCCTCAACCGTTTATACGCGTTCCAGTTGCACTCAAGGTTGTTCTTAACGGCTTTGCGTTTCATGGTATCACGAGCTTTGATAGCCTGTTGAATCTCGGTTGTCATCCATGGGGGCTGAGAACCACGCACACGCATAGTGCTACACGGTGCATGCTGATTTCCAACATCTTTAAGCAATTCTTCCATTGCAAACCAAGCATTATCAGGAGACTCAAACAAATAGATCGAGTCCCAGGGTAAACTTTGTAAGTCATTGGTAAACGATGATGGATCAAAATTTTGGTTTAGTCCTAGGAACTTTACAGGATCTGTTACAGGAAATCATAATATGATCCGACATTGACAGTTTCAAAACACCTGATTCTGTAACACGATGAGCAGAATTGGTGAAAATCATGTCAATCAGACTTGATGATGTGAGTGTAACACGCGTATCTTCTTTTATTAATTGCTCCAAACCAATGTCATTCATTAATTTTACAAACTCTTTACCCTTGGATGAATTAATTGGGCAATTAAAGTCGCCCAAAAGGTATATTTCAGAATTTAGCATCTAAGCATTGGCCATTGCTTAATTAGACTTATATTTCATCTGAATAAACTACTACTGTATCGTATTGCATTGCATCGCATTGTAAGGTTTATTCAAAGGGAAAAGGATTGCAGATAAACCTGAAACAGAAGGCAATTATTTTACTTCCCTTAAAAAAAACACGTTTTAAGATATGCAAATACTTCTATTGAAACATAAAACAGCATTTTATTTTGAGGTTATAGTATAAGTTCTCTCATCAATGTTTCAAAAATAAAATTCTCATACACTTATATTTATTTATCCCATTAATTTATAAAACCATCAATGTTTTACTCTACTCTGACGAATGTGGAGCTAATTTGTAAAACGAAAAAAAATAAAAACATTAAACTTAGCGCTTCAGTGACTATATTCCTTGTAGTCTACAAACATGATTGCATGCTAATTATCATGCTCTTTTAAGTAAAAATGTATTGGCAGAAGTAGAAAGAAAAAGAGTTACAGAAGATGTAGTCGACAACAGTCAGAAAGATTTATCAAACAGAAAGATTTAAAAAGGATAAGGAATCCTACAAAGCTCAAGCAAGATAATTCTGAACAGTGTGAGGCTCGTAATGCACAAAGATCTATTCAGAGTGGCAAAAAGGAAACTTTCGATGCCTCTAGCAATATCTATGGGGAAACCAATGAAGGAAAGGAAGCCACACTGGATGGTATTCAGCATTAGTTGGTGCTGCATAAATAAGAAGGCCTACTTTTATTATAGGTCCATCGTTGTCTAATCAGTGCTGCCTAATGCTACTTAATGCCGCCAGAAGTACATAACTAGAAGTGTCCATCTCGATACTAGGGCCTGTCAACATCAGTTGTATGAGTGAGCTATTTTTAGCCTGCGTGCGTTACATCAGATGATGATAGCGTCGACCTAAGCGTGCGCAGATTGCCTTATTTTCATGTTGAAAACACATTTTGCTCAAAGTTTGCAGTATTTTTTCACTACACTATACACCTAAACGATTTCAGCACTAATACAAACTTCCTGTACTGTACTGTATGTTTTGTATAGTGCGACTATACTGTACTGTACTAATTTACTGTATTCAATGGTACTGTATATACAGTACTACGTACTTTAAGGTACTGTACTACATTTACTACACTGCACTGTATTGTATGTACTGTACAAATGTACTTTATCATACTGTACTGTACTCTACCACTATACTGTAATTACTACACTGTACGTACTGTACTACCATAGCACAGACTGTTTCAGGTTACTCTTCTGTTTTTGGGATTCTGTGGAAGGGGATTCCCTTTTATGAGATAGGAAACTGAAAAAGAAAAGAAAAGGAGTTGAGGAATTTGACTAATTCTTGCAAACAGAGTGTGCACTATTGCCAACTAGTAGCAATGACTGAAAGACTCTGGACTAAGGTTTACTGTGCTTGACTAGGAAAGGAATGTAAGACATACAGATCACTGTATTTTCAATGCTAGATTCATTTGGGATTAACTCAGGGCCTTTTGTCGAGGCTCGGATTTGGAGGCATGGCATGGAATTTGTTGACTTGTAATACTAGAGTATGGTGACATCCACAGTAAAAAGTTAAAAATTATGACATGAAACATTCCTTATTCCCATTGACTGGTCAAATAGAAAACATAAGAATTGAGCCACCACGGTTATTTGATAAGTTTATGTGACTTTGCATGGTGATGTGTTGATTCCATGCTTTAACACAAGTTTGGGGGACTATGTCCATCCCTACACCTTTGCTAATGTTACAAGTGATTAATGGAGTGACATTGCACTTAAACTATAAAATTGTTAATACCTAGATTGTGCTAAAAAAGGTCTTTGCACTATCTTGTACCATTTACGTTTCACAGAATTCACATTTCAATGGTATATTTGACTTGACTTACATATCAACAGACCATATAAATCCATTTAAATAATTTTTTGTAGCTATTTAAATTGCTATTGATATCCTATTTTCTATAAACAAACACTGACAAATATACAACATATGGTAGAGTGACCACAGTAAATCCGTGAAACATTATATACTAAATAGTACAAAATAGTGTTAGTTAAACAATAGAAAACATTGGAATTTGCATTAAAATGTATTTATTTTTTTCATGCTTTCTAGTTAAAATTTCGAAATGAATATACAGTGCTCCGTTGCATGAGCTTCTTTACTGGACGCAGAGATCTCACTATGTTTGGAGTTAAAATTGGCTAAGGGGAAACCCCCAAAGCCAGTTTATTCAATATAAAATCTACGTTTAACTTTTCATATGACAATATTAAAAGCGATGAAATTCAGCCCCAGTGAGGGTGAGGGCATAACACGAGTTATAAAACAAGAGGACAGGTATGGGGAGGAGGTGGGAATTTCGACTACGAAGAAGTAAGTGTGCTCACAAGGGCTAAAATGTGGTTGAACCCTGGGAGTATGCGATTATATGACCAACTTCATACGCATGTCAATCCTCGATAGATAAACCTTATTAGGCAATAGTGAACACTAAATTGCACCTCGCAATAATGTAACGCACGCTACTGATTTGTTTACAATACACTTTGTTAACTAGTTAATCTTTTACAAAGTTTTTTATTATATGATTAAGTGACTCGATACCTCAGTCAATCAATCTATGACACGTGCTTTTTCAGTAGTATCATATAGCTTTCTCGACGCTAACTACACCGTATTATCAGTCTTCAATCTATCAAAATTCTACCTTCTTTCTCAATCTTTATCCTATCCACGTACATCAAAGTAAGTGAATTTATTGATCTTGTAATAGCTAGCATAATTGATCTTAAATTAATGTTGTGTTTTAACCTGTATTTCAGTTCGAACCAGTTTCTCAGTTTCTTAAGATTGTAACAATATCTACCGTCAATAAATCTACTCTAGTCACTGTAACTGCGTTCGAATGGTGTACTCTATGGTTATCTACTAAAGGCTATCTTCTATCAGTGGTTGTAGACTACATTTAGTTCGAATTTGGTACGTAAAGCTGTGTTATTTACGACTGTACATTGCTGTATAACTTCTACTTCGCCGTACTTGATTTCGTTGGAATGATCGGAATGCGCTATGGTTCAAAGGAACATTGATAACCGCATGGTCAAAGGAATGATCGGAATTCAATAATCTGCCAATCCAATAATGGAAGAACTGCGACAACTGAAACGAGCTAGGAGCGCCACCAAAGGGCTTATTACAAAAACACAAAATGAAATCAAAGAAATGCTACTCAGCGTCGACAATTTAGAATCCATAAAATTGAAAATTCCCGAACTGGATGACGCGATGGACAATTTTCGAACTGCTCACGAAACTTACCACGCCAATCTGTCTGACGAATGCGATATAGAAGAATCCCATGAATACTTCGAAGCAGAGATGACAAGAGTTTGCGATTTAAAACGAAGAATAGACTCTATAGCCACAGCATCAGAGTTGGAGAAGAAGTCATGCGATCCAAAGGTCGATGACGACAACGCCAGTGTCACGTCTCATCGCAGCTCACGTTCGTCAAGGTCAAATATCGCCGCACGAAAGGCAGCGTTGAAAGTTCAAGTGACGCTTCTTAAAAAACGACAAGCACTTCAAGAAGAAGAACTGCGTTTGAAACAGAAAATGGAACAATTGGAACTGGAAACAGAAATAGCAAAGGCCACCGCCGAAGAAAATGCCCACGAAGGTGAGAGCAGTTACGAGACAGTTTCCAATGAATCGAGCGGCGAAGAAACAGACGAGGACAGTACGGAAGAAAACGGAGATTTTAAAAGGTCTAAGACACCATTAACACCACCACCGATGCTCAACTTACCAGCCGACCTTAAAATATCAATCAACGAGAAGAAGACAGAGGACTTGAAGAAGGACATCAAGATAAAATCGGAAAACGAAGAAGCTATTCTTAGCGCGATGGCGGCCCAGAGAATGCAAGCTCAACAAATAGAGAGCCTACTGGTTCAGCAACAGCGACACACCCTTGCCTTGATGCTGCCTCAGCCTGAGGAACCAACCTTTGACGGAAATCCGATAGAATATTCAGCTTCGTCCGAGCCTTTGAGAATATCATCGAGTCCAAAACGGAGAGCGACAATGCAAGATTGTACTATCTTGTACAATATACAGCTGGAGACGTACAGGAGCTGATGCGGAGTTGTCTTTCAATGCCCCCGCAGAAGGCTATCGCGAAGCCCGAAAACGTCTTAAGCAAAGATACGGCCAAAGCTACAAAATAGCAGCATCGTATGTTGGTAGACTAACCGAAGGCAACCCGATAAAGACCGAATCTGGCGAAGCACTGCGTAAGTTCTCAACCCTTCTCACGAGCTGCAGGAACACCCTAAGAGAGATTGGATTTTCGAGTAAAATAGAAAACCCGGACACGCTGAAGCGCATTGTGGACAAGCTGCCATACGGGTTACGCCTGAAGTGGCGCGACATCGCAGATAGGATCACCGAAAGGGACGGAAGAGAAATTACCATTGACGATGTAGCCGCATTCGTGGAGGATCGCGCGAGAATTGCAGCCCATCCAATATTCGGTGACATGTCAAACAACAGCAACCTGAATACAAACAAGCCAAGAAGTTACAACGAACGAAACACTAGGAGAACAATGTCGTTTGCAACTCAAGTCGACGCGAGAACATCTCCAAACAGCAATAACAAGAACAGCGAATGTCTCAATACTACGACGTCTCGGAGACTTCCAGAATGCCCGTCATGCAGCAATAATCACTGGCTTTCTCAGTGCTCCGACTTCAGAGGAATGAGCTTAGAAGAAAGACACAAACTTGTTCGCAACAAGAGATTGTGTGACAACTGTCTTACCAATGGTCACGTAGCTAATTCTTGTTCAAAGGCAAGCTTTTGCAAGGTGGATGGATGCACACAAAAACATTCAACCTTTCTTCACCCAAAGTCGAGTACAGCTAAAGAATCCAAACAAGATGGCGAGGCAACAAGCAGTGATTCGAAACAAACCACCAACCAAAGTTCCTCCCAGGTTCGAAACGGCTATGTCAAGAGTCACCCAACAGTCCCGACCCGGAAGATAATAGCCTTGCCTATAGTTCCTGTGAAGGTCAAGGCAAGAGACTCCAACAAGGTAGTACAAACGTACGCGTTCCTGGATGGGGGATCAAATACCACCTTTTGCACAGAAAGACTCAAACACATGCTCAATGCCCAAGGAAAGGAAACCACTTTATCTATCACGACGATAGAGAAGGTCAACAGCAAAACTGAGACAACAGTTCTTGGCCTAGAGGTATCAGCCCTGGATGGTACTGGCCATCTAGAAATTCCTACCGTATTCTCCATTGCGAATCTTCCTGTCTCGACAGAAAGTATGGCTAGTCAAGTAGATGTAAACAGTTGGCAACACTTCAAAGGTCTTAGTATACCAAGCATCAATGCAGAGGTCGACTTACTGATTGGCAGCGACGTTCCCAGAGCCCTGCAACCGGAGGAAATCAGAGCAGGATTAGAAGGAGAACCATACGCAATGAAGACCATTCTAGGATGGGCGGTTGTCGGACCACTGAAAAATGGAGCCCACGAATTCCACATGTCGAACTTTGTTCAATCTGAAGCAAATCTCGAACATCAATTTAAGAGTTTCTGCAATATGGAGTTCAACGACTCACAATACGACAACAAGAGAACTATGTCAATGGAAGACAGGCGAGCTCTAAAGATCATGGAGGAAACTATTTGTCGTAAAGATGGGCATTACGAGTTGGCGCTGCCTTGGAAGAATGACGCGCCCTCTCTTGAAAACAACAGATGCCTTGCTATGCACCGTCTTCTGCTCCTGAAGAAACGACTCGGGAAGGACCCCAAGCTACACGAGATGTATTCAAGATTCATCGACAATCTGCTCGAGAAAGACTACGCCAGAAAGGTCACTGACTGTTACGTCGCCACGAATGTTACCTGGTATCTGCCTCACCACCCTGTGTTCCATCCAAAAAAACCCGACAAGGTCCGCGTCGTATATGACTGCTCAGCTAAGCATAAAGGCAAAGCATTGAACGATGAGCTTCTACAGGGGCCGGATCTTAACAACTCTCTGATTGGGGTGCTTACGAGATTCCGCGAGGAACCAATTGCCCTCATGTCAGACATTGAATCAATGTTCTATCAGGTACGAGTACCGGAAGGAGATCGTGACGCTCTACGATTTCTATGGTTTAAGGATGGAGATCTCGAAGGTGAAATAGAAGAGTTCCAGATGAATGTCCATCTGTTCGGAGGAACTTCATCGCCTAGTTGCGCAACGTTTGCTCTACGCAAGACAGCTGACGACTACTCAGGAGAATTCAGTACACAGGCAATCGAGACAGTTAAGAGAAATTTCTACGTCGACGATTGCCTCAAGTCAGTGGCTACCGAGAAAGCTGCAGTTCATCTCGCTAAAGAGCTGCGTGATCTATTGGCAAAGGGAGGCTTTCGTTTGACAAAGTGGATGTCAAACTCCGCTGCGGTTCTCTCGACAATCCCAGAACAGGAAAGAGCGCCTTCTACGAAGACTCTGGACTTCGATTCTACATGCATTGAGAGAGCTCTTGGCGTTCAGTGGAAAGTCTCATCCGACACCTTTGGATTCGCTATCGTTATCAAGGACAGACCCGCCACCAGACGAGGTATACTTTCGGTAGTCAGTTCGATTTACGACCCGCTGGGATTCGTTGCTCCATATACGCTACCGGCTAAGCTGCTGCTCCAAGACCTGTGCCGCCAAAGACTAGGGTGGGATGATCCTATGACAGAGGCAGACCTTCAACGCTGGCAGAGCTGGTTGCAAGATTTACCACATCTGGAAAGCTTAGCTATCCGTCGTTGCTTCAAACCAGACGGATTCGGTGAAGTCTCATCAAGCCAATTGCACCACTTCTCTGACGCTTCTCAACTAGGCTATGGAGCAGTAACATACCTCAGACTAGTCAATCGAGAAGGGAGAATTCACTGTTCTTTCGTCAATGGCAAGTCGAGGCTAGCACCCCTCAAACCAGTTACCATACCGAGGTTGGAGTTGTCTGCGGCTGTTCTCTCCACTAGACTCGATCAGATGTCTCTCAAAGAGCTTTCCATCCCAGTGCTAAAAGATTCGAGATTTTGGACCGACAGCACATGCGTACTTGCATACATCGAGAATGAGGACAAACGATTCCATACGTTTGTAGCAAACAGAGTGACTGCAATACGCGAGAAGTCAACAAGGACTCAATGGTCGTATGTCGACACAAGGTCCAACCCTGCAGACGATGCGTCAAGAGGTTTGTCGCCTAAAGCGGCCTTAGGAGATAACCGCTGGCTGAATGGTCCAGGCTTCCTTTGGAATTCAGAAGAGAACTGGCCTCGACGTCCTGCTGTGAAACTGGAAGATAACGACCCAGAAGTGAAGAGGGAAGCAGTAGTCAACGTTATCTCCATAGCGGAAATGAACGGGGATATGGTAAAGCGCTTCGAACGGTTCTCCAGTTGGACCCGCCTGCGCAAGTCCGTTGCCTGAATGTTGCGGTTGAAGTCAAATCTCCGTAACCTGTGCCGCAAGCGTCGGGCTCAAGAGACTGTCAACACTTCGAACAAGCTGGATCCGATAACAGTGGACGAGATGAATGCGGCAGAAAAGGAAATCCTCAAGTTAGTGCAGAAGTCGGCCTTTCCCGAAGAGGTTGTCGCTCTATCTTCACGTAATTCCACATTGTTGCAGTCAAGTTCTATCTACAACCTCAGTCCTCAGCTGATCGATGGCCTGATATGTGTAGGAGGTCGTCTCGCGAACGCACCGATAGACGAAGATCACAAGCACCAAATTATTCTCCCTAGCAAGCAGCATGTCACCGAGCTGTTGATTAGACACCACCACGTTACTAATGGTCACTGTGGCGCAGAGCATGTTTTATCTCATCTAAGACAAAGATACTGGATTGTCAAGGCCCGAGCAGCGGTGCGCCGTGCCATCGGTACATGCTTCTTTTGCAGAAAGAATCACGGCAAACCACAGCAGCAAAAAATGGCGGACCTGCCAAGAGACCGCGTGACTCCGGATAATCCACCGTTCACATCCGTCGGGATTGACTTCTTTGGACCGTTCTTGGTACGTCGTGGAAGAACAACAGTAAAGAGATACGGCGTGATCTTCACTTGTCTTACCGTACGAGCTGTTCATATAGAAATTTCACACAGCCTAGATACAGATTCCTTTATAAACACGCTAAGGCGATTTATCGCAAGAAGAGGCCCACCTAAAGAAATTAGGACGGATAATGGGACGAACTTCGTCGGTGGCGAAAGGGAACTTCGCGAATCGATCCAATCATTGAATCAGCAAGCCATCCACGACGCGCTTCTAGCAAAGAATGTAAAGTGGACATTCAATCCACCTTCAGGCTCGCACCATGGCGGTGTGTGGGAGCGATGTATCAGATCGACCAGAAAGATTCTCCAAGGACTTTTAAAACAACAAACCATCTGCGACGAAACGTTATCCACCCTGATGTGCGAAGTAGAAATGATCATGAACAGCCGCCCACTTACAAAGGTTTCTGAAGACCCGCGAGACCTTGAAGCTCTGACTCCCAACCATCTGCTACTGCTACGTCCAGGTTCGACCATTCCCCCAGGTATTTTTGCAAAGGAAGACGTCTACAGTCGGCGAAGGTGGCGACAGGTGCAGTACCTAGCCGACGTTTTTTTGGAGGAGGTGAGTGAAAGAGTACCTGCCCAGTCTACAAGCCCGCCAAAAGTGGATCAAAAAGCAACGGAATCTGCAACCCAACGACGTCGTGATGATCGTTGATGATACCACACAGCGATTTTCATGGCCACTAGGCAGAGTACTAGAAGTTTACCAGAATAGTGTGGATGGCTTAGTACGGTCCGCTAAAATAAGGACGAAGACATCGACGCTTGTACGTCCAGTCAGTAAGATTGTACTTCTGGAGGAAGCAGATGTTGCAGCCTAAACAAAGGACTCTACGATATACTATTGTGCAATGCACGAGGGACACTAACTTTGAACTCTTAGTTTATTACATACCATTTACGATTATTATTGTTACCGTTCAGTTTTCTTGTCCTCCGGCCTTTATCCTTATAGTTTATTGTAAAGGCAGTACTTAGCGCCTTTAAGGGGCCGGAATGTTAACTAGTTAATCTTTTACAAAGTTTTTTATTATATGATTAAGTGACTCGATACCTCAGTCAATCAATCTATGACACGTACTTTTTCAGTAGTATCATATAGCTTTCTCGACGCTAACTACACCGTATTATCAGTCTTCAATCTATCAAAATTCTACCTTCTTTCTCAATCTTTATCCTATCCACGTACATCAAAGTAAGTGAATTTATTGATCTTGTAATAGCTAGCATAATTGATCTTAAATTAATGTTGTGTTTTAACCTGTATTTCAGTTCGAACCAGTTTCTCAGTTTCTTAAGATTGTAACAATATCTACCGTCAATAAATCTACTCTAGTCACTGTAACTGCGTTCGAATGGTGTACTCTATGGTTATCTACTAAAGGCTATCTTCTATCAGTGGTTGTAGACTACACACTTAGTAAAATTACTGACTACTGGTAAAAAGAAAAGATGCATAATAGTCATGTTAATTAATAATTAAACCTCAAGGTCAAGTGGACTACGTATTGATAGTCAAGCAAGAAAACATAAAATCTCTATTTGGTTCAAATATCTTATTTAGCATTACTAAGTTTCACGGATTTACTCTGGTCACTCTATAAACTCAATGCAATTAAAGTGGCTTATTATAATTGCCTTTCTATTGTCTGCGAAAAAACAAGATATCATATTATACATATACATATATATTGGTATATACATATCAACAGACAATTATAAGTCACCATTGCTATTAAATCTCTAGCATCAGAAGGAGCAAGTTCAAGAGTTGTTCAAGTGAAAAACTGTAGTCTTTGATGGTACTCTTTTAATCTAATTCACATACTGATATAAAAGTTTTCTGCTATGAGAGCTTCGATAGCATGTTGTTAATGGCATGGAGTACTGAAAAATTATCGATTTGCCAAATAGCATTCATGGTCGAAGTATAACTTTCAAATCAATGTAATTAACCTATTGTAAAATATGTATCGTACATTCTCCCCAAAGTAGACAATTCAGACAACATTAAAAATGTTGAAGGATTTACATAATTTACATAATGTTTGTCAAATCTGCAAGAGAAGTCTGACCAATTGCGACGAGCAGGCGACGTTATATAATTTGCAGTTTGTTTACAAAATTATGATCTTCAATGGCTTTTGTTTCTTTGTTTTGTATTATGTAAGTCATGATTGTGGGGAGACTTCAAATATTGTAACATTTTCAAGCGCAAAGTGGACTGAATTCATGATCGTCAGCACGCATAAAGCTTTGACGATTTGCTCGAGTCATAACAACAACAGTCAGTCCATTAGGGTTAGGGTAAAAAATACACGTAAAATGCACAAAAAATTATTCAGTTCAGTGTCTTAGAAGAAATCTGTTAGTTCAAGATTTTCTGAAGTGGTACTCAACTCAGTATCTTTACTTTACATGTAATCTTCTACAATACAGGTACCACCTCGACGTCCAGCAACTTGTAATTCGTTCGATGTGCTTTTCCTGAGGAGACTTCGAAGTCAAACCCGAAACACATACATTTCTTATAAAAGTTTAAAATGCCAAAAATGTCTCGAATGCAATCGAATGCTATAAATAAATCACGAATCCTCAGAAATTAGACCTTCGCAAGATCGCTAAAACTTTGAGGACATTTTTGATTGTTCGTTTCTTCCGATGCCAACTTGTGTCATGCCGAACTTTGGTTTGTAATCCTAAGGTCATGCCCCTTCGGGCCTGACCAACAATACAAGGGTGCTCGCGCAAACCTGAGATAATTTGTCTATATGGCGAATACAAATTGAAGCGAAAAAGAAAAGAAATGTGTTGTGATGATGCCGATCTCTATTCAGGATTAACCGAGCAATTGAACAATCAAACAGCGTTTGGCAAACTTGTGGATACTTGTTGCACTTTTTGGAGATTGGGCTCCCTGTGATGAATTAATTGTCTTAAATTACGAAAGACGGCTTCGACTTCGATGGAGTCAATTGAGTTGAGTATAGAGCAAAAATTGGAAGATCTAATTGCAAACGCTTTCTCTGTTTTCAATTTAAAAGGTGGGCTGTGTGTTTTATTCCAGGAATCAATCGAACTCAAAACTGAATATACAACATAATCAGCCGTTTAGGAAAAGCGTTGAGTTATGAGTTAGCTTGATTTATATTACTATTTTCTATCTTGACCTTTAAGGGTCACGGGTCCTAATTTTTTATAGCATGAAACTATTTATTTACACTGTGAACTAAGCGAATATTTTATAGAAATTCGTTTAGAAATGCTATTTATTTTGTCTCCATCCAAGTCTGTAAAGTACTGATTATTTATTGGAGCGAATTCTCGTTAGACCTTCGCACATTTCAACATTCAAGAACATTATTGCTTCAGCTGTTTGTAATGTGCAGCGATCAAACTACTTTTTATTCAGAACGGCTTATTTGAATGACAAAACTGGCAGAACTTCCCTCAAAAATCAAATGGAATTGTTCTTCCAAACTTCAGTGTATTCAAATTATTTGACCAAGAATATTAAATCATTTTCAAACAAAAGTTGCAATCATTCTCAGTTACCACGTTAGGTGATACTACAGCAGAGGACGCAAAACCACTATTTTCAATGATGTCCAATTACCTTTCGACGTTGGTGGAACACCCATACCTTTTTTCCCTGCGTTTTGGGTCGTAGTGCCATACAAGAATTCCTGTTGCACTTGTGGAAATTCAAGAGAAATTGAAGAGGATTCATTTCACTCACTTGCTGTGGAGCTCCCGAGAAAAGGAATGACATCTTCAGTAAGAGACTTTCTCTTTGAAAATTTCAAGGAAGAAGTTCTTATCGATGACAACAAATTGAAATGTGAGACGCCGTCAAAAAACTTGTCAAACATGACAGGGCTTTTTTAAAAACCTGCCGCCAGAACTTTGTGTTACGTGATACATACTCTATATACCGATGATAATTAACTTGTCTGTCCACACTATATGTTGTGTAACACATGATTTAACGCGCTGCAGTTGAAATACCTGATTCATTTAATAAAGAGTGCTCATGATCAAACATTGAAAGCTAGTTGGTTTACAACACACTTTGACGTTTGGTTCAGATCATTATGTTGCCCTACAAATTCTCCCTGACAGTGATACTATAACACATATTGATGACGAAAAGGTCGAACGCTTCAATCAAAGAAAGGCCAAATGGTAGTTTGTAACCATTTTTTAAGTAATTGAAGTGTTAATGTTCTGGCCTTTTGTAGTGCATTTCAGTTCGTACGGCAGCTGCTATGTATGGGTTACCTTCAGGTTTTTTCCTTTGAATTTAGAGAAGCTTGATCTGATTTTAATTTAATTTTCATGCTATCAGGCCAAAAGTGGTTTTCAAAGATGCTACTTGTCAAGGGAATGCATCAAGGGAAATGGTCCAACTAGAGAAACAAATTGAGCGGATTACATTATTGCAATATTAGGGACTGATTTCAAATTCGCTGAATATTAATCATCCCCAGACCGACTGACATTGGTTTTTAATTTAAATATTCTTGCACCTCATTGATGTTAAAACCCATCGTACTGGAATGTGGGAATACGTTTTGCGACGCATGGGTCGATAGGCTGAAAGATTGCCCACTAGAAAGACATAAATGCCCTTGGTGCAGAAGGCCCCGGTCCGCGGCATTCGCCAATGTGTCCCTGGCTATGCTGGTGTCATCACTGTCTGCCAGGTGCCTTAATGAAGGATGTTCGTGGGCGGGAAGAGTGGATGGACACGACTTCCATTAAACCCAATGTCAGTTTAGGTTGGCAAACTGTAAGTTTTGTATTGTTGGCTGGCAGGTAAAAGTGCAGAAAATGAAGGCAGCAAGGCATGTGCAAGATTTCCCTTAAGCATGTTTAGGCTTGGCATTTGCTCCAAAAAATCTATATCTTTAGAACTTCATATTTTGTGATGTAGTTTATGAAAGGTTACAAGATTTGGTACATTCATTAAACACTACTTCGGGAATATTTATCTTAATGATCATGTGACATGTTATGCTTTTTCTTAGTGGTCGCTAAAAAAATTAAAATGGACCAATGAATAATAATGTATTAAAGGTAAACGTATTCAATTCTGAAACGATAGGCTCCCCTGTAAAGGAATCTGTCCGGAACAGTTGACTCAAAGTTACATAACCTACTGAAATTTTTATCCATCATTTATAGAGTTATTGAAAATGGTGAGTGTGTTTGTAAAGTTATTTTGCTATGGATTCATCTGTTCCGGACTTGAAACAAAAGACATACAAATATTCTCTTTAAGTCACAAGTTCGAATACAGCCGTTAATGATCGGAAACCAATGCTTACAAGGTAATAAATTACCTTTCGGAGATCACAAAACATCACTTTTCAAAAGCGTCTCCGATTTTTGATTAGGTGCCCCGTTGCTTTTTTCATGCGCTCTTAAAGTCATGACACTGCTATATCACCGTTATGCAAGCCAGAATCCACGATATCTTTGGAAATAAGCAAAAAGTAAAAAATCCCGAGATACATTTGAAAAACAACTATCCAAGAAGATTTCCTCAAAATTTCAGTTAAATCTGTCAAATTCCATTTGACATCGGACTCAAAATGTACGAGTAAGTGAACGCAAAATCGCTTCCGAGGAAAACGCAAAAATGTTTCTGACCAAGAGGAAGCGCCTTTGCTGAAACAAACCGTTTTTCTTTAATTACTCGCTATTAAAAATAACTATCGAATTTTTTTTTTGGGGGGGGGGGGGGGGAGATCGAACAATATTATATATTTTATCGCAAAATTTAAAAATCGACACTTTTGAGAAATTTTGGGGTACGCTGATACCTTAAGCTTGAGAGAGGCAGATTTGTGTTGTTTGAAATCGGACGCCATTTTGAACGATATATACAGTTTCAACTGAAGCCTAAGCACTAATAACTAATAAAATGCTGCTTTGGGGTTCATGTGAGATTCTATATGCAAAATACTGTCGAATTTCAACCAATAGAGTCCTCTATTTCCCTCTACAAAGATGGCGGACGAGGAAGAAAAGAATTAGATCAGAAATGTCCTTTACAAACAAGAAAATTGGCCACAAATTTTCCTCTAAAGTAAAACATTGACTAGGATACTTTGTTACTTATTGTATTATTTATTCTTGCACTCATATTGTTGTATTTAATGTCTATTAGCAGTTTTTTGTCTTGGTTTTCCTTATTATTGAGTTATTTGGGAGTGCTAGCACAGAGAAAAAAGGGACATCCAGTCATAAAGTAAATGTTCACTGATTTAGAAGTCCTAGTTAAGAGATTGGGGTCTACTATGAAAATACATGCGCAAACAATCTTTTAGCTCTCAGTTCAAAATTTCGGAGGGAGTGTGCTGTGGCTTTGCAAGAGTTTTCATTTTTGGAAACAAAAGTGACTGTGATAGAATAGATCAATTAAACCTCTGATGAATCATTATTTTTCTATAAAAAACGAATTTCGGTTAAGCTCTACTGCAATCAATTTAATGAATACAAAAGGTTATCCATGCACATAGGTACAGTACAACATTGTAAAGATGAAATCCAAAATCTTTATTCTAACTTCTTCAATAAACATGGTAATATTATGCAATATAAAAAGTATATTTTAAAGCTGGAAATTAACCATTTTAGGTTAATATCCCTGCCATTCCAGTAATACTTAATGGATTTCTTTGCAAAAATCATACAATATATTTAAAAAAAGGAAATATTTTAAAAGAAAAAAAACAACATCTTGATCTTAATGATATATGCTTAAGCCTCAAAGAAAGCAGAGTTGAAAGAAAAAGCAGAAATGATCTATTCTGAGTATTACAAGATATGTAAAGAAAACCTTGGCAAATCATTTACTGATGTAATTGTCACATTACCAAAGTCCAATCTCCAAGTAAAAGAGAGTGCCACTGAATGCCGAAGAAAGCAGAGGGAAACCCAGAGATCATTTTAGTCCTTAATGGAAGATATGTGGGGGGGGGAGGGGGGGGGGAGGATGTCGATACTCACCTAGCTCAGAGTTCATCAGCCTCTACCAGAGCCCTGCAACGTATCCACCAGTCATTTGAAACAGTTAAAGAGGCAAGACAAAGACAGGAGAAAACTCCAACTAGCTCCAAAATAAGATCCCCTGCTCTAGTACCATAGACGATTATTTAGAAAAGCTAATGGAAGATGTTAAGAGATGGCCTCCTGAGCCCATCAACTGGTCTGAAAAGAGAACATGACATCAGTGTGACAAACTGTAGCCCAAATACCTCAAATGCAGGTCAGAAGTATTTGAAAAACCTGGAAAAGGTATGACAGACACACCGCATTGCAGGGTGATCAAGTGATATAGTGCATCAGTGAGGAATGGGAAAGGGGTGGGGGTACAGTTGTAGGTGGAAAACAATGAATGTGCAAAAACCTATTTATTTATGAAATCGTAAATATATACATAGTATTATTCAAAGAGAAAGCTATACAAATGTCACAATGAAACACAGAATCTAATTATGACATTGGTAATCAAGTGTTATAATTATGTCTTATGACTTATCAAATTCACTGTTGAATATTTTAGAGTGAGGAGAGCACTAAAGAAACAGCCAGGTGGGGCTGTTTTTGTTCCTGTACCTAGAGCCAAAGAATTCTCAGATATGACATAAAAGAGAGAATCCAATCAGGAAAATACAACCTTGGTATCCCTGTCCTTCAAATTGAGTATTAAAAGGTTGTTGTTACGTCTGAAGGCAAAATTGAGAAAAAGAAAGTAAAGATTTCAGCAAGAAAATAACCCTTAATAGAAATGTGTGCTAAAGCCTTACAAAAGGACCAAAAATAAGAACTGATAAGAATTAAGGATGACAAGGAATATGAAAAGATGACAGGTGACAAGATTAAGACCAGGCTTCAAGAGCTGCATGAATGGCCTGCTGAAAGGACAGAAAATGAGGCCTGTGAGTATTTGAAGAAATGTGAAAGAACCCGTCACTGATTAATTTGGAATGACCACTCGTCTATAACATCTTACCGCCTACCTCAGCGATGACCAGGTACCAGGAGGAAGTAATTCGGTGCCTGGTCATACACCTGGTATATTGGCGAGGAAGCTGCAGAGGACATGATTTCTTCCAAGGCAAAAGGGTGCCATTGACAAGTCCTGATGCCATCATGATGATTTTCTTCTGGTGCCAAGAAAACAGTCAAGCGCAAACAGCAAGTGCCCTTGGCCTAAGTCGCAACGTGGTAACAAAATATTTTGGACTTTTGGATGGCGTGTGTTCAAATTCGATAGAACAATACGTTTCCTTCCTTCCTTTAGGCAGCCTGCACAGCGCGGTGCAATGTGACGAAAGCAAATTCAACCACAAGCGTAAGTTAATATTTTTTAATTTTTTGCGAGCAATACGGGTACAAGATCAATAGAGGATTAAGACTTATACCATGCTCTACGATAATTCCTTAGTGTGTGACTAAAAAATGACAGTTTTCGACTATTACGCATTAGTTTTGTGAAATTCATATAGAGATTATTGCACGGGTTTTTTATATCGCGAATCCCCGAATTATTGAGCGACATGATACGGAAACTGAATAAAAAAAGGAAGATGTCATGCAGGCTCGTAATATGTGTAAATCGAGAACAAAAATAGTTCATTTCATACATAGAAGAAAAAAATTAAAACACGTGATTGAATAAAAAAAAAACTTCATGATCATCCCACGTCACATAATACCGGGTACAAGCAATGTGATTGTTCAAAGTATTATATAACGGGAGAACTGATGCATGGGATAGTTTACCGGGACAGATGACTATGGTATCATTTCATTGTATGCACTCACTCTTTTTTAAACCCGGGTTTGATTTATCTCACGGATATCTACACTAAATGTCATAATAAGAAACGTTTATCACTGTGGCCAAATTAATGCATCTGTTCTCTTTTCATTGAAAATCTCAACAAACTGTTAGATAATGTGCAAATGACTTTAGAAATAGACTTTAGTACAACAGGGGAAGGCGCACACAAGATATATGGATGTTTGGAGTGATAACCACGGAATATCAGCCAGCCAGGGGTTTCTACGAAGTAGTGGAAAGAAGAAATAGAGAAACCCTTCTGCGGATACTTTGCAAGTGTCTCCGGCCGAATAGTGTGCTACACACCGACAACTATAGTGCCTACGACCATATAGAAATATTCCCTCCCCAGCAAGTAGCCACTCGCAGAGTGGCAAATCACTTTCTAAATTTTGTTGATCCCGTGACCGGGGTACACACACAGGGAATTGAATTCAAATGGAATCAATTAAAGCTTAAGCAGAAAGAGAAGGAAAGGGAATTTCAAGAGAAAAACTACAGACCTATTTGAAAGAGAGAATGTGGAGGGAATGGAATGGAACTGGTGATGATTTACTTTACAAATTTTTGCAGCTTTTAGTTCTTGTTATACTAAAGAGCCAGTGTAATAACTATAGTGCATCACTATAAAGATGGTGGTTCACGAGGACAACTTGCAACGCTGCTTTTGCGTAATAAAAAAATAAGATACCTTTAAGAATGGTTCTAATACCCCTCGGGTTGCAAAGACAATTTAGAGCTCAACTAGCTTCAAATACTCGTAAGATAACGAAAATTAGGAAATGGGCCATAATGTTGAGTGACAAAAATTACACTGCAATTTGTCACACGTTACACCGCCTTTAATTACCAGTTTGCAACAAACTTAAGACTGTTAAGACTGTTCCTGGAGGAAGGACAAATAGGTCATCCTTCATTAAACATTTTATTGGTTCCAGTTTGTAAATAGATAAATTCGTTACAGTTCAGTTATAAATCAACAAGAATATATGTATATATGTATCATAGAAAAACTACAGAACCCACACACCCTCTTCAAACATATCACATAAATGTGGTGTGCAATAGAACAGTTTGACTATGGTTTTTTTGTGGCAAACTAATGAACATCCCACTTTTTCACTTGGCATACAGACTAGATAGATAAACAAATATAGTTGTTTAGGAAACACCTATGTATATTTATGGGTGTAAGTTCTTTGTTTTATTGCTTTCATGTAGATAAATTGTAATATTTGCTGTTAGTAGCTGTTTGTAATTGTAATTTAATTACATATAATGTAATTTTATTATATTAGTACTGGATATCAATAACGAAGGTGGTGAGCAATTAGATTGTGCTTGGAAAATCGTAACTGATAGCCCAATATTTAGTTTATTATTTCAAGAGATTTTTTTTCGAAAAATAAGAACAAGAACTTGATGGCAAAGATACGTATATTGAGAAGAAGCGAAAAGTATTATTGGAAAGGAGAAAGGCAAAAAGGAGATGTACATGATCCTGTTTTATCTGATCATTATGCTGTTCATTGTATGTTATCCGTAAACGAGCCTCTACTTCAATCAAAAAGCATTTCTTATCGCAAGCTTCGTGCAATAGATGCTGATTGTCTCCAACAAGATATTATGAACTCTGCACTATATCAATGTCCTGCTACTGAACTATCTGATTTGTGTACTCAATATGACTCTGTTTTAACGTCTATTTTAAATGAACATGCTCCTTTACGTTCTCGATCCATCTCCCTTCGCCCAAAAGCTCCATGGTATACTGACGAAATTCAAATTAATAAAACAAAGCGTCGTAATCTAGAAAGACGTTGGCGACGTTCCAAATCATAGGTTGATCGTGAATTATATGTTGATCAATGTAATGTTGTTAAAAAACTGATTTTTGGTGCAAAAATTAATTATTATTCTAAATTGATTACTGATTCTGGTTCTAACAGTAATGATTTATTCCGTTCTATTGATCGATTGCTACACCATATACCTGAGAAAAAACTACCAACCTCGACTTCATTCACAGATCTAGCTAACAATTTCGTTTACTTCTTTAAAAACAAAATCGTTAACATCAGAAATGGCTTCGTTCCTACGTCACATCTTTCAAATGATTTCTCTTATCTGGATTCACCTAAACTGGATTGTAAAATTGATTCATTTTCGCCTATCTCTATTGATGGATTATCTGCCATTGCGAAAAAGATGTCATCTAAATCCTGTAGTCTTGTTCCTTTTCCTGCAAGTCTCCTACTTGGACATTTTGGTGCATTACTACCTACTATATGGGAAATCGTTAACCTGTCACTTCAAACTGGTGTTGTTCCATTTTCTCTTAAAGTTGCTGTTTTAAAACCGTTACTGAAAAAACCATCTCTTGATCATGATTTTTTTGGAAATTATCGCCCTATCTCTAATTTAAAGAATATCTCCAAGATTATTGGAAAAATCGTTTCCCTTCAGCTAAATGATTATCTGTCTCTGAACAATCTCCATGAACCATTGCAGTCTTCTTTATTTCAGTTCAATTTCAGTGTCCCCAATTAGTTGTAAAAACTAAATACATTGACACTAAAGAGTAGATGTCAGCAAAAATCAAACAAAATTTTAATCCCTTATTACTCGTCATAAATTGGTTTTCCTCGATTTTCTTGGAAGTTAAGAGATATTTTGGCAAATAAAGTATACCACGGATTATATCCCATCAATGTCTTCCTAATACTTTAATTCGATTTATTTATTCATTTATTTTATTTCATTTAGTGCAAACTGTGAATCTACTACTTTAGGGACGTAAATTTCTTTTACGAAAAAAAATATAATGGCAAAACTTTAATTTGCTGTTATTGTGTCTTCGCTAAACTTTATAGAGTATATCAAAATTTCACAAAAATTTTGCTTTGGCTGCCTCTGCTATTAATCCATTACTAATATTATTAATCCATTACATAATATTATTTGAACATACATTATTTATATTTGTAGGTCCAGAAAAAGGGCTAAATTATTGGATTGGCTCCAAGTCGTGTACAGAGACAAAGAACAGCAACAAGAGCACACAAGACAAAATTGCTAAGCAGATGCAGATACAGATGAATTCATTTGTAATAAAGTACAAGCACCTTGTCTGAGCTTCCTCTGGTTTGACCTTGATGGTGTTTTGCACTAACTGGGGAAGGGAAATGGGGCTTCAAGCTTCAAGATCAATTTATAAATTTAGACTTTCATCTTATTGTAGAAAATCAAGCAACATAAAACCTTTACCAGTTTCATGTGTTTATCCTTTTTCATACTATGCTTCTCAAAGCAGCTTTTAATCATCAAGCAATTATATTTGTGGTTTCTCATGCTGAAGAAACATCGTACTGTAGTGTCATTCAGCAACGAAAGAGATTTGAAAGCCTTTTTAAAGAACAATATTGACCACTGACCAGCAATTTCAGCAACTCCCAAAATGCTGGTACCTTGATGGCACATTCAAAGTCGTCCAGCAACCATTTACCTAGCTGGTGATCACTAATGCATTTGTACGATCTGAAAACAATCCACAAATATCCACAAGAAAAATTGAAATGGATGATTAAATATCTACAAGATATACTGCCTTTGAATACCTCCATTCTTAATTAATCTCTGGAGATATCTTGTGTTCCATCGTGCCTGATGGTCACACCATTATTTAAGATACCTCATTTAGACCATGAGAACCCATACTTCCGTCCAGTTTCTACCACAGTTTCTAATCTTCCTATCTACGGTTAATGATGGCCTAAATGAACAAAAAACTATCGCCCTTTCTCTTACGAAAGAGTGGAGGGGGGGGGGGGGGGGGAGGGAGGGAGATAGGAATGCTGAAAAGAACTAAACACAAACAGCCTAACTAATACCCTTAAAGAGGTAAGAGAATGTAAAGTTGTTGGCAGGCTAAGATTTTATTTGTCAGCTTGGCAAAAACTTACTTCTGAGAGTAAAATAGGAAGGTAGGAAGAGGGTATCATTGTCCATCGAATTGCTGTGGCTCAACATTATAAGAAGTATAAATCCAGTATCAACTTGCATGATTAAGCTACCCGAGGTCAGTCATTAGTTCTGTCCGATCTACAGACTCTATGTCTAGCAATGCGTGTTGCTTTGGATTGGTTCAAAATCGACTTACTCTTTGTAGAAAAACATTTTATGTTTGTTATAAAACTATTCTATATGTAGAATAGATTTCACTCTTATGAAAACTATTACTTTTTCTTCAATGGAGATGCAAAGAACCCGCTAAAATTCACCGAAACGTGAACCATATGATGATTGTTTATATCTAATATTGCTACAAGTTGCTGGTATGCTTGGGGTCGTTGTCCTGCATGAATCGATGTCCATATGGGTATAGTCTATAGATGAAGGATTTTAGGTGGTATTCTACTATGATGTTGGTGAAGAATTCAGCGTTTATTATGCCAGTGATCAGAGCAATCTTGGCGATGGTATGCCTCAAGATGCCGTCCCACACATGGAACTTGTAGGAATGCTTTTGAAATCACTACAAAATGTAGAAGAAAAAGAGGACGTGAAATGCAAGAGTACCTCAACTGTTGCAGTAGGAGCATTGCTGTTTTCTCAACTGAACTAATAGACATTACTGGTTTACAAAAAGCAGTTGGGCACTATGCAGAGTTATCTTGTACACACAATGGCAGAGTGAGGAACTTCTTCAGAGGGTGGGGAGCTGTATTAAATACAAATGGAAAATTTGCACAAACAACTGTAAGAAGATTATGTTAAGGTTTTTGAAGAAAACAAATTTAAAAGTAAACTAATTGGTCAAGTTAATAAACGACAAAAACGCCAGAAGTTAAAAGTTCGTTTAAGAAACAATCAAATACTTTTTCAGAAAGCATATACTGAAAAACGTATTCTTTGTTGGCTTTCTGGTTAAATGCAGCATGAGGCCGCTTTGTTATTAGTAGCCATTTTCTTAGGGGAATATCGTCAAAATATAACTAAAATCAATCTATTAACCCTTTGGCTCCCATACCGGCCATAGCCGGCCGTATGTAAACCAGTTATTCCCAAGCCGGCCTTAACCGGCCGAAAATACTACATGCTTTGTACCGTACTCTCCCGGCCCCCCCTAAGATCTGAGTCCCAAACGGTTGATTTACCATTGTTCTTAATATATTAGCCAATCAGATTCTCAGAACTGCGCATAACAAAAGCGATTCCTAGTTGAGTAGTGGACCGTCAAAAATCAGCATTCAAGTTCAGCGAAGTGCGAAAACAAGATGGCGATGCGAATTAGTGAAGGTGAATATCGAGCGATTTTTGGTGATTCAGATGAAGAAGAACAGCGTTTTGAAAGAGAAGAAGATTCAGATATTGATTTTGAAGGCCTAGAAATCCAAGAAAGTGGAAGTGAGGCTTCAAACAGCAGCGAAGACGAAGAAGACAGCGATGAAAACAGCGACGACGAAGAATGGACGGACCGACTCACGGACTTCGAAATTCCTGCATTCTCTGGTCCTTCTGGGATACAGATTGAAATCCCAGATGATCCCAAGGCAGTTTTTTTCTTTTCTGAAATGTTTGGGGAAGAAATAATGGATCTTATCATACTTGAAATCAACAAATATGCCAGACAAACGTTGTCTAATCGCCCCCAGCGTTTGGCTCAGTGGAAGGACGTGACAAAAAGCGAACTCAAAGCGTATTTTGGTTTGTGTATTGTGTTTGGAGTAAACAAGCTACCAAAAGTTGCAGACTACTGGTCAAATGATCGCTTTCTAGGAAATCAAGCTATCAAAGAAGTAATGGCGAGGAATAGATTTAACGAAATAACCCAGTTTTTACACTTCTCTGACATAACCAAAGAACCGGCACGAGGTGAACCTGGCTACGATCGCCTTTACAAAGTGCGACCCATTTTGTCTTTGGTCTTAAATAATTTCCAGCGATGCTATTCCCCATCCAAGAACATTTCAGTTGATGAGGGAATGATTGCTTACAAAGGCAGACTATCTTTCTGCCAATATATGCCTGCAAAGCCCACAAAGTACGGGATCAAAGTGTGGATGTCGGCGGACTCCTCGAATGGCTACGTGCTAAATTACAGTGTTTATCTGGGGAACGATGGTACGAGCAAAACTCACGGACTTGGCTATAATGTTGTGATGAATATGGTCAATCCATTCCTTAATCGAAATCACCATGTTTTTTTTGATAATTATTTTCTCAAGTTCTCGACTTCTAGAACATTTAGAAGCACAAAACACCTATGCTTGCTCAACGCTTCGTTGTAATCGCAAAAATCTGCCGCCATGTGCTAAAACGAAGCTTCGCCAACCCGGGGAACTTATTCAGAGACAGAAAGGAAAATTAGTCTTCACAAAATGGCACGACAAAAGAGATGTGGCATTTCTTTCCACGAATGTTTCCCCTGAAGAGCCTTCCCGTACCAGTTCAGCTTAAGAAGAAGGGAAGTATCTTCGAGATCCAGAAGCCACGTGTGTCTGATGTCTACACAGCAAACATGGGTGGTGTTGATCGGGCAGATCAGCTTCGTTCGTATTATTATGTGGGTAGACAGTCACGAAAATGGTACAGATACATCTTCTGGATTTTATTTAATGTGAGTTGTACCAATGCCTACGTTCTTGAGGGCATTCATAGGGGAAATAAGTGACCCCAGCAAGATTTTAGACTCGATCTTGCTAAGCAGCTCATCAATGGCTTCTCGTCAAGAAAGCGCCCTGCCATCCATTTGGAGTCTCCTTTGGTAACATAGCCAAGTGCTCAAGCAAGCCACATTTCTGTGTCAATTGAGGGCGAAGAAGCAGTGTGTCTACTGCAAGAGAGTCCAGAAGAAAACACCGAAAGGGTACCCAGTGGAGACCAAGTTCAAGTGCCAACAGTGTGGTGTCTCTCTGTGCAAGGACCCATGTTTTAGAGCTTACCACTTGGACTCTTAATTTTGCTATTATTCATATATTTTGCTTTTGAGTGAATCTTGAATGAAACTATATTGGTTGTAAATAAGTTTTCTATGAAAAAAATGTTTTCTGTTATCGAAATACCCAGTTTATTTGTAGTATAAAACATGACAATGGAAGCGCTAATGGCGGCAAATTTGAATTTTCTAATAAACACAAAACATTTTGCTGTTTTTTGGTCACAGTTGCGAACTCTTGTGTATATATAACATCTTATAAGATAGATTAATATTTCAGCTTTAATTCTGTGTTGTCAGTTTTGTCTGTCAAGGCCCCATTTTCTACTGAGCATATACACTTTGAAATGAACTACCAATTTTATAAATGACTCTTAATTACCTCTGGGAACAACAGAAGATTAGGCAGGATACCCCCTGGGAGCCAAAGGGTTAATGAAGAACTTGTGAACCGTGAAATTGAAAACCATATTCATCAGTTGAAGTAGTCAATGTTGCATGTATGTGCCCGTTAACTCAAAGAAGAAAAGTACTCAAAAACCTTTCTCTTCATCAAAGAAGACAAGTTTTTGCTTTTAACAACTGGAAGAAAATAAGGCAACCAGTGGTTGATGCTTTTATGGAAGAATGCTGCTTAACCAGAACTACATGTACTGAATGTAATGTGCAACCAGCCACGGTATGCTGTCAAGAGTGTGGTCCATGACAGTTTTCCTATGAGCGATGTGCAGTACATTTACACCTCAAAAGAAACCAGTTCCATCTTTTGGAAATTTTGAAGGTGAATTCACAACTTTGTAGTGTTTTGTAATTGTTTATGACATACCAAGTCATGCTTTTTTTTTTAAACTTTCCTTTATGATGATATGTTCTCACCATTCTATGTTGAACATGGCATCATCGAATATGGTCACAATTGCCCAACAAAAATTCTGAAAAAATTTACCCTTGTCAATAGTTCCTGTAAGGCTGATGTAAAAAGTTATTTCATTTGTTTAAATATTTGTGTATTTGTTCATTCAACAGCTATAAACAAAAAGTTATGGAATCTTCAAGAATCAGATTATCCCACAATTTCTTTCATGTTTTGACACAATATATTTTATGGATATACATATATACTATAGTAGTCTACGGTCTAGCCGCTACATATCTCTCCACTGTGTCCAAGACCTACTTCCCATTCTGTGGAACTACAATTCTCTTAACCAAGATATAGAAAGTGACTTGGCAAATTTTGATGCCATGGAGTAGAAATAAAAAGGCCTGAAAATTTAATTACTGAAAAAAGGCTTTTATAAAAGCCACCAATTCTATGAAAGCCACGTTCATTGCTTTGACAAAACCGAAATCTACTGCATGGGCATAAAGAACACTACACTGTGGTTGTCAAAATGCTAATAATTCAGTATACTCTGATTGTTGAATATTCTATAAACATACTTTCATATAATTCCCCTTCAAATTATTCCCTTCGGGAACCAAACCTGTCCTTTGGACACAAATAATTTCCTTCGGGGAACAATGAACTGCAGCAATAGATGTATTACAAACCTCTGCAAAGAGAGATTACTAAGTCCTGCAATAGTACATTTGACGATAATCCCTGTAATCTAAATGATTTTGTTGCAAGCCCATCTTTCAAAGCCATGTCCGATTTTTCGCATTTACATGTATGTATCAATGTTAATATTGATCGTAATACATCTATTGATGTTGACATGAATGAAAATTTAATCTTTATAGCAATATGAATCATGAATATGATGCCAACAATACAAGTCCTAGATCATGCTCAAAAGCAAGATCTTCAAGAACACGTGATAGAGAACCTTCTTGAATATCACTAAGAAAAGCTATACAGTAGGTTCATTGAAATCTAGAAACCTCAGAAAGAAGTACGAAAATAAAATGAAGAACTCTGTTGCTGGTTCTTCTACCCTACATAGTATTTCTACAAATTATAAGCAATGGACTTTCAAGTACAGTATACATGTATTGAGAGGAAAGACACCTTCTATAGTACTCATTATATGAAGCCTGGGTTGTCTATAATGACTTAATACCCTGTATGGTCATAGTAACACAAATCGAGTAGAAATGAGTTCTTTGTTTTATCAAGTAAAAAAATGAGTGACAGCAATAAAAGTGTAAAGACTTGCTCGTCAATAAAGTGAAATCAACAATTGGTCAGAATTTCAAAACAAATAGTGGCTTTATGAAGAAAATCTTTATTAAGAACTTGATTATCTAATCTTTTCGAAGGTTTTTGTAAGTATCAAGGCAATTAATGGGTAAGGGAAAACACCAAGAAACACCAAAAACTTCAGACGCAAACGACTTTGTTGTGTGGGCTTGTCAATGAGTGAAACCAACAATCAGCTGACTTTCGAAACAAATTGGACTCAACATTGTGGAGGAAGGTATGATATTAAAGATATAAACGCATCAATAAAGATTTATATGATACCATATGGCAAGTCTTGTCTGAAATAAAAACATTAAATATAAATTGTCAATACCAATCAATGGCATTCATTATTTGCTAACTTTCTTAGGTCCATGCACTAGGATTTGCCACTGCATACAAGAAAGATGATGGTACATATAAGTTTGTCAGGAGTATGATGGCACTTCCTTCTCTTCGATGCTCTGGTATTCCCGTACTTTCATCAGGTATGAATTAGTTATTAATTTTATAATCAAATATAATTTAATATTCAAAAAGCATAATAAAGCCTCTTTTCATTTCAGGCTACTTCCTGAAGCAACAACAAAGGGCCTCCAAGCTCTAACAGTATATATCTGAGAAAACTGGACTGAAGATACAGTATTCCCAACAGAAAACTGGAGTATATATGGCCAGCCTATGGCCACAAAGGATTATTGCAAGTACTCATTCTACCCAAGAACACTTTCAGAATGGAACCAACTCCCAAAAAAAGCAACACTAGCAACCTCACTTGCAGCATTTAAGAATGCAGTTGCAGATATCTATTAACTTGTTGGACAATTACTATTCATTATTATTTATTCCATTTATTAATATATGTTTATTATTTTATTATTTTAATAACTATTTAGCGTGGTCTAAAATGCTCAGTATTGAATGAATAACCTAACTGGTAAATGTAAATGTAAGGTGGTACGCACCCACAATGTCCTGGAAGGCTATCACAATGCCCTGAACCGTAGAACAAGTGGCAAAGTCCACTTTCCATTCTACATGTTTGTTAAATTTCTATATAAAGAAGCTAACCTTGTGGGGCTACAGATTAAGCTAGATTCTGAAGAAAAAGAATACAGAGAAAAAAATATCGAAATTTGCAATGTAAAGTATTAAAACTTTGGGAGGATTATTCTAAGAATGAGAAATCAGCCGCTCAGTTTTTGAAAGCATGTTCATTTTTGAACGGACCAATTCGTTTCCATTAAGCTTAATAGTATGTTTCATTTGTTGAAAATTTTTGTTTGTAAATAAAATGTGTACTTCCATATAACCTTTCAATAAATTGTTTATTTATAAATAAAATATTAATTATGGTAAAAAACGTAATCATTTGCTTCTTAACTAATAAAGAACGGCTGCAAAGGAGGCTGAGGTTACAAGTAAGGTAACTAGAACCCAGTCTCAGCGCGATGCATAATGCAGCATTAATTAAATATAGCGGCTATACACTCTAAAAGGGTAAATTTTCAATTTCCTCATAATAAGAATGATAATTCTTAATTTAAGAATACGATTCTTAAAATAAGAATGCAATACTCTCATTTTTGATAAAGTTTACCTTGCTTTCTTATCTGTAAAGTAAACTGTTTTACTTAAAATAAGAAAGATTAATTTCTAAAGAATTTAGTGATCTCTTTAAATTATATATTGTCAGAACTGGGTCATATTTATTTAATAATGCTAAATCTAGCAATATTATTATCCCAGGGATTAAGCAGAATTAAAGGCATAGGGTAATCGACAGGAGTTTGATCTTATCCTCCATAGCTCTTGAGACAAGTTATAGTTTATCATTACAATATATATATATATTATATATAGTATAATATAATAGATGTTTATTTAAATCATATGAAAACACATTAGAATAATACACAGTGATCATTTTCAAATTATAGACAGCTTTTATTCTATTGCTTGTTGTGAAAATCATGCAGCAAATTAGTTGTTACAGTAGCTTTGTAGTTGGCTGAATGCATGTGTGGTGCAAATAAAATTTCAATGGGATATCTGAATTAATCATGTTCTGAAATGTGATCCCTTTTAGCTTGCAGACAATTAAGGTTCAAGATATTAAACATTTTCTTAAACTCAAATAAAGATATATTAAAGATAACAATATCTAATATACAACAAAACAAAAAGCAATATATTATAAATGAGAAAAAAAGAAAACCTCTGAAACACCCTTTAATCTTAAGCTTACATTTCAGTATTCAAAAAGATACATAAATTATGGGATATCAACTCTGATATTTTTTTGAGTTCCCTTTGACTAGGGCTTTCCAAAATATATATATATATACATATGTATATATATAAATAGCATGTAGATTAATTAGAAATGCAAGGTAAAACTGGCTACTTTTTTTTTTAAAAACTTTATTTTTAAAACTTATTTTTTCTGTGTCAAAATTTAACTCTATTCCAAATTGGAAAAGAAAAAATGGAACTTGAAGAAATACTGTTTTTGATTTTTTTTTTTAATTTCAGCCTTGTGGTGACCTCAAAAAGTCTCCAAAAAATGCCACAAATGTTTAATTTTCAAATGTTTTAGCATTAAACTTTCTTTTTTTTAAATTGATATAATGTAGTGTTTTAGACATTATCAAAGCATAATAAAGTATAGATTAATAGAATCCCTTGCACAATTTAAGGGTTTTACCCTCTTGAAGTTTATTTTTGATACTGCACACACTCAACATCATGACAGACTGCTTAAATGGAACATTCAAAAGTAGCAAGTCAACTTATGAATAGTTCAGATAATTAAAACTCATCTCTTTTAATAATATAGGACTTATCATTGAACCTGTATGCATGATGTACTCGTGGGCTGGGTAGATCATTTGCTGCTATTATAATGTAGCCTTGGGGTAAGTTGGGCTCTTCGATTTCAAAACCATTTATGTATCGAGAATAAGAAATCATATCCACCTTCTGCAGCACGAAAAAGACTCCAAGGTTCTCCACATACCAAAGTTTAATAAGCCTTCCAAATTCTGGATTCTGAATGTCTTTGCTTATCAGTAAAAAGGTGTTTGCTCCAGGCTTATAAAGAGTGCCATAAACTCTCACAGAATCAACCAAAAATATTTCAGCAATCCGAATATTGCACTGCCCATGGATATCATAAAAGTTTTGTATGCATTGCCAAGCATAAGCAGTAGAATCATGATCTTTGATAGGTTTTATTGTTCCCATATCACAGTCATTGCTGAAACGTGGGCAAGGATCAGTTTCATCATTCAGTGTTAAGCTGTCAGCCAGTTCCATGCATTGATGTCTTGTTGATAATGAATGTGGGAGATTCCTGAAATTTTTTGTGATTCTTGCAATATCTTTGAAATATGAGTGTTTTGCCTCAAATCGCATGCACCACGACCTTATTAGAGGACCAAACTTCAATATCATAGAAGGAAGATGAACTAGATAATGCATTTTAGGAGTTATTCTTGCATCATATAGATCCTTAAAGGTTTGAAGATATTTTTTGATGGCAGACTTCAAGTATACCACACTCTGAGTAGTTATTGATGATGAAAAACATATCACCACAATCTCTATCAAAGACATGTAGCAATCCCAGTGAACAGAATCTTGAATGTCAATATGCTTTGCCATAATGAATGGAAGTATAAATGCCAAGAGATACATTTGGCTAGCACTCTGACCTAAGTTTGTGCTTGCTTTAATATCAATGTCAGAATCTTTCACATGGACTGGTCTATCTTGTTTATGTGAATATCCTAAAGGAAAAAGTCTTATTTCCTTGTTTAGCAGATCAAGTGTTATTTTATCAGTTTCTGAATCAGATATGAAGTACTTTAACATATGCTTCATATGGTAAGCTAAAATCCCTTCTAAAAAAAATATGCATTAAGTCTTGTGGTAATTGTTGGCAGACATCGAAGTATGGGGCTTCCATTAATTTTGCTTTGGTATTGATTCCATAGTATTTGCTGTAATAGGAAGCAAGATATTTTGAAGGTGCATTTTCCATTCTTTTAACTTGTCTCTCATGCTCATCCTTGCAGCGCAGATCAAAATTTTCTTCAAGAAAAAATTCTTGTATTTGTTCAAATGTTGCCATACAATGACGGCATTTTCTTCGTGCCCCACCAACACTTTCTTTAAAACCACCTGCAGCCTGACTAGCTGGTGTATCAGCCAGTGTTGCAAGTAAGCCTCCTCTAAGATGTATAACTCCACCATCAACTTCAAATGGATAACCTTCATCAATGCCCAAGGAACGTAGATCTTCTACAAATGGCTGAAGGATTATATTCAAGCCATACTTTTTAATGTGCTCTTTTTTACAAATTGAAAAAAGGTGAATTGATTTTAATTTGGAACGATACTGTGGAGGTAGATTGGCTAGTTGGTAGTACAAGAAACCAAGCTGATGAATTCTATTATTCATAGGATTTACCACGTTCACATCATCATAATACATCAGTATTTGCAGAGCTTGATCATCAGAACCAAACATTGGATGTTCAGATATAAATGTTCCATTACAAAAATCTCTGAGTTCTTCAGGGACATTTGATTTTTCTGGGCCTCTTAGAATAAATTCAAGATACGAAGGAGAGCGAATTTGAACTTGAAGTGTGTCCAGTATAGGGATATAGTAGAAGGTATCTTCAATTCCAAGTATTTGTTTTTTATTGTTTCTTTTTACAATCTTTCTTGTCTTGCCAAGTATTTTCTTTTCAGGGCCCTTGATGACAAAAACAAAATATAAAATAAATGTAAAAACAGGGTACTATCTCTTTTGCATCAGTACTAGTTATTGACATTATGCCTGGTCACACCTGCACTGTGTTTTCACTGCTACATGCTGATTGAGACAACACTGGTCATGATACTGCCATCATAAGTAAAGGTAACAATTTATTTTACTGTTGCTTCAATCTGAATGCAGCAAAATAAAGTGTGCTAAGATAACTCACAATGTTACAAGTTAGAATATGAATTATTTATAGGCAAGTCTGTACATACCACATATTGTGAATGGCTTTGAACATATTTTGACTGCATCCAGGTAGTAAGAAGCTGATCAAAAGGATCACATACTTCATCAAAAGCATCAGATATTCCTGGAATATCCTCCACTTCCAAACCTGCCTCCTCTATGGAACACTCTATTTTTCTTTTCCGTTGATTGAAAGCAACATGAAACAATTTAGATGTTGATGTAACAATATTTTGCATAGCTTTATTGGTTAGTTTTTTGCCTTCCTTGATTTTTATCAAGTACTTTGCTGTTAAATCTTGTAGGTTCATTGTCTGATGTCCCAAATTTTCATCTTCAATTCCATTTCTCGAGTCTTCACAAGAACCAGATGATAATTCGAAGTCTGAAGGTTCTTGGGGAATTGAGTAATCATGCTGTCCAGTAGCATTACCTTAAATTAGAAGTGGATAATTAAGAAAACATAACATTAAATTATATTTAATTTAGGGACTTTAGCAGGGGTTGGAAATTTTGAATTGGGGGTTGGAAATAAGGACTGACCTACCAGAGCAATGGGAGTGAAATTTCCTAACCCTCCCCTTGTGCTTGGACAATACCGGTAATATCATGACCACTGGTATAATTTTCCATGACCCCCTTTCCCCCCCATTTTAAAACCCATGTTTTTCTTCCCTCCCTTTTCAGGTCTCAAAAAAAATTTTAATATAAAGATCCTTCCCGTGTTTCTATCCTCACTTTGGTTAATTGACAGCCCTTGAGGGGACCAATAATTTTTTCTAGAAAATCAGGGGTGGGGGCTTCAAAAAAATAAAATAAAATATAAGTGCACTCCCTAAGAAAATTTAACCAAGATTGAGGAAAAAAGTACATTAAAACCCCAAGAATACATTATGAATGGTTGAAATACTGTGAAATGATTGAAATGAGTGAAGTGGATTTGTTCACGTCTCAAGGAAAATGGCTGATAAGGCAAATTTTAGTATCTTTCAGCATGCAATACATTCAGTAGTGGTTCCCTGTGAAGCTTTAGTGGATTAACATGTTAAAAACATGATATAAGCCAAATGACTGCAAATTTTGTAGCAAAATAGAGTTTAAATTTCTTGCTGCTAACTGTTAATTTATGGAAGATTTTGTTTGATATCAACAGCCAACAATGTTGATGGTGATACCTTCATAAAATTTACCAGAGCAGATCTAATTGACATTTTTCCTGATTCATTTTTAACAAGGAAACAAGTATGGGACTTTATAGAGGATTTGGTGAGGATACAGTTAAATACAATATGATTGTGATATGTATATTTTGTTTTTAAAATACTCATGACAATTTACCCTTGAAAATGTTTTGGATTTCATTTTTTTGATGCTAATTCTATCATAAAAGGAGTGTAGATCATTTATTATTTCCAAAACTTTTTTCAGCGTCATCAGGGAGAAGAATGTTCATCACAAGATAAGGTAATGTACATCTTTCTCTTGTTTTCTGATTAGTTTTTCTAATCATAAGGGATTTGAAATGATTTGATTTTTAGGCGACTGTAAGTGAAACTCCTCCACATAAATGGCCAGGAAGCATTCTAGACACAGATAATGAAAACCTTAGCCTTACCCTACTCACCACCATCAAACAGCGAGTCAACTTATGAATCCTCTCATGGCAAGCTTTCAGGCCAAAGTAATAACCGGAAGAGAAAGTCCCCAAGTAGCTATACCTCTACAATAACAGCATGTTCTTTGTCTTCCAAACAATCACAAGAAAAAATAACAGGCCCTACAGTCCCCAAACTCCAAAGGACACATGCTATCAACATGGGGGATAAAAGCAGCAGCAGTGAGGCAAAGTTTGAGGAATTCCTTGACAAATTTGACTTCCCATTAGGACCAGAGGTAAAGCGTTGTGTGAAGACTAAAACAGAACTTGATGAAACAGTCAGGAAAAAATTTATTAGAGATTGTTTAACTTGTTTACAAGTAGCAACAAATGATAAAGATGGGAAAATAACAACACAGGAATTTCAGCTTGCCTCTCAAAAGATATGTACAGCTGTTCCCCCATTGAAAGACAAAAAACCTCCATCATGGGAAAAAAGTATTCCCTTCCCATATTGGGTAAGTATTATAACAAAGAAAGTTTTAATTAAATTTATACTAAAGAAATTAATGCAGGTTTTAAAATTAATACTAGAAAAATAGCAAATGATCACGCATTAGTGTTAAGCTGGCAGTCTCTATTTTTCTTGCCAAGTTCCCTTCCCTGGATACAAAGAATTAAAAGACAGACAGTGACCAAGGGAAATAGAGGGACTTCTCTTAGTATAAATCTTGAATGTATCATTAGTATTACCCAATACTTAACCCATGGAGTCAACTCCAGGGCCATGAGGATTATTATTGATTAAATATTAATCATGATCATTTTGCTTTTTTCAGTCCTCAGTTATGTTTATGTTGAGGAAGAGGTACCACAACATTAAGTATACTTCTAGCCAGTCAAAGAAAAAGTTAAAGATGATACAGATGAGGAAATACATTCACCTCATTCTGATAATGAAAAAGATGATGAACAGCACCTTAAAGAAATAATAAAAGAGCTGAAGAAAAAAGAACCTAACTTTAAAGCAATTCAAGAGCTCCAGAGTCTCTCCTTCAAACAGAGAAGAGATTTTATCTCCACTTTAGATGGACGAAGTGTTGTTAAAACGACCGTGGACAGCTAGAAATATTTCAGGAATATTCTATTGAGCCAATCAAAAATTACTTTCTAACAGAAAGATTACCAAATGAATAAAGCTTCTGATTGGTTAAGAAACATTCCTTAACTAGTTCTAGGTGCCCACATATTGTCTTTTGATTTGCACACAAAAAGAATTATAAAATATTAAAACTGGGTTACCTTTTTTGAAGATGATGATGATCCTGGGCAAACGTTGGAGACTATGCAGTCTGTGTTCAACTTGAAGCAGCCATTCTTGTTATTTATTCCAGTAAGTAGAATAAATGTCTGTACGTTAGTGTCTGAATATTTTTAAATATTTTCATGTATCCTGGCTTTTGATGAAATTTCTGATCAGGATATTGCCTCAGATGCATATAGACCCCTAATGAATCCTACATAATCTACTGCTCATAGGATGCTTGTCCTAAATATTGATGTCTTGGATGTGTATCATAGCATATTAATTTTTAGCCTTCATAAAATCATTGTTGATGCTGTTAAATTATTGTGTGTTTGTTTGGTGGTGTGTGTTGTGAAGTGGAAAAAGGGGATATCATATAACCAACTTAAGATTATTCCCTAATATGCTTTCTCATCTACATTATTTTGCAATGTCACACATCATAAGATTTCTCTTCAACAAACAATCAAAAACTTTTCTGAATTATCCGACTCTACTGACGTATTAATATTAATATTATAATAATATTCTTTGATTTGAAGGAAGATGTGCAGGATCCAGATGAATTTGTTACAAGCGCAAACATCAGTAGCTCACCTACTTTGGCAGCTTTCTACTGCGAAGAAAATGAAGAATCCCAACTTTTCATTGTGATAGACAAAGAAATTAAAATCACTCTTACAAGTAGTGATTATCTTGTGGGTGTCTTAGTGCTAATATCAGTATTCTACAGTTTCAATTTAGCTTACCACAAGGAAGCCAATACATTCTTCAAATTTTTGGAAAAACCTGTCCTTGGAATTGAACCAATAAAGGTGACCATGTCTTTAAAAAGAATGGAGAACAAAATGTTTCATTCTTCCAAGGATTAAACTGGTTTTATCATAGCTTTTATGGTGTAAATCTGAAGCCTTCAATGATTGTTTTGACTAACATTCTTCAGCTATAAGTTTAAAATGTTGAGTTTTGTAAAAAAATTCCTGTTAATATAAACAGCATTTGCTCACATATTATTGATTTATCTGTGATTTATTTACCAAGTTTCATTTAAAAAATATTTGAATAAATTTTGTTTGATAAAGCTAGGTGTTATATTTTACCTTTTACTCTAAGCATGGACATAACTTTCCACATTTACCAAATAAAAGGCCTCCTTTTATTTAAAGTAATTAAAATAGTTTCTTATTTTAAGTAACAACTATCATTACCTGGGGATTTTAGAATAGGAAAACCTGTCACTTATTATGATTAACTTACCCTTTCACTTAAAACAAGAGTATTGCTTGTTTTAAGAAGAGTTATGAATGACCTTATATTAAGTATGAAGGTTCCTTATTTTAAGAAACAACACTGTCCTTACCTGAGGAACTTAAATCAAGAAAACTTGTTACTTATTATGAGGATATACCCTTTTAGAGTGACTAGTACTGCGAGCTAAAAGTACCTTCATTCCTTCAACTTGTGGACACATTTCTTCTTAATTCCTTAAGATGAGGCTTCCACACAACAGTTTTCACCATTACAGCCTTTTCTGGTTTTCATTTATCGCTTTTTTCTATTACTTTAAGCCAACAATCCAACACCTTACCAGCGTCGTGCACAAAATGGCGCCTTAGCGTTTGCCGCCCTTAGCCGTCACGTGACAACCACACAGGTATCCCGAATAATCGGAGTGGCCCTTCGGAGGCGTGGACAGGAGGCCCAAGCAAGGTAAATTCATTGGAGCAGCAAGAACACTTACACTTTTTTGCATTATTTTCTTGTTTGCTTGTATTATTTAGCATTCCTTCTTAACATCTAACCCATGCTTTTAACTGAATAATAAATAATATTTTTTTCAACCAATATTATATTTTCGCCTAGCAGTTTCTTCTAAAGTGAGCTCCCTGTGGTCCACAATGGAAACTGAGCCACATTACTAAAGCACAAAATTTAATATAGCGCTCCTAAATGAAAGTATGTGAAATAAGTGCAAATCCTGCAACAACAAAAAAACACTCTACCCCACTGTATCCATTCATGGCGTTCGTAACATGAATATATATAAATACAACGTTTTTAAAACTCTTGTTCTCAAAACAATGACTGAAATGGCTGAACTTTGCTTGACAGCGGCTTCTTGAAGTTACAAAGCGTGTTTTCCATGTCATATGCTGATGCTGTCGCGTATGAGGAGGCATTTATGGTTATTAGTTGTTCCTTATAATTCGAAATCGGCTCTATGGGAAAACTAACACCTAACTAACTTAATAATTTCTCAGTATAAGAGCAATGAGGAAAACAATGATGAATTTTAAATGCAATTTATCTGTGTCATTAATGTTTTGTACTATTGCTTACTATCAATCACGTGATTTTTTGGAGTTGACTGGGGGGCAAACAAGTTGTTGACTGGGGGGCAACTAGCGGATGCTAAGTCAAAACATATCAAAATAAGTCCTCAAACTCTTGTATTTGACTATTTTCACGACATCAATCCAGAAAATAAGAGATCAAAACAACTTCCAGGATTCTACAAGCCATCAAAAAAGAGCTATTACCGGAAGTGACGTCTATTGATAGCAACCTATTAAATGAATACTCTTCCTTACGTCACAACATTAGCATATGGCATGGGAAAACTTTTAAAACTTTAGGAAGCTGCATTTAAACTATACAATTTTTTAGTGCTATTCGACATCTTACCCCATGCATAATTTCAATACGTGAATATTGTCAGATGGAAAGATAGACACTTTAAGTTATATGTTAAGGCAAGTATATTCTTTAAAATGATTATATTTTATAAATATAATCATTGTAGGAGTCATTCTAGGTACAAACTATCATCTTTGTTGTTGTTGTTACCTATTCCTTGTCCTACAAATTGAGGTACACTCCCACGTGATGCAGGGGTCTATTCCTGATTCTTTATCTAAATATTTGCGTGATTATTTATTTCACCTCAACGAAATAAAATTATTTAAAAAAATTAGCTAGTGGCAGTTCTAGCAACGGTAAAAAAAGTCATCTCAGATTTCGCTGTCATCGACGCCCTTCCTGTAATCGTCGCGTTTGCTTTCATCACCTTAAATGTCATCGGTCGTCGCTTTCGCTCTCGCTTTTGCTTTCGCTCTCGCTTTTGCTTTCGCTTTCGCTTTCGCTTTCGCTTTCGCTTTCGCTTTCGCTTTCGCTTTCGCTTTCGCTTTCGCTCTCGCTTTCGCTCTCGCTTTCGCTTTCGCTGTCTTCTTTGCTTTCGCTGTCTTCTTTGCTTTCGCTGTCGTCTTGGCTCTCGCTGTCATCTCCACCACCGCTGTCATCAGGCTTCTCGTTCATAACTTTAAAATGCAAACAAATTTTGTATGCTGAAAAAAACTTAAAAGGATATATCTGATTTTTTCATATGTTTCATTCCCGAAAGAGATAGGCCGTTTCATCAAAGGGTATTGGGACACTTTGCTTTTTTTAGTTATATGGCGTTTTTAATTTTAAAGGATGGTCATGCGCATTCTAGGCGCGCATCCTCAGTTCAAAGCATAAGTTATAATTGCAAAATTTTCTAGAATTCTATAAAATATAAGGACGACTAATTTACTTTTCAGTAAAATATTGCTTCTTATCGACAGCTTTCTATGTTTGCGTTCTTTGCTCCTTTTTTACCCATAAATTGTGAACTTCCACGAAATCTGGCGGCGAGTCAAAGTCAAGGACCAATTTTTTTGGCTTATTTAGCTTCTAGTTTGATGTACTTTCATAAATAAAAGTTTATAAAAATCTGATCTGGGATCTATTGCCCATGGACATCCTTAAACTAAAAATGTTTACAGTGCAGCTACTGTGACCGGAGCCAATTAAACTAGGTAGACAAGAAGACTGACCAATTAAAAAATCTTTTAGGGCACTCTTCTTTAGTCGTTTCATCTAAGGCTCGTAATTTACCTGTTACGTATGATGTTCTCAATTAAAAATATAATTGTAAAATTGGCTTCACTAAAAAAAAGTTGGAATGTATTTTTTTTATTTTACAATTTGATTGGTTCTCGCTTTCGGTTGGCCCCTGTTTTAGTCTTCAAACTGTAAATGCAACACATACCTCCATTAATGTCTAGAATACAGATTTTTCGTGTTGGGTTGCCAGTGTTGTTGGATTTTATCCAATATGTTCCGTTGCCAACAAACTCATCACTCTCTAGTACATCCAGACATGATTTTCCTGGAAGCCCCTTCATCCCTTTAACTGGCTCTATAAAATGTAAATTGTCATTTTTTGTGAAACACTTCATGATCTTTTGGCCATGAACATTGCAACCGTGTTCAGTTCTAGGCAGCTGATCTGAAATAATAGTAGTGATATATAAATGACGTCAATACAAAACTGAGGTGTCAAGAAGCCTGCAAAAGATGGTCACCTAAAAATATTTTTTAAATGCCCTTCATTGCATTAAAAATAAAAAAGTTATTAAATATTAAGTCCCTGTTTTTCTTTTCCATTTTTTTTTTTTGTTGTTGTTGTTGTTATTTTTGTTTTTGTTTTGTTTTGTTTTATTTTCATTTTTGCTTGGAAATCCATTATTTCGAAAGGAAAAGTGACACCTCAGTTCTGCAAATTTTATTGATTCTAATTGGGTAATATTTTTCTCAGATCAGCCGGTATGCCTTCGAATAGTACGGGCAACCCGGTGAATGCCTATAGGGCATCTTGATTATATTAAGTCAGTACTTACCAGGAGTCCTGAAGAAATTATTTGTACAGTAAATGTTATGCATCCTTGGCACAAACCGGTGAGGGCGTGACTCTTTAGACTGTGAATTTAACTCGCACTGATTGGTCAGAAGATTGAAATTGATACTGATGCACGACTCATGGCTTTGGCACTCCTGCAGACATGACTGGTAATCCTTCTTACCAACTGATTGGTAAATGTATTTTATTAAAGCAAAGCCAAATACTGATTGAGTAACTTCAGATTTACAGTTCTTTATGAAGGCGGCATCGGTTAGTACAAAGAAAGTCATGCAACAAATCAAAACCTGCAATAAAAAAATGGAAAAATTTAAGAATTCTTGTACAATCAATACCTCAGGCTCTCCCTTGTTTCTTATTTTGAATTGCTGTTTTCCCAATTCAGCCCACATGTAATTTCCAAGGGTATTATATATATTTTCGAGATTACCGCTAATTTTACATGGGCCTTTCCTGTAGTGGTTAGAGCATCCAACAACTATCTGGAAGGTCAAGGGATTGATTCTTATCAAAAATTCCAATGCTTTTTTCCAAGTTACTTTCAGCTAGTGACAAATGATAAATAAACCTAATTACTTTTGTACGTACGTGGCCCATTTCAAAACAAGTAATATTTACATTATGTTCTCTGGAGGAATGTTGTTTTTTTCCAGATGTTTTCATATGCACATGACTACTGATGAACGAATAAATTTTAGCATAGTCCCTTTTATCATTACAGAAATACCGCTGTCTTTTATAACTAAAGACTCAGTTTCGAAGGCTTAGCCGGGTCGGTGTCCACTGGTAGAACGAAGCTCGGGATTGGATAAGAGTAGCCTCGCATAAGAGTAAAATCATTTGCAGATGTCAACTCTAATGTAAAGAATGTGCAGCTTGAACAATACCGATGTTTTGAAATCCCACGGACTTTTCATGGTATCTGGGAATAGCTGACTAATAAACGAGGCTAAGCCTGTGCAAGTGAGTCTGTAGTCTTCAAAAACAGCGGTATGCATTGAATGTGAAACTGGTGTATTGGGATAAGGGAACAATTCTCTAGAGAACATCATACGTCCAAGGATTTTGCCATTAAGAAGCAATTTTAAATAAAAATAACCAAATATCTTTCAAGGAGTCTCAGTCATTATCTACCCTACGATAAACATCGCTTTATACGTTTCTATACATATGTGATTCAAATATGCGCTAGTATTGAAGAAAAGAGACAAAGAAAATCAATTCGAATCTTAAGTAGTTATACCCTAGGTTTGTCAGAAGCCAGCCTGTGGGATTCATAGAAATAAAATGAATTAAAAAGTTCGAAGAAATTTAAGAAAAGCACCTATTAAACTCGAAAAATTAAAATTAGTTTAAACGGAAGAAAAAAGGATTATAGGATCTCTTGTTTCCCTAAAAAAAAATTAAAAGTTTGATGTATAAGCATTGTATTATTTATCATCCAAATTGGAATGCGAAACATTTTGAAGATTACAGGGCGATCTCAACATTTTTATTGTCAGACTAGAGTTGACAAAGCAAACTTGCCAGAGCTAGGACACAGACTTTGTCGTTTATTCCTTATATTACTAAATGTGGCCTCAACCCGTAAATCTAGAACTGACAAATGCAATGACCAAAACTATCCCTCTAGCAATCCTTCCTTTTGTCAATCTTTCGTGTTACGAACGGTTTCGGGTCAAATCTCTTTCAGCTTTCGATTATGATCGAATTAAAATCTAATCAAATTGTAAAGAGTTCTCCTAAAATAATGTTCGACGACACAAGCAGTAAACATGTGCGAATATAAAAAGGGTCAAATACTTTCTTTCTCAATATATTTAGCTTACCAAACTTTGCATTTTGTTCGACTTTGGTTTGTGTGGCTTTGTCTTCATCGCGGCAAACATTATGATGATAATACAATTTTGTAGAAGGCTCTGGATCAAGTTTATTGTTGAACAGTAGGGAGTGACTTGTGCGTCGTATGAAAGACAATACTGATTTTTTTTGTTTAAAATGTACAATGAAAAAGAAGAAGAGAGAAAGAAACAGACCTTTTCACCATCCCCCTCTTCGTACCCCGAAACCAGCGCCATGAGTAGTACAGCTTGGAGATTATGGAACGCAAAGCGGGATCTCTGGTGTCGAGCCACTTGTTTTATTGAACCCTCGTCTTAGACGTTTATACAAGATGAGTATCAGATCTAACTACACAAACTAGAGCAGAGTCAGGTTGACCAGAAGGACTTTCCTTAGTCGGTGTGGCTGTCAGTCGGGATTCTTTACTCGGCCACTATCCTTATTTAGGGCTGTATCTCCCAGTATAACCCGAACTACAACCTTAGCCTTGTTCACAATTAAGTACAAGATTGAGTGCACTACAGATATAGTTAAATTGCTCGTCCTAATATGACCAGGTCAATCTAATCTGAAATTCTATTTACTCCACTTATCTAGAGACAATCTCAACCTTGGTGGTTTGAAAGTTTTATTTAATTTGAAAGAATTTTGTAAAACAGGAAACTACAAGTAGATATCTAAGTCAAAACAGTATCGGTTAGTAAACTAAAACCTTGCTAAATCGTATAGAAATAGCATTATTCGTGTAAACAAATCACTCCTAAAATTTTATTGCATAACAAGTTCCGAACCTAAACAAGTCATTAAAAATCTCTTTATTAGTGTATAGTCTAGTCACTCTAGCCCTTTCACACTAATAGTGTGAATTGTCAATTTGGACAGTTTTTTTATTGGCTACCGCCCAAAGGCGCAAGGCATTATGGGGATGTGAAAATAGAGATTGAGTTAAAGATCTCACGCACTAACACTACACTCAATATTCTTTCCACACGAAGCTCAGCTCACATGTTGGTTTTTATTGCATATAATAAATTTCAACATGTCTGCAGCATTGTCACAACAATGCAGTTCAGCCGTACCTTTCTTGGTTGTGACAAGCTTTATTGTATTCTGGGTTAGGGTTTTTGTATTGGTATTTTGCATTGGTTCAAGTATTTCAATTTGCAGCTGCATAAATTGCTTGATATATACTGCGAGGATCAGTTCAACTTGCTTCATTACAACCGCAGTTCAATATGTAGTTTATATATGTTCTCATATATGTATTGGTATTCTTCGTTTGCACGTTACGTCATGCGGCCATGTTGGTACCATTTAACAAAAGTTTTCCCATTAGCAAACATTGTTAACCGTACCACAATGGCAGCAATATTTTTATCTTTTAATTCTCTTGGGAAAGCTTACAACCATCAATTGCTTAGCCCCAATCCCATTGTCCTCGGCTGTTGTCTTCAAGGCTCAGATACCCTGCAACACCAAGAAAGAGCCGTTCTGCGTAATCAAGTATTGAATAAGTTTTCCACAGACTTGCAGCATTTTGTTTTATTCGACTTACCAAACTTAAAGTTTCGTCTGACTTTAGTTTGTGTGGCTTTATATCCATCGCGACAAACATCTATCAAACATTATGATTATGGTACTATTTTTTAGAAGACTCTAGAACAAGTGATAAGTCGTACTGATGAACAGTAGGGAGAAGTTTGTGAGTCGTATAAAAGACAATGCTGCAAATCTGTTGAAATTGTATTCAGGGTGGTACGTATAGAAGATTGAATGCGTAAAAAGCAGATTAGATCGACCTCTCCGAAAATTAATTATGTGCGCCAAGCAATATAACATGTTTAAGTGTTGTAATCTTAGTAGTTTGTAACTTTAGTTTTTGTATTCTGTACCATATTTTGTGCCTGTAAGTTCAATTTAAACAGAGCCCCATTCAAACCAGCTTCGCTAAACTTCTGTGTAAATATTATTGATTAATAAATAAATAAACGAGTAGACGCTTTAATAAATATATTTTCTCTCCCAGATAGAGAGAAACACCGGTATTCTAAATAAAGGTTCAAACGCTAGGGCGGGCCCGAGGTCTTGAATTCTAATGCAAAACCGAGCCCGTGCGTTTGAACTGGTTTAAAATATCAACTAAGCTCTAAATTCCATTGTTTCAATGTAAAACACGAAATACTAAATTATATTTAGTTCAGAGAGGTAGATTACTGTTGCTTTGTTCTTTTGGAAATAGAGTGCTTACGATATATCCGTGTAATTAAAAACCTATCCCGGGTTTATAATTCAGCCCCGTTCTCCCCTGTTGATATCGATTCCGCCCCGGGCTTTAAGAATCTTGGTTTTCCGAAGAATTTAAGAACCTACATCAAACAATGGATTTAGGGTGTGGTCGATTTTTAAATGATAAAACAGGAACACGGTGATAGACCGAGGATGTGTTAAGGATCCTCAAGGAATGGTAGAGACAGTCCTTTCTGGCAGTGGACAACATAGGCCAACATGAAAACATCGCAAAGCCTTCTGGGATCGAGATACGGACAACCATTGCAACAAAATGCTTCAGTTACAAGGAAAGAAGAAGAAAATCAGTCGTAAAACCATAGTTCTACCATGAGATGGAAACGACGAGACTACAAAACACTGTAAAAGCAAATTAGCATGTGCGCTTGGCTTGGTTTGTCCGTATTTTTATCCCATAATGCAATTAACGTCAGAAAACGCTTTTTCGTCGTGTGACCACTGTCAAGCTAGTCTGTCTTTCTCGCTGTCCAATAGACATCTTTACCTTGTATGCAATGTTTTCCCATTTTTGACCACCTGTAAATTTCATTCTCTAGAGAATTAGATTATTTGTTTAAGCTGAGTATCCATATTCATGTGTCTTCATGTCATGTCAGCATGCTACAGTTAAACAAGGAATAATCTAGGGAATGACACGTGGTTTGAAGTGGGCGAAACTTGGCTTCCAGAAAGAGATTTATTATTTACTAGTGTGACTAAGGATTTTTTATATCTGCTTATCATATTAAGTCTTTGTTTTACGCAAAGTAGCCAGTGGCTAACAATCCGGTGGCCATCGTTTCATGATCGAATTGGGATTTAGGAGATGGTTTATTAGTCAAATTACCGTATCGGAATAAGTCGACAACTTGTGATTTTGTCGCGCGCCAAAAAAGCTTGTAAACGCATTTTCTGGAAACAAAGCAGTAGTGTTCGACTTGCAGTTGGTCTAGACATACTACCCCTCGTGATACAAACGCAATATTCAGCATTATTATCATCTTTGTATCATACTATCAATATGATGGCGATAATTTTATTGTCTGACTTCCTTGGCGAAGCATCACTTTTAACCTTGGCTTCCAGAGTTTCAGGCATCTCGCTCCAGCCTTACGGTGATTTTGGAGCTCTCTGAAAAAAAAATTAAAATAAAAATGAGCCGATACTGAAACGGAATCGAAATTTGACGACCTACTTGAACAACCGTCGTGCTCGTGGACTCACTAGTATCTCACGTGAGTGAAAACACGCGCGTTTTAATGTTTCTACGTGAACACGATGCTAGCTTGTCCAGACCAATAGTTATTCATATAGTTCACTTGCAATTTTTAGCATCAAACAATTCTAAATAAGGGTACGAGGGTTGTAATAAAGTCTGCTTCGCCAAAAGGAAACGCTGCGTTGTTGACAAAATATTAGATACAGGAAATATTCCATATACAATTTATTTATTTATAACAAAATAAAATATTCTTGTGGAACCCTGATGGATATTGATTACTCGATATAGATATTATTCTTAAAATAGTTTCGCATATTCAAAGTATTTTGACCACCAGAAAGCCCCTCGAGTTAGATATCTAATTACAATAGTTTATAGTCGGCGCTAAGGTTATCCGCGGTAATAACAAAGCTTATTACTTTGTCGGTACATCTCAATCGATGCAAAGAGCTTTTAATTGGTCTGATCTAAAGATAATGTAATTCTAAACTCAAATGGATCTAACTTTGTCGCGTACTTTGCAAGTATCATGTCATCTATATGGCGGTGTTGTTATGAAGGCGCAAGTGTTGTTAACCAACACAGGTCGAACGAGGTAGTCGTCAGAACAGTGTTTCTAGAAACCCCTTTCGATAAACAATTTGATTAATAACAATAGGGCTAGGTGGTCAAAAATAGAGAGTTTTAGACTGAGGTTTTTTCTGCTCACAAACATGACTGCGTTTGTTTTCACCGTTTTCCGTATTTCACTTTATATTTTGCATTTTCTGACAAAATACAAATATTCTGTTGTTTAAAGACGTTTTCATTGGTCAACTGATATTTCACTCTTCGTAAACGAGCTATGTTCTAAAACTATGTAAGACAAAAAAAAAAAGAAAAAAGAAAAGCAGAACGCGGCTTGTTTTATGGGTTGGTATCGATGTTTGATGACGTATATCAATATGATCACGTCTAAATTTGTATACTCAGTTTCAAATGCAAGCTTTAATGTAATAAGTATGACAGTTCTTTGTTAGCCATTCGCTATTAAGTGCTACCCTCGTGAAGACAAAATAAACAAAGACAGTAGTTTTTATAGCACTTAATATGAATCCATGTAAAAGATGCGTATGAGCAGAGGTGAATTAAGCAGATTTGCAGATGTTTTTATCTCAATGTGGATAGTACTGATGTGAGATGTTTGTCGCTACTAACGTTAAGCGGGACTCTACTTTTGACAAAGACCTAGACCATTTCTCCCATAGATTAGGGAAAAGAGGGAATGGTCACATTCTAACATCAACCGAATGCGCAACTAGAAAATATTCTGAAGAAAGTGCACCTTCTGCAACCCTAAATGTTGTTGTTTAACAAATTTTAAGTGTAATTTGAAGAAAAGCTAAAACACTATATTTGAATTCAGGATTCAAAAAACCTATTGAACTAAAAGATCCTAAGTCAAAGAAGGACATCAAGTATTACAACTACATTGTACGGAACAGCAACATTTAAATTTGTTCCCCAAAACAAACAGCCAACTTAAGAAGATCCGTTATCAACAAAGTTTTTCAAAATTGAAGCCAATGACAAACAATTTCTGGAGTGAAGGAGTCTCTTTGACGTCACAAAGCTCAACATGAATGCGTACTTGTTTCCAACCAGATGGTATTCAGGTTCTTCTTCTTTCTGTTGATAACTGAACATTGTGTCCATGTTTTATGTACAGCAGCAAAAACACCATAGGAATCTTTTTTTTACTCAAATCAACTACGGTTGTAGATCAATGAGTGAACTTAATAAACATACGATGATTATGAAATTGGACTAGGTATAAAAAGAAATTACCTTATTTTCTTCGACATAAAGAGGATTCTTTGTCCTGCATCGAAATCCAAGCGAAACTGGCCGCCATCTTGGAAAATTGACACCGCTATTCATTCTGGGATAGGTTTCGGCCCTCCTCTGGCTGTAACTAGTGTTATAGTTTACCCTAAAGATGACCGCGTAGATCAAAAGCTTTTTTAAGATTAAGAAGTTGTAGTCTAGACGAATCTAACCAAATTACTTTTATTTATTGCCTTTCATACACTCACGCGTTTCTCTTTCACATACTGAGAGATAGTTTGGTTTTTGAGCCCTGGAATGATCAGAAAAAGTGTAGGGCTACACAGGGTTACCGCCAGAAAGGTTCCGTGCGGTAAAGACTTTTCACCTCGGGGCATGTGGGCTGCACCAGGTAATCTGAGTCAGAAAGCTACGCTTGCGCAGTAATTGCCCAAAACAGCATTGATTCATTAACATAACTTGGGCTATCATTGTATATAAACTGATGTTAGGTTATACAAAACGGAAATATAACATTAGAGACTTTGCATACCCAAGCAAAGCAGTCCCAAAGACGGGCACATTGTTGGCTGATGTGACTATACACTAGCACTTGTGAATATGATGCTCTCTTGGCAAAGATCTTTTGAAATGGTTTTCTTGGTGTGTATAGTTGTTGATCTGGCTAAAACCTGTGACAAAGACGCACATTGTAAACCTCACCTGGTTTGTTGTGGAAAACGCTGCCGATCGTGGCCTAAGTGCTTTCTAAACAGCGACATAGAGTGTTATTATGACACGCATTGCATCAAAGGAGAAGTTTGCCTGTCTGGTGTATGTAAACCTCGAAAACTGCATGCAAGTTCGTGTAAGACTGATGAGGACTGTGACAAACGAAATATTTCAAGCTCGCATGACAGGGATGTGAGTCACGTTAAATGCTGTCAAGGGAAGTGTTTGGACATGAAAAACTGCTTACAGCTACTTAAGATTAACTCAACGCTAACGACTCCGACAACATCTCGTTTGATAAGAGGACCGTCTGTGGAAACCGTTAACTACACAAGTGGACTTGAGTGTATGGATGGTAAATGTAAAGAAACGAAAATGGTTGATCATCTGGAAAATACGGAAAACTCCGAGATATCCGACTCAACGCTATTATCTTATAAGAGAGGAATACTCTTGGCTGTTATTCTAATAGGATTGGTTTTTTTTACACTGATATGTTATTATTGCGTAAGAGAAACCAAGTACGCTCAAAAATACTGCTGCAGTCGAGGACAAGGAGATGATTCCGCTATTTCAGACAGTAGCTGTTCACATCAGGTAGGAAATCTTTCGACAGTTTTACCACTAGACAGTATGCATGCGTTCACCTGTAGGAACAACAATCGAATTTCACGAGCCTCGTGGATGTTATTCTCAGGACTTTATGGGCTTAATCGAACGAGTACTATTCACGGAGTCGAAGAGAGAAATCGCGAGCATGAACAAGACTGTACTAGCTCTTGTACTAGGAGCCCACCATCGTATAGAAGTGTTTATTTTGATCATGAGCTACCGCCGTCTTATGACGAAACGATGAATTGTGGATCACTGTCAGAATTATCATCTTTACAACATACCTGTAGCTTTACATCGTACAGGGATTAATATTTGATTTTGTAGTAAAGTGACTGACTAAAAAACACAAGTTTGGTAGTATAATGTTTGAATAGCTTTCAGACTACAAATAAAAGCAAAAGAAAAAACATTCGTCTCTAGTCCTTTTATTGTTGTTGAATCACCTCTCGATATAAACTGTAAAAAGATGCCGTCGCCGCTTAGTTTTTCGTTGTTCAAACCTTACTAATATACCGACGGAAATCTGGCCTAGAGCAAGGAAAAGAAATACCTCTCTCCGAGTATCAGTGAGTGTGAATTTTACGACCCGGCTTCTGGCAATTGCCAAGATTTGAAAGTAAAGTCAAAAGGGGTGCTCAGTCTTAATGAAATAATTATACTAATCTATAAAAGCATATGCTGACCTATACAATTCATGAAGAGGAAGTACATGTATGAGTTGATGTTTGTAAGGTTATGATAGGATTTTTGCAGTGAAATTTTGGTTTGTTAAAGACAACCGGCCAATTATATAATGGACGGTTGATCTATAAAAACGTCATCGGTTCAGTTACGTATTAATCTTTCTCTCTTAACTAAGCGAGTTATGCCTTAAGATTATAATAGGATCCAAAATATACGCGCTTTTCAAAAAAGAACCGCTAATCTATCGGGAATAAATTCGAGGTAAATGATCCATTTAGAAAACACACTAAGATTAAGTATTTAACGAAAGCACCTTTGAAATTCATAATTTGCATACAAATTAAAGACACGCTAAGCGCAGACATAATAAATATAGGAACTAAGCTGAGACCACGATATCACATCGCTAGTAAAGTCTAATAGCTCGGTAATAATATCTAGTGTTATATAGTATATATGGGGCTAACCGCACGAACGCATAACAGAATACTAATGAACCTATATAGTCTGAGAACGATGCCTTTGCTTTCTGAGGTCTCGCAAACTCTTTCAATCAGTTAACATTTGCAGATAAGTCGGAAATCGGAACTTCAAACTATTCGTTGCTAGTGCCAATGTCTTTCAAGACAATTCTTGGTCTTGATTGGTAGAATTCATGTGTGTCACGAAATCTAGCCTCTTTTGACTCTTCTTATTTACTATACTTTTTGATCAGTCATTTTTTATATTTGTACTGCTTTCATTCAATTAAAAATGTGTACTTGTGAGCCTTTCGTTAACGAATTCTTAACTGTTATTTGTATATTTGAAAAGAAACTTACGGAAATACCAATATGCTTCTTAATTTTCAGTGCTTTTAATTTATTTTCTTGCTATAATGTTTTTCCTATTTAGCATATTTGATTATGCAATATGTAATTAGGGAAAAACATATTCTAAAAAAACTCTACGAATCCTAAAATATATTGAATATTTAATTTACCACAATAGAGATGAATTATATGATTGTAGAAATATATAGTTCTTTTCAAAGTGAGCTTATTTTGTCGTGGGTAAACGAAGCTGACCAGGCTATATTTAAATTCCCCCTAAAGCAAGGATAAAGGAAGTCAAACTTCTGACCCCCTGTAGAGTTTTCGCTATCGGCCAAACTGAGCTGCCATGTGAACACACCAAGCTAGTAACAGAAGTAAATATCAGTGCAGTAGAACTAGAATTTTCTAATAATTCTAAAGTAATAGTATTGCCACATAATGATTATTAGATATCTATTCTTATTCATCTGCCTCTTGTTCTTCAAATTTGTTTATAATATATTCTTGAGGTGTTTATGCCTTTATATTTTGAGAGGTGTTGTCTTTTAAGTACCTTCATTCGAGGTCGGTTCAGTTTATATGATTTACTTTATTCCGGCATTGGGCTGGCATATGTGTTCATGGCAATGTCGTTAAACTTGGCAGCTTCAAAATAATCTAAACGTATTAAAAGAAATCACCGGCCTTCCGTGCAAAGAGAGCCTTCTTGCAAGATGTTTTATTTTTATTTTATTTTCGATTCCACCCGACAAGCATTGGATTTAATTGTCGGCTCTTGTGAAGAACATCGCTGGAAGAAATATCATTTGTCGGTTCTTTTCAAGGGCAATTAAAAGCTTTATAATTGGTCTGAGATGTTGAAGAACTTTGTGGTGACAATAGATAACTTAAAACTCCCCGGGCTAATAATAACAGTTCCGTGCATGCTTTTGTCTTCCATGTGACCAAGCGTGACAAAGTCACTCAAGTATGGTGGGTATAAAAAGATTGTAATCTTTACTTCTCCCGAGCAAAGGGGTTATTTGCAAAGCGCTCTAACGTGCCCCTTTTGCCCCCACAGACTATCGCAACTTCTTAAATAAAGGCTGGTTTTCACTAGCGACATAAGCGACGGAATCAGAAGCATAAGCATATGAGCATAAGCACAAGATCGTTATGTTCTAGTGTAAATGAATGTGTTGGAAGCATAAGAGAAACAATTGGAAGTTTTCCGTGCAGGGGACTGAGTACGAGAATTTGATTGGCTTACCACCTTGTGCTTCTGTATGTTATCGACGGAAGCATAAGAATCTGGTTTTCACTAGCGACATAAGGACGGAAGCAGAAGGATAAGCACAAGAAAAAGAAAACCTTCCGTTCGTTCTGCTTATGCTTACGTCTCCGTTTTTTGATTTTCAAAGGAATATAAGACGTCTTACGCTTCTGCTTCTGCTTCCGTCGCTAGTGAAAAACAGGCTTAAGCCATTTCCTTTGTTGTCGAAAAGACTAGGACGAGTTGGCATTTCAGTGCATTGGTCAATTTTAAAGGACGTCAATTTCGTCCTTTAAAAGGGTCCCAACATGCAATGCAAAATCCAACTCGACCCAGTCTCGTACTCAACCTTGCGGATGGCTATGACGGGTACTTAAAACTAAAGATACACAAAACATGCTTTCTATATATTTATTCATACATGCAAATCAATCATTTTTTATTTTCAACATTAAATGATACATTGCAAATATTGTTGTACAAAAAAAAAAAACACATTAGAAATTATGATTCATAGAGCGTGTTAAACTTACAGTCTCACACATTGGTGCAAGGCAAATGTTTTTTTATAGAACAAATTACTTGTACAGGTGTGGGGTTGAGGAATTTTGCAAGATAGCGTATGCGTACACTACACCTAATTCTATTAGACCTAGGCCGACTTACACTAGACACATATCTTAGTAGACCTAAACCTGCATCAACCTAACCCCGTAGACCTATACCTTTTTGAAATAAAACAGGATTTAATGCTCTTGGCACTTTTCAGTTGTTTCGACTTTGTCCCCTCATATCTGAATAATGTTGTTCTGGTGACATATTGGTCTTGTGGTTCCTCCTTAAGATGCAACATTGGATAGGTGAGGGGTATCACTTTGGAAGTACACTAGTCACTCAGAAATTTAGTAAATATTTTTGCGGTTTTGTAAGAAATAATTGTATCCAAGATTGTAGACCACGTACTGTGGCGCTACGCTGAATGAAGTCCACAATTTCTCCACTTTCATTCCAAGAGCCTGCGTTTCTCCTGGTCAGCACTGTTGCTGTGGGTTAGCCTCGACTTTGTGCAGAATATTCATGGGTTTCGGTAAAGGTCCTTGGAATTTCAAAGTGTTTGTATTGTTGAGGTTGTGCATTCTTTACTTTACCGTTGGTATTTGTACATATTTAGACACTGATTCGAGGCTTACCCTGAGTAAATGAGTCTGTAATCAAGGAACCCAGCGGTAATTTCGTAAATGGTCTATTTTCATTAGCTGTTCCAAAATTAAAACAGCCCATGCGCATTATTCCGGAAGTAAAATCTTACCAATACCTGAGTTCAATTAAAAATGTGACGTAAATTGTTCTGTCTATAACCTTGTCTTTCAAAGGACAAACGGGAATAAACATAACTTTTGTTGAAAGCCTTTCCTGATAATGTGGAATAAATAAATTCCATAGAATAAAAGGTTTATACTTAATTAAGTTATATGATTTATTTTCGTTACCCGTTTACGGCAAGTTACTTAAGCTTACATAATCTTTTCTGCGGCACACAACAGCTTCCAAGCATTCGTAATGTTTCAAAGAGATATCCGGCTCAACCTCCTTGTTTTGCTCTTCGTGGTAGATTTCTAAGAACATCTATTCGCTAAACCAGAAGTCCAGAAGATCTAGACATAACGCATGCGCTGTAAAATTTACCAGAAATCTTGATACGTTTGGTGGATCATGCCAGAATCTTCGCTTCTCGGTGCTGGCCAAGGCAAAAGCAATCACTGAGGACGAGATTGGAAAAACCGACTTCCTATTTTTTGGGGTAAGCAAATACAGTAAAAGCCCGCATAAAACAACCAGTGGATTAAGAACCAGGCTGAGATCTAGCCAACAAAGCACCCGATATTCAAGAACCACTTCAGTATGACAAATGAGACAGGTTCTTATGTGAAAACTTTAACAAACATGCAACCAAGCATGTTCTAAGGGTCATTGGGAATATTATAGTGTCAATGTTTAATTTGAATAGAAAACCTTTCACGGTCAATAGCTCACTTATTTGTCAAACAAATTAAATTAAAAACACCATATCAGTAACAATTGATTTTGGCTTGTAAGCAAGAGCCTGTTAAGAGCCTATTAAGCCTGATTTCTCAGTGCAGAAACCGAATATACAGTCATTGTCCACCGAAAATAACATTTACACATGTAAATGAAATATCATGTGTTACCTCGAAGGTTCTGCCATAAAATGCCGAAATACCATTTCCGATCCATCTTAAATCCTCACTAAATGGTCGGAGCATTCTGAATTTTCGATTCACGAGTATTTTCGGGACAACGTTAATGACATTGACTGTATAAGAACCATTAATTACAACCCGACTTCGGAAAATAGTGGTTCCTTTTACACGGATTTTTACTGTAGCGGCGTGCACGTCAGATAAAGAGATTAGAGCTTCAATATATACAACGTATTTCAATGGCATAGTAAATCCCTTTGTTGGCTTTAAAAACGCCTGGAAGGTTGAGGGGAGCCAGGTGGACTTTAATAGCAATAAAGTGAATCAGGCTCACGGGGGGGGGGGGGGGGGGGGGGGGGGTTGGAGGGGTCAAGCAAAATAATCTACATCGCACAGAATGGAAAACGAGGGAGGGGCCATTTGGCCATTTTCTTGCAACAAGAAACGGGGTCCTCAGATATTTTTTGTATGCTTAACCAAGCTAATCACAACAACCCCTCCCCCCCCCCCCCCCCCCTCCAGCCTCCCTGATGAAAAAGGTACAGTCTCGTAGTTGTTTATTCACCAGAAGCGTCTAAAGACGACTTTAGAATTGAGGGGGAGGGGTGAGGGCAGCCGGATAATAGCTTTATTGCGGCAATGTTTCCGCCATGTCTACACTGAGAAACGCACTAGCAATCGATCGTTGGAGATCCATGTTGTTCAAACCACAAAGAGTTTTTTTAAATGAAACAATAGAATTTACCACCGAACAGATTCGGATATTTTTACGAAAACAGAAACCTCAACCTTCCTCTGGCTACGCCAGTCATCATCAGCAAGATAACAAACCCTGACGCCAAAAAGCAAACGATCTTCACTGAACAGTGTGGTAATAAAATTACTGTTAATTTAGTGTTTCTTTTCACTAAAAAACCGCACTCAGACTCTTTCAATTTTGGAGACCATAATTGATTCGTAGACAAGGAAAGCATGACTGATTTCAATCAGGATCGTTATCTGGTTGTAAAAGTGATTCCTTTAATTCGCTAGGCTTCTCATATCAAAACTAGGGCTGGAATTAGATAACAACAACGACAGCGCCAACAATAATATGATCATCATCATCAACATCAACATCAACATCACCAACGGCCCTCTCGTACCCAGACCACACTCACCACACGTCTCGCTTCTCCCGTCTCCCGTTTTAAAAATATATGCGTATTTTTTGCCAAACATCAAATTTTCTTTACCCCTGCATATGGTGCTTTCATGAATGGTCCTTGCCTTCATTAGACTACACTTTTCGTGCCATGGGCCTAATAATTTTAATGAAAGACTCAAATAAAGGGCTCATTAAACTGTATTCGGCACCTCAATAGCCAGAAGCTTCATTCAGTGAAATGACTAGCCGACCACGACTATAGTCTGATAAAGCCGAGCCAATATTTTGAAGAGCCATGCATTCTGAAATAACTCATATCGAGTTACTTAGTTTTGCGTGCGAATTAACACTTCAGGATTTCACATGAGTCTCGGGTCATAAAAAGATTTCAATAAACGACGATGCTTTTAACACAACGTTTTTTTTCCTTTCAATGTTATCATTCTCTGTTTTATCATATGGCATTATCTCAGTTCCTTTTGGTTACCCCTCACACAACGTTTTGAATATCATCTGTTAACCAGAACCTTTAAATTATCATATTGCGGCGTTTCTAAAAGAGAATTCACAAAGTCTGTCTTCTTTAAGGGCACAAAAAGATTAGATATTCCCAACCTCAAAAATGGTAAAGTATTTTTAGTGGGTAACCACATCAATTTGTGTTTAGTATGGTGTCTGATCTTATCGAAATACTGAGCACGAAGTCTTCCATTGAAACGGTACCATTTAGAAACATTATTTATTCACTGCACTTCTTTAATAAAGCAGAGTTTTTATTTTCCATTTGTTTCCAATTAGAATTAATTGTAAGGAGATTTTTCCATTCAAAAAGGACGGAAAGGAAAAACAAAAACAAACAGGTTTTTCCTGCCATAATATGTCATTATGAACTTCGATGTTTTTACCTCCGGGATTTACATTGCTTAAATCAAACCACAAAAAGAAACAGGCTTTTGTAAGAGGTTCGTTTTTCGTCGGAGTTACCACGATTAGTTAATGATGCATGTAGTAATTCTATAGATAGATTGATATCAATTTTTTTTTGTCGTTCTAAAATGAAAACTTTTAAATGGATCGGCAAGGCCATGTCAATGGAATATTCTATCGTCAATTAGTCCAAATACCAAGGCAAAGGAATAAACATTCCAACTCAAAAGCACTTAGCCGAAATTTAACTCTAACTCCAATACCGACACTAGACACAACGTATCCATTTTGCTAGCGGAAAATAAAAATGACATATAGAGCGTCTAGGCTCAGCCATTGACTTGATATTACCTATATCAAAATGTTATCGTATGCTGCAGTGATACCTGTCCTAGCTACATGTATTCATGCTGCTGACGTTTAGTAGTAAGAGAGTGTATATACCTTTATTTACATAGGAAAATTTGACGTTCCAGTATACAATGGGAAACGATAAAGACAAACTTACTTCGGAAGGTTTTGAGCTGAAGATTACCATCGGGAGTCATACTACTTGCTATTTTAGAGTACGAAGCAGGGAACTGTGTAGGGACGATAGGTAAATCAAAAGGCCATGCATATCTGAAAGATCGCGTCGCTTGTTTAATGTACACAGGGATAATCCTTTTACATTTGAAGTGGCTTTTGACCGATCTCGCTCAGTCATAGGCCGCGCTTGAGTGAAAACTAAAAGTGAAAAGAAAAATTACGATTCGTTTTAAATGCATACAAGTAAACATTACATTTATTTAAGTTCGGTAAATCATTATTCCTAGTGGATTTTTCCCTTCCAGTTCCTCCCACAAGCCACAGATTTGCATGCACTTTTAATTTATTCGTTTTTAAAAAGTCGGTACAGGAAAGAAAATAATTGCCCTACTTTTGGTGTGCTTGAAATAGGTTCCTCAAAAATTATTTTTTTTCGTGATTTCAGCGATCGTTGAAGAGAAATGGCTTCTTTGGCGGCGTTTTGATGACGACGGTTGAACAAAACCATTTCATCTTCAAAAGGTTTTATTTTTCTATTTTATCTCACAACACAAAATTCAATAGCCTTAGGGTGCGGGAAATCGCTTAATAACTGAACTATGTTGGAAAGAGGTTGACGAGAGACAAAACAGGCCGCATGAACGATTGAATCGCCCAAGGCTTTCGGCCAGTGATGAATTCAATTTCCTTATTCAACTTTTCTTTTAAACAAAAAGCGATTTCCAGATGCTAGTAGAACTGGATCCCTGAGTAATGGAAGTTGTCGATAGCAGACATCATAGGCACCGCCACTTAATAAAATAATACATACAACTAACTTGTTTCAGAATTACCTTCCTAATGAAAGATCGAAGTAAAGCAGTGCCTTTGAGAAAAGCCATCAACGGAAACACCAAGATGGACCCCCATCTAAAGTGATTTTACACACTTTCGTGATCACCTTGTTTACCCAATTATGTAAATTTGTACATTGATGTCATTCATGCGGCCTATCCACCACAGGATATCTGATATTCTAGCTTTTCGAACATGCCGCTGTCACGCACAACACAAAACAATGTTCTAGACAAGACGTACCATTGGAACACGCTTTATTTCTGTCGTAGCTTAGCGTCCGTCGAGTCGATTTGGGCTTGTCATGTTCTCAGGACTTAATTGAGACTTCAAGAGGTATTAATCGTATCCTTAAAGAAACGCTGGACAATACCGGAAGACTCCGAGGTTTTATATCCCGATTATGCTCCTTCTTACGCCAAGTTACACTGTAGTCTTTTTCGTACTTTGTATTTTTGTGCAACTCATGGACACGGCACTGAGTTGTGACAAAGACGCACGTTGTAAACCTCACCAGGTTTGTTGTGGAAAACGCTGTCGATCGTGGCCTAAGTGCTTTCTAAACAGCGACATAGAGTGTTATTATGACACGCATTGCATCAAAGCAGCGGTTTGTGTGTCCAATGTGTGTAAACCCCGAAAACTGCTTCCAACTTCATGTAAGACTGATGAAGACTGTAGCTTTCAAAAGCATTCTAAATCATTTGATGGGATTGTGAGTACCAGTAAATGCTGTCAAGGCAAGTGCTTTAAGACGAAAAGCTGCTTAGCGCTTAAGATTAACTCAACGCTAACGACCCCGACAACATCTCAAGCGATAGGTGAGCAGCCGTGTTTAGAAACCACTAAATGTCCAAGCGAACTAGAGTGCATTAATGCTAGATGTAGAGTGAAGAAAGTTGTTGACTCCGCGAAGAGAAACAGTAAGGAATCTGACACGACCTTGTCAAAAGCTGGGTTTTTGTCAGCGGCTATATTAACGGCAGCAGTATTCTTGACCATTATGTGTTTTTGCTTCTTAAAAGAAACTAAATATGCTCAAAGACATTATATGCGTCGAGCACAAAGAGGAGAAACTTTAACTCAATGTAATTATTTGACTACAGTAGGGCAGCCTTCTGCCGTCTTTCATGATCAGCCTGATCAGACTCATTCATCGAATTCTAGAAATAACAACCAAGCTTTTCAAATTACTGCCTCGTGGATATTATTTCCAGGACTTTATGGATCTAATCAGACGGAACGTAGTCACGGAGACGAAGAAAGAAATATTGAAGAAGAAGAAGAAGATTGTAGTTCTTGTACGAGGCCACCATCGTATAGAAGTGTTTGTATTGATCATGAGCTACCACCGTCTTATGATGAAGCGATGAATTGTGATCACTGTCAGAATTACCCACACAATATAACTTTAGCTACGGGTTGTAATATACAGGATGACCAACAAAGTGCTTCGCTGGCTTAGAGGGAATTTAATTCTAAATGATGCTCCTATTAGTGTACATATATGTACATCTATCAATATATACTAGACTAACTGTTCTTTATTGAAATTCCATTATCGTTGTCAAAAAGTGAAGTTTCACTTAATATATGAGAGCAACCAGAATACAGAATGTAGAAAATCTCGATTGGCAATGGTCGTGTGTTCTAGTTGGAGTGAATATGAATTGTAAATAATATTGTCGAGAAGTTGAGGTTTAAAATGAAATGAGTTACAATTTAAAGTGGATTGTTTGGATGGCTGAGAACGTCTAAATACAATATACGTATTATTCATGGATTCGCTGTAGAGTCAATCAATTAATATGATACCTTTGACGCTCATACAAAAGAACACTAAATGCTAGTGTGTTGGTCGCAAAAATTAACAGATTAAATCTGCTTAAGAGCAATCAACACCCTCATCTTAGTCTTGCACGTATTAATGCAGAATGTGTGCGTAGAGCTGTCGAGTGAAAAAAAAGGGGGCAAATTTCGGCCTTCAATTAACTCTACCGCATGACCGGCGCCACTCAATCGCCGGCCTTATCATCAATAATGGAAAAAAAACATGCCTCGAGTCATGTCGGGTCAAGAAAGAAATTCATTAACGTTTTGAAATTATCAACTAACCCTTTTACCATTTGTTTTTGCACGGAAGGCTAGAAATCAAATAGTGTATTGTTTCAGGGGAGAAAGAACTTCAAAGCCATGACTAGAGCGAGATCTACACGACTACTTCATGTTTTTTTTAATGCAGGCAATGAAGTTTTTTTAAAGGTATTTTTAAAAAGAGTAAAACAGAAAAGTAATTATTATAGCTGGAAGAGCATGTTAAGATCAGTAAAACTGTAAAGTTTGAAGAAGATAAGTTAAAACTCGCAATAAGATAAGGTTTTTGAAAAGTGTGAATAACAAAACTTCGCTGCCGGCAAGAGATGCCTTCAAGCAAATTTTTTTTAAAATACGAAATATTTCGATTTTTGAAAATCCATATCTTCGCGATTTTTGAACTCAGTTCCTTCAAAGTTCACACTATCACTAATTTAAAAATGCTTTTTCCAGCTATGGTAATCATTCTTCTGTCCTGTGAGGTTTGGAATTACGTGATAAAGGCTCATTGTTTTTTGAATGATAAGAGCCGATAGAAACGTTTTACGATACAATTCAAACAAATATGATTACTATAAAATTTAAGTATTCATTCAAATAAGAATCATAAAATATCTCACCAAATCCATAAAGCATTTATGAATGAAGTTGAAAGATAAAATCTAGAATAACTTTATAAGTTTGTGTATGTCTTCCATCGCCTTCTTCCAAAATCATTTAAAACTCCTATATTATAATTATTTATGTATGTTTGAAGTATTTTATTTTCCAAATATTGTGAACTGAAAATTTCTAAAGGCTTCAAACGTTAAATATATTTTTATGGATAACAATCTTTATACCAAATAAAATATAATACATTATACTAAATTATATATATATATTTACACACACACTCACACACACACAAACACACACACACATATATATATATATACCTACTTGCAAGAAGGTTGTCATACAAGAATAGAACATTTGTAATTTAGTGAGAAAGGAATACATTAAAAGACAAAAGAAAAAGTTCAGCTTCAGTGATTTTCTTTTGTTTTTTAATATAATCCCTATCCCACTAAATCAATAATGTTCTATTTTCGTATGACATCGACAACGTTCTTGCAAGCAGGTGTGTGTATGTATATATACATTATGCTAAAAAATATAGTACATTATAAATCGTAGAGAAACTGCTGATTATATTTAATCGAAAAACGGTCTAAAACGAAATATGAACTTGCCCTATTTATGACGTCACACGAAACAATCTTTCGTTTGAATTAAACTAAGAAGAATCGTGGTCTTGAAAAAAAACACAAAAAAAACACACTTTATTTCCTAGAAATCAGAAAAGCAAAAATAGCTAAACATATTGAATATTTGAAAACCAGACATATCAGCCAGCTATCAATTCAGTTGGAAAGTAAGATTAGTTCAAATCTTTCTTGTTCTTATTGTTCTTTACCAATCTGTCCCATAATTATGGCTGATAAACAAGTTGTGATGACATAGTGAAATAAGACAATTAAGGACAAATTTAAAGGGAAAAATTTAGATGCATAACAGTTATCTCAAAATATAAAATATCATTTTTACGTCATGTAGGAGTAAGTGTTCAATTACTTAAGAATTGAAAATTGAAAACGAAATATAAGTTTCACGGTTCTCTTCTTTCTTAAAGGCATTTGAATTTGATGGTCGTACTTGATAAATTTATAATAAGCCATGTTTATTTTGCAGTAACTTATTCATTTCTTATAGGATTCTTTCCTTAAAGTGCAAACAATTTAACCGTGAAACTTTAGTAATACTGAATAGCACAATTTCATGCAAATTCTTTTTTTTTTAATTTTATAGTTTAATTAGTACTATTTGGTACCATTTACTAATTTGTGTTTCACGGATTAATTGTTTGCACTCTATTCAGCCCCGATTGCTGCGATTTTTGTGGCAATTTTCGGAAATACGAAATCTTTTTTTTCTCATCCTTCAAAAGAGACATTCGTCTAGGAAAATCTTGGTATCCTGGAAAAAACTTTACAAGTACATTCTTTACCATTATTTATTATGGACAATATCGCAAAAAAAGGGCAGCAAAAATCGCCGCAAAAATCGTTAGTGCAAACGGGGCTTATGGTTAGTTTTCATATTGTCTTCAATCATTATAAGATAACTGATGAACATCCTGAATACAAAAATAAAATGGAATAAACCTGACAAACCAAGAATCACTTCATACAAGAGAATATGAACTAAGAGAAGGAATCCTACCTATATAGCCTTGTAACCATCATGTGCACAGTTTAATGCTATTTTTAGCTTGAGGATATTTTGAGCGAAGAACCTGATTGGTTGCTTTCTCGATGGTAGGCGGCTTACAGTCTTGCAGTAAACAAAGCCTGTGTTTTTGTCGTGGACGTAACGAAATATGGTGCTTTTCGTGTCCTAAAACGAGTCATTACTACGAGGGTAGCATAATTATCGCGCGGGCATGGTAACGAGTTTAAAATAGCATAAATGATTCTAAAAATAGCATCAAAGTGTGCACATGATGGAGCACGGTGATTTCTTCTCTTAGTTCTTTTTCTCTTGCTTCATACATATACCTAATGGCAAGAACGTTGTCATACATGTATAAAAATTTTACAAAATAACATTAGAGTGCAAACAATATAACCGTTTAGTGATACTAAATAGTGCAGTTTTATGCAACTTCTATTGTTTTCTATTGTTTAATTAGCACTATTTTGTACTATTAATGGTTGCAAGCATTCCCAAGGGAGTCAAAAGACAAAAGCATTGTGGTGCAGTTAACAATGTATGCTACCAAGAAATATTTTGTTAAATGGCACCAACGCTCCCCCGAGAGGCCGCAATGACGTAGCGTGCAATCGAAGAATTCAGTAATTAGGTGTATTTTGCACTCTAGGAATTAATTATTAGAAATATTTTTTAAGACACCTAGGTTGAAGAAAATAACTGTTGAAGGATATACCAATAATTATAAGTTGATATTAAAAATATCAGTCTAGAGTTCAAACACTATAAGTGTGTAACATAAATACCACTAAACACTGCTAAATTATGCTAATCCTATTGTTTCCTATTGTTTAATTAGCACTATTAACTACTACATATTGCAAAGTGTTGCACACTTTTAGTGTTTGTACTCAACACCTTAAGTGAAATAATTACTTTTTTCAGAAAATAATTAATTCCAATGTGTTTTATTCTATTTTATTTTTTTCGCTATTTGTAATTTGAGTTTTATAAATCACCATTCCTGCAATGAATATTTTTTTAAAGAATCAATTGTAAAACTTTGTTCCATGAATACATGGATCTTTTCTTAGTCTCCTCCACAGCCGCTTTCTTTCAAAGCGGCTGTGGGGGAGACTAACCTTTTTGCGCATGTACGATTATTGTACATGCGCAGAAAATATTTATGTATTCATGGAATAATGTTTCATAATATTGTGAATTGGAAATCAGAATTTAAGAATATATACATTTTCATGAGGCATGATAAAATTAGTTTCAATGGAAAACAATTTTTCCTGTGATATATTTGTGACCCGAACAAGCTCATTGGATTGAAGAAAGAAAGTCGAAATAAAAACATAAACAAGCACCTTGGTGGGTTGCCTTCGACCCTTTTCTTGAAAATCTCGAAAGCAAGGCATTTAAAATACAATTTCCAGTGCTGTAGTTTTGAGGGGCAATTGCAACATATTGCATTAAAGTCATGTCAAAGCCTTAGGGTACTCGTAACAAAAAATCATTCTTGGCTAAAAGCGGGGGGGGGGGGGGGGGGGACCTTCCCACCCCTGCCCCACCCACGTACTGTAGGTTGGGTAAGTCAAGTAAGTTAAGTAAGTCAAGTTATTTATATACAGTCAATGTAGTTAACGTTATCCACCGAAAAAAGACATTTACACATTTACACATTTTAGACTAAAACAAATATCAAATGTTTTCTTGAAGGATCTGGCATAAAACAAACGTTGAAATACCATTTATATTCTACATCTTAAATCCTCACAAAATGGTCGGGTCGGTCGGGGCATTCTGGATTTTCGATTCACGAGTTAAATTTACATTTAAAGTTCAGGGTGACGCACACGAGGCAAAGAATACATAATGAAACACGTGATATTTCTCTTAGTCTAAATGTGTAAATGTGTAAATGTCTTTTTTCGGTGGGCAACGCTAATGACATTGACTCCGTCGATCAACAAAACTTTGCACTAATTTGTACAATTTAGTTAGCCATTCTTTATAAATGCTAGACACTCAAACAAGTATTTTTTTGTTTCACGGGTTTAATAAAATTACGGTCAGCAGTCAGACAATTACTGGAACGAGGAATTTTATTGACAAACTTTGAGTTTAATGTACCCTCTTCAAACTGAATGGATGAATGATGAAGACTTAAATCATACTTTATCAAATTATTACTGTATGAATTATTTTTAGATGAGACTTTGAAGTGTGATGCATCAGTAATTCCATTGCAAAAATGTATATTTGACGATGAATATGACGGGCAGTAACATATTGTAATGAGACAACGTTTCGGTGTCCTCATGACACCCTCATCAGGTCAAAATAAAATAACTTAAAAAACTCATTAATAATTCATGAAGGAAACACAATAGAAATCATGACCGTGAAGGAGGTTTTATATCTGATAAAGATTCGTCTTCATTTGCATAAACTTTAACTTGGATTTTCTCTATCAAACTTTGTTCATTTCATAAAGAATTCAGTACAATATGATAACATTCATCACGAGTTTTTTAAGCCGTTCAATAAACTCGCAGATCGTGTTTTATCGGGTATAAAACCACTCGGCTACGCCTCGTGTTTTATATCCGATAAAACACTCCTGCTCGTTTATTAAACAGTACATAACACCGGAACGTTGTCTTATTACTTAACTATTATACGCCGAAGGCGAAGTGAATATCGGGCAATATATTTACCGAGACGGGAGTCTTCTAGCGGCGAGGTAAATATTCTCCGATATTCACTGAGACTGAGGCTGAGGCAAATAATTGTTTTAGTATAAATAAACAGATGATTCTTCCAAAAAAATAAAAATAAAAAGAAGATAAGAGACATTTTTTTCTGTAACAGCAACAAAGCGGCTGGCCGCCACTCACATTGTGAGTGGGATGTGTCAGGGATAGGCCCCGTCCACACTATGCCGGATAAATTTGAATCCGAATTTTTATTTATTTTATTTAGCTTTTACCTGACATCAAATCATAGTTTTAAAAAATGAAAAATATAACCAAATTTCAAGCAGATGAGAGGTAAGGGATACCGTCACAGGTTTCCCCAATTACGACGGTCCCTTGGGGAAGCCTATGACGGCATCCCTTATCTCTCATCTCTCTCATTTATTCGGTTAGGCCTACCGTCCACACTAGTCCTGGCAAATTCGGAACAATTCTTCACCGAAAACGATTTTTTTTCACATTCGGTCTCCAGAGTGGAACAATTTGGAAAAATTTTCAGCTTCGATGCACATGTTCAGATGCCGCCTCTGATCGGACTAGTGTTTTATCCGTTTTCTTGTGTGGACGGAAAACGGTTTCTTTCCGACTTCGGTGTGAAAGTTGCGAATTCAAACTTATACGGCATAGTGTGGACGAGACCTGACTCAATCCTGAACGAGGCCCTGGGGGCAGGGTAGACTGGGTTACCTGGGCTGGGAAAGTTTCCCTGAGTCTCAGTAAGACTGGCTAAAGGCAAAGTGGAAAAAGTTGCAAAGTCTCAAAAGACAGTGATAGAGCTACTGTTGAAAAGTGAAAGCCATTTTTGGCGAATCGTTTATGCAATAACGTCATAATCATCGAAAAAATTATTTCAACTCTAATTTCAAGGACTCCGTCTTTGCAACAAAATCATGCAATATCGCTTGTGTCAGCGACGAAGACATTTTGTCAGCGGTTATAAATTTTTTGCAAGCTGATTATCAAAATGTTGCACGCAATTGCAAGAGTAGAGCTTGATTCAACATCAGATTTGTTGCATGCGATGTTGCGTGCAACAATTTTCAGGGGTAGACACACACTGCAACATTCCTGTTGTGTTCAATGTTGCACCGTGTGTATTAAGGTAAACAGCAGAAAAATAAATTATTGTCAGGTCAGGCTTGGAGTCTGCTACTGGTAATATTGATCTTATTTTTTTAAGAACACTTTTTAATTTTTCAGGCTGATCATGTTCTTATTCACATGTTACTTAAAACGCTCAAATTCAGGCTGGGTGTTCTTTACCCACTTGTCCTTTTATGCGGGTTTGTACTGCGCAACAAATTTTGTCATTTGAACATGGCTGCAATATTACGTCGAACCTTATGAAATTTCCAGCCAATCAGCTTGCACCAATTTTATAACTGCTGACAAAATATCTTAACATAGCAGGCTGACACATACGATGTTGCGTGATTTTGCTGCAATGTGTGTCACCCCGATTCAAATTTGTTGCTTGCTATGTTGCGTGCAATGTTGCACCGTGTGTCAGCACCTTTAAGGAGCGTTAATACGGGCAACAAAATTGTACAACTTGTCACGCAACCTTTACTGTGCGACTACACCAACCAAGGCAACCCAGACAAATTTTCATACAAATTACCCAATCACGATTGAGTATTTAAACAATAGATACTGTACAAATTTTCACATTTTCCTCATATATTTTTTCTCATATATTTTACTTTATATGAGTGTGTGTATGATCGAAGTGAACAAGAAACAGTTTAAAACGCAGAATTCACTAATTCATCTGTTATGCGGCGTTGCAACTAAATTTCACGTGTACAAGCATGGGATTCCCATTGTGGACGAACTAGACGAAGAAAAGGGGGTCGGGTGCGCAAAATGCCAACGATCTGGATCCCGTGGGGGTAAGGACCTACAAGAACTGTTGAAACTGAGAAGAGCCTCGAGGAAAAAAAACAAAAGAAAGTCATGGGCAAAAACTAGTGAGTGACGTGAGACACTTGTGAAATATAGGGATTAAACTGGTTAGACTGAGATGTTGGTATTCACGAGTTCACTGAATATGATCAGTTGAAGGGCAGAGTAAATTAAGAAAGAACTAAATCAGCAATGACAAACGAGATTATACACAAAATCAAGCTATTCGGCACAGTGGTTAGGTCTATAATATAATAAACAGAACAATTACAAATCAACCTAAAATGAAACTAGAAAAAACAAATGCAGGTCAATAACTTTTTAATCTCAAAAACATAGTAAAGCAGATCAACACGATATTAATGACGTGCGGTGGTTATTATATACTTATACACATCTATTGATGGTTTGCAACCATTTCCAAGAGAATTAAATATAGACACGGCGGCCATGTTGGAGGATATGACAAAAGAATTCATTGACAATTCTTTCGTTAAGTTCCTCCAACATGGCCGCCGTAAAACTATAAATTAGCTATTCTGAGGCCAAGCAAAAGAATGGGTCAAGTTGGATTTCCAGTGTATTATGGGGCAGTTTTAGGGGAAGAGTAAGACGTCATCTTGGAAATATGTCCACTAAACTCAGCCGCACACTGCATTGCAAAGCCAACTTGAACCAACCAACTTGAAGTCTTTCTCTCAACCTCCGAACGGCTATATAATAGTCAGTACATGAAAAGCTAACGTAGCTGGCAGAGATCCTCTAGACCCAGTGCTTAAGGAGCGTTGAGGAGAACAAAGGTGACGTCTACAAACGAGAAGCACTGGAACGAGAGAGCCTGGTCTCCTAAGCTCCGGATATCCGATATTGCTAAAAAAGTTCCAAGTTAAACTACAAAAACTTTCTTATCCCAAGTTCCTAGCAGTTTTTGATAAAATTTGGTCACTACAAAATTAAGGGGGACGGGGGTTTCTGAAACCCCTGGAACACTACCCTAAGTATAACGTACGCCCCCGTGTATTAATTTTTCTATGCATCATTTTACTGACCGTTTGTCCTCTGGCTCCTACCCCGCAAAAATGCATACGAAGTATCATAATATGGGGATGTGAAAGTGGAGAATAAACTACATACAAGTCAAACTTGAATGTTAGTAGACATAACTTATTCTAAACATATATTGAGGGAAAATTGGGTTGAGTTGACTTTGCAGGGGACATATTCCTAAGGCTACGATGCCAACTCGACCCAGTTTTTCCCCTCACCGTACCCTCGCCGTCGAATGAAGTTTGGTAAACCTTCGAAAATGTCTAACAGTAGCATGTATAACATTACAATGTCTAATATGACTTCTTTTTGAGATATTTAATGAATACTGTTCTGAACTTCTAACACAGAATCGCAGGCTTAGCCCGGCATGCTGCAAGAGCAGAGCATTCGCAAAAATGAAGAAAGAATGAGTTTAAAATATCACTAATGGTATCTGTGATCATTGCCGGGCTAACTTATGATGGAAGCTAAACCTGAGTAAATATGTCTGTGATCATCAAAAACCGTGGTGAAGAGAAAGAAAAATTTTCTGGCTTACTCGGGATCCACTCGGGAACTTCCTCCTCCTGAAAATGAAATAAAATAAAAAATTTCAAGGTGGAAATAGCACAGACAAGATTGTCTCCGAATCAGCCCCATCCTTGATGCCGTTATACTCGTTTTTATTAATACTAGAGCAGTTTCGTATCGTATGCTTCCCACGAAAAACGCTTAAGAAGTGGAATCGCACAATTTGCCCTGATTGCGAGAATTAAGATTTTGATGGACTTTTTTATGGTGTTTTATAGGCGTGCCCTTCAAGCTCTATTGCTTCCTGAAATTATCCCTTGAAAAAACTAATGAAATATAAAACGAAATTTATGAAGTAATATTTCAAAGCCGACAATGAGGACTGGACGGGATTTCAAGTCAAGATTTCAAGGATTTCTAATTGCGTGGACTTGAAATCCCGTCAAGTCCGATGTAGGACTGAATTAATTTTGTTCCAGTTACTCCAGACTGATCGGAATGCATTCCTTTCACAGCACTTTACCAGGTTTCAAGTAACATCATGTGACCCAAAAATAGCCCATTGATTGGCTGGTTTACTCATGAATTATTAATGAGTATGAGAAGGTATTTTTCTAATACAAAAAGGACAAAATAATATAAAAACTATACCTTAGAACTACAGCGCAAATAAAAGCCAACATTTCCTCTTTTAGCGTTCCCTATTAGCTGTTTTAGGTAACTTGGATTTGCCGATGCACAGAGCTAGAACTGAAGAAGGAAAGAAATATTGTCAATGCAGGCTTGTTTAAAAAGAAGGCATTACTCTTTTAATTACAAACCATCAAACTTTCGGCCGCAAAAAATCGAAAAAGTTAAGGAATGGCAATTGGATGTGAGTTAGCCATGCCCTGTGACTTTGATCAGCTCAGGGATCGATTTGTATAAATCAGCCGTGCCCTGACTTTAATCAACCCAGTGGTTCAGGGTTCGATCTAAGAGTTAGCCGTGCCCTGACTTCAGTTAGATCAGCCCAGAGGTTGTTTAAGGGCACTTCGATCTGTGAGTTAGCCATACCCTGACTTATATTAGCCCCATAGTTAGTCCTGACTGTGGTTCGACTGTGGTCTAGATTTGAACCTGCATGGGTATTAATAAAGGTTTTATCATGCCGGGAGTGAATCGATTTTCGAACTCACCGTGCGTTTTTTACTGCGCTCGGATAGTAGTACTAGTCTTCGTGGTGGCCATGTTTTTCTTGTTCGGTTTGCGAGGTGGACAAAACCATAACAAATTGTGCACTTATATTAGTTCGTTACTCAAATTTCCCCCAAGCCATCAGCGGTTGCAAAGTCTTTAACTTTTATAAAATCAGCTGCTGATAAACTGTTATCTAAACTTTATCAGCTATATATACGCAGTTGCCTGCAGACCACTATTGTTGTAGCTATAGCCATTTATTGCAAGATCCATTATTAAACTAATCCAGTGCTTTGCTAGTCTTTCATATATGAAGTTTGAAGTAGAAAACTAGTATGTGCATTTTTCCTCCCTCTCTCTGTTACAAATAACGAACTCCTGCCATGTTTTCTACGAGATGCTCTGCCATAATGAGGTGTAAAGGACGCAGACCAGCACGCATGGTTTCCTTCACTATAACTAACTGGTCTTCGATACTTGTCAACTTCTCCGTGTTTACTCATTTCAACTTTTTCTGTCCACATTTTGGTTTTCTCCTCTGTAAACGTGTCCACGCCTTCCTTTAATGTATCAAAACCAAAATCCATGATGTCTCGTCCATCTTTACTATGATGTGCTTTGGATGCGCCTCCAATGGCGTTGTATGCGAAGCTCGTCATCTTTCTGGTGTTCTCGTCTGCAAACGTGTCCACGCCTTCCTTTAATGTATCAAAACTAAGATCCATGATGTCTCGTCCATCTTTACTATGATATGCTTTGGATGCGCCTCCAATGGCGTTGTATGCGAAGTTCGTCATCTTTCTGGTGTTCTCGTCTGCAAACGTGTCCACGCCTTCCTTTAATGTATCAAAACCAAAATCCATGATGTCTCGTCCATCTTTACTATGATGTGCGTTGGATGCGCCTCCAATGGCGTTGTATGCGAAGCTCGTCATCTTTCTGGTGTTCTCGTCTGCAAACGTGTCCACGCCTTCCTTTAATGTATCAAAACTAAAATCCATGATGTCTCGTCCATCTTTACTATGATATGCTTTGGATGCGCCTCCAATGGCGTTGTATGCGAAGCTCGTCATCTTTCTGGTGTTCTCGTCTGCAAACGTGTCCACGCCTTCCTTTAATGTATCAAAACCAAAATCCATGATGTCTCGTCCATCTTTACTATGATGTGCTTTGGATGCGCCTCCAATGGCGTTGTATGCGAAGCACGTCATCTTTCTGGTGTTCTCGTCTGCAAACGTGTCCACGCCTTCCTTTAATGTATCAAAACCAAAACCCATGATGTCTCGTCCATCTTTACTATGATATGCTTTGGATGCGCCTCCAATGGCGTTGTATGCGAAGCTCGTCATCTTTCTGGTGTTCTCGTCTGCAAACGTGTCCACGCCTTCCTTTAATGTATCAAAACCAAAATCCATGATGTCTCGTCCATCTTTACTATGATATGCTTTGGATGCGCCTCCAATGGCGTTGTATGCGAAGCTCGTCATCTTTCTGGTGTTCTCGTCTGCAAACGTGTCCACGCCTTCCTTTAATGTATCAAAACCAAAATCCATGATGTCTCGTCCATCTTTACTATGATATGCTTTGGATGCGCCTCCAATGGCGTTGTATGCGAAGCTCGTCATCTTTCTGATGTTCTCGTCTGCGAACGTGTCCACGCCTTCCTTTAATGTATCAAAACCAAAGTCCATGATGTCTCGTCCATCTTTACTATGATATGCTTTGGATGCGCCTCCAATGGCGTTCAATGCGAAGTCCGTCATCTTTCTGGTTTTCTCGTCTGCAAACGTGTCCACGCCTTCCTTTAATGTATCAAAACCAAAGTCCATGATGTCTCGTCCATCTTTACTATGATATGCTTTGGATGCGCCTCCAATGGCGTTCAATGCGAAGCCCGTCATCTTTCTGGTTTTGTCGTCTGCAATCGTGTTCACGCCTTCCTTTAATGTATCAGAACCAAAATTCATGATATCTCGTCCATAGTCCCTTATGCGGAGTGGATCACTTTTTTTAGAAATTGCGATGATGCTGTGCAAACTATTTTTCCCAACGCCGTTTTCGTCGAAGAAATTCAAAACCTTGGAGTCAACAACGTTTTGCATCTGCTCTAGGTAAAAAGCATTAGTAGTACCGTTATATGAATCCTGTATCAATTGGAAAATATGATCCTCTATTTTGCTGGCCATGAAAATCTTCACTTCAGAAATAACTGTTACTTGACTCTGTAAACGTCCTGTATTTATGTCTTTAAAGTTATCAGTGTATATTTCTTTAAGGGCTTTTTCAACTTGTTCACAGTAAACAGAGACAAGTTGTTTCACGTCCATCGCGTTTGTTTGTTTCTGACAAGTGCCTATGATGTCAAATACTGGAGATATTACTCCTTCAAACACTCCAGGATTAGTCTTTTCCATTTTATTCTTTGCAAATTTGAGCAAATTTTTTACACATCCATTGAGAATGCCCCTAAGTTTCTCAATGCAATTTGGTGACTCCAACAAATGTTGGTGGATCTTCATAAAATCATCTGATATTTCCTCTTTCGTTTTACCATTTTTTGAGTGAATGAAAACGAATTTATCTAAACAATTTTTAAATTCGCCATCACAATTCATTGCTTTATCAAGTTCCTTTTTGAGTTGTTTTCGCGTTTGATTTTCAAAATTCGTCTTGAGTTTTCTATTGATATCTTCAAGGACATGCTTGCTCCCTCGTTTAGCTACTTCTTTACTGGCATGTACTGCTACCTCTTTGCAAGTGTTTCCCACGACGGAAGGGAATGATGATGACGATACAAGTTGGGGTATTTCCTTAACTGCATCACACATTTGCTTTCCTGCAGTCTGGATCTGTTCTTTGACCGCAGTAAATGCGGATTTCAATCCTTTGCCTCCTTTCACAGCTGCTTTGACATGACCGAAGCCAAACGCAGCTATTGATAACGCTACTGATGCAGCCTTTCCAATTGCCCAGCTCTTAGTAAAGTTTTGGTCTCCCTTGTAAACCGCAAGCGCACCCTTGCAAATGTCATTAATTCCTTCAGTTACTAGACCCCAACCAATGTTTGTCAAGAACCCACCACTACACGCAACAGAAAATGCTCCAGCTGTTATTTGAATCACTCCGAAAAGAGCTACTAAAGCTGCTTTCCAGTTAAACTTCCACTTTTCCTCGATACTAACAATCTCAGTCAATCCTAGGTCCCAAAACACATGAAGTTCACTATCTAGCTTCTTGCAATATTTGTCATCACCTAAAGCAATAGCCAAGGCATTATGCCCAACAGCTTTCGCACCTTTCTTCTTTTCCTTCAATTCAGCTAATTTCTTTAGTAGCTTCTCGATGCTTTCTTCGTAAAAGTTCAAAATCTGACCACGAGTGTCGAGCTGAGATTTCGTAGTCGTGGTGGATTCATCTGCACTTTTTGTATCTCTCGGTAAAATACTGAGAAGACTGTACGAAAGTTTCACTTCGTCTTGATATTTACGAAGGCCTTCCTTTGCCTCATTCAGATCAGAAATTGCTGTTTCCATGTATCCATCTTTTTGCTGCTGTAATTTACAATATGCTCTGTTGTAGTAAGCAATGGCTGCCCATTTCCCGTCACTTTCTATAGCTTTAGTATATAATTTAATTGCTTCTGCGAAGTTTTGGCTTATCCTTCGCTCATTTGCGAGTTTGATAATGTGGTACAAGTTGGCACAAGGTGATGTTTTATTCATAATCTGTCTTTTTGCTTCGTACAAAGCTTCATTCAATTGCTGTTTGAGCTTTTCCAATTTCTCTTTATTCAAATCTTTCAGGTTTTCACACTTAATTTTCAACCAAAGTCCCCAAAACTCATGCATCGATGTCAGTAAGATTTTCTTTTCGATTTCAGACTGATCCTTCAATTTAGTAGTGACGTCGCCAATAAACTGACAATAGGATGAAAACAGATCCTCTTTTGGTATGGTACTAGTAAAGAGAGCTCCTTCATTATCCTTTTGCTGTCGTTCTGAATTTTCTTCTCTGATCTTTTTTAACTCGTGGATATCACTAAATGGCTCAATTTTCAAATATAGAGGCAAAGACTCTTTGTTGATAACAAGCTGAGCAGATCCAGGTTGTCCCTTTCTTGCACATCTCCCAAACACTTGATTTTCGACTCTTAAGTTCGATGGCAGAAAAGTAACAAGGACAAAGAGTCCTCCAGCTTTTAAAACTGACTCCTCTATTTCAATATCTGTACCCCGTCCAGCAATGTTTGTTGCTATGATAACGTCTCCTCCAGCGAATGTATTCTTCTCGATTTTTTCTTTCTCGCTATTTTCTGTAAACATAGTAACTGAACCACACTTTTGCGACTTTAATGAATCCTCTATTTCTTTTGCAGTATTGATGTCTTCACAAGTGATCAAAACGGCTCTTTTATTCTTGTGTAGAGCACTGGATGTGTGTTCTTCAACTTTCTTTCCAATACATTCCAACCACTCGTCTTTGTTCGAACATAGAATACCTGAGTTTTCTTTAAATCGTTTCTCAAGGTAGGTTGGGATCCTTAAGTAGGACAATCCATAATATCCAACAAGAAATGCCAATTCACATTCACTGCCTAAAGTGCCCGAAAGGCCAAACAGCTTTCCTTGATATCTTTTGAAGAATGCTTGATTAGACATGAAATTAGTAACGAGAGTCATTTCGCTGAGTTTCTTTTGATGTTTCAGCTCCAAAAATTGATGCAAACCATCTCCCCACTTTGTGTTGAGTTCAACAACTCCGGTAGATTCGAAATCCACAGGTACAATTTCTTGGTCTCTGATGAGGTATTCTCTTCCTTCTTTCATGGAAAGGGCAATGAATGCGTTATCAATCCATTTAGGAAGTCTACTGTCAACAAATTCCGATAGATAGGATGGAAATTCATAGTCACATTCCCCTTCATCTTGGCATCCAGTAGTCAGGATTCTTTTAATTTTTTCTTCGATGTGTTCACATAACGTCTTCTTGTCCTTGTACAGTACACAAACCAATCCTTCGCCAACAATCAGTAACTGATGACGAGCTTGCTCCCCTGGATCTCCCAGGATCTCCCCAGGATCAGGAGCTTTGCTAACCTTATGAATTGTTGATCCGTCGTATATCTCAAACAAATCTATTGACATATGAAACTTAGATTCTACATGCCGCAAGCACTTTAACATTTTCTCTTTGGTCATTTCATTTCGGAAGAAACCCGTTTTGGTTTGACCCATGAGGACTTGTTCTTTCACATCTTCAGTGAAGCCCTTTCGCAGGACATCATCTTCTTCTAGAAAACCCAAAATGTCCAAAGGGTCATATTCGATTAGCTTCTTCATGTTTGACAGTACGACATGGAGTGGTTCTTGCTTTCCAACAAAGTACTTTCGATCCAGATTTGATCGAACTACCGGATGACGTATGACCTCATTCCAAATCATCAAAAGTATTGGTTGGATATGATGCATCCCTGGGGCAGGACTCGAAAGATAGGTAAAATTGACTCCTTGGTCGAGTAGCATCGAGTCAACTTCATCTACAATTACTGCATCAAACTTCCTGGCACCACGCACATCTTCCATTAAAAACTCTTGCCTGAGAATGTCAGACGCGAAGGATCCCACTGTTCCGTAGACTACTAGGTTTTTGTAACATTTTAGACGATCTTCATTTTCCTTGGGAATTAAATTGCATCCAACTTCAAGTTTGAATTGCTCGTAAAAGTCACGCCATTCTACAGAATCTCTTACTGCTAGAATGGGCGAGCTGGTAATGATATCAACTGATCTTCCCGACAGTGCTAGAAACACTGCAAACATTGCTACGATACAGGACTTTCCTTCTCCTGTTTTTATTTCCAACAAGCGGCCCTCTTGGAATGATTTAATCAAGAGACAAAGTGACACCAGCTGGGTACTTCTTGGCCAGTAGGCCTTGACATGCTTCACTGCATGACATATATGTACTATGCAGTGTCCATAGTCTGAGGGTTTATTCGTTAAAGTCTTACGTAGTTCTGCTACATTGGGTTTTCTCCAATAATTGGAACCTGGACTTTTTAGTTCCTTAGATACTACGTCTAAGATTACATTTATTTCGTAGCGGTCCGATATGTAGATATGGTTCATTTCACGCGTAATGTCTTCAACACTTTTTTCAATGTTTGGTACATACGAACGATTAAATTTCTTTTGACATATCCCGTAAGGAGACGTTGATGTCACTTGGCGTCCACCTTTGATCTTAATATCGTCGCTTTTAGTGTTTTCACTTCTACTGATTGAATGATTCGAGCTCTTGTTTTCACTGAATTTACGCGACGATAGTTTTTCTTCATTTTTATTAATGTCTGCGTTTTTTATTTCATTTGTTGGGAAGTAATCTGAGTTCATTTTTGTTTGATGTACAATATGCGTGTGTTTTAAATTTGCTGTTCTTCTTCCTACGATCCACGAATCCACGAGTTCTTCTCTTCTTCTCTCTTCTTCTCTCCTTCTCTCTTCTTCTTCTACCCTTCTTTCTTCTTCTTCTATCCTTCTCTGTTCTTCTCTCCTTCTCTGTTCTTCTTCTATCCTTTTCTGTTCTTCTTTTCTTCTTATCTGTTCTTCTAATCTCCTTCTTTGTTCTTGTCTTCTTCTCTGTTGTTCTTCTTTTCTTCTCTGTTGTTCTTCTTTTCTTCTCTCTTCTTCTTTTCTTCTTATCTGTTCTTCTAATCTCCTTCTTTGTTCTTGTCTTCTTCTCTGTTCTTCTTCTTTTCTTCTCTCTTCTTCTTTTCTTCTTATCTGTTCTTCTAATCTCCTTCTTTGTTCTTGTCTTCTTCTCTGTTCTTCTTCTTTTCTTCTCTCTTCTTCTTTTCTTCTTATCTGTTCTTCTAATCTCCTTCTTTGTTCTTGTCTTCTTCTCTGTTGTTCTTCTTTTCTTCTCTGTTCTTCTTCTTTTCTTCTCTGTTCTTCTTCTCTTCTTCTCTGTTCTTCTTCTCTTCTTCTCTGTTCTTCTTCTCTTCTTCTCTGTTCTTCTTCTCTTCTTCTCTGTTCTTTTTCTTTTCTTCTCTGTTCTCTTCTTCTCTGTTCTTCTCTTCTTCTCTGATCTTCTCTTCTTTTCTGTTCTTCTCTTCTTCTCTGTTCTTCTTCTTCCCTCTCGTTTTTTACTCGTTTATTTAAGCAACCTGGGCATAAGTACTCAGAGTCTCCGAGCTTAATCCACGTATTGCTTGAAAAAAACTTATATATTCCATTAGCCCTCCCATCAGAACTAAACAAACACCAGTTGAACAACTTTACTCCTGTCGGCACTTCACTTGTACAATCAACACAGATAGCACTCCCCATGACCTTCCACTTTAAGTCCTACTTGGCATTGCAGAAATCTTCATATTTATAGTTTATAATACATCAGTAAAATATTGTCTTGTTTCTACCGCGCCAATGGAACGGCCGCCACCTCAGATTACATTACGGTCTATGCAACTCTTCCATGGGATCGAAATTGAAGGAATTTGAATTACGTTTTGGAAATTCCTGTAAACAATGCAAAAAAACAAAAACAAAAGTGGTTATAAAGCGCATGTACAATCAGTGACAGATTGTGGCAATTCTACTTTCGCGAACTGATTTTCAACATTCACATCAAAGGATTTAGCTAAATTAGCTAGTTTTCGGGATTTAGAGGTTGAAACAGCATCTAAAATTTAAAAAGTCTTTACTTTTTCGTATAGTTGTTGTACTTGTTTTTCAATATTTCATGTTTTATTTATATTTCACGTGTAATAATTTTTATTTTTCTCATGTTTTATTTTTTAATTATTAATTATTATTTTATTTTATTTCTTTTTTTCATGTGTAATTATTTTTATCATATTTTATTTTTAATTATAAATTTTTATTTTATTTTATTTTTTCGTGTAACTTACTTTTATTTTTCTCATGTTTTATTTTTTAATTAAAATTTTTTATTTTATTTTATTTCTTTTTTTCATGTGTAATTATTTTTTTTCCATGTTTAAATTTTTAAAATCTTTTGTTGTTATGTGTTTCTGTTTTTGTTTTAATTCCTTCAAATATTTTTCAATATTTAAATATTTATCGTACGGGCTGTATTTTTTTTAACTTAGCCTTGAGGTTATTGCAGACACTCCCCGTACCGTCTTTTCAGATTTATCAAATTATCTATTTCGTATGTGGTACAAATAATAAAGTTGTTGTCACGGTAAAATCTTTTTCTCGAACAGATGGTTTATTCGACATAAAAAGTCGCATTTATGAATTAATGAAGATGCGTGCCTTGATAAGCGTTTTGATTGGTTCTACTTAAAGTAAACATAGTTTCGTTCAGCAATTGTTGAGGTTTCTGCGCCAATAGGTTGCTATCAATAGACGTCACTTCCGGCAATAGTTCCTTTTTGATGGCTTGTAGAATCCTGGAGGTTGTTTTGATCTCTTATTTTCTGGTTTGATGTCGTGAAAATAGTCAAATACAATAGTTTGAGGACTTATTTTTATATGTTTTGACTTAGCCTCCGCTAGTTGCCCCCCAGCAAACCGCTTGTTTGCCCCCCAGTCAACTCCAAAAAAGTCACGTGATTTATAGTAAGCAATTGAGGAGGTGACGTCATATCTAGACTAGAATCTACAAGAACCTATACTAGCAATCTACTATCTACACTAGAATCTACATTAGAATCTACTATCTATACAATTAAATCTACACTAGAATCTAGTATCTACACTAGATCTACTATCTACACAGTAGAATCTACTATCTACAGTAGAATCTACTATCTACACTATATCTATTGGGTAGCTGATGAAGTAATTAATTTCTCTCCCATACTTCCTTCAAGTTAAAGTCAATATAGTACGGGTTAACGCCAGATAAACTTCGGAAGCAAATAGTGACAATTGTGAACCGTTATATAAGCCATAGAAGCCCCAATTAGGAGGAGTAGAAAAGTTCTGTCTTAAAAAACCGTATTAAGAGTTGAAACGAAAACCATATTGAAACAATTTTTATACTCACAGGTTTATGTTTCGCCGTTAATCATAATCCATCACTCGGCCGCGAGCTGAACAGGCAGTAGGGAAGTGAAAAGACTAAGCAATGAAGTTTCCGTAATGTAGGAGAACCGCACAGGCCGGGGTTTGACGAAATTAAGGCGGTTACCGTCTAGTCAGGTGATAGTCATGTGACATTTTTTTGCCTAAATCGGGCTCATTACATAAGTGATCTAAATTTCCAAGAAAACCTTTCATAGCTCGTACTAGACCTCCTCGGTTGCATTCCTTCCTGAATAATCCAAGGTCCTTCCTTTTTCTAATTTTACACCAGCGGGATTTTTCACTTACTGCAGTTTGCGAAACGAAACGAAACAATGGGAAACGAAGCGGAATTTTGTGCGAGTTGAATAAAGATTGTACAATCTTGAGTAGTGGAGAGGAACAGGCATTCGAATATCATTCCTCTCTATTTTTTAAGCCATTTTAAAGCCAATCTTTCCTTAATAACAGAGAACGGGCTGTCTGTTTTTAATAGTCTTGTAAATATTGCAGACAACCCGTACGGTCTTTTCAGATTTATCAAATTATCTATTTCGTATGTGGTACAAATAATAAAGTTGTTGCCATGGTAAAATCTTTTTCTCGAACAGATGGTTTATTCGACATAAAAAGTCGCATTTATGAATTAATGAAGATGCGTGCCTTGATAAGCGTTTTGATTGGTTCTACTTAAAGTAAACATAGTTTCGTTCAGCAATTGTTGAGGTTTCTGCGCCAATAGGTTGCTATCAATAGACGTCACTTCCGGCAATAGTCCCTTTTTGATGGCTTGTAGAATCCTGGAGGTTGTTTTGATCTCTTATTTTCTGGTTTGATGTCGTGAAAATAGTCAAATACAATAGTTTGAGGACTTATTTTTATATGTTTTGACTTAGCCTCCGCTAGTTGCCCCCCAGCAAACCGCTTGTTTGCCCCCCAGTCAACTCCAAAGGAGTCACGTGATTTATAGTAAGCAATTGAGGAGGTGACGTCATATCTAGACTAGAATCTACAAGAACCTATACTAGCAATCTACTATCTACACTAGAATCTACATTAGAATCTACTATCTATACAATTAAATCTACACTAGAATCTAGTATCTACACTAGATCTACTATCTACACAGTAGAATCTACTATCTACAGTAGAATCTACTATCTACACTAGATCTATTGGGTAGCTGATGAAGTAATTAATTTCTCTCCCATACTTCCTTCAAGTTAAAGTCAATATAGTACGGGTTAACGCCAGATAAACTTCGGAAGCAAATAGTGACAATTGTGAACCGTTATATAAGCCATAGAAGCCCCAATTAGGAGGAGTAGAAAAGTTCTGTCTTAAAAAACCGTATTAAGAGTTGAAACGAAAACCATATTGAAACAATTTTTATACTCACAGGTTTATGTTTCGCCGTTAATCATAATCCATCACTCGGCCGCGAGCTGAACAGGCAGTAGGGAAGTGAAAAGACTAAGCAATGAAGTTTCCGTAATGTAGGAGAACCGCACAGGCCGGGGTTTGACGAAATTAAGGCGGTTACCGTCTAGTCAGGTGATAGTCATGTGACATTGTTTTGCCTAAATCGGGCTCATTACATAAGTGGTCTAAATTTCCAAGAAAACCTTTCATAGCTCGTACTAGACCTCCTCGGTTGCATTCCTTCCTGAATAATCCAAGGTCCTTCCTTTTTCTAATTTTACACCAGCGGGATTTTTCACTTACTGCAGTTTGCGAAACGAAACGAAACAAAGGGAAACGAAGCGGAATTTTGTGCGAGTTGAATAAAGATTGTACAATCTTGAGTAGTGGAGAGGAACAGGCATTCGAATATCATTCCTCTCTACTTTTTAAGCCATTTTCCTCCTGTCCATTTCTCCTTCCCTTCCTCCCTTTTATTCTTTCATGGCTCTCCCTTCTTCTTCAAGAATATTCGTAATTTAGAAGAAAAAAAAGAAGAAAAAAAATTTATTTATAGAAAATATGAAAACCATTACAAAGGGAGGATGGAGAACAAAAAAAAAAAAAAAGTAAAGTTACTTACTGTACAATGTTGAATATGATTATAACAGTTATATTTCTATTGACAATTAATAATTCGAGATGAATTAAAGTAAGAAAAATATTTATCAATAAAAAGCAAAAAGCTACTAAGACATGAGAAGAATGGTTTCCAAGTTGGAATAGAAGATTAGGGTTATGAAAACTAAGGATTGAGTAATTTTCCACTAGTAATGATGGATTTTTTAACTTAATTCTTTTCGTATTCAAGCAGTGAGCGCCAAAAACTATTTTCTAGAAGAAAGGCTGTTGTACAAGGTTAAAATCTCGTTATTCAGAAACTTGTTTGGAAGTGGAGATGACCGATGAAAGTGTAATCAAAGTGACAATCCAAAGGAAAAATTTTATTCGAAAATGAGGTTTAGGCCTTCATTTGCTAATTTCCCATATATTTTCTATAAAAAAGCCTGTCAAAGCAGGATTCTAATACAAATGCAACAAAACATCTTTGTACAATTGAAAATAGAGGTCAAACAGGCCTTTTATTATAGTACATCAGTTTCAAACTGTTTAAAAAAGGTTTTTAGTAGTGTTAACCAAAAACGAAAATTGCAATCAGAACTCATACGAAAGTCTAGTATTTGGCGCTTTTTGCCACTATTGCTCATTATTGAAAAAATTTCCTCTTGATTGATAAAGACAACAGTTTGTTTGCACAAAACATAACTCCGACTATCACCTTACTCGGTTCACAAATACCCTCAATGAAATGAGTCACCAAGTGTCATTTGTTATCATCTTAGTTCATGGGTACTCAAAAAGCTTCACGAGCTTACCATGGGTTTACCTTTGATTTTTAAGTAAAAGAGATTCAAAGCCTAAAACTGTCGACCTTGGAAAACTTTGTCAAAGAATCTTCCAGGACAAAACAGCCCCTGGGGGTTGGGGGGGGGGGGGGGGTGGTGAGCTGTGTACAAAATTCTTAAGTGGGAGAGTATACTCGCGCAAAAAAAACAAAAACAAAAACAAAAACAAAAAACAAACAATGTAGTGCATTTCGATTCGATTTCACTGCATGGTTTTTATTATGGGAGAAATTATCTTCATCTCGAATAAAAAATAATTGAAGATTTTTCCCCCTATCTTATTTTTAACTTTCAGTTTCATTCAAATTGTTCTCCCTGTGACTTCCGTATCAGGAGCTCCGCTTTTTGGCAGTGAATATATTTATTACTCGGGCTACCTGTGGTAGGCCGAGTCTAGGTTTCGGTTTTCTTGCAGTCTATCTATCGACGCTGTCGAAAGTGTGTAAGCCTGCGCTGCTCGGCGGTCGGCGGTCCGTTCGGCGGTCAGATGAGAAAACAACATGGACGCCATATTTGAATCTCTTTACGTAACAAATGCGTTTCCAGAATCAAGAATTCTTGGACTTACATCAATAACAGTGAGGATAAGTTTCTTGTTTAATATTTTGTTTGAAATTTTAAACAGTTTCTTCAGCAGTTTATCGTTCGTTCAGCTATCATTAACGAGTGTGTTGATCGTTGCTTTGTCAATGGTTTTGGTTGTACATCATTTCATAAACGTGTCAACAAAGACTTTGGCAAACTCTCTACAGCATAACTGAGATATATTTGAAAAAGCTGTAACGTACAATTATCTGTATTTGTTCATCCCAATAAAGAGTCATATTTATCAAAGGAATGCAGGTCTTGTTATGCTAAAGTCCTTACTCATGTTGAGCACAAGATGCCTCGTGAAATGTTTCGCATGATCGAGAACCAAGTAGAGTTCCAGTCAAACACCTCACAGGTCATTTGCACAAAAGCAGAAAAATACGAAAAGGGTTGGCAAGTATGTCGTGAAAAACGTCCCTATGTCATCTTGAATGCATTGTTTGTGAATAACTGTAATTTTGATCACGAAGAAGTGAAGTATCCCACAAGTTATCAATGAAAGTTTAAGATGGCTCGCCCGTGGCTGGACCCCCTCACACCTGACCGCTACCTTCCACGTTTGGAACGCTGGTGCGTAAACGTGTTTTATCCGATTGCAAATCTTTTTCGCACATAAGTCACATAAAGATTGAATTAATGTTTGATGCAGTTTTTAATGAGATCGGACGTCATTACGCGTGGTTATGATGAAATATTTGTTTTCGTTTAGAGAACAATTTTAGCCTTGCACAGTGTTCAACACTAAAATGCTTCGTACGACATAATTATATAATAGATGCCTCCATTTGTAGGGATTTTTGAAAAAATCTATCTAGCTAATTATGAGATATTTGAGATTCTTTAAATATAGCTTATAATTTAAGCATCAAATTCTTTCGCACCATGCACGGTCTCAATAAACTTCTTTTTTTATTCAAGCGTGGGACGTTTGTCACGCTGTACTTTGTCAGTTAAATTTTGCTCGAGATAAGTCACACAATTTAAAAAGTCATCAATTGAGTTATGTTTTTATATACCATGTGCATACAAAATTGTTTCTGAATAATAATAATGATAATAATAATAATAATAATAATATGATAAATAATAATAATATTAATAATAAAACTGTTTATTACCATACTGGGGAAGTAAATGAGATGGAACCGTGCATGGTGCGAAAGAATTTGATGTTATGGTCATTAGCAAACAATAGAGTTTCTGCATTTCTCGTTCGCTTTATTAGATCGCCTTAAATGAGTTCAATAGTCTGGCAATTTTGTGTAATATTAATTTAAGTAACGATGCAGATAAGAACTATAGTACTCAACGGCATGGAATGTAGAAAGGTGATAATTGTAGTATTGTTTAAACCAATCTTCTTATTGGTCGAAAAATGGAGTAAAAGTATATTTTTTGTGATATTTAACTACTGATAAACTCCCTTTTAGTCTTTAAATCCCTTTAAATCTTCTGTGCTTCAATACGAGGCTTTTTCTTTCTATTGTTTTTGGGTGTTGTGATTGGTTGAAAATCTCAAACTCAAAAGTAAACGTCTTAAGAAGCGACTTTTAGTTTATATTTTTTCACAAACATCTCTCCCTAGGTTGATACATCCCCCGCAGTAGAAAATCTCAAAATTCTGATGTGGGGCAAGCGATATGCCGCAGAACAATAGAAAGTGCTATCGTTCTTATTAGGAGCATTACTTAAGTTCTAATTTGTATCCTAACGTAGTTTTGAGAGAAATTATCAGCGAATTTTAGAATAATGGAAGATCTAGTAAGATTGACTAGAAAACTGCGATGAAAAGTGCGCGTCAAATGTTTACCCCATCTTATGCATTATACATTTTCTAAAAATCGCATAAGTCAATTATCTTCAAAATGTTCCTTTTAAAACTAGATACAGAGTAAAACGAAATGAGCAATGACTTTTGTGAATATATAGCTCTGAAATATTAATTTTGGCCGCATCAAATCCATTGTTTAGCTTTGAAGTAGATTATGCACTATTTTTAAAGAATCTCAAATATCTCATAATTAGCTAGATATATTGTTTCAAAAATCCCTACAAATGGAGGCATCTAGTATATAATTATGTGGTATGAAGCATTTTAGTGTTGAACGCTCTTAAAGGCTAAAACAGCCACCTTAATTATAAAATGCCGTAAGATAAGGGTCAAGGGCATCCCACCAAGGTGCTTGTTTATGTTTTTATTCTGACTTTCTTTCTTCAATCCAATGTGTTTCCCTGGGCCACAAATATATCACAAAAAACCGTTTTCCTTAGAAACAAATTTTCCTTACTTGTTGTGAACTGTGAGTGGGAACACAAGTTTCTCAAGCTTGGTTTCTGTAGTTTCATGTTATAAGGAAATGTATGGGGATTCTTTACAGTCAAAGGACATGAAGCGTGCCCACCTAGACTGCATTATTTTTTATTCATAAGAAGGTTTTTGGTCGATCCAATCTTCCGAGAATGAAATCAAATCTAAATCCAAACTTGGAAATTTCATTTTAAAAATAATAACAATAACAACAATAATAATAATTAATATTATTATGTGGCATCAATGTTTCGCGCGCTCTGATTGGCTGCTTAGCGGGCAAGATTTTCTTGTAATGACCGGTCATTACGGAAATTGTTCTCGGCTTCATTCACGGCTCTTTTCAGTTGCCATCAAAAGCTGCGAAACCAACCATTAAATCAACCGAAAAGATAAACAAAATACATTTATCTTTTCAATAACTGAAAAAAAATTATTATATAGCTTAGAGATACTTCTGAGTGTACAATGAGCGACGAAGAGAGCCACAGCGAAAGCGAATTTTATTATCCAGAGGAAGAAGAAGCAAAAAGTGAGCAAAACAACATGGCTGAAGTAACCAATACCGGAGACGACAGTATCAATAACAGTCAAGAAGATTAGCTAAAGTTTGTGCAAGAACAGAAAAATGAGAACACTGTGAAAAAAACGGCAAGTGATATGAAGTGTTTTTACCGTTTTCTTGGGGAGATAAACAAGACAAATGTTCAGATTTTGGACTTGGCACCAAAAGAGCTTGACCACCTCCTTGGAAAGTTCTTCAAAAATATCAGGAAAGTTAATAGCGAGGAATACGAGCCAAGTAGTTTGACTGGGCTGCAGAGAAGCATCCAAAGGTTTCTGTCAGATTCCAGGTCAAAGATGAACATCCTCAAGGACGATGAGTTTGCTTTATCTAGAAAAGTATTGGAAGCAAAGCGTAAAAACCTTGTTGAACAAGGCAAAGGGAACCGTCCAAACGCGACTCGTTCGTTGACCAAAGAAGAGGAAAACAAGCTGTATCAGAATGGAGCTTTTGGTGCAGAAAATCCCGTAGTCCTGCAGAGAACCATGTGGTGGATTCTCTCCCTGCATTTTGGGTTTAGAGTCCGCGACGAGAGCCGTAAATTGTGCTGGGGAGACGTCTCCTTACAGACAGATCCTCTCCAAGATGGCCGCGAAATGCTTGTTTGGCTGAATGAGCGGGGCACCAAGACACGTAACGGCAAAGAAAATGGTCACAGGCGTTCTTTCTCACCAAAAGCATACGCCACAAACACGGAGAGATGTCCTGTTCAGTTTTATAAGCTGTTCAGAAGCCATCGACCCGAAGAAATGAACAAGCCAGATGCTCCATTCTTTCTTGCTGTACGACACGGCGACCGCCGAATAAATCCACAAATGTGGTATATGAAGGCGCCCCTAGGCAAGAATGAAATCGGTAAATTCTTGAAAACAGCCGCAGACGAAGCCAATCTCCAAAGAAAAGGAGCAAAAGTCACAAATCACAGCGTCAGGAAGACTGACATTGGCCGATTGCTAGATGCAAATACCCCAGAGACTTTTGTGGCTCAATTAAGCGGTCACAAAAGCCTTCAAAGCCTCCAGTCATACAAGTCAGCAAATGAGCACCATCAGCGACAAATGTCGTACATTTTGAGTTCTTCAAGTCACTCGCAAAATTCCAAACAGATAACTGCTCCTCCAGACAATAGCAGTGGCCAGTTAATAACAAGTTCACAGCAGTCACACAGCAGCCTGAGTCTCCAAAACACGACGAATTCGCTCGCTGTGAATAATTCAAGCGACCCAGCAGCTTTAAAGGGTGTTTTTACTGGAGCAAATATCAGCAGTATCTCTCAATGTCAGTTCCAGATCTTCAATGGCCCAGTTAAGTTAATCCAACAAGGTGCAAAGCGACGTTATGTTATTGAGAGTGACGACGAAGAATAACACTGCACTGAAATCACTGCAAGTTCTCCGCACGTGTTCAAAATTCATTGACAATTTGGGTCTATTTTTCTTCTAAATTTTTGAGTTTTTAAGAGTTCAAACACTTGTAAACACAGGCATCTGTTTTTGTGAAATTAAAGTATTCGAATTTTTCTAGATCTTGCCATAAAAAGACAAAAATGTTCTCGCTTTGAACAAAACCGTCTCTGTGAATTTCAATAAATTCGCCAGGATCGCTTGGCTCAGTCAACTTTGACCTTGCGTGCGCAAGCGGATGTTGACAAATACTTCCGGTGTTCATAGTTTGGTATTTTATTTATTAAAAATACAGCACTAAAAAAGGCCATATAATAAATAACTTATTAACCTCGTCCGTTCGGTCATTACAGGGAAATCTCAGACCTTGGTCTTTTTTGTACGGACCTCGCTGCGCTCGGTCCGTACTGTCAAGACCTCGGTCTGAGATTTCCCTGTAATGACCTCACTCTCGGTTAATAATAATAATATCTCGGTATATAATAATAATAATAATAATAATAATAGTAATAATAATAATAATAATAATAATAATAATAATAATAATAATAATAACAATAATAATAATAACAATAATAATAATTAATAATAATAATAATAACAACAACAACAATAATAATAATAATAATAATAATAACAACAATAATAATAATTAATAATAATAATAATAATAAACTTTATTTATATATACTATCTCAATAGTCGTTCTAGGCGCTTTACAATAACAAGAAAATATAATAAGTTAAAAATATAACAAGACTGGTAGAAAAAAATGACAATAATAAAATAACTATAAAAATATATGCCTGATCAAAAAATAATAAAAATATAAGTATGAACAAATTTTCTTGAAAACTACATAAAATAGGCTTGCCTAAATAAGTAATTAATTAATTTTAAATTCATGCAAACATGTGGCAGTCCGTAAAGTTATTGGTATACTGTTCCATAATTTTTAATTCACATTTCAGCATTTGTACAAGTTTGTAACTAACACGAAAAAACGTTAATCTGTGTGAGCTGATGATCTTAAAGTGCTACTACGACGAAAATCGCTCAAACTTGGATTCAGCTGAAACTTCCTAAAAAATACTCTTTACAGGTCCAATAATCACTGTATGAAGTGTTTTCTCGATATTCAGGACGAAAGTATGATATTTTTACGATTATTTTTTGAACTCGAAAGTTTATTTGATTAATTAAACCAATGAAAAAGGTGCTGAAAAAGACAAAATTCCATGTTAATTTATATGAAGATTATGAACACAGCAAAAAAACAGAACGCAAATGTTGGTACTTGAGTTTCATTGAGTGGTTTATATTTGTTCTCAAATATCTCTCACGTCGAGATTTCATTTGTTTTTTGAAAATAATTACGGAATATTAGAAAGCGAAGAATGATGTCAAAAATCAAATAATGAACTCAATAGAATGCATTCTAGATTGGCACGCTTTATGTCCTTTGGCTGTAAAAAATTGAAATAAAGCCTTGAATATTTACCTAATCATTGCATTGAGAAATAGCACTTCTTTCGCTCTGTGTGGTTATATATTGAATTTAGCTAAAAAACGTTGCTCGATATAAAGTTGTATGTCCCCCCCCCCCCCCCCCCTCGTATTGCCGCACCTTTAAGGTGGAACCAAACTAATTCAGAATGAATATTGGAAAACTTTATTCTCAATCGCTTCGCAAAACTAGTATGCATATTGAACTGCATTTTTCATATAATGTGCTTGGATTACATAATATTTCCAATATATTTCCATGAAACCTCCCACATTTTTCCAACATATTTCCAAATTATCAAATCTATATATTTTTCCATTGTTATATACCTGGTGCTGGGACGGTTTACTGTGATCTGAGTCTCTAGGAATCTAATGGAGAAGTGGAAATAAATTGCAAAATTTCGAAAGACAATATCGAAGTCGGCGTTTATGCCATACTGATCAAAGTCATCGAATAACTCAATCTGGAACTTCAAACTCATTCAAGATAACTCCAGATTTCATATTCTAGGCTGCGTTACCAGCGTCGTTGGTCCTTGTAGTGTAGTGGTTAACACATCGGACTAGAATACCGAAGACGTGGGTTCGAATCCTGCCAAGGGTATTTGATATTTTTCTCTTATTCCCTCTACTTCATAGTATACACACCGAACGCGACGAGGTCTTTAAAAACATAAACATTCGCACGGGAATTTTATAGCTGGCTTTAAAATCATCTAACAACTTGTTTTCAGTTTGCCTTTATTTTTTAATCCATTCAAAGAAATTACATCAGATTTTTTTTTTCTAACAGTATTTCGTGTTTACGATAACTTTACGACTTTATTGGGTATCAATCAGAAAGGAACCATCATGCTACACAAAGCGGAAAGTGCGAACGGGACTCTAGGACCCATACTAGGCATTTCCGTTTGACTAACGATATACTCAATAGAGAATTGTCTTGGAAAATTAATACAGTTATAGTAGTAAAAACTGATAACTAGTGAACCGAGAATGTCAACAAATAATGAGTGGAGTTCAAACAAACAAAAGTCCCTGAGGTTCAGTTATTATCAAGTACGATGACAAGGACACTTACGAACTAGTGACCAAGTACATGTCAGATCAACATCAAATGTATCCTCAAGCAAAGAAAAGTACCTATGCCTTAGAAACAATTTAAATTGAGATTGACTAGAAAAAACACTAGTTAGCGCCTCTTTACAGACGATGTTCCAAAGGCAAACTATCCTATTAAAGTAACTGAGATGCTTTAAAAGTTGTGGTTTTATAAAAAGATGTTTCAAGAACCATACCAGGATTTTGAGTAAGACAAGTACGTTTATGTTTGGAGAATTTGACAAAATCGTGAACATTAACATTTGTCTGTCCATATAATGATTTTATAAAAGAACATTAGATCCTTAATCTCTCTATCATAGCAAACAAAACAAAACGGGCATTTCCGCCTAAACAATACATGCAATATTATAGTACAGTCATTTTCCTAGCTCGTTAGCTTTTATAATCATGCCTGGTATCTACTCTTTTTGTAATATATACAGTATGAGTGGCCGTGTTGTATCAGATATACAACCACGAGGCGTCGCCATTAGATTGTATATAAGATACAACACGGACACTCGTACTGTATATGACTTATCAAACGTCTAGGTTAGTTCCTTTGTGTCTCACTAAAATTTTCAAAATTAAAGTGAATTTGGCCAAGAAAATCCAACTTAAAGTTTATGCAAATAAACACAGTTTTGTATCTGATTTACAGAACTCTTCACAGTCGTAATTTGTTGTGTTTTCCTCATGAGTTTGATAACTTCCCTTACAGATGTACTTTTTGACTTCAATCCCTTCAACTGCTTGCTTATGAATGCAAGGCTCAAACTTTTATATTTTAATTTTTTATTTTTTTCTTACGTATCCCCAAACTATTTGCAATTTAATTGCTGTTGAACAATTTAACTATTATACTGAACTAAACGTACATACCATAAATACTGTATAAGGCAAAGTATCTGCTCAAACGCGAACTCTTTGTACCTGTGGAGTTTAACCTCTTAAACTCCGTCAATATTATCAATTTCCAGTACAAATCAAATTAATCTTGCAATTGTTTGTGCTCAAAGACATATTTTGTTCTTGATTTAAATCGGTGTGAATAGTGAATTCGAACTAATACAGTATAACAATTGTTCTTCTCGACTAAAATGTCTACTTAGATTATAGCTTTGTTTCTTTGACCATTGCCTATTCTCTCGGACTGTAAGCTCGAAATTAGGATAGACTCTGTTTTTACAGGATCCAAGAACGGATCGATTCACCGTCACCTCTCTGACAACATAGAGGTAAGAAACAACATAATGTTCAAAGGTCCAAATACTGATGCAGCCAGCGTCAGCGAAGGTGAAGTTACCAGCACTTTCAAAAATGTGATGAGAAAGCTTGATAACGTAAAGAATTCATGGACAACTTTTCGTCGGTAAGTATATGGAATCTTGGAAGCTGGCAGAATTGCCTCAATTATCTTGCTGTTATCTAGACGTAATAAAATAGCAGCCATAACAGAGGAAACAACGGAGAGCAATATCGCCAGGCTTCGCATGATGTTGTCGAAGGAGCAGAAGCGAAGACCTGCACACGTCATAAAGACATACGTAACGATTCCAAACGCATATCTCATTACATCGAGACTATATTTCTCTAACATGCCTGGATTCGTCAAGTCTAAAAACACTGTCGTTACGGAGGCGAATGCCAAGTTATCGAAAGTGTCTTCACTCAGATCGCCATAAACTGCGACGTAACAATTTATCATGAAAACCAAGGTTAAGAGCATTTCGTCCACGTCACTTTGCCAAATCGAATAAACCAAAGCTACGATTTCATGGATAGACACTCCCCAATACTTATATGACGAAAGCCTGTAAGAAATAACCATTGCTAAGAAGAATGGAACGAAATTTAAGATCACTTCTTTGTAGTAATCCCTGAAGCAGAATCTTGTCTTACAAAGTATAGTAAGAAATCGTCCGGCCAGGTAAGACACAATGACACGATGTACAGTTTCTTGAATGGAGTTCATTTTTAGTATTTGAGTATCACAGATTTAAAAAAATCTTTCTTTTCTCTATATACTTGTAGTTCTGGGGTACTTCAAGTCTATTTCGCACGCTACAAAAGCTGGAACTACAATATTTCAGGCTTGAAGCAACTTGTTTATACAGTCCTTTGAATAAACGTTGTCGTTTGATCGGCTTCATCCCTACGCGCCTAGACCGAACAGGATCATGGGGAAAATTAATTCACAGTTACTAGCTGCCGTATATGTTTTCTAACACGTCTTGAGCTCGCTTTTTTCGATCCCATTTAATTTGCTAAAACCATTCCCCAAGCAAACGGCGAAGATTTAAACTGGCGAGCAGTTTGGATGACGCAAGTTCTGGGTAAATTACCCGTTGTCCTTTTCGGTCTAGGCGCGTAGGGATGATCCGATCAACGACAACGTTTAGTCAAAGGACTGTATCTTTCCAAGAATTTGACGTCATGTCTTGTTCTTCACATCAGGGGAATCCCCTGCAGTGGTTGAGAATTTTTGTCACGCAACATTTAAATACGTTTGGCCATCTCTCCATATATTCCGGCCTATTTAGCCTGTAAACATTTTTCGTAAGCCTTTTTAGTCTGTATCTATCATGTCTATTATCCATTCTTTTATCTTAACCGCCCACAGTGTTACTTCAGCAACCAAATTATATTTTTCTGAGTCACTCGTTTATTCAAAGTCCAAAGGGAATTTCCCTTATTTATGTACACAGCCGGACAGTTCCGTGCTCTGAGAAAAAAACGAAATTATCATATAAGCTATTTATGATCCACGCAGGATCAACGCAACACATTTTACAGCGAAACTACTACAAATTAGCTAATCAAAAGTGGAAATCTTAACTATAGAATTGCTACAAATGGGACAAATATCCATGGGTTTACACGGCTTGTCGAAAGTAAACGTGCTGTCGCATAGCAACATGGTGATAAAACAGTGTCAGCATGATTCTATCCTTGTCTAGAAGAAACAAACTGTAATCATAAAGACTGTGTTTTATACGGTTTCTAATTTGCTTTACTGTCGTATTTGAAGTCGTACATTACTATTTTTCTATATCTTTGGTGACACAAATCACTAATTTGCGAAGAAAATATATAACTAGCTCTTGTTCATCATTTAATTTGCTAACCGGAGCCACAGAAGAATATTCAAATTCAAAATTTGCTGCTAATCTATTGACTAAACACTCGAACACTTTTGGATAATTTGTAAAAATGATTCTCGTATCGAATATCAAATTCTCACGCTTTGTGATTCTTATATGAAATTTAATTCAGTAATGGATACGGTTTTCGTAAAAAAAATCAGTCTACGGTCTTTTTTCACTCCCGTCATTTCGTATCAAGGAGGGTTAATACTTTTACATAATGACATAAACATTAACAAAGGGAATTTTTGAGCGTTGTGTTACTTAAAAACTCCCCAATTGATTCTGGGAATTCACCTTGATTCTGGGAATTCACCTTGATTCTGGGAATTCACCTTCATTCTGGGAATTCACCTTCATTCTGGGAATTCACCTTCATTCTGGGAATTCACCTTTATTCTGGGAATTCACCTTCATTCTGGGAATTTAAATTTTTCAACAAGACCCTGGTGGCAGGGTGGACCGGGTTACCTGGAAGATCAGTCACTGTGTGGGCTAAAGATCGTAAAGGCAAAGTGAAAAGAAGCTGCTAGATGACAGAGCGACAAATATATGCAGTTAAAATCATTTCAAATATATAATTTACGATTCTGGAGACTATTTGAAAGCTGTTTGTCCCTTAACCTCTCTACTGCAATAAAGGTTTAAAAAAAGAACACTTCGGTACTTGGCTGCTTTGTTGCATGTTTGTTAAAGTTTTCACATAAGAACCTGCCTCATTTGTCAGACTTTGTTGGCTAGATCTCAGCCTGGTTCTTAATCCTGGTTCTTTTATGCGGGCTTTTACAGTATTTGCTTACCCCAAAAAATAGGAAGCCGGTTTTCCCAATCTCGTCCTCAGTAATTGCTTTTCTCCTGTGCACCGCTGCGCATGCTTCAAAATTCCTGAAAACAAGATGGCGGACGCGTGAGTGCTTCCCGTGCTTCAAAATGCCTCTATTTCCAATGACTCCAGCGTTTCAGTTTGACTTTGATTGGGGATCGAGAGCAAGCAGATAAATCTGTAGACCCTATTGAACATTTCCATGGTCTTTCAAATAATATTAACTCATTGATCATCATGGTATACGATGCTGTTTTGGAGCAACAACATTGATAGTCATGACAAAAATCGTTACAAACCACCTTTGTATTTTGAGCTGACTTAAGGTCAGAACAACATACTTAACCTCAAGACTGTGATATTTTGTTCATTATTTGTCATTCTACAACATATCAAATGAGCATTTGAATCCAAGGATGAGCACCGAAACAATTTGCATTTTTTCCGTGACGAAATTTATGTTATTATTTCTTCGCCGTGAAAGTGTAAATTTCTACTCAAATGTCTTTTGCTGTTAAAGCAAGTGATTTAGTTATGATAATAACAACCAACAATATTAGTAACAATAAAAGCTTCATATTTTTTTCAGGGTTCAAACTTACAAATGATATATTGTATTTTGAATAGGTTATTGAAACATCGATTTTTTCATCCCATGGGCGCCACCCACAGTAATTTGAGTGTCGGCTTTTACTAAAATTTGAATTCTCGATTACTAAGGTAGAAGTTACACTGAAATTAAATCCTGCAGAAGAAGTTTGAAAATGTGTAGTTTTTGTCTGTCTCATAAAGAACTGCCCTGCTATGGAATCAGAACAAGCATAAAATTAATGTTTATCAATGATTTATACACATACAATGGGTTAAACCTCTAAATTCCTTTTTTTAGTAATTTTAAAATATTTCAAAAATATTTCAGTTACAACAAAGAGGACTCATGCTCATACCCTTATTACCTAATAGGAGCATTTCAGCTTTAGTCCTAGGACTAGTTAAAGCTTAAATGCTTATTTTTGTTTATTTTTGTTTGTTTGTTTGTTTTGTTTTGAAAGTAAACCTTTTCTTAAAGGAAAGTCTCCTTACGTTTTTAGCTTCTTTTAAACTAATACTTTATGCAATCATAACTAATTAAGTATTGTGAAATGTGAAATTGTGAAATCTCTTTTTTCAATGGCCCTCTGCAAAGTGCTGATATAGAGAAATACATTACTATGTAAATAACAGGTTTGGGATACAACTGAAAAAACCTTGAAAAGCTAGAAATTGAGAAAAAAGTCATTTTTGACATTGTTTTGCCGGGTTTTGGTATTCACCTGTATAAAGATTTTTAAAGAAAACAAGACCTGAACAAAACTATACAACAGCTCACAGGTGTTGAGATGGTTTACTTGTATATCTGAGTCTGAGAAGAGGCTTTATAAACATATACATTCGCACGAAAGTTTTATAGCTGGCTTTAAAGCCATAGCTACTTATTTTCACTTTGCCTTCAAATATTTCTTTTTCTAACAGTGTTTCGTGTTTTTTACTGATACATACAAAACGGGCATTTCCGCCCAAACAATACATTCAATATCATAGTACTGTCATTTACTAGTTCGTTAGCTTTTACTTATCATGCCTGAAATTTGCTCTTTTCCTTACCCTACAGATGTACTTTTAACTTCACACTCTTCAACTGCTTGCTTATAAGTGCAAGGTTCAAACATTTATATTCTAATTTCTGTTTTCCCCCAAAAGCATTTGCAATAGACCTCTTCGGCTTGGGCTAATGTTTTCCCATATCAGACCACGTGTCATTCCCTTGAGAATAAGATTCTTTTTTCGAGTTGTATCCATATGTGCAGCCGATAAACAAAGAAGTAATACTCTAGGGAATGTCATGTGGCCTGAATTCACTTTCAATCTAAAATGACTAGTTTACAATCTAAAGTTCCAATCTATGTACGCGACCATGACATAAAATGATAGAATCAATCTTTCAAAGTTAAAAACTCCTACTCTAAAAAGTAATTGTTCTGCCCGTACTTGTTGTACTGGTACTTGTTGTACTGGTACTTGTTGTCGGGTAATATGTAGGTAAGAAACAACATAATGTTCAATGGTCCAAATACTGATGCAGCCAGCGTCAGCGAAGGTGAAATTATCAGCACTTTCAAAAATGTGGCGAGAAAGCTTGAAAACATCACGCATTCACAGAAAACGCTTTGATGGCCATGGGATAGAAGTGTCACAAAAGACACAACAGAGGACACAGAGAGCAATATCGCCAGGCTTCGCATGATGTTGTCGAAGGAGCAGAAGCGAAGACCTGCACACGTCATAAAGACATACGTAACGGTTCCAAACGCATATCTTATTACAGTGAGACGATATTCCTCTAACATGCGTGGTTTCGTAAGGTCTAAAAACACTGTCGTTGCGGAGGCGAGTGCCAAGTTATCGAAAGTGTCTTCACTCAGATCGCCATAAACTGCGACGTAACAATTTATGATGAAAATCAAGGTTAAGAGCATTTCGGGCACGTCACTGAGCCTTGAAATCGAATAAACCAAAGCTACTATTTGGTGAATAGACACTCCACGATACTTATATGACGAAAGCCTGGGACCAATAAGCATTACTAACAAGACTGGAACGGAATCTAAGATCACTTCTATGTAGAAAACTTTGAAGGAGAAGTTTGTTATTAAAAGAATTGTAAGAAATCTTCCGGCAAGGTAAGTCATGGTGACGCGATGTACAGTTTCTTGAATGGAGTTCATTTTTAGTATTTGAGTATCACAGATTGAAAAAAAAAAATATTTCTTTTCTCTATATACTCGTAGATCTTGTGTAGTTCTTCGCTCGCTTTAAAAGTTGGAATAACAGTTCAGGCTTGAAGCAACTTGTCATATCTTTCCAAGAATTTGACGTCATGTCTTGTTTTTCACATCAGGGGATTCCCCTACAGTGTTTGAGAATATGTCACGCAACATTAATATACGTTTAGCCATATATTCCGGCCTTTTTAGCCTGTAAACATTTTTCGTAAGCTCATTTAGTTGATATCTATTATGGAAAGTCAATTCTTCTATCTTTATCTCCCATATTGTTAACTTCAACAACCACCGCGTTATTTCGTATGAAGGAGGGTTAATACTTTTATGAGATAAGGGAATTTTTGAGCGTTGTGTTACACAAAAACTCCCCTCGATTCTGGGAATTCCCCTTGATTCTGGGAAGTCACTGTGTGGGCTAAGATCCTAAAGGCAAAGTGAAAAGAAGTTGCTAGATGACAGAGCGACAAATATATACAGTGAAAATAATTTGAAATATAAAATTTATGAGAAAATCAAAATCATATGAAATATCCAAATTCCAGGAGTCCGTCTAACTTCCTTCCGGATCTTAGCAAATACGGTAGAAGATGTGTCGACAAGCACATTTTGGCTGGATCCTAATTAATTAATAAATTAGTAATTAAATTACATTGGCCCAACATAAACCTGATTAGCACAATGAAAATTAATTCGGTGTTGTATGTGAGTTGAGTTGTTTGTTGGTTCTCTCCTGTGCTTCATCATCATCATCATCATGATCATGATCATAATAATAATAGTAATAATAATAATAATAATAATAATAATAACTTTATTTCAAGAGGGTAAAACACATAACAGACACGCAAGATACTCATTAACTAGTGGCCCTCAAAAAGAAAGAAAGAAATTATAAATTAATAGATATGAATAAATATGAATATATTATTTAAAAAAAAGTAAATATTTAAGAAATATAGCATATATATAAAAAATTCATTATTCAATAATGTAATTAAACTTAATTAATTAATTAAATTAAAACGTAAATTCGTAATCTGATTATCAAGCTCCATCTTAAATAGATAAGTAAATATATAAGAAACATAGCATATATATAAAAAATTCATTATTCAATAATGTAATAAAACTTATTTATTAACTTAAAAATTTATTTAATTAAAACGCAAATTCGTAATCTTATTATCAAGCTCGATCTTAAATAGAGTTCTTTTGAAGACTTTTCTTGACGAAGATTCCTTGATAGTCTTATTTAATTTGTTCCACTCTTTCGCGCAGCGGACACTTATGGTGCGCTCTCCCTCTGTTTCTTTCTTGTATGTTGGACATCGGGCATTTATTTTACAGTAGCGTGTCGATCTTTTATGGACTTTAGAGTTCATTTTAAAAGAGAACACTGATGTAAGGAGTACAGGTCCCGTTAATCTTATCGTACACAATGGCGCATCTGTTGATGTAAGATTCTTGGTAAAAAGGCAGCCATCTTAACTCGTTATTGAGGTCATTGTTATTGTTGGTGAGGCGTTTCGGTAGACGTTTTCCTGTTACCAGCATTGATTTGGTTTTAGTTTCGTTGATTATCATTTTATTTTGACTGCACCAAAAAAGGATATTGTCGACATCGTCTTGAAGTGTTGCAGAGAGAGAGATGTAAGATTGTTCCATTTTTTACTAAACGACAACGTAACATCATCCGCGTATATATCAGCAGTGGAGCATTGGACATGAAGTGGCAGGTCATTAATAAATACAAGGAACAAAATCGGGTCCATAATTGAGCTCTGTGGAACGCCATGTTGTATACATGCATCGCGAATGTGAGTTTGCGTTGCATCGTGGGATAGAGTTCAAAGTCCAATCGGGCATGAGTTTATGCTAATTGCAAAAGGTTGACATATAAATCTTGCACGGAGAATTGCTTTACGACTTTTAAGCTCGTGCTTTATTTATTTATTTTACTGATAATTAATGAAAATGACAAAAACATCGAGAATGATCATCCCTCTTTTAATGAAGTTGCTATGTGGAGAGTCCAAGCCTTGCAAGAATTCATCAGGAAGAGAAACCTCAAAGAATTGGTTGCTCGAGCCAATTTGCGGCAAGTGTCGTATATTGATTGGAATTTTCATATCTTCGTTTTCGACGTTGTAAATTTAAACTGAATAATGAAATCAAAATTCGAAAATTCAAATCATTAATCGACTCTAGGGGTCAACGCTTGAGCTTGTTTGACTCGTAAAGTTATAGCAGCCATGGACTGCTTCTATCCCTTTAAGTAATTCATGTGATATGTAGCCAACCATGTGAACACTAACACAGTAAACCCAAAACATTAGGTGAAAGTAATCCAGCGAAAAATCATATTAAATTCTCTGCTGATTTGCTGCATATATTGTTAGACTGAGCCTTGTTACAGTCAAACAAGCTATGAATTTTCGAATTTTGATTTCATTATTCAGTTGAAATTTACGTCGAAAACGAAGATATGAAAATTCCAATCAACTTTATTTCAACTACGACACTTGCCGCAAATACTCGAGCAACCAATTCTTGTTTATTACCTGTCACCTTGAGGTTTCTCTTCCTGAGGAATTATTTCCATCAAAAGATGGACTCGAACTCACAGTCGCGATCCATGTATTGGTAATACAGAGTTTGTGCAATCATTAAAGTTGATTTCTTCCTACGAGGTAAGACTTAAACCATGCCAGTGATGGTGAGTTGGGAAGGTACAACGGGTTGAGTTTTTGAAGTAGGACTTCGTGGTTGACCATGTCAAATGAATATGAGACCGGCTTCGCGGGTTTTCCCGGTTCTCCGGCTTTCCTCCCTCCACAAAAAACAACTTCTAATTTCCAAATGGAATTACAGTGGAAGAGGAGCCCATCTGTGGAAATGCCACTGCCAAATCCTATTTATTTATTTTATTTATTTATTGTTTCTACTGTATAAGCATATTTTTATTGTTATGGATAGCGCTGCTACATATAATGCATTATCATTAAGTAATAATAATAATTTTAATAATAATAATAAATAGAGGATATTATACATGGGCGCGCTGAGATACGAATTTTATCTTCGAGTGTTCATTTGATATCTCACGAGTGAGTGATGAAACTTAAATAAAACAAAAGCTCAAAAAGTCTTTCTTAAAATAGCAAGCCTATTCAACAGCGACATCTTCACGTGTGAACTGATATGGTATCTTCCACTGGTGAAAGATATCAAGCTTTCGACACTAGAGAAAACCTGGTATTTCATCAATATCTATATAATAATAATAATTATTATCATTGTCATTATTATTATTAAGTGTTTTGTTAACGAACCCGACTTACAGTACATGGGTGGGGCAGGGATGGGAAGATACCCCCTACGTTTTTAGTCAAGAATCATTTTCAGTTATGAGTTACATGACTTTAATATAATAAATATGTTGCAATTGCCCCTCAAAACTACAGCCCTGGAAATTGCATTTTAAGTGCCTTGATTTCAAGATTTTCAAAGTAAGGGTTGAGGGCATCCCACCAATGTCCCTCAGATTACTCCCCAATCTAAAACTGTGCTCTGTGATCTCTGAGCCAGTGATAACCATAAGCTGTATTTCAACATGATTTATGAAACGAGCTTTAATGCAGAAACATTACGTACTTAATTGCTGCACTATACTAAAAAAATTAGGAATTGCAAGCTAGGGGCCCTTTTTCATTAAGTCGCACAGCCAATTCTTCTTTTATCTATTTATTTATTTTAACATGTCAGTTCTCATTGGTTTTTATAACTCCGTCAACCAGTTCTATATAACTGATGGATACCATTTGAGAAAGGGGCACTCAGACTAGTCAGTTCGACTTAATGGAAGGGCACCTAGGAATGGCAGGGAATCGGCAACGACATTAGCCAATTACTGCTTCCCCAAGTGAATAAATTATATGTGATTGAAGAAAAAAGTTATCATGAGTAAAAGATACAAAACAAGAATTTAGTCACAGGAAAAAAAAACGGATTCCCAAATTGGGGATTGTTGGATATGTCCTTGAATTCCCAATTCAAACACCAACGTTGGGATTTATTGTTGGGAATTTCCTCATAACACCCAATAGAAAAACAAAATTCCCAACAAACTAACATAGGGAATCAAAGCCACGTTCCCAATTTCGTTCTCTCTGGGAACTGGATAGGAATTTGTTGGGAATTAAAGGAAATTCCCAACAAATTCCCAATTTGGGAATCCGGGTTTTTTTTTCCTGTGAGTACTACTGTCATTAATGTATGCATCGGTGACCAATCCCTGTAGGTAGCTGTGCCTTTGCATCCAAGCGAGATGAACTGTGAGCTTGCAATGATGTGAATAATAATTATACAAAGCATTAATAAAAGGTCTCTATCATGACTCAAGTTAGGTAGTAGGGTAACATGAGGTGCAAATGGCCTATTAATCAGACTAGGTTAAAAATTGAATATAAATTGGATTTTGAAAATTAATAAAACCTAACTTTTCATATAAAAAAAACACCCATCATTAAGAACTTTTCTCTTGGTTAACAGCAACTGTTACTGTCAAAACCTGTGAAAAATGGAAAACATTAAGAACAACTACACTAAACTATTCTTTGTTAGATCCAGCCTATCATAAACAAATATCTACTTTTCAAAAAAATTCCCCTGAGCTCTTAATTAAAGGCTGACCAGTTGTCACCCAAAATGGGTGCTGTATGAGTTTTAGCTCAGTTATTCCTTGTTTCTGGCTCAATTTTGGGGCCTTCATGTAGACTTCACTTTCAATGTAGCAGAAAAAAAAAACCTCCCCCACCCCAAAATTTGGTTCTTGGCTGGTGCAGGAGATAATGCCAATAACTTTAAATAATAATAATACTGCACATATTCCATATGCATATGCTTACATGCATTATTGGAACAGGAAATGCATGATTAAAAAGGTTCTTGTACATGTTTGAAATAACCCGACAATGACCCTGATCCTGGGGGGTACTCCGCCAGTTCCGCTGGGATTCTGAAAGGAGTAGCCTGGTTATGACAAAAAAACTCAAATTTGTATACCCTGTTTATGACAAAAGATATTATTAATTGCGACTGAGTTCCTGTTTTAATTATCATGCCAGCTCACTTAAATATTGATGATGATAATTTTGGCATACCTTTGTTTTCTTGTTAAATTGTGCACCACATTCTTCATTATCGACATCATGAGGTAACTGAATATCTAGATGATACAGATCTGGCTTAACCTGTAAAACAAGCCTGTCACCACTTACATCCAAATCGATAACTTTCGCTGATTTCTAAGACAAGAAAAGGCCAACGTTTAATATAAATTGTAATATACACAATTGTGTGCTCTAGTGGAGATGACTTTATTACAGCTGTAAAAGCTTCGATATGTAAAAATAAAGAAATATAAATATCTTTACATAATAATTGTTGAGTCATTCTAGCACTTTAATTAGCATTATAATTGGGGACACTTTATCAATCGGACACACTACCACTACATTCAATATTCTATGCACACAACGCTCAACTCATTTGTTGATTTTTATGGAGGGAGGAAACCGGAAAACCAGGAGAACCCGGAGAAAACCTTCATAGCATATGAGAGAACAACACAAGAAACAAACTCAATTCATGTGTGGCAACTGCAAGACTTAAACCAGAGACCCAAACCTTTGAAATGGCAGTGGTGAAAGATGCTGTACGCTTACGTTACCCATGATACCCATCAATTGCATGCTCAGAAAAACTATATCTGAGTGGACTGTCAAAATGGTTTTGCAAGGAAGTACCTCAGGTTAAAACACTAAGGTGAGGGTTTGCATTGAATTTCAATGCAAATCAGAGCACACACATTTTAATTGGTTTAAAAACCAACCACGCCCTATTTCTATTGTTTGATGTCAGGTTTGAATTTCGATGGCAAACCTGTTCCTGGTTTTGAATTCAGCAGCAAGCTCCCCTGTTAGTATCAATAACGAATAATCTAAATCTTGCCTTCTGATTGGTTCAGAGCCCATGCTTTATGAGAGCACACAGCAAGTGACGGTATTTTCAATTTTGTCATTCATGTAATTTGTATTTAATAAAAGAAATAAAAACCTTGCTTGTCGTGCTGTGTGCATTTATAAAGCACTTGGAGATTGACAGAACACTTGAGAAGTGTAAAGAAGCACTCCACTACATGTCGTGCTTCTCCTAACACCTCTCTCGTGTCTAGCCAATCCCTGCATGCTTTATAACTGCACACAGCACACACACACGTTTTCTTCATCATTAAGCTATGTAAAGACAAGAAGGCTTACCACTCCAGGTAGGGTTATTTCCAGAACGACAAACTCTGGTACACCTTCAGGGGGTTCAACTAGGAGCCTATATTTTGGTTCTGGTGTAGGTTGTACATCTGGTTCAATCTCTTGTATTTTATTTGGCTGTGCACCATCTGTAATAAAAATTTCCAAAATACATAATCCTCAGCTGGCTTGAGTTGAGTTCAATTTTTTTCCTATCTTATGTGAAGCATCAATGAACTTGGTCACTTTTTCTGTGTGTCCAAAAACAGGGAAAAACTCAAACTCAGCCGATTTTAATGTAACAGCCTTGGTTCTTCCTGAAGTACAATATTCTAGAAGTACAGTATCCCCTGCTACTGGGACTACTTAAACATTTAAATTATTTTAGACGGGTAAAATTGTGCATTTTAATTGGCTGTGCAATTTAAATAAATAGCTCAGTTAGCTTGACAGTTGGTAAGAGAGTCAGTCTGTTGTGTGGGAGGTTGTGGTTCAAGCCTCGGCCAACCAACACTCAGGGTCTTTAAATTACTGAGGAGAAGGTGCTGCCTTTGTAATTACATCTGCAAATGGTTAGACCTTCAAGTGGCTTGGATGACCACTTTAAATCATTGGCGGTCCTGTCTCTCCACACTTCATCATTACTAACCAATATTGGAGAAGAAAGAACCACTGCGAACTTAAAGAAACCCTGGCAGTGACCACCCTCAGTGCCTAACCACCTCTCATTCAAAAACCCATTGTGAAATGCCTTTGAACATATGCATATGGTAAAAGAGTGCTATATAAATATATATAATTATTACCATTATTATTAAATGTCTTTATTCAAGTGTCTAGTCATTCTAGTGCTTTTACTTTTGGACTTACTCGGGACACTTTTCATTCACACACACTACCACTCCATTCAATGTTCCATACACACAAAGCTCAACTCACGTTGATTTTTTACAGAGGGAGGAAACCGGAGAACCTGGAGGAAAACCCCATAGCATAGGAGAGAACAACACATCAAACAAACTCAGTTCACATAGCAACAACAGGGCACAAATCAGAGACTGGGCCCGTTGGACTCACAGTGGTGAAAGACGTCAACGCATTAGCATCCTACGCCACCCATGTTAGACAAACTCAACACATTTAAACGTGCCATGTTAAGTTACTACGTAACGTCATTGGACAGCTACAACTGTTACGACCCACATACTTTCAAAAGGGTTTGTTTAAAATGTAACTTTTGCAGAATTAAGCCTCACTCTTGCTTCCTCCTTGTTGTTAGTTATTTGATTCAAATGTGTCAATATATCTACTTAAAATATCTTTATGCACTAAGCTTCATTTAAGACATTGTTTTGGGCGTGCAGTAATTGGCTTAACGCTGTTATGGTCACCCTGTCATATATATCACCGTATTTTTTTTTCAGTTATTATATTTCCATTTTAAATTATGGCGAAACTAATAAATAAATAAATAAGTATGTGCATGAGAAAATGGATTTTTTCATCTTTTCACGGTGTATAATTTACCTTTTCATCATTACTGTTTCATTAGAAACACCGACGCAGCTCACACTAGTTTTAGCTAGTTATATCCTTTTATTACTATATACTGCGACCTTTTTTATTCTATTTCAGATGCCGAACATCATCAAGGAACTCCGCAAGGAAATGGTAAGTTTTTTAGTTCCTTTTCCTAACATTAGCTCTAATCTCGCTCTCAAACTCTTTAACCTTACTCTCGCTAAAACACGCTTTGTTAGTCATATCTATTTCATTGGTCGTTGTCTTAATGCTAAAGTCATTCCTGTTGGTTTTCGTGTTAAGTTTCATGCTTCTAATTTTGGTGTCAACTCTACTCAGTATTTTTCCGATGTTTCTTCTGCTTGTTCCACTTTCTCTCGCTCTGTCATGCGTTCCACCATTCGTAGTATGTGTTGTAAACGTGATGCCCTCACTCTTGATATTGCTGCTTGCCTCAGAAACTTGTCTAATGTCTGTCCGGCAGTGTTAGTTTCCTCCATTCGTAATCACATCTATATTCTTAACCGCCGTTTGTACCAGTCTTTGTTTGTTACTAAGCGTAATAAGTTTGTGTCTCTTGTTGGTTTTGATCCTTTTACACATGTTGAACATAGCAATCACAATGTCTCTAGTCATTCCGTTGTCACCATTCCCGAAGATTTACCTCTTTCTGATTCTGAGGTTTCAGTTCTTAGCAAAGGTTTGAACTTCGTTCCTCTTGCTAAGAAATCTGATGAATTTCAGGTCAAGAAAGATTCTGAATCTTTTTTTCGCCGTACTCGCCTTAAAGCTTTTTTCTCCGACTCTTCTAACTCTAACTGTGAACGTGATGTCTTTGAGCGCCTTTGTCCTCGTAAGTCTAACTGGGTCCCTCCCGAGGGACAATTTTCTTCTCTTGATCTTTTTGTCAATAAGTGTCGCCGTGATATTTCTAATCTCAATCTTAACCGTAAACTCAGTTACTCTAATCTTTCTAAGGACGAGTGGTTGGCTTTACGTCAATTACGCAATCGTTCTGACATTGTTATTAAGCCCGCTGACAAAGGCGGTGCAGTTGTTGTCTGGCGTTCTGACCTGTATAAACAGGAAGCTTTACGCCTAATGGTCGTGGGTCGTGGGTCGTGGGTAAAAAGTCGTGGGTCGTGGGTAAAAAGTCGTGGGTCGTGGGTAAAAAGTCGTGGGTTCCAATTTTTTTCCAAAATTTCCAAATTCATCATTTCTTCACTATACTTCTAAAACGAGATTGTTTGGCTTTCTTCCTGTAAATTCGGCGTAATTGTGGGTCGTACCAACGTAAAGCTTATAGCTTTTTGTCTCTATTATTACTGTCAAAACTATATTTCTCTCTGTTTTTTTATCTTATCAGTTCTTGGGATTATTTTTCTTAATAATGAGCGATAAACTGAAATAATTTATTTACAAATACTTTGTTGTCAGATTATTCAAAGTCGTGCAATGTTCATTTTTTACTTGCACTTTCTGTATTGTTTCGTCTGTTCTTATTCGGTTTAAAATTCTTCTTGAATACATATGAATAAGTTGTCTTTTTGGTTTTTTCTGTTTTTTTTGAGGGAATTCTCATTATCATTATATCATTAGTCAGTTGTTTGTCCGTCGTAAAGTTTGCACATGAAAATCTCAGTGAAATTTGACGGCCGCTTTTTCGTGTTAAAATTGCCATAATTCTTCAGTTTTTACTTTTCTGTACCGTTCAAGACCTCAATTCCTTTTCCTGATACAGTCTTGTCTTTTCTACAATCGAATTTTAAAGACTTTTTTTAGAGAACAAGCAGAGATTTCGAAAAAACTTGTTTATTTTTCGCTACTCGCTATCTATAACAGGATTCGTGATGGTATGCTAGTAGGTTAATGCTAATAGAATATAGTCATACTCAAACAATTTTAGAGCTCTATATAACATAAAGAAAAAGAATTAGTATTCCCTATATAGAGAATACACTAATAAGGCTTCGAAAACAAAGAAACAATCTATGCCTTATTAATTTAATACGTTTCTTCATGTAATATAGATAGCTTTGAAAGTTCCGCGCTCTGATTGGTCGAGTGAGTATGACTATGATCTAAATCGGTTAGAGAAAGAACACACTCGGGGCGAATAGAAGCCCCAGTTGCTTTCTATCATGTGCTCGAAGCTCTAAATTCCATAAACCGCTCGCTTCCATTTATCTATTCCCCTTACTTACAACCTTTTTTGGACTAGGTATAAATGTGTTTTTGACATCCGTAATTTAATCATAGGAACCGGAATCATACATATGGACCCGCAAAGTCAAGAATAAAACATCGTTTTGATTATACTTACATCAAATCGGTTCTTTTCTAAGAAACTGAATATAACTGCTTTGACCTTCTTGGTACTTAAGCCCAGCTGGTACGCTGCCGCTGCATAAAAGCAGTCCCTATCAATCTTGGAGTCGTGGGTAATGGTAAACCCCGCACTTTCAAGTCGTTTACTCAGAATTTCCATACTAACACGGAGAACTGCTAAGCAATAATGAAATAAGCTTTCTCGCAACGACAAAACACATAGAAGGAGGAGAAACGCGATGCCGAAAACGCGAATTTGCTGTCCATCAACTTCACACGTTTGCAGCGGCTTGTCACTCCAGTTTCTAGGTAACATCTTGATAAAGTTCAAGACTCCATTGAAGACTCCTCGTTGAAGCGAGACAAAGTAGAAGACTAGTTGTCGTTGTTGTTGTTTTCTTTTCCTTTTTCTTTTTTTCTTTTTCTTTTTCTTTTTTTTCCGCCAAATATATGTTTCAACAGCAAGGCCAATATAAATGAAATGTAAGAAAGTGCTAAAAGGTTTTCCAGGCCACCAATTTGGATGTATTTTTATAACACTGTCACGCAAAACAGACACAGTCTACCTTGCACAACCCACAATTACGCCGAATTTACAGGAAGAAAGCCACGCAATCTCGTTTTAGAAGTATAGTGAAGAAATAATGAATTTGGAAATTTTGGAAAAAAATTGGAACCCACGACTTCGTACCCACGACCCACGACTTTTTACCCACGACCCACGACTTTTTACCCACGACCCACGACTTTTTACCCACGACCCACGACCCACGACCATTAGGCAAACTCAACCCTCTGATACTAATTTTTATTGTGAAGTGGATAAGGATCTTACCCCTGACAATCAAAAATTAGTTAAAGACACTGTTAACTCTTTCATTTCTGATGGCTCTTTACCTTCCACTGCTAAAAACCTCTTTGTTATTACTCCTCGTACTTCTCACGTCTATTTTCTTCCTAAGATTCACAAAGCTAACAACCCTGGTCGTCCTATTGTTTCTGCTTGTAGTTGTCCTACCGAACTCATCTCTAGCTATCTAGCTATCTAGATTCTCTCATGTTGCCTATTGTTCAGTCTTTACCTACTTATATTAAGGATACTAATCACGCTCTTAGTATTTTTAATGATTTTCGCTTTCCTGACAACTCTTCTAAGCTTTTGTTTACTATGGATGTCAAATCTTTGTATACTGTTATTCCTAATGATGATGGCCTTCGTGCTCTTCAGCATTTTTTCGATCTTCGTCCTGTCCTCGAGCCCAGCACTCCCACTTTGTTACGCTTAGCTGAACTTGTTCTTACTCTTAATTGTTTTTCTTTCGGTGATCGGTTTTATCGGCAAGTAAACGGTGTTGCTATGGGTACTAAGATGGGCCCTAGTTATGCCAATTTGTTTGTTGGTTATATCGAAAACCTTGTTTTTCAACAATATACTGGACCTAAACCTGAGTTTTTTGGACGGTATATTGATGATTGTATTGGTGCTACTTCTTGTTCGCGTAATGACTTAGATTCTTTCATCTCTTTTGTTAACTCTTTTCACCCTGCCTTAGCTTTTACGTGGGAGGTTAGTGAAACATCAGTCACTTTCCTTGACATCTTGCTTAGTGTTAATGACGACCGTCTTAGCACTAGTGTCCATTACAAACCTACTGACTCCCATTCTTATTTACTCTACTCGTCTTCTCATCCTAAGCACACTCTTAACGCTATTCCGTTCTCGCAATTTCTTCGTCTTCGTCGTCTGTGTAGTGATAATCTTGATTTTTCTGTTAAATGTTCTGAGATGCGTTCCTTCTTCCTTAAGCGTAATTATCCTGCTCATGTTATTGATCGCGCTATTCGTAAAGTTTCTACTATTGATCGTACCACCGCTCTCACATCTCACACTCGTCCCTCTAATGACCGCATTCCTTTCACTCTTACGTATCATCCTATTAACATTTCCATTAAGCCTATTGTTAACCGCAACTTTTCTCTGCTTGACTCTGATACCCGCACTTCTGCTATTTTCAATGACCGCCCTCTCTTTTCCTATAAACGTGATCGTAATCTCCGTTCTTTCTTGGTCAAGGGAGTTCTTCCCTCTAACAAGAACCTGGTACTTTTCGCTGTTCTCGTAAACGTTGTTATACTTGTCCTCACATAGCCTCTCACACTTCTGTTGTCGGTCCTAAATCTACTGTTAAAATCACTGACCATTTTGTTTGTACCACTTCTAATGTTGTATACTGTATTAAGTGTACCCGCTGTAATCTTTTATATGTGGGTGAGACTGGCCGCCGTCTTGGTGATCGCATTTGCAATCATCTTTATGATATTCGCAATAACGATCCCACCAAACCAGTTTCTCGCCATTTTAATCTAGCTAATCATTCTCTTTCTGACTTCATTGTTTTCGGTCTTTCTTTGCTTAACGGCAACAATGATTGTCGCAAGACCAAAGAAATGCGGCTTATTCACCTATTGGGCACTCTTAGTCCCAACGGGATTAATGAACGCTTTATTTTCAACTAACCTTTCCTTTTGTCTTTTGATTGTTTGTTTTTGTTTCCTTGCCTACCTTGCTCTCATTGGTTTCTTTTGTCTTATTCTATCATATATACACTCCTTTCTACCACTTCTTTCTCTTTTACTCCGACGAAGGACTAGCGTCCGAAACGTCAGTAAGTTTTTTCATCTTTTCACGGTGTATAATTTACCTTTTCATCATTACTGTTTCATTAGAAACACCGACGCAGCTCACACTAGTTTTAGCTAGTTATATCCTGAGAAAATGGATAGTTGAATTACAAACAACAAAACACATTGTGGAACAAGTAGAAACGTTAAAGGGGGAAAAAAGGTCATTACCAGCCTATTGTTTGGTGTAGATAGGTAAAAACTGTGCCCTTAGTCTTAAAAACTATATTTAAAAAAATAACATAGAATGCCAGCACATGAAAATACAAAATAAATCACATTTTCCAAATTCAATTTTTCTCAATGGAATTTGTGGCATTTCTTTTGTATTTCCGTGTTAGCTGGCTTGAGGTGAAATCAGTGCACAAGATTTTCAATAATCACCTGTGCATTTATACTAAACTGTGTTATTTAATAGATAATTACTGAGGCATGCAGCATTCTAGGTATAATGCAGGCAGCTGAGGGCGTATAGATATCTACCAATGCTGCGTGCCTCAGTAATTATCTAGTATAATTATTGATCTTATCAAAATCCAATTGTTTTTTTTTCTAGCTTGTTTATCATAGACCGCCCCCGTTTTTCAAGCAAACAAAATATGTCTGATTTTTTTCTATGCATTCGTTGGGATAATGCAGACTGAAAACAATGGATTTTGATAAGATCAGTAATTATTAAAACTTTCTACTATGCATTACTGTACCTTTGTCCATAGGCTGACTTGTATTCTGAGAATTATTTTCCATGTCCATAATGACTGGTTTGCTTTTAGTTCTTATAAAGTGAGACTGGATTTTACCCATGCTTTTCTTATTTTTTAATATCGTCCAGTTTCTATCAAGCTCAAGTCCATATTTCTCCTCTAGTCCTTGAAATACTACAGTAAGGAAAAAGTTCTGAAAGAATGAATTTTCTTGAACTTTCTTCAGAAATGATGGATGAATCACTATGTCATATACTGTACATCCTAGAAAAAAAAAACATAAATAAATCTTCTTGCTGCATCAGAAACAGAGGGGGGGGGCTTTCTTGAGAAGTGAGTAGGGGGGCTCAATGGACCTTTTAGGGTCAAAAATGAGACCTGGCATACCTTTTAGGGTCTCCGGTTGACTCTGTACCTTTTAGGGTCAGATTTGCTTGTTTCGAAAAATGTCAAACGTCATACAACTAGGCTATATTTTTTCCTGAAGCTACCTTTAAATTGGAATTACATCTGCAAAGTGTTAGATATCACTATGACTGATATAACCAAGTTAATAGCGGTGCCCTGTCACTTACATCACTAACGGATATAGGAAGGATGCAGGGGCAGATCAAGGGGTGTGAAAGGGGTAACTAGTCATCCCCCTTTTGTTTAAATTTATGGTAAAATCAGTTTGTAATAGTCAGCCCTGCTTTAAAATTCCTGAACCCGCCACTGGCGCGTAAAAGAACCACTTAATATATGTGAAGAAGCCCTGGTAATAAACATGGCCTCAGTGTCGATCTGGCCTTTTCTTTAAATGGAATAATTGTGGGAATGGTTCAAAGCTTCAAAGGGGTTCGTTGGTGCAATTGCCGCTTGAGTTCTGTTTTACAACACCAGTCCTTAAGGGTAAAATGTAAAATATAATTTAAGTTTTCTAAATTTCTCATTTAAGCTTAATTTATAAAACCATTTAATTTTGACAGGTAAATTCACAAATTGTCTTACCATTGCCACTCTTGTCTATCTCCGCGTGAGGTTCTCCCAAGCTTAAAGGTACTCTATACCTCATGGGATCTTCCGAATCAAGGATCTCAGCGAGTTCTTTCTCAGTGACTTCTTTAGGTTTCGGGATGTGTTTTGATGTACAAATATTAACGAAAACCTTCTTTTCTCTACCTTCGCTACTTATTTTGGACTTGAGCACGAATCCAGGATCGGGAATGAATTCTATTGAATCATCCCCTGCTTTCTTTTGCAAGTATTTAGTCTCTTTAAGAAGAAGTTGTTGGTAAAATGCTTCTTCATTAAAATCATTGAGCTCGTCTGAGGTCGCCATTTTGAATATTACCCATAATGCTTCATTTAGTGACCGTAACATTTTATATCAGTCGGCAATTCACAAATATAAATTTTGTACTGATAACAAAATCTCCTTTTATTTGTTTATTTTTCTGCATTTAGCAGAGGAATAAATGACTTCAGAGGAGCTAAAACATTGCTTTTGAGATTTATCATGAGTACTTCAGCCAGTGATCGATTCTCACTGACCAACGAGCAGTATTTGGGTATGTAAGATGAAGTGTTTGTTTAACATTAGGTTTCTAAGGGAGCCCTGTATGTCAGGTGGTCTGAAGATTTTATGAATTTTTAGGTTAAATTTTTAGATAATGTATTGCAAAATGTTGGCCTCTAAATTTAAAAATTACGGATTATTTCTGTTGCATTTTAAAGATATGGATTATTATCGGACATGGATTTATTTTGGGGATGCAGTACTGACAGGACACATTGGCCACACTTCAGATTGGAAATTCATATTTATAGCATAGGGGAGCAGTTTACTGGGTTAGTGCATAAAATTTACGTCTCCCCCGTTGAGAACCTAAGTTTTTAAGAACCTTCAAGCAAATTCCTGGAGACATGAAGGTGAAGGATATGTGTCATCAACCCACAACAGCACAAAAAAAAAACACAAAATAACCCTGACCCCCAAAGAATTCCATCGCAAAAACATTTTTAATAGCTTTCATGTAAACCATGAGTAAAATAATGATGCTCTTTAAATACTGTATCTATGAACCAGCTCGATTTTGTGTATTTAATTAAGCCTCAATTATAGGTACCTCACCCTCATTAGCATATTGGAAGTATAATATAAACCTTCATAACTTAGAGACGCATCACTCAAATCAAGAAATATTTTACCATTCAACTATTTACTTCATGTTCTGTAGAATCAGCACTGAAAGTCTTGTCGAAGGGTTCATTTGCACTTTAAAGTTTATTATAAAATGATCATCTAGAAAAACAGGTCCTGAGTTTTGGATCTTGGAAAGTAATATCTGCTAGCCATTTTAATGTCAGAACTACCTTTTCAAAGTTAGTGTTAGATCAATGGAAATGTAGCTTCTATAACATAACTGGTGCAAAATGTGTTTTACAATATAACTCACTTGAATCTGTTTGACTTTTTTTGTTTATAGCAAAATATCATGTATTGACCTATTTAGAGGTAAGATGTTTGTATGTAAATATTGATTGTATGTATCCAGGGGGGGTTAGGTGACCAGTCAACCCCTTTTGCTCAAATTTCTTAGTATATTGTTAGTAACAGTCACCCCCCTTTACCTCAAATTCCTGGTAAAATGTTTTTAATAGTCACCCCCTTCTAAATTTCCTGATTTGCTCTTTCTCGTCATGGAAATAATATTTAAAAATTAATTAATAATGCCTCCTATGTACTTGCTCCAAGTCCTTCACTCGTTTCTAAAGTGGCTTATTGCTACACTCAATCAGCATACTGCATCTCATTGGATAACGATGAGTCACTTTATTTCAAAGATTAATAAAGCAGTGCAACTACTAGTCCTATTGGCTGGAACAATAGATTTTTGACCCCATAACCTTGCGCCACTCCCATATATACACTATACAGGGATGATTCACTGAACAGGGCATGGTTTTTCAAGCTTCTTATCATAAACAGGGTATGCAATTTTACTCAAGTTCCAAGTTCTTCCTGAGTTTCCTGTCATTTTCAGGGTTTCTACTTTAATTAAATCGTGCTTGCTCTGTCGCTCTAGAACAGGGTATATGAAATCACGCTCTCTCCTATCTGGAACATAGTCTCTATTTTCACACCACCGGAATAGGTTATGGTTTTCAGCGATCTTGCTCTGGAATAGGGTATTAATTTCAGTGATTTTACTCTGGAACTGAGGGTCAGGGTTCAGAGGGCTCAGATGCTAAACGGGCAAGAGTACCTTCGGGTTTAAACGCAAAGGATCATGGTCGTCGTACGGGGTCAAATCACCGCAAATTCACTGAAAAGTGTTTTAACACCTGTATAAACTCACAAAGAGAAGTAGAATAGCCAGCAAATGCTCAGAATATTTTCAGTGTATATTAACACATAATCTATCTGAAAACCAGGCCATTTTATATAAATCTTTTTCGCTAGGAGCAAATTTTTGCTGAATTTTCTATTGGATTTAGCGATTCTATCCCCCACATAAACAAGGAGTGACGTCATAGTGAAATAGGGCAATTAATTTAACAGTTACTAAGGCAAAAAGGCATGAACTTGCATATTTCTGATAAAGAACTGAGCTGTTCAAGTGATGTCTTGTGCAGCTCAAGCGATTCAGACAAAATTTTTTGTGATGGCCATAAAAAGAAAGAACTGATCAGTTCAACCTACCCCGACAAAAATATGATGTCGATGAAGAAAAAGAACCCAGCAGTCAAAGGGATTCCAAAAAGATGTTAGGGATATTGACAAGGGCAACCAACCAAGCAGTTCAAGCAATTCGGACAAAACTGACAACAAACCGAGCAGTCCAAGCGGTTCTGATGAGTATGTTTGTGATACTGCTTCACTGCACCAAAAGAATATTTGCAACCATTTTGCCTTCCAATGTTGTGAATCAGATACTGAATCAGGGACTTCTACAGGCTCCAGTCCAAGTGATGAAGTCAGTTCTAATGAGGAAAAATCTTCCAAAGATAATATTATTACAAGATTTGGAAAGATCTTGCTACTAGATCATACTATGATCTTGACAAAGATCTTATTAAGATCTTGTTAAGATCATCACTTGATCTTGGCAAGATTTCATAAGTTTATGATTGATTTTAAAATCTCTGTTAAGAAATACCAAGAACTAATATCAGGATCTTGACAAGATCTTGTAAAGATCTTGACAAGAATTTGTTAAGATATTTTGAACTATTGTACAAGATCTTGCAAAGATAATTACAAGATCTTGGAAATATCTTGATAAGATCATACTAAGATCTTGACAAAGATCTTAAAATATTAAGATCTTGTTAAGATCATCACATGATCTTGGCAAGATCTTGTAAAGATATTGACAAGAATTTGTTAAGATCTTTTGAACTATTGTACAAGATCTTGCAAAGATAATTACAAGATCTTGGAAATATCTTGATAAGATCATACTAAGATCTTGACAAAGATCTTATTAAGATCTTGTTAAGATCATCACATGATCTTGGCAAGATCTTGTAAAGATATTGACAAGAATTTGTTAAGATCTTTTGAACTATTGTACAAGATCTTGCAAAGATAATTACAAGATCTTGGAAATATCTTGATAAGATCATACTAAGATCTTGACAAAGATCTTATTAAGATCTTGTTAAGATCATCACATGATCTTGGCAAGATTTTATGAGTTTATCATTTTAAAATCTCTGTTAAGAAATACCAAGAACTTATCAGGATCTTGACAAGATCTTAACAAGATCTTGCCAAGATCTTGAATATCTAAGATCTTGAAAAACATAATACAAGATCTTGCCAGATCTTCCATGATCTTGCAAGATCTTCCATGATCTTAACAAGATGCTCAACCTGGGTTCATATTAACCAAAACTGGTTATTATGGTCGTAAAGAAAAGGTGAAATATGCAAAATGACATGATATTGTGACAGGAACTCAGTGCAATAAATTATATCTTTTGTCATAAACAGGGTCTACAAATTGAGTTTTTTTGTCATAAACAGGCTACTCCTTTCAGAATCCCAGCGAAACACCACTACCCAAATTCCGGCAGAGCACCCCTGCGGGAATGCAGCTAGACTTTAATTCTCTTGTGAATCAAAATGGCTTCTGTATGACCAATGGCTATTAATATACAAATGATTATTTAATTATTTAATAATTTATTTTAAGTCAAACATTGTCTTTTATAATAAACTGGCAAATCCATGAACAAAAAACAGCAAATCTCCTTAATTATTTATGATGATATAATTATTGCTCTTGAAGGATGCAATAGGACAATTGTTGAAACATAGAGAAGACAATCCCAGAGTCCTGCCAGCAAGATTTCTTACTGACTAGTAAGTGTATTATCGTCAAAACTAATTTTGCTAATTTTATGTTTCTATCAATTGCTGACATCACAGCTTGTTTATAAAGGGGATACAAAGCTATGTAGGAATGCATCTCAGTTTGGAGGACATAACAATAGGTTTCCAATTCTCATGAGACTAAAAGTCTTTTGTTTCGTAATTATCCAAATTGAGCTGTTTTGACATCACATGCAAGGGGTCTATTTTCTTACACTATCCAAATTTATTTATTTATTACTTATTTTGATTAATGTGATTTACCCAAACTGGCTCAAATACTAGTGGGACACAAGGGCCCCTACTAGGTGTGAATTAGATCTTCATTAGACATTTAGGGGAATACGGGTGGATTTTTTTTTCATTTCTCCAGTGCAAAGGCAAGACAAAATGTCCACCCGTATTCTACCCTAAAATGTCTAAAATTATTTATCATCCATCTGAGTTTGAAAACGAATATTCTTAAAAAACAAGCTTTCAAAACTGGTTTTTTACTATACAAAATAACCTAGCTACAGTACAAGTATAGCAAGATATTTGTACCTGCTTCACTATTTCTCCTAAGTTATTTGTTACCTAACTTGAATAGTTGGATAATAACACCAAAAACCCAACCCCAGATATTATTATGATTAATATTATAATTGAATATTTTTTTATTAGTTTCAGGAGTGTAGTTCAAGGCAACCATACATTATTCAGAGGGTATTCCTTCATCAGATCCACACCATTCAACAGATCATGCTTTATCAGAGTATTCTGGAAGGCCTTCAGACACATTGGTAAAAACGGAGACCTTTTGACAGCAGCAGAATATCATTCTCTCATCTGTTTATTATGTCCTGACTTCCCATTTGAGCCAATACAGAAGGCAGCGAAGATCATTTTAATGGAGGATGCAATGGATTGTTTGATGTCATTTGTTGATTTTCTTTACGCTTTTGAGATTCAGTTTTATTATGAAGGTATATGAGTGTAGTATAATATTAGTCATTCGTTTTCTATCTTCTCACTTTCTAGTACAGTTCAGTATGGTACATTTGCCTTAGTCAACTATGAGCCAGGGTGAGATGGATCACCGTGTTGAACTCAGTGTTGGACTGCATCAGTCTCTACACTTGGTCAACTAATGTTCCAAGCAGCTGTAGCATGTAGCATGTTGAAGAAATATAAAAAACACATGGGGTATGCTGTGACCTGAGCAATTATAAAGCATGCTGGGATGGGCAGAACAGAGAGAAGTAGAGTGCTTTGACAATTGTCAAGTGTTCTGTCAATGCACCACCCTTTATAGCTGCACAGCAAACAATTTTTTTATTTAGGTGCAAAACTCACTATTTTGGAGAGGAATGATGCAAAATGAAAGTGTACAGTATGTGCATGTTCCCAACCAATTACGACGTTAGAATTACAGTATTGCAGTCACTTTTTAGAATTACGTTGGAATTTTTTGAAATAAGCTCTAGACAAGTAAGGATTGCACTAGGATTGCATTTGAATTATTGTAGTTATACTTTATAGAATTACATTGGAATTTTTTGAAATAAGCTCTAGATAAGTAAGGATTGCACTAGGAGTCGTTCATGCCTTGGGTGAAGAGAGAATCATTCATTTTCTTCTGTTTATTTGCATGTTCCAAAACATGCAACTTATTTTTAACAGAATTTTTTGAAGAACTTCACAAAGCTTACCAGATGATCCAAGCTGGTAATTACCGTCCAGGTCAGGTTGTAGTGGTACCAACATTAGACCGACCACAACTTAAGCAACAACAATCCACACAAGCCAAAGACAATCCTCAGAGTAATCTAACTGATGGAGTTGATGTACCTACATTTATGGATGCTGCTTTACAGATTCTTCATACACATGGAAACATTTTTAAGTAAGCATGGGGAAGCATAGGGGGTGCCGTAGTGAGAGTACTTGCTTATTACCAAGGCGACCGAAGTGTGATTGTACAGTAATACATTACATTATTGCATTTTATTTGTGTGGTGCATATTCCATTTAGATATGTTCATATGCTCCTTAGTGCACAAAAGTGCATGTAATCTAACTTATTGCCTATCAAATCCATCCACCGTCCGTCCGTCCGTCTGTCCGTCCTTCCATCCATTCATCCATCTATCCAGCCCTCCATCCATCCATCCATCCACCGATCCATTCATACATCCACCCACCATTCCACCCACCCACCAATACCGGTGTTACCAAATCTTTTGATAACCTGTTTTTACAGATCTACAAAATATCGTAAAATCTTCTAGCCTTGCTAACATTGTATACCCTATTTAAATGTTAGGTGTCCACCAGTGTCAGTTATCAAGAGTATTCTATCATCAGTACAAAGGGTGACTTTCTATGGTTTTTTAATGGCTTTGGCCAAACACGATGGAGCCAATGAAAGCATAGGTATGTACAGGGAGTAAAGATACAATCCGACTCAGCTTCAATCTCGTACACAGGGCCTGCATTTCTTCATACCAGCGGCAAAGAACTAGGGCTCTGGCGTAATCCATTTTTTGACACCAGGATTTCTTTGACTTCTGGTATAACAGCGCACGCGTTTAAAGACTTGCCAAAAATATATTCCCACTTCTAATTTTTACTATGATCTTTACTTTGACTTTGATTTTTGGTTTGATTTAATTTAATTTTTACTTCGATTATTTTGATCGGTTATACATCACTTTCAGAAAATTGTGCATGCGCAGAAAAATGGATTATGCCAGAGCCCTAGTTCTTTAGAACGCAGGCTCTGGGTAAGAGATTGAATCAGCTTTAGGGATGCATGTACAGTAAGTGATTTTGGTGTGTTATCTTGAGAGTGGGAGCTTAATACATATGCAGATTACTTCATCATATCTAGACTATGTGGTAACACAATTATTCAAAAAACGTTATCGGTCAGAGATATGAAATCAGTGACTGAATGAAACAAATAAGAAATGTCTGCGCATGCCATGAATCTGTGCGCAAATTAGTCAAAACATAAGTACATTTGAATTTTCAAACATGCCTGATAAATTGGACTTCACAAAATTCCAAAATTTCATATCGTGTTTGTTAATACAGTATCTCGGTCCAAAAAAAGTATATGCACGAAATGTTTTGTATACTTGGAGAAAACAAACGTTTATTTTCTCACTCAAACTCTTCACTATTCTTAGAAAACACGCTGAAAGGCGCGAGTATCATGCTGGAAATTGTAATCACAGCCGAACAATAAGCAATTGATAGATGTGTTGATCATCACAGTGAATGAGCGATCTAAGCGAACGCTGTAAAGAAAGACTTGAAAAAGTGATTTCAAGCTTCAACGGGAATCGAACCCATGACCTCCGCGATGCCGGTGCGATGCTCTGCCAACTGAGCTATGAAGCCAATCATGTTGGCGAGCGGTCATTTTTGTTGGGTTCTTCAAGCCCCCATAGATAATAAGTGTGAAAATTGAATGGGCTGAACTGTGGTGGAATAATGATAGATGTGTTGATCATCACAGTGAATGAGCGATCTAAGCGAACGCTGTAAAGAAAGACTTGAAAAAGTGATTTCAAGCTTCAACGGGAATCGAACCCATGACCTCCGCGATGCCGGTGCGATGCTCTGCCAACTGAGCTATGAAGCCAATCATGTTGGCGAGTTGTCAATTATTGGACAATGTTGAGCAAAATATTGTAATTTGGTAATTGCGAGCAATTAATTATTTTCCGATACACTGCCTAATCACGAATTGTTGGTTACATTTTATTGATTGATTCATCAGCAATGTCTATACAAAGGTGCCCAGTTCAGCAAAGCTGGTTTGAATGGGGCTTTGTTTAAATTAAACTTACAGACAGAAAATATAGTACAAAATAAAAAAAGATAAAGTTAGAAAGTAATAAGATTATATTTTATATTTTAAAGGTGCATTACCCCAAAAGTCTCCAGTGATGGAAGAGATAGACCAAGATATGAGCAGGTAAGTAGGATTGTAAATAAATGAATATATTGGGACATACGTAATAGGTAAATTACGAGCCTTAGATGAAACGACTGAAGAAGAATGCCATACAAGCCTTTCACAACTTCAAGTCGCGTAGAAAATGAGCAAGCTCCACTAGAAACTGTGGACAGCTGTTTCGGCCTGTATTGCGCCTCGTCGGCACAGTGTATCTAGTGAGCTGGCAATCCCACGAAAAAGTAGTACTAGATAGATAAGGCAGTGCGCCGTGTGGGATGGGCTCGGATATCAAATAAGACCATGCGTAATAGGTAAATTACGAGCCTTAGATGAAACGACTGAAGAAGAGTGCCATGCAAGCAATTTACCTATTACGCATGTTCTTATTTGTTATCCGAGCCCATCCCACACGGCGCACTGCCTTATCTATCGAATATATTGGGAGTGCTGTATACACTTATTTCAATAAAGCTAGTCACCAAAAACCTAGAAAGCTGAGATCACTGAGCATCATGGGAAACTTTTCATATCTAAAAAGCATATATATACAAAGTTTAAAAAAAATACAAACTGCAGCTCGATGATGCTCAAAAGAGGTGAGACTGTAACTGGTAAAAAATTCGCAAGTCCATGAACAGTTATCAACCGGTTGAAAGTGTAAAATGAATGTACCCATAATCCTTGTCGGCAGCAGCTTTATAGCTTTTCAGGTGACTAACTTTATTGAAATGAATGTATAAAGTGACTCCTTATGCAAAACATAGTCCTGGATGGCAGGCAGAAAATACATATACATATTCTCATCACTGGAAGTTTTCAGGTTTGTGGTAGAAATACAAAACTTTTGAATCCATGCTTGTGCTGATTGATACGTAGAACGCAGAAATTGAACGCTTAAGCTTGATATATTTGAAATAAGAGTACCCAGATTGGAGTTCGAACTTGCGGGATTCATCAAAGATAAAGTTTTTTTAGGAAAAACATGTATTATCATGTTGTCTGGTTTATAAGCTTTAAAATGATAATATTATATAGTTTGTTAACCTTAACTGCAACGAGACGTGCAAAACAATTTGTAACTGGGAGTAACCTGCCAAGGTTGACAATAACCTTATAAAACTGGGGAATTAGAGAATGAAAAGCACTAATATGTTTGCATGACTTATTTGTTATGCCCTTTCAAAACAGAGAACAGAGTTGCCGCACGCTTTTGTCAAGGTTGTAGTGAGATCTTGACCACAGGGGGATGTCACAGGGGGGATGTCACAGGGGGGAGGGGGATGTACGGATGTACTAACTATTTTCCCTCCAATGAATGTGCTACATGTTTAGAATTTCCCTGCATTTCCACCGTTTCACTGGAATCCCACATTAATTGATTAAAGTTTGGTGCAGAAACATAAGGTGCAAAACAGTAACCTTTAGTCATATCAAACGAAAAAGCGACAATCAAATAAAAAAAATAAAAAAATAAGAATTTCACAAAAAAAAAAAAAAAAAAGAAAAGAAAGGAAAAGTTTTTTTAGTCTTTTAATAAGAACTTTGGGGGGGGGAGGGCTAAGGCGACTGGATGGTCCCTACCTCCCCTCACATTAAAATTATATTGAGACTTTTTTCTTTCTCAGTACCAACTCAAGCAGACCAAAGTCAGCAAGAACTAAAAGTGAGTGGAAGCATTGACCAAAGTTAGTGATGTTCGTTCAGAAATCCAAGGTGTTGTACATATAAATGAGGTCTTGTAAGTAGGACTTATTTATGCAGTGCGTGCGGTTAATCCCTTTTGACAAAAGATGAAAATAACTTAAAATAAAGACAAACCGACAAAGTTAGAGTGGTTTTCATTTACCCGTGAAACAGAAGTTACTTTTTAGATGGTATTAGCCAGATTCAAACAATATAGAAAACAAAGGATTTAGAGCGTAACAGTACTAAATACGTTAAAATGTATTTCACAGGTTTATGAAAATCACTCTATTTACCTGTTTTATTAATAAAAATTATTTAAAAAACCTCAGCTTACTACCATTATCGTGTAAGTGCGACTAGGGACTAGCGAAGTGCGACCCACGAAGTTTGATGTCCCGTTCGTCGACTAACATTTTTGCAACGACCGTCAATCAAAGAACTGAAAGAAAAAAACACAATACCTTGAAGGAAATATTCGACTGAATAAAATATTTTATAGCATCATAGGAATAAACTTTGTAATTCAGTCCAAAAAGTTCCTTCAAGTTTTTGTATTTCAGTTCTCTGATTGACGGTCTTTGAAATGCTAGTCGGCAAACCAGACATTAAACTTCATGGGTAGTAGTGGGTAGTAGTAAGAAACGTAAGCGTTGGACCCTAGATGAGCGCTTTTGCTTTTGGGGTTAAGGTAGAAAAAAGGGGGTTTAAATTAAAAAAAGTTAAGCATTTACTACGAAAACGAAAAGGACTTATTTATGGAGGTTGTGTTAAACCCTTAGATGTAAAAAAAAAACACACTTAAAATTAAAGAGAACAAAGAAAAACAGTTATTTAAATGTTTTATTAATGAAATTATTCAGAAAACGTAAGCTCTAGAAAGGTAGACATTTACAACGAAAACGTTTTAAAACTATAATAACTATACTAAATTATTCAGGAAACGTCAGCTCTAGAAAGGTAGACATTTACTACGAAAACGTTTTAAAACTATAATAACTATACTAAATTATTCAGGAAACGTCAGCTCTAGAAAGGTAGACATTTACTACGAAAACGTTTTAAAACTATAATAACTATACTAAATTATTCAGGAAACGTCAGCTCTAGAAAGGCAAACATTTACTACGAAAACGTTTTAAAACTATAATAACTATACTAAATTATTCAGGAAACGTCAGCTCTAGAAAGGTAGACATTTACTACGAAAACGTTTTAAAACTATAATAACTATACTAAATTATTCAGGAAACGTCAGCTCTAGAAAGGCAAACATTTACTACGAAAACGTTTTAAAACTATAATAACTATACTAAATTATTCAGGAAACGTCAGCTCTAGAAAGGTAGACATTTACTACGAAAACGTTTTAAAACTATAATAACTATACTAAATTATTCAGGAAACGTCAGCTCTAGAAAGGCAAACATTTACTACGAAAACGTTTTAAAACTATAATAACTATACTAAGTATGAGCCGAGTGTTAGTGAAGCTAGATACAAAAAGCTGGCTGTTGAATTGCCCTTATATATTAGTGCAGTTTTTGTATGACTGTGAAAAGCCCAGTGCCATAAGCGTGACGTGACCGTGATACTTTCTAGAATTTTAATTGGCCGATTTTTTTTTTTCACGCGCAATATGATTGGTCTAAAAGTGCCGTGATTTTGGCATGACTGTATATGCCGTGTTCCGGGTATTTGATTGGATGGGAAGTAAATTCTCGCCCAGTGTGATTAGTCTGGCGTGTCCCTTGCCGTGTCATAGCCGTGTTCGTGCCGTGAATTTTTCATAGTCATACGAAAACTGCACAACTATGACGCCACAGCTTGTTTCTATGGGGGATAGAATGGTAAAGAACGATAAAAATACATATGAACTAATTTTACTCTGCCGCTGAATTGATAGCTCTGATTTCTGGTTTTCAAACATTTACAAAACCGATCTTTTTCGTACAAACTGCAATTGGCGGCTATAATTGCTTTTCTAAGTTCTAAAAAGTTTTATTTTTTTAAATTTTTCTTTGTGTTTCTGTTTTATCCTCTTCTCACGACCATATTTCTCAGTGTAATTTCATGTGACGTCATAATGAAAAAGAGCAATATGTGGATTACGATTGGATTATTTTTCTTGATATGGGTATGAATTCCAGTTATTCGTAATTCAGGGATAAAGAAAGCTCCCTGTCAATCTCTTCTGGTGCCGCCGTCCTTCCCTCTAAATTAACACTGGCCATTTTCATGCGTGATACATGAGCGTCTTCTATTCTAAATTGCGTAATTCGTCTTTTTTTATACTCCCTCATTTCGATTGTGCTTGAGTCTTCTTGCCAGTCGTCATACGATTCCTCACACTTCAGCTGTCGTTTTTGCCTTCTCAAGTGCCGAACCTAAATCGAATTAAAGATTGTTAGTTAAACTTTGGCCATTGACACTTAATGTTTAAATAACTAAAGTTGGAAAAGTCACATTTGACTGCCTCCCTGTTGGCTTAGATTATTGGACACCCGACTATTATAAGGATGTCTTGGGTTCAAGTCTGGGCCGTACCAACACTTCGGGTTTAAAACATCTAAATAGAAGGTGATGCCTTTGCTCTAAAAATATCTATAAATGGTTAGACCTTCGCCGTGGCTCGGATAATCACGTAAGAAAGGGGTCTGGTATCATTCAGAAATGCTATTATTAAAGTGTATAACAAGGAAAGAAATTATATTTTCAAAATCACTTATATGTGAATAGTATGTAGTAGTATGGTTGCAGTATTTTTATACGTGGTCTTCTGTTTTCAGAGATAAAACCATTTGAAATATCAATATGCAAATGAGATGAAGTAAATTCCAGAATACATTACATTTTACGGTGAAATTTACGACAAGTGTTCTGAAGTGAAATAACCTAAAAGTGTACAAAGCCAGTCTTGAATTTACGTCATCTCATTTGCATTTTGATAGTTCAAATGTTTATGTCTCTAAAAAGAGATGGCCACGTACAATAACACTGCAACCATGCTAGAATACTGTTCACATAAAAATGTTTTGAAAATAAATATTTTTCCTTGATATACACTTTAACATAGAGAGCCACAGGTTCATCAGTTGGGACTACGACCATATAAGTTATTTTTCCATTATTTTATTGGGCGTATTCACACATTTTCTTTCTTCCCTACAATTTTTTTTTTGTTAATTTGTTTCTTTTTTCCCTCTTCTTTCCTTCCTTTTTCACTCAGAAACTTTATGTCATTTTGTACGTTTCCTAATTCTTTATATTCTCACTTGATTTAGGTTTTAGTTTTTAAGCATAAACCAGACTTACACAAACTATAACAAGTATGACCATCACCAGGACCAAAGAGCACAACACAGCGATAGTAACTACCAACCATTCTTTAAGTTTTCCCTTGCTCGGTTGGGTCTTTGGTTCGATTTGATAAATATAAACGTCACCTTTTAGTACGAAACCATTCAGGTTTGAGCTAATGTTAGCATATTGTAGTATATTTTTCAGAAGTGTTTTATTTGCTGATGATTGAACAGTCGTAATTATAAGAAAAGTACATATAATGCTCCCTTTTTCAAAAGATGTAACCCGAGTGTAAAGAAATCCAGTAATTGTTCGACTATATATTTTGTTAAGGGCTGCTTCAAAGTCCTTGGACATCCTCTTGAATTCTTGACTTGAATGATCTTTTAGTGTATCCGTGAAGTTTTTATTTTGTATTACTGCAGTAGCCACGAATCGTCGTCTTTTAATTTCAAGTTCTTTAGTCCAATCCACAAATGACGCCGAAGTTATTTTGAAATTACCAACATTACTTGCCTCATTGGCCTCTAAAGTAATAATTTTCAATTTTTCTGCATTGGTTCGTGACTGAAATTGTACCATAACCGTTAGCTCACAGATCACGCCTTCTTCTGCCTTTGTGAAACTTAAAATACTCAATTGCAAAAAGCCATCTACTTTTTCTTCATAGATTGATGAAAGTCTTTGCCGTATTTCTTGTGCGAGAGATTTGAAGTCGCTACTACTTTTATCAAGCAATGCTTCACTAAACGGTAAACCAGGAAATGTTAAAAGTCCTTTGAATTTTCTGCCATAAATCGTTGTAGGAGTAATAGATATCGTGGATGAAGGTAAAAAACTTGCACTGACAGTTGATATTTGTACAAAAGAACTTTTTGTTGTGGAAGGAGGAAACAAAGAGTCTGTACTACACTTATTGACACCTCCATAGCAACTTGTACTTTTCGAACTTGTTACAAAACTAGAGGCAAGAAAAGATGAAGCCGAAAAAACAAGGGCGTCGTGACTTGTAGACACAGAAATATATCTCATTTTACTAGACATCATTGGGATAGATGTTTTAACCGCGTTGGAAAAAATACTTGAGCCGATAGTAGGAAGTACATTTGTTGCAACAGAAACGAACGTTCTTGCTGTTGAATGTGGAAATGCCGAAACACTTGATACCTTATTACCGGTATTAACAGTTTTCGACGGCGACAAATATGTGAAATTGTAAATTGAAGTGGGTGTTACGATTGATTGAGTAGAAATTTGCGTTACGCTTTCTCTTGTTCCATTGATTATTATTGAAGTGGAAGAATTGGGAATATTTATAGATGGGAGTCCATCGTTGGCTGAAATTGTTGACGTCCATTGGTGCTTGAAGACAAAGGACGAGGTTGGGGAAATCGTTTCCCTTGTTCCATTTATAAACGTGGAGGTAGAAATATACATCTGATTGAAAGTAGAGGTCGCAATAAATTTTTTATTTGTTGAAAATGGTGTGATAATGGTTGCCATTGTTCCATTGATTGAGCTGAATAACGGAGTAGGTGTGATTGTTCCATCTATTAATGTAGAGGTACTAATAAACGTCTCGTTATAAGTTGATGTTGGGATGGTTGTCATATTTGTTGGCGATGGCATTATAGTTGTCATTCTTCCATTGATTGAGCTGAATAAATGAGTTGGGGTTATTGTTCCATTTAATATGGTAGCCGTGCTTCTGAACGTCCCATTATAGGTTGAGGATGCCAAAAATGTTACATTACTTGACGAATACACTATGGTGGTCATTGTTCCATTCATCGAGCTGAATGACGGAGTAGGTGTGATTGTTCCATTTAATAAAGTAGAGGTAGTAATAAACGTCTTATTATATACTGAAGTTGGCATGGTTGTCGTATTTGTTGACGAAGACATTATTCTGGTTGTTGTTTCATTGATTGAGCTGAATAATTGAGTTGGGGTTGTTGTTCCATTCATTAATGTAGTGATAGAAATGATCGCCTTATTATAGGCTGAGGTTGGCATGATTGTTGTGTTGGTCGACGATGATGTTATTGGTGTCATTGTTCTATTGATTGAGCTGAATAATTGAGTTGGGGTTATTGTTCCATTTACTATTATAAACGTGCTATTGAACGCCTTATGATCGGTTGAGGATTGTACCAATGTTGCATTACTTGATGACATTATGGCGGTCATTGTTCCATTGATTGAGCTGAATAACGGAGTAGGTGTGATTGTTCCATTTAGTAATGTAGAGGTAGTAATAAACGTCTTATTATATGGTGAGGTGGACTTAGCTGTCGTATTTGTTGACGAAGGCATTATAGGTGGTCATTGTTCCATTAATTGAGCTGAATAATGGAGCTGATATGATTGTTCCATTCAATAATGTAGTGGTAGAAATGATCGCCTTGTCATACGGAGAGGTTGGCATGATTGTTGTGTTGGTCGACGATGATGTTATTGGTGTCATTGTTCTATTGATTGAGCTTAATAATTGAGTTGGGGTTGTTGTTCCATTTACTAATTATAGACGTGCTAGTGAACGCCTTATGATCGGTTGAGGATTGTACCAATGTTGCATACTTGACGATGACATTATGGCGGTCATTGTTCCATTGATTGAGCTGAATAACGGAGTAGGTGTGATTGTTCCATTCTAGTAATTTAGAGGTAGTAATAAACGTCTTATTATATGCTGAGGTTGACTTAGCTGTCGTATTTGTTGACGAAAGGCATTATGGTGGTCATTGTTCCATTAATTGAGCTGAATAATGGAGCTGATATGATTGTTCCATTCAATAATGTAGTGGTAGAAATGATCGCCTTGTCATACGGAGAGGTTGGCATGATTGTTGTGTTGGTCGACGATGATGTTATTGGTGTCATTGTTCTATTGATTGAGCTGAATAATTGAGTTGGGGTTGTTGTTCCATTTACTATATAGACGTGCTAGTGAACGCCTTATGATCGGTTGAGGATTGTACCAATGTTGCATTACTTGACGATGACATTATGGCGGTCATTGTTCCATTGATTGAGCTGAATAACGGAGTAGGTGTGATTGTTCCATTTAGTAATGTAGAGGTAGTAATAAACGTCTTATTATATGCTGAGGTTGGACTTATCTGTCGTATTTATTGACGAAGGCTATTATGGTGGTCATTGTTCCATTAATTGAGCTGAATAATGGAGCTGATATGATTGTTCCATTCAATAATGTAGTGGTAGAAATGATCGCCTTGTCATACGGAGAGGTTGGCATGATTGTTGTGTTGGTCGACGATGATGTTATTGGTGTCATTGTTCTATTGATTGAGCTGAATAATTGAGTTGGGGTTATTGTTCCATTTACTATTATAGACGTGCTAGTGAACGCCTTATGATCGGTTGAGGATTGTACCAATGTTGCATTACTTGACGATGACATTATGGCGGTCATTGTTCCATTGATTGAGCTGAATAACGGAGTAGGTGTGATTGTTCCATTTAGTAATTTAGAGGTAGTAATAAACGTCTTATTATATGCTGAGGTGGTCTTAGCTGTCGTATTTATTGACGAAGGCATTATGGTGGTCATTGTTCCATTAATTGAGCTGAATAATGGAGCTGATATGATTGTTCCATTCAATAATGTAGTGGTAGAAATGATCGCCTTGTCATACGGAGAGGTTGGCATGATTGTTGTGTTGGTCGACGATGATGTTATTGGTGTCATTGTTCTATTGATTGAGCTGAATAATTGAGTTGGGGTTATTGTTCCATTTACTATTATAGACGTGCTAGTGAACGCCTTATGATCGGTTGAGGATTGTACCAATGTTGCATTACTTGACGATGACATTATGGCGGTCATTGTTCCATTGATTGAGCTGAATAACGGAGTAGGTGTGATTGTTCCATTTAGTAATTTTGAGGTAGTAATAAACGTCTTATTATATGCTGAGGTGGTCTTAGCTGTCGTATTTGTTGACGAAGGCATTATGGTGGTCATTGTTCCATTAATTGAGCTGAATAATGGAGCTGATATGATTGTTCCATTCAATAATGTAGTGGTAGAAATGATCGCCTTGTCATACGGAGAGGTTGGCATGATTGTTGTGTTGGTCGACGATGATGTTATTGGTGTCATTGTTCTATTGATTGAGCTGAATAATTGAGTTGGGGTTATTGTTCCATTTACTATTATAGACGTGCTAGTGAACGCCTTATGATCGGTTGAGGATTGTACCAATGTTGCATTACTTGACGATGACATTATGGCGGTCATTGTTCCATTGATTGAGCTGAATAACGGAGTAGGTGTGATTGTTCCATTTAGTAATTTTGAGGTAGTAATAAACGTCTTATTATATGCTGAGGTGGACTTAGCTGTCGTATTTGTTGACAAAGGCATTATGGTGGTCATTGTTCCATTAATTGAGCTGAATAATGGAGCTGATATGATTGTTCCATTCAATAATGTAGTGGTAGAAATGATCGCCTTGTCATACGGAGAGGTTGGCATGATTGTTGTGTTGGTCGACGATGATGTTATTGGTGTCATTGTTCTATTGATTGAGCTGAATAATTGAGTTGGGGTTATTGTGCCATTAACTATTATAGACGTGCTAGTGAACGCCTTATGATCGGTTGAGGATTGTACCAATGTTGCATTACTTGACGATGACATTATGGCGGTCATTGTTCCATTGATTGAGCTGAATAACGGAGTAGGTGTGATTGTTCCATTTAGTAATGTAGAGGTAGTAATAAAAGTCTTATTATATGCTGAGGTTGGCATATTTGTCGTATTTATTGACGAAGTAATTATAGTTGTCGTTCCATTGATTGAGCTGAATAATGGAGTTGGTGTCATTGTTCCATTTAATAATATAGAGGTAGAAGTGGACGTTTTATTATATGTTGACGTTGGCGTAGATGTTGTATTTGTTGACGAAGGCATTATTGTTGTTTTTGTTCCATTGACTGATTTTCCGAATAATAGGGTTGAGGTGATTGTTTCATTTAATATTTTAGACGTGGTAGTAAAGGTCTTGTTATAGGTTGAGGATGGCGCCAATGTAGCATTAATTGAGGAAGACGTTATGGTGGTCATTGTTCCATTGATTGAACTGAATAATGGGGTCGGGTTTACAGTTCTATTTAATAATGTAGAGGTGGAAATGAACGCATTATTGTATGTTGAAGTTGACATGGTCTTGGTGCTAGTTGAGGATGGGTGAATGGCTACGTTGGTGCTGTTATTCGTAGCTGTAGTAATACCTTTATGCTGCAGAGTGAGAGTTTGCAATGTCTTTGTTGGCGTTGGGATAATAAGTAATGTTCCAGGGTTTACCGTTTGTGTTGTTATATTTCTTCTTTCATTTGCTGTTATTCTGTTTACATTCGAGTCTTCAATGACTGACGATGTTATTGTAGTTGACATATTCGGGGTTAGGACGTTGTTGGCGTTGGCGTTAGCTTCTTGATTCTTCTCACTTCCTAAGTAATTTAAAAAAAAAAAAGGGTTTTTAAAATGTTTTTTGAACGTTTTTTACAACTTTTTGTTGTTTAGTATTACCTTTGTTTTTATCATATTACTAATGTATTATACTCATATTATTCGCAGCAGGAATAATCGTTGAATATATTCTGAGCCTTAAAGTGCTAGTCTTACGAAAATATTAATGACGCAAAAAAATCCCCGATTTTGTATATGCTCAAATAGGTTATAATGTTCAACAATAAACAATAATTGGTTCAAAAAATAAACTTTCCCCGTCTGAATTCTACTTCCGAAAATTGTTAAAAGCTCATCGGCCATTTCTATGAGCAGCGATTTTTAATTGATGTGTGACGTCATATGCGCAACTGGCATCCTTTTTATCCACACTGAATGTACAGCAATCTCTGTAAGAAGGCATGGCTTGGTTTAAGGCTTGTTTTTAAATCAAAAATAGTCGAAATTTGGTTGCAATTACACATTGTGAAAAGCCGGGGATTCTGAAGGGTGGCGCGTATGACGTCACTTCCTTCGAATCACTAAGTTGCCTGGAACGCAATCGCTTAATGGCGGACTCAAACGGCCACACTTTATCGGCTAAATACAACATCTTCCCAGTCTCGTATCGAAAAAAAAATTGGGCAGTAATCTATATTACATATTTAGTTTTATATCGTACAATTTCCAGGGATGGTGTAATTTTCGTAAGACTAGCACTTTAAGCTTAATTTTGTAAATTAATGTAATGGAAATAAAAGTTAACTGAGGTTTACTTATGAATAAAATATGTAGCTGGAATTTGATACGCTTCTTATAACAGAGAACTGAACTAGAACTGTTATTAAGAGTTCGTTGTTTATTTAAGGATTTGATAAAATTCTTGACGTCATAATGGTGCAAACATCATTATCTCTTTATAAACTTCGATAAACTTTTTGAGGAAGTAGGAAAACCGGAGAACCCTGAGAAAACCCTCGATGTTCAGGAGAGAACCAACAAACAACTCTATTCGCTTACGATATCGAAATCGGCAGGACTCGAACTCGGGCCGCATTAATGCGAGGCGGCGAATTAGTAGCGCATACAACCGGTGCTTCCCAAAATCAATTCATTTCACAAATTGGTTTTACTGTATGTACATGTAAAACCTCTTAAAGATTTTAATTGTTTCCATAGCAACCGTGCTGGTAAATAAGTAAGCTCCCAGTCAAGTGGTCACTTGGCTGCTTCCCGAATTTGAGCCTGTAAATGTTTGACTGTAGCTTGCTTCGTAAAAAGTCATGGTTTTAGAAAAAAATATCATAGTTTTGTCGATTGGTTGTATTTTTTTGTCAAGTATTTGTCCACAAAAAAACTTTTACATCATTATTAGCTTTTGGAAGCCTGTGTCGATTTTCTTCCTATTCCTTTACGTCCTGACTTTGAATATCAACATTAACAAAAATTTTTTTAAGTGCTCGTAATTTTTTCCAATCTAATTAAAACCAATTAATGACAGTAGTTTCATTGATTGACACACAGGCCATAACCAGAAATTTACCTTTTATAAAGTTGGAGGAAAGCCGTGTGTATGAAAGTTGCCAGCCGGCAGTGTTGTGGACAAAAATGGTACTTGGTACAGCGATCAAAACTTTGAGTCTGCTGATATTCAGGTTATATTTGAAGGCAAAAGTATACAATAATTTGCAAAACCGTTGTGTCTGGTTCAAAACGGAGAACATATAGAAGCTGAGACCGAAGGGTATACTGGGAAATGACACATTGGTCACTTTTTCATTTCGTAAATATCGCTGTGTTTTATGACTAAAGATTCATCTGCTCAGGCTTAGCCTCGTTTATGAGAAAATCATTTGCGGAAGTTAACTGTAATGCCAAGAATGTACAGATGTGTAGATCTAACGATACCAATGTAAGTTGCCAAGTTGTTCGATAGGTGTTTCACTAAAGATTCTTAGTGTTAATATATCTCGTTGTTGGTGATGCAATGTTTTTGCCATTTTGTCATTGCAGTTTTTGCCGTGAAATTTGGGGGAACTGGAAAATTTTGGTAGGAAAAAGGGATGGGGTCAAATTCTTATCAGAAAAATGGGGAGGGGGCATGCACAATTTTTGGAAGAAGCTACAAGCCTTGCTTAGGGGGATCGTATTTTTTTTGCAGGCTTAAAGAGGAGTGTTAAGAATCACGCTGGACATTTTAAATTTGCACCTGCGCCCCTCCCCCCCTCTCTCTCTCTCTCAGACACATTCTGAACGCAGGCTTAAGGTCTTCTGGAAAATGATATGCAAGGGATCTATTAGAGCATGACTTAAAGCATTTAGCCCTATGTATAAATACTGAAAAGAAGCCCTAAACATCCTTTAGGAGAAACCTTCACTTAACATCAAGCCAGTTAACTTAAACTGTGTGCATAACTCCCTTGGCTTATGCCATTATTAACCAAATTTAATATACTAAAGTATCCAAATTTTAAATCTATTCCTCTTTATACGATTTGTAATCCATTCTTTGCCTCTGAAGATGGCAAATTTACAGCTGAAACATCACGATAATATAATAAGTGTGGCGTTAAAAAGTGTATCACAGTTCTATACAGTTCAAACTGATAAGTACATTCCCGCTTACGAACCAAGAAATATCATATGAATAATAGGATCATTAATATGTGTTGATACGTTTATTTAAATTATCCGTCGGCAAAAAAAGCAATCAAAATTAAGAAGCTATGAACATCTAGTTTTTATCACGAGAAACGAATCGTAATATAAATTGTAGTTCGTGCGTGTATTAATCACATTTTAAAGAATATCAAACAACCAACATATCACTGTTATTCCTACAATGAACATCAGCCAATTTCATTACTTTTTCACCACATAATGGTGAAGGATATGTTGTCTTAAGAAATCCTTCAAAAGCTAAAAAGAGTTTATATCAATTTTTTTGAACGCTCTTAAACAATTCAATGGATAGTTGAAGGCACCGAATATATTCAAGATTTTATTAAGAAAACGAATCTGAAAGCTAAATAATTATTTGTTCTTGGTCCAGCGAGGATACTTAATAACGTTTCTTTTTAATTCCATTTACTGATTCAGTTTTTGTATTCTATTGGTTAAATCTGTTGTTGCATTGAAGAAAGGAAATAGACGGGTTGCTTTGCATAAGAGTATTACATCTCACAAATGGATTGGATTTCGGAATGTCTAAGTTGATAGGTATAGTGTTCACAATCACATAATTGAAGGCGTTTAGGGATAGCAAAACCGTACGCGTAAACCGATATTCCAAATCAGTCGCGGTAAAACAAAGTATTTAAGAATACATTTTGTTCACTGAAAGTATATCGATTATGAATAAAAACTACAACAAACTTGTAAAGTATAATAAAAATGGCTGTTGCCACCATTGTGAAGTTAGTAAATAATTTGGACAGTTTTGTTTTGTGTTTGTTTAAAAAGGTGGTTTGGTTCTTTTTATTTGTGAAAAAAATATTTTTTACGAAGGAAATTTTTTTTCTGAAGGTTAAAAATGGTATGGTTATTACCGGATTAATCGCCACCATAGATTTACCCATAGATTTTTTTCTACAAATGGTAATGCATACATATATCATTAGAAACTTCTTTTGTTTGAAAACTAGATTTTGTTGATTGTAAGTCAAAATGTAGCGAGGAACCCACTCACCTGTTGTCTGGGAGACACTGCATTGCAGCAACAGAACAATCGCATAGAACGCCACCATCATTGCAAATCTTGTAGAGGCTGCTAAACCTCGTACTGACTAGAGAAAAATATTCCCCAGCGGACTTGTCTTGAATAAATATCTTATCTCAAGATAATTTGTTAGTTTTATTCAGCACAGGATCCAAAAATATTTGGCAGTCGATCGTCGTTTTGATAGCAATGTCGTTTGCCAAAATAAATGCAAGTTACGTTTTCAAAAAGAAAAGGAAAAAACCCCAAACATATACGAAACAATTGAATAATGTAACGAAAAAATACACGAAAACCCACATAGACTTTTTTCATCGGTAATTAACTTTTCGCGGGGGATGACTGACGCGTTGTTGTTAATAAATGTTTGTTTTCTTTCAAGTCATTAACCATTCAACGAGAGCGTATGGTAAAATATTCTCTGTTTGTATTTCGAATGTTAGTCTTTCAATGTGTTTTCTCTTGCAATCGGCATACAATGCTTCATTTTGTGCAGTGATACTTGTAGTTTTATTGGGAATGGTGGGGTATATGGAAGTAAATAATTAATTGATTTTAACGACATCAGGGTTAGTATGTTAGTACGATATCTCTTGTCGGCGACGTTTGTGAATAAATGCCTGTCTTAATTTTTAAGCGTTGACACAAGTTAACAAACAAGTTTACCTAAGGATTTCTAGAATCATGCCATCTACGGATTCCTCTAATTTTGGACCCGCACCAGGACTCGGACTAGGACTCGAACTTGAACTCAGTACTGTACTCGGGACTCGGAAAAATAGATAACAACTGGTTCCTGTTTTCTTTTAGTACAGACTGAGTTCTGACTTAGTTGAGTGGAGAAACCAGACTTTTTTCTCACTAATATATATATTGTCCGAGTCCAAGTCCGGATTAAAAGGTATGCCCAATAACCATTCAACTAAATCATTGCGTGGGAACACCGATCAATGGTAGTATCTCAAGTTTTTATTTCCAAATTGCATTTTTGTGAAAAATTAATCTAAATTTACTATGAGTCAATAGAAGTTTTGAACCATCACTTGTCGGCTGCCAGGTTTAATGACAACGAGATCCCTTTTACGATCAGAAATGGGAATCTTTCTTATGTAAAACGATTGTATTGTTCATGTGTTCAAGTGATTGTGCAAAACCTTTATTCAGTTAATTAAGCAGAAAAATAATTACCATAGCTGAAAAGAGCATGTAGTAAAATTATTAAAGACAGTGAGGTTTGAAATTTTGTAAGGTACCTTTGCTGGTAGGCATCTCTTTTTTACCAACGAATGTTGTCAAATAGTTTAGGGAATTTTGAAAAAATATATCTTTGCAAGTTTTCAACTTATTTTTTTCAAATTCCTAAGTTTTAATGATCATTTTTAATATTATCTTTCCAGCTGCGGCTGGTTCCCTCTTCTCATTTTATTACTGGAGACTCTTTTGAACAGGCCTTGTCCTCGTTCAAGAGGGAACCATTTGCGAACTATAACGTAAAGAATGTGCAGCTCGAACAATACATGGTTTTTGAAATCCCACCAACTGTTGATGGTATCTGTCAATAGCTGACTTAAACGAGGCTAAACCTGATGAGTCTGTGGTCTTCAAAAACAGCGGCGTGCATCGAGTGCCAAAATGGTCTATTATTGTTCTGTCCTTTGAGTTTTGAGACCTTTGGAATTAGATAATAAAAGCTCATTGGTTTCCATTCAAATAGAAAGTTACATTTGAAGCCACCGAAAGCTGTGTCATCAATATTATATTCAACTATGTTTGAGTTGAGTGGAATTGCTACTTTTTCAAAGCGTGGAAGAATGTTTAGTGACGCTCCCTTAGTCAGTCAATAGCCTTTTGTATCTTAGAGTCTTTGCTGGTATTTTACATTTATATCAATTGAATTCCAATCAAGTCTTCTTAGGAAAGACCCCAGTGAGATGGTTAACAAATTAAATCAAATCAAATGCTTAGTCAGTGTCTTGAGATTGCTGGCTTTCAATCAGCTGATAGTTTTTGAATCTCATTATCTGCTCCAAATTGTGTTCAACACTGACCACCATGTGCTGTCAATCAGAAAGAACCCTATTGAAAAATCTTGCGATTCAGCTGATGAACGTTCCACACGAGAATAATAATAATAATAATAATAATAATAATAATAATAATAGGAATAGGAAAGGAATAATTTATATAGCGTCGATATCCGTAAGTTCAAAGACGCTTTACAAAATAAAAAGAATTACTATTTCATGAATAAGAATGAGCAATACAACATACCTATAATACATATCATTATCACTTAAACTCATTTTATTTCATTATATACATTACACATTTTTTTAATTCAAATAACAATACATTGATTTAGAGTGGTTAAAATAGGTAAGATGTTTACATATTGAAAACTAGTGTGAATAAAAAGGTCTTAAGACCACACTTAAAACTAGAAATTGTTTCGCAAGATCGAAGGGATGGAGGTAGGCTGTTCCATAACTCAGGAGCAGCAATTGCAAAAGCTCTCTTCCCATATTTCTTTTGCCTGAAAGAGCCTTTGGTTAAGAGGTTCGCCGATGAAGATCTGAGAGAGCTAGAAGGCATATATGGCTTAAGTAGGACTTCAGCGGTAGGACGTCAGTAGGACGTCTTTGATGCGTTCTCAGTTCCAATGGTCATTAAATTCGTTATTTTCTCAATAAACTAATCACTTAATTATTGTTGCGAAAGTTTCAGTTATTAATAGCGGAGATTACTGTGCTAGTTGTGTATTTGACAAGTGAAAGCGGCCGTTTTTTTTCGAGCCCCACTTGGGCGAGACAAAATACAGCAACGTTATCATTGTTTTATTGTTCGACATGAAATACTGAGAAAATGTGCTTGAAAAACAACCAATTTAAATGTAAGCTACACCCAAACATTGAAAGTCACGAACTCAAACCACTGACGTGAGGCGCACGCTTTGACATCAGCAGGGAAAAAAAACCGGTTCACAAAACTTGCACTGAGTGTGTGTCTGTTAATACTAAATACTATTTCAAGATGCATTGAAGAAAAACGTACGTTTATTAAACGCTATAGCTAGTGATTAAGAAAGAACTTTTTAAAACGCTGAATGTCAATGTCGGTGTCAATGTGAACTTTATTTTGGCCGGCTGGTACCCAATATTAGCCTGCGTCACATCCGGAATTTTCTTCGTAAATAATTTTCTTCGAAGAAAATTCCAGATGTGACGCAGGCTATGCAATATGTAAGAATGAAAAGTACGTATTGTACTGAGCTTCCTGACGAATATTTATGAAAACCATTTAAAACCAATTGGTTTTTGTCTTCATTATCACCAGCATTTGCAGAGGGAAGACTATACAGACTATACTATACAGATCTGTGGTCACCATAGAAACCAAAAGGTCTCGAGTTGTTTATGGGATCATCGACCGTACTCTTCCGTCTACTCATGGTCCCGGCACCCCTTAGTTACCGTTGCTATGTCTCACAAGCGTAACAAATTATCTTACGAAAAGAGGGAAATTGTCTGTTAGTTCTTGTAGCATCTCAGATACTGTTTAGTTGTTGTGGGATAAAATTTTGATTCCACCAGTAAAATTGATGCAATAATGTTTGGTTTGCTGCTGTCTCAGTTGGAAACATAAATTACAGCCATTCTTGATCACACACACCTGACTGTAAAATTTGATACGCTATGTTTCATTGGTAAAGGTGCAATATAGGTGTATTATAGTTGTAATATGTAAAGTTAAATAAACGAGCAGGAGCGTTTTATCGGGTATAAAACACGAGTGGTTTTATACCCTATAAAACACGATCTGGGAGTTTATTAAACGGATTAAAAAACTCATGATGTATGTTCTCATACTGTGCAGAATTTTTACGAAATGAACCAAGTTTGATAGAGAAAATCCAAGTTAAAGTTTATGCAAATGAATACGAATCTATATCAGATATAAAACCTCCTTCACCGTCATGATTTCTATTGTGTTTCCTTCATGAATTATTAACGAGTTTTCTAAAAGTGTAATATAGGTGTAATGTAGGAAACAAAACCTATGTCGCTGACGTAACATTACAGCTAAAACATGTAGAAAAGACACACTGATCGAGGAGCGAGCGTGACACGCGATCGAGAGCGAGCGCTATGTATTGAAGACTTTGTTAGAGTGAAGTTCAATTAACAGAAAAAGTTTTCGCTATGCTATAAATGAAATCATTTTTAACTAAGCGCGCGTCCATCGATTTTGAATGCATTTTCTACGGCTCATGCAAATCTTAAGCTCCTCTAGTTGTTTATTAGCTTTTCGCGTTAATCCATAATTTGACGGGCGCACGCTAAGCGTGACCCATTTCTTCAACCAATAAATAAAATCTGAATAGATAAGCAAACATGCGCATCAAATGAGCTAAAATCTGTATACATCCTTGCAAGTTATAATTTGACTGATGCGAAAAAGCAATGATTATATCTTTTGCAGTTACATATTTATTTCTTTAAGCGAATCAAAATATTGTCTTTGCTTATCCGGTCGTCCTTCGTTTACCTCACCTAATTACCGACTTGGGCTCTAAGTCGTTTCGTGCTGTCCAACCTGTTAAACATCTCCAATTGAATGTTGTTGAGGAACTTTTGTTCTGTCTTAGATATTGATTGTGGACGTTTACTACGATGATGCTTGAATAGAAAGAAATAGAAAACTTTTTAGGATTTACAACTGTTTTTATTGCTAGCTATACGCTGTTCGAGACAACTGTCGCGACACTAGGTAAATCAGGCAAAGAATACAATGATGGATGTGTTGATCATCACAGTCAATAAGCGATCTGAATAAGCGAACGCTGTAAAGAAAGACTAGAAAAAATGATTTCAAGCTTCAACGGGAATCGAATCTATGACCTACGCGATGCCGGTGCGATGCTCTACCAACTGAGCTATGAAATGCCACCATACGTAACAAGTGTGAATATTAAATGGGTAGAACTGTGTTGAAATATAGAAAGATGTGTTGATCATCACAGCGAATGAGCGAATACAATGAATACGATGCCGTCAATCAGTGCATGCTAAGGTACAGAACAATTCTTTTGATTGACGGTAGTCTATTGTCTGCTCCCCCCCGGAGCCGTCTCGATCATCGCGTGGCAATTAAAGAAGTAATGTAAGTCTTAATTTGTTTTTATTTTACTGAGATTTTACCTTCCACTTGATGAAAGAGACCACAGGAATGACAACAATCACGGAAACGAGGCAAATGACCACAATAGCCCAAGAAGGAAAAACGTCGTCCTTCATTGGAGGTCTGACAAAGGAAATGCGGCCCCCTTTCAAATGTAGTCCTTCAAGTAATGCAGTCCCATTAGCCTTGACCAGGGTCTGGTAAAGACTGTTTTCGGTAACATTCGATGTCTTACCAAAGAACAATGAGTAATGAACGATCACACTTCCATTACTAAACCTCTGAACCGTCACGGCTTCATTTTTGTATATTTTATGAAGCGATCTTTGGAATTTGAGCCTCATATCCACAAAGGCCTTGCTTCGTGGATCCAGTAACGTTGTGGTAAACTCTAATGCAAAAGTAGCCTTGCCATCAAATCTTTTGTCAGAATACTCAGGAGTGTAATCATTAGATTGGCCAGGGGTTTTAGAAGGGATAACCATGTGCACAGTTGGTGTGGCAAGGTACTTCAAGGACGAAAGAGATGATATGTGATTGGAATGTTCTGAAGAAGGAGTGTATGCAAATTGGGTTGTACTCTTTTGCAAGGTTGTCACCAACCAGCTTGATGTGGTTGGTGTTGATTGTAGAACAGTAGTGTTACTGCTTGATGTGGTTGGTGTTGATTGTAGAACAGTAGTGTTACTGCTTGATGTGGTTGGTGTTGATTGTAGAACAGTAGTGTTACTGCTTGATGTGGTTGGTGTTGATTGTAGAAGAGTAGTGTTACTGCTTGATGTGGTTGGTGTTGATTGTAGAACAGTAGTGTCACTGCTTGATGTGGTTGGTGTTGATTGTAGAACAGTAGTGTTACTGCTTGATGTGGTTGGTGTTGATTGTAGAATAGTAGTGTTACTGCTTGATGTGGTTGGTGTTGATTGTAGAAGAGTAGTGTTACTGCTTGATGTGGTTGGTGTTGATTGTAGAAGAGTAGTGTTACTGCTTGATGTGGTTGGTGTTGATTGTAGAAGAGTAGTGTTACTGCTTGATGTGGTTGGTGTTGATTGTAGAAGAGTAGTGTTACTGCTTGATGTGGTTGGTGTTGATTCTAGAAGAGTAGTGTTACTGCTTGATGTGGTTGGTGTTGATTGTAGAACAGTAGTGTTACTGCTTGATGTGGTTGGTGTTGATTGTAGGACAGTAGTGTTACTGCTTGATGTGGTTGGTGTTGATTGTAGAATAGTAGTGTTACTGCTTGATGTGGTTGGTGTTGATTGTAGAATAGTAGTGTTACTGCTTGATGTGGTTGGTGTTGATTGTAGAATAGTAGTGTTACTGCTTGATGTGGTTGGTGTTGATTGTAGAACAGTAGTGTCACTGCTTGATGTGGTTGGTGTTGATTGTAGAACAGTAGTGTTACTGCTTGATGTGGTTGGTGTTGATTGTAGAACAGTAGTGTTACTGCTTGATGTGGTTGGTGTTGATTGTAGAACAGTAGTGTTACTGCTTGATGTGGTTGGTGTTGATTGTAGAAGAGTAGTGTTACTGCTTGATGTGGTTGGTGTTGATTGTAGAACAGTAGTGTCACTGCTTGATGTGGTTGGTGTTGATTGTAGAACAGTAGTGTTACTGCTTGATGTGGTTGGTGTTGATTGTAGAATAGTAGTGTTACTGCTTGATGTGGTTGGTGTTGATTGTAGAAGAGTAGTGTTACTGCTTGATGTGGTTGGTGTTGATTGTAGAAGAGTAGTGTTACTGCTTGATGTGGTTGGTGTTGATTGTAGAAGAGTAGTGTTACTGCTTGATGTGGTTGGTGTTGATTGTAGAAGAGTAGTGTTACTGCTTGATGTGGTTGGTGTTGATTGTAGAAGAGTAGTGTTACTGCTTGATGTGGTTGGTGTTGATTGTAGAACAGTAGTGTTACTGCTTGATGTGGTTGGTGTTGATTGTAGGACAGTAGTGTTACTGCTTGATGTGGTTGGTGTTGATTGTAGAATAGTAGTGTTACTGCTTGATGTGGTTGGTGTTGATTGTAGAATAGTAGTGTTACTGCTTGATGTGGTTGGTGTTGATTGTAGAATAGTAGTGTTACTGCTTGATGTGGTTGGTGTTGATTGTAGAACAGTAGTGTCACTGCTTGATGTGGTTGGTGTTGATTGTAGAAACAGTAGTGTTACTGCTTGATGTGGTTGGTGTTGATTGTAGAACAGTAGTGTTACTGCTTGATGTGGTTGGTGTTGATTGTAGAACAGTAGTGTTACTGCTTGATGTGGTTGGTGTTGATTGTAGAACAGTAGTGTTACTGCTTGATGTGGTTGGTGTTGATTGTAGAATAGTAGTGTTACTGCTTGATGTGGTGGTGTTGATTGTAGAATAATTGTTACGCTTGATGTTGGTTGGTGTTGATTGTAGTAATAGCTAGTGTTTACTGCTTGATGTGGTTGGTGTTTGATTGTAGAAGCGTAGTGTACTGCTTGATGTGGTTGGTGTTGATTGTAGAAACAGTAGTGTTACTGCTTGATGTGGTTGGTGTGATTGTAGAAGAGTAGTGTTACTGCTTGATGTGGTTGGTGTTGATTGTAGAACAGTAGTGTTACTGCTTGATGTGGTTGGTGTTGATTGTAGAAGAGTAGTGTTACTGCTTGATGTGGTTGGTGTTGATTGTAGAAGAGTAGTGTTACTGCTTGATGTGGTTGGTGTTGATTGTAGAACAGTAGTGTTACTGCTTGAATGTGGTTGGTGTTGATTGTAGAATAGTAGTGTTCACTGCTTGATGTGGTTGGTGTTGATTGTAGAAGCAGTAGTGTACTGCTTGCTGTGGTGGTGTTGATTGTAGAAGAGTAGTGTTACTGCTTGATGTGGTTGGTGATGTGGTTGGGTGATGTGGTTGGTGTTGATTGTAGAATAGTAGTGTTACTGCTTGATGTGGTTGGTGTTGATTGTAGACTAGTCGTGTTACTGCTTGATGTGGTTGGTGTGATTGTAGGAGTAGTGTTACTGCTTGATGTGGTTGGTGTTGCTTGTAGAATAGTAGTGTACTGCTGATGTGGTTGGTGTGGATTGTAGAATAGTAGTGTTACTGCTTGATGTGGTTGGTGTTGATTGTAGACTAGTAGTGTTACTGCTTGATGTGGTTGGTGTTGATTGTAGAACTAGTAGTGTACTGCTTGATGTGGTTGGTGTTGATTGTAGAACTAGTAGTGTTACTGCTTGATGTGGTTGGTGTTGATTGCTAGAACTAGTAGTTGTTACTGCTTGATGTGGGTTGGTGTTGATTGTAGAACAGTAGTGTCACTGCTTGATGTGGTTGGTGTTGATTGTAGAACAGTAGTGTTACTGCTTGATGTGGTTGGTGTTGATTGTAGAAGAGTAGTGTTACTGCTTGATGTGGTTGGTGTTGATTGTAGAATAGTAGTGTTACTGCTTGATGTGGTTGGTGTTGATTGTAGAACAGTAGTGTTACTGCTTGATGTGGTTGGTGTTGATTGTAGAAGAGTAGTGTTACTGCTTGATGTGGTTGGTGTTGATTGTAAAACAGTAGTGTTACTGCTTGATGTGGTTGGTGTTGATTGTAGAACAGTAGTGTTACTGCTTGATGTGGTTGGTGTTGATTGTAGAAGAGTAGTGTTACTGCTTGATGTGGTTGGTGTTGATTGTAGAATAGTAGTGTCACTGCTTGATGTAGTTGGTGTGATTGTAGAACAGTAGTGTTACTGCTTGATGTGGCTGGTGTTGATTGTAGAACAGTAGTGTTACTGCTTAATGTGGTTGGTGTTGATTGTAGAATAGTAGTGTTACTGCTTGATGTGGTTGGTGTTGATTGTAGAATAGTAGTGTTACTGCTTGATGTGGTTGGTGTTGATTGTAGAAGAGTAGTGTTACTGCTTGATGTGGTTGGTGTTGATTGTAGAATAGTAGTGTTACTGCTTGATGTGGTTGGTGTTGATTGTAGGACAGTAGTGTTACTGCTTGATGTGGTTGGTGTTGATTGTAGAATAGTAGTGTTACTGCTTGATGTGGTTGGTGTTGATTGTAGAACAGTAGTGTTACTGCTTGATGTGGTTGGTGTTGATTGTAGGACAGTAGTGTTACTGCTTGATGTGGTTGGTGTTGATTGTAGAATAGTAGTGTTACTGCTTGATGTGGTTGGTGTTGATTGTAGAACAGTAGTGTTACTGCTTGATGTGGTTGGTGTTGATTGTAGAACAGTAGTGTTACGGCTTGATGTGGTTGGTGTTGATTGTAAAACAGTAGTGTTACTGCTTGATGTGGTTGATGTTGATTGTAGAACAGTAGACGTACTTTTTACCATTGCTGGTGTTGATTGAATAATAATAGTATTATTCCCTGGCAGGTTTTGTGTTGATTGAATAAAAGGTGTTGCATTTCTTGACACGATGGATAATGATTGTACACTGTCTGACATAGATAGGGTCAATTGCATAAAAGTCGCGGAATCATTTTTAGACATGGGAGATGCTGTTGGTGAAACATAGATTGAATTAATTGACATGGTGGTGTTACTTGTACTATTGTAATTTCGTTGTGTGAAAAGGTAAGAGTTGATTGCACAAAAAGGGGTTTCATTGCTAGTCTCTTTGTCCTTCAATCTTATCCCCCCACTTTTTCCCATACTAGTCTCACGTATTTTCCAATATTAGTCCCTCCATCTTTTAAGCTGCCCCATGGCCCTTGCGATTTAGATTTTAAATTTTCAAACCCTCTGTTATTAAACAGATCTGTTATGCCTCAAATTTGGGAGGCTTCCTAACCTACAGTAAAAATAGTAGACATAAAAGAACCTCTTGAATTATTCGTGTAAGAGTAGGGAATTGTCTCCCGGTTCAACAGCCTATCCCAATTTGGAGGCATAAAACTAATGTACTAATAAATCACTCATGATTGTAAGCTGCACGGCTGCTTATAGCGCCTTAATATGCAGCCTACACTGTTCATAAAATGTAAAGCGTTTTAAGACAATGTGAAATGCGCTACACAACAACCCCATTGTTATTATTATTATTATTATTATTATTTTATGCAGTTTATTAAACATCTGGATGCGAGGCAAAGACACTCATAGGGTGCGTAAACGTAACCTATGGGTGTTCAAACTATTTACAATTAGGTATAATCCACAATAAAATATTTACAAAATTAACAATTATTTACGATATACATCAGACCGATTATTAAATGCAGAACATAAGAAACACTTTAAAGACAATATAAATCTAAAATTTGAAAAAAGAAATATATTATATCATGCGTAAAATTCTTAACTTCTTATAAGAATTCAGTTAATATAATAGTTCATTTATTATTATTATTATAATAATTATTATTGTTATTATTATTATTGTTATTATTATTATTGTTATTATTATTATTATGATTATGATTATCACTATTACTATTATTATTATTATTATTACTATTATTATTATTATCATTACTATATATATATACATATTATTAATATATTTTCATAGATAAATAAGTAATTATTATATATATTTGTTATTTTATATTCATGATCTCTTTTTTATTTTTTTTATTGTTTTATAATTATAGCAATACTCTTATCACGTCTCATATTATAGTGAATTATTAGTTAATTATTATTGTCAATAAAGTTATTCATTATTATAATATTATTATTATTACTATTATTATTAATATCGTTGCTATTATTAATATTATTATTATTATTACTATCGTTATTATTATTATTACTACTATTACTATTATTATTATCATTATTATCATTATTATTATTATTATTATATTTATTATAATTTTTACTATCAATGTTGTTATTTACTATAAATGATGGAAAAAAGTTTAATATTGATTCAAAATATCAAAATATGGATTAATTCACACTCGTTTTTATTACTTTAATAATTTGATTAATACTAATACATCTGGTTAACTTGGATCTTTTTGGTGGGTGCAGAAAGAAGTGTAGAATTTTTTTAAATTTAGCTTGAATGACCACGAAACGGAGGTTTCAAGTTGAGATAGGAACCAATACAAAACAATAGACATTCAATCCAACCTCGGCTTGAAGCCATTGTTCGTACTCACTCAAGCAAGTTTGATAAGACAAATTAAATAGACCCGTTTCACAAGGCTGCGAGCTCATCCAAATTGAAAAACTTGACGGACTACATTATCAGAACAGGGGCTTTATAATGAGAGTTATAATACTCTCTACAAAATTACACGATTCTGATTGGACAAGAGGAGTACAATTAAATGTCAAATTATATTCTGTAGAGTCCCAATAAAATTCCTCAAACTTTTTTGAGTGTATTATAAACAAAAAAGTGCACAATTTTCTCGATAATTTGGAATTTACTCGGGATGTTTTGAAAGTTCTCAAATTGAACTCGCTTAAAGGCTTGTCCAATTTTGAAAGCTGTCAAAACATTACTCGCACCTATAAATTCCGAATTGAATTCGAGAATTTGTGCGATTTCTTATAAGTACTGATCATGCATTTTAAAGTTTTGATGCGATATATGCTGCTACTATTGATATCCACATTTGTTTATACTCGAAGTTTCTTCTCTGTTTTAATTAAAAATGTCGCTATAAATAGAAATACAAAGATTTTTTCTTTTTCAGTTCTCGGCCGTTTTGTTAGTATGCTTCAAAGAAGAATGCTTTTCTTCACGTCATCCACGATATAGAAGTATATTTCCATATGGCACACGTTATATATATTTAAATGTATAACATTCTGCAAAGCTGTTATTCGAAGATCAGATTAACGCCAAATAGAAACAAAGTTTGTTAAATGAAAAATATCAGCACTTTTCGTAGAAACTCGGCCGATCAATTCTTACAATGCTACCTTTTTGTAAAAAGCTATGCTATCGCCTCACATTACAACTTACCTTCGCAGCTTCGCTTCAATAGAAAGATAAATCCGAGGAAGATAATTCGATCCATAGTTGCTTTAGCGAGTTAAGGAAATTAAAGGTAGAGGAAAAACAGAAGGCTCTCTTTAATATTGAATTAATAATCGAATTAACTGTTTTTCGTCAAGTGTATTTTAAGATACCAATTAAATTACATGACTTTTCATTGGGTAAAAGATAATTTTTCGTATCAAAAATAAAAGGGCTTCCTTTGATATGCAAATGGAAGACTCAAAGATTTCGAAGTATATTTATTTGTTTGTTTGATAGATTTTTCTGTTTTGGTTTCGTGTGTCGAGGGGGAGGGGGGAGGGAGAGATGATAAAGTTCAAAAATATGAACTAAGCTGTGTTTATATACAGTATATTAAAAAATAAATAAAGAACCAAAAAAAAAAAAAAAAAAAAAGGAAAAAAAAGAATTCGATGCCTCAAAATTTTTCAGTCTAAAAAGACACCTGCACATTATATTCCTTTCCGTTTTCTCGTGCTTTCGATCTTGAACTGAATATCTAAAATAACCAACAAAAAATGAATATAATAGCAGCTATAGCAGTCTCCCGCAGACTCCATGCGGTCATAAAATACACAAAAAAGGAACAGCTAGCCAATGAGTTTTTATCAGGTATTCTTAAATTAATAAAACCGAAAATAATTTACCCTAGGTAGAAAGAGTAAGTTAAAATCAGTAAAGCTGTGAGGTATGAAAAAAATTACTTCAAATCTTTCGAATATATGATTTTTGAAAAGTATGAGTTTCGTAAAAAACGTTTGCTTTTTCGAATGTGTTAGCATTTTTATATCGTAAAGAAATAAAAAAAGTAATCTTAAAATGTATTAATCATTTGCAGGCTTGAATTTTTTCGTATTTGTATGATAAATACATAAATAAAAAAAGATACATATATTTATAATTTATTAATTTATTAATGAATTTTAGCAAAATTTTGATGAATCATTTCACATTCATGTCGTCACAAAGTTTTGGCAAATGAGATGCAAAACTTAAAAGGTAACTTATTTTTGTCTAACCTATGTTCTATTGCATCAGACACGAGTATTGCACGAAGTCAAGCTAAAAAGATTTCCCACAAAATGTCATGGTTAAGCAAACGTATTTAACCATGTTTTACGTTCAGCATCTCATTTGATATCTTGCAACTCATTAGATATTTGTTTCAAAGAAGTTGAAAACCTCAACAACCAAATTGAATACTTTAAGAAATATTTTGTAGACTGGTTCATGACTGGTGGAATTCGAACCATCGACAGAAATTCAGAAACATTGATTCCACTTTGCCATACCCCCGAGACATTCGCAGAATTAAGGCGAGGTATGGACTTTAGAATCTGCAGTAGAATAGTTTATTACAGAGGTCATCTTGAATTTTATTATTTTAATTGCTTACTATCAAAACATATCAAAATAAGTCCTCAAACTATTTTATTAGACTATTTTCACGACATCAAACCAAAAAAATAAGAGATCAAAACAACCTCCAGGATTCTACAAGCCATCAAAAAAGAGCTATTACCGGAAGTGACGTCTATTGATAGCGACCTATTAAGACATCATGGCATATCAAACTTCCCACATAGAAAAGCTGTCGTTCCGCTTGAGCCGTTTCTTTTACCATATAAGGAATGTACTTGCCATATTTGGAAATTGGAATATAATTTTCTTCACTAAATAGGTGAATTTCTCGCTCAAAACTGCTCAAACTTACAGTAAATCGAGTGAAAACATCACTAACTAGTCAGCCATCTTGGGGAGGGGAGCGTGGTTTGTCAACACAGGAGGCCCGCGAACAGCAACAGTTAGGTGTCAGTGTGTTTTATATATTAAAAGCATGTACCGTTGTCAGTACCGTTGGTGTTTCGTTTCTTATGGGTTACCTGTGGTGTGTAACGCATTTTCTAGTAAGCAGTCAAAAGAAGAGAATCTCTTCTTTTAAAGGTTTGCTAGAGATTGCGTTACAAACGGTTATTGTTTTGAATTTATTCGGCTATCAGTTTACAGCGCCGATCTGATCACAGCGCAGATCTGATTACAGCTTATGTAATAGGAAACCGACCACAACACAGGAAACCCACACAAAGCAGTTGCTTCTCTAAAACAAGCAAAAATATATATAGCCGGGTTCCCTCAAATTAGAATAAATTACTTGTTTATACTAAAAAAACGATGACGGAATAGAGACCAAATAAATTGAGTATGGTTCAGCTTGCTTTACAAAGATTTTATTTTTTCTAGTGATTTATTTATTTCAAAATGTCAAAGATAGATATATACATTTGAGATGTCAGTTTATTATTATTTAGTACCATTCGGTTCAAAAAATGATGTCGTCGACCAACTCTGGGTAGCAATCATTGAAGCCGAGTTGACTCCATAGTTTTATTCGTCTAGTTATGCCTGGTTTAAAGCACGAACCTTGTTTGGCGAGCGGGAACAGTGTTTAAGGAGACGTTTTTTTAACGCCTTCAAATTTTCGGAATTGTAAAACAGAATCATAACTACTTTGTTTTTCTTTCCCTAAACCCAAAGACATGCATTTGATGGATTGTTTCTGACCATATTTATCTTATTACTAGCGAGAATAATTAATTCATAACGAATATTTAACCGCTTCAGTGATTTTTACCCATATTCCTTTCGGTCCAGTCGCATAGGCTTGAGCCGATCGACGACAACGTTTTTTGAATTGACTGTAATTGCTGGCTTTCGCTCAGCTGATAAAAGCTTTTGAAATTCGTTATCTCTTCCACATGGTCGTGGTCAATCACTGACCACCATGTGCTGTCAGCCAGAAAGAATTCAATTGAAGACTTGAGATTCAGCTGATGAACATTCCGCACGTGACAGGAAATGACGTCAAGCGAAAGCCAGCAACACTCTAGTTTCGAGTTCTCTGTTGCTTAGCTTTAGCATTGATTTTGTCCAGAATATTCACGTTTCCAGAAAAGGTCCGTGGAATTTTCAACGTGTTCGTATTGTTAAAGTTGTGCATTCTTTACTTTACCGTTGTTGTTGTTGTTTGTGTGTGTGTGATAATTTTTTTGTGTGGAATATTTAGACAATGTTTCGCGGCTAACCCTGAGTAATTGAGGTACATAGGTAATCTGGAACTCAAAAATGGTCTATTTTATACTTGAATATGGAATTTCGCGCGCTGTGGTTGGTCCATCTATCAATGTTTATGAAAGGAAGTAAAATCACCAGAGCGGACGGAAGTAATAATAAAGTAGTACAAAAACTTGAATCCATTCGTGTTCCCTTTTATAATCAAGTCTATAATTATATTTAGGCTAAGATCAAACATATTGGCCAAACCTAATTATGGGAAATACGTTCATGTGAAGTTCGACGTTGACCCAATTAAGTTCGACCGATTAAATATTTGAACCAACGAAGGCCTAGGGCAAACGTCGAACTTCCCATGCACCGAACTCATTAAAGTGCAACTGAACCCAAATTTATCGCATTGGTTATCAAAAGATCTTGAATTTTAATTAAACACTGTGATATTTTTTTTTGCAATTGGACAAAGGCCTGATTTATAGTGAATTTTTGAAAGCATTAAATTTTCACGATTGGTTGGGTTGACATTCGAAATCCGCTGTTCTAGTCTGGGCCTGGATCGAGCGTGGATTGTGACGTCTACAAAGGTAGAAGAGCGATTCCTGTGTTGAGGAGATGTGGAGAATAAACACCAAAGATTTGTGAAAAGAGAGCTTTTTGAAGGGTTTATTTAGCAAAGTTGTACCAGTTAACATGCAAAACCGGTGTGTTGCTTGGGGTAGTAGTTTTACCCCAAACGCTAAAGAATGAATATTTTTATTTGCGATCCTTGTTTTTAATGATTTTCGTCCAGAAGCAAAAAGACGGCGAAGAACCTGGTTGAAGTTTGTCAACCAGAAGCGAAAACATTTCTTCGAAACAAAGGATTCCTCTTTATGCTCGAAGCACTTTAGACCAGAGGATTTAACGATTGCCTGGGCACGAAAAGCCACAATAAATTCCTCGCCTAAAAAGGAATGAAGTTGGCGTCTGTGTTTATCCTTCATTGCAAGCTGGTGTTGAAAGCCTGAGGCCGGGAGTCCATTCGCTATTTTACTATGAAGCTAAAAAAACCTCTTAAAAAAACTCCACTAGATTGCATTTTCGTTACTAAAACTCTACCTTTTATTTTTAAAGTCGGACTTTTAGTCATCAAGCGAAAGCGGGGATAAAAGTAAGCCGTTCTTTTGTCATAGCTTTCGATTTGTTTGTTGTCACACAACGTCGAGAGTCCATTCGCTACTTTACTACGAAGCTAAAAAACTCTAAAAAAACCTCCATAAGATCGCTTGCTTTGTAGCTAAAATTCTTCCTCGACATAAACCCTTTTATTTTGAAGTCAAACTTTTAGTCATCGAGTGAAAGCGGGGATAATATAAGACTTCGTTTCTCATAGCTTTCGATTTGTTTGTCACAACAACGAGAGTCCATGATCGCTATTTTGCTACGAAGCTAAAATAACTCTAACAAAACTCGACTAGATTTCTTCTTTGTAACTAAAACTTTCTATTTGTCAGAAAAGTTCTTCATTGAACGCAAGGTTAGTCGTCGTTGACTCGCACGTAACTAATGAGATGTAAATATCCACTCTTATGCTAGGTTTAGATTTAACTAATCGACATCTTCACATAAATTTATGAGTTTCGAGTTTTTGCCTCTGGTTATGTTACCTCGCATGCGCCGTTAACACTTTTTTCCCCCCAACATGGCTACTGCAGTCCAATGCTGCAGCTCATGATTTGATTATGGACGTCCATATGATGGTGTAACCGCTGACCACAAAAACATGATTTGTTTTAAGATCGACATAAAAAAGTTCGGCGTTTTACTCAACAGACAATCCTAATTTTATGATTCGATACCAAACACAAATAACGCTTTCCATTGCCGACATTTATAAGCTTTGAATTCCTGGTTAACTTTACTTAATATCAGGTTTAAGAAGAGATAACTAGCTAAAAGCTAGTGTGAGCTGCGTCGGTGTTTGTAATGAAACAGCAATGATGAAATGGTAAATGTTTCACCGTGAAAAAGATGAAAAAACTTACTGACGTTTCGGACGCTAGTCCTTCAACGAAGCCAAAGAGTATTTTCATCTTTTGAGGGTGTATAATTTACCTTTTTATCATTACTGATCCCAAATACAGTTTGGTTCGGCGCATATAAAGTTCGGCGCTAGACTAGTATCTATACTAATACATCTATTTTCGTCAAATATATGTGAATATATAGTATAAATATATATATATGTGAATATATAGTAAATATTTAGTAATCAAAGAAGGAACCAAAGATCCTATAAATTACGTCTCTGATAACTAAAAAATAAAGTAGTTAGCGTGCTTCATTTTGCATCGAGGCTTCCAATAAAGTTATTCATTTGTTTTTTATTTCGAACATTAGGCTATACTGGCCACCATTATTTGAACATGTTTGTTCATACGTTGAACATACGTTAGCTTAAATAAAATTATAAAATTAATAAAATTATAATTAATAAAGTTATTTTTCTTTGAGAATTAAATTAGCAAATAACTTTGTTTCAAAAGCCTTGATGCATATCTTATAATTAAACATACAAGAACATACATGTCTCTGTACAAACGCATGTAAACTAATTCAAAATCATTATAAAATAACTGTTATGTATCTGGCGTTTCTATTGGTTGAGAGCGCATGGTTTATGAAAGCACAAAAGCACGCACGTGCAATTAATATTTCGTCACTTTGGTCTAAATTCACGTCTACGTTTTTGTTAATTTGATTAAAAACTTGCTTGTTGTGCCGTGTGGAGTTATACAGTAAGTGAATATGGACACATATATCAAAAAAAGTGCATTAGTAAAAGTATAATCATAGCTCTCATGCAGCAAGACCATGAAATACAAACAAAGTTGATACTGAGAAATAGTGATAACTATTACACACATTTAGTGCTTGTACGCTCTCTTTGTCAATTTCAACTGTTTTTTATTTCAAGGTTTCACTGCATGCGCTCTAGTTAACATTCATATAGGCAGATGGCGATATTCCATTTTCTCCGTTCGCATCTACCATTTTGCTCGTCTTAGTGTGGTGGGAGGAAACGCTATGAAAACGCTTCTGTGCAGACGCAAAGATTTCAGACGAAAAACGAGCGTTTCGAAAAGGCATTTATGCGACGGGGGCTAATATCGATAAAACAACATGAAGATGTTGCGAAAAGGATTATCAAAAGCTGCATGAATAAGTCGAGAGGACCTAAAAAGGAAAAAAAAATTAATTGTGCCTACGACGAGAAAATTTGTAAATTTAACAAATTTCTCATTGTTTAGCGTGGTATGTCCTCTTAGAGAATTTTTCATACGACTGTGAAAAAAATCGGTGCCGTCAACACCTCCTTTCCGTGACCGTGATGTTTTCTAGAATTTTGATTTGGATTGGACGCAGAGTAAATTATCGTGCAATGTGACTGGTCTGGAACTTGTTTGCCGTGTCAAGACAGTGTTCGTGAGCTTTTCACAGTCACACGAAAGCTGCTCTATTTACCAGATATGACGTCAACATGCAGTTTGTCAAAATGCTCTGCCGATAGGGTACATAACTAATAGACCCTTTTCATGTTCCTAATTACCGCTGTGTTTCTTGATTACGAACTCATTTACTCAGGCTAAGCCTTGATTTTGTGAAGAATATTCACGTGTTCCAATCAAGGTCAATCATCAAGTTTCAAAGTGTTCGTATTGTTGCAGTTGTGCGTTCTTTACTTTACCGTTGATAGTTTGGAGTAATTAGACACTGAACAAATGTGTCTGCAATCAAGAAACACAGCGGTAATTTGGAACTCAAAAAGGGTCTATTTTAACCAACTGTTGAAGTCATATCGTGGTAAATGACAGGACATAAAACGCTAAACTATTGGAATTTGTTTGAAAGAAAAACGGTTTTAAAAACGCCCTGGTTCCGCGCGTGATTCTTGATTTGTTGCCAATCAGCATAAAGCGAGAAAACTTACATTTGTGGTTAAAAAAAAAAATTTCTTTCATAAAGTTTATCAATTGAATATAATTTATTGCGTTTAGAAATCGGTAAGTTTGATATAAAAATATTTGAGAGATATGTTAGTTTTGATGTCGCCATACCTGATTTTATTCAGTAATTTCATTGTCATAAGCCTCCTGCAGACTCACTTTTTGGTCGCTGTTTTGCTCTTTCTTGTGGTTGCAGGCCTGCAGATAAAATGTTTTAATGCACCCCAACGACATTATGAGACAATCTAAAATTTTGCCTTTAACAAGGTGCGCCAGCAACAAAAATCAAATGTGACAATGTTGTAAGTTTGAGAGTCGTTAAAAAACCTGCAACATGTAACCGAAAAAAAAAAACCGGTTAAAACTGTAACCCCGCGCCATAATACACGTTTAACACAACAATTTTGCGCAAAACAAATCGTCGCATACGTATAACCCATTTTTTTGCAATCAAAAGTGTACAATAGTTCAAAATTTTTTTTCATTTATCACTGTGTCTATCCTTACCCTGTACTTGATGAACCCAATGGTGGCAAATACAAAGATGAGTGCCAGCATACCAGCAAATCCTTGCAGAAAGTTCATAATGCCATCGACTGGTTCAACTTTCTCTGCTTTTGGGAGAGAAATCGATGGAGCCAAATTTCTTTCTCTAGCTAAAATAAGAAAAGAAGAAGTAGAATGTAATAAAAATTCGATAAACACGGCGTCATTTGTGTTAAATTCAGTAATATATCTTCAGCATTAGAAATTATTGAAAAACTCATTAATAATTCATGAAGGAAACACAATAGAAATCATGACCGTGAAGGAGGTTTTGTAATATATACAGTATGAGTGGACGTGTTGTATGCGATATACAAACTCGAGACGTACTCATACTGTAGATTGCTTATCAATCGTAGGTTAATTATCTCTATTATATATATTTCATATCGTAAATTTCTAATATATCTAAATTTTATTAACATAGTCTCGAAATAGTCAAAAACCGACACTTTTACGAGTGGAGACTGGGGCGAGTCAGTTATAAATCGCAATTTCTCTACTCAAAAGAGAGAAAAAAATGAAAATTGGTTTTGAACGTGTTTCTTATTTAGTTTCCGAAAGAAAAAATGCCTAAACTTCGTTAGCTCCATGCTTTTAATTGCATGCGCAAAAAAATGCGCAGTGCAAAACAAGGGAATTACAATTGAATTCTGAATGGATTATTCCATAAAAAGTGGTCGCTTAATACAGGAAGCCCAAACAATGGGAATCCTAACACAGGATGCCTAAACCATTTATGATTTGTAACTCATGTGTTCCAACTACTGTATTAACGATTAAACTGTTTAAGTAAACTGTGCTATATGATGTTTACAGTACTGTAATTGTCAATATTTCGTCGGGTTTTTAACACCCAATTACTCCATGTTCTTAAATTTTGTATGGTTAAAGGATCTGACTTTGACTAGCTCTTGGGTGGTTGCTTACGGGAGAGGAACAACAATAAAAAATTCCAAAATTTTAACCCCAAAGGTGGTTGCGGTTGCTTACGAGAGAGGTCGCTTACAAGAGGGGTTTTTACAGAGTTTATATATGGGGAACAAAACGGGAAATTCAAAAAATGGTCGCGTACGGGAGATGGTCGCTAACAAGAGTGGTCGTTCAAAGAGAGTCGACTGTATTGTAAAAAAACAAATTGACTTTAGATTTTTATGTGACAATAACGTTTGCCATCATATTGTCAAAGTATTATGCTGACTAATCGCCTACTCCTCGTGAACCCACACTACTTTGACAATGTGATGATGCAATTAATCGTCAATAAGAGGACAGACACGATTCAAAAACGATTTCGGTCGGAGATCTATAATCTGAAATCTGAGACAGTCTAACGACGTTATTCCCTTTTAGATTCGAGTATGAAGTATGCTCTTTGAGTTAGAAATGTGATTTTTCGTATTATATTCAAAAAACATAAAATCTCCTGAACTACGTTTGCTCTCAAATCGGCATATCCCAGAATTACCCCCGGTAACGTTTTTAGAAATAGGTGCAAAAATTAGACGCTTACGCATTTCGGTGAAGCGTGGAGTAATTTCGAATGCAGATATTTTTAGTATGTTGGAATCTTCTTTGGCCATGGCTTTATTCAAAGGAGCCTGTAAGTCACTCTTGGAAACTTGTTCTGTACTTTTTGTGTAAATTCTATGACAACAACAAAAATTAAAGGATAGGTATTTGCAAAGTAAGCAATTTTTAATTAGGTTGCTTATCATTTAAACAAATCCATCCGGTTGGAAATTCGTATGCTCTAATGCGTTAAATGGTACACGGGTCTACCGCGAGAACCAAAAAGAGAGGGGAAAGTGGGTTACCCCAAACATCGGACTACCGAGTTTTCGAGAACGTTCTGATCGGAGTGACACATCCAACCACAATATCCCCACGTGGTACATGGTACACACCAGTAACCAGTAGAGCTGTTCTCGTATGACTGTGAAAACATCGCTACCATATGCGTGCCTTACCGTGACCGTGATGTTTTCTAGAATTTTGATTGGCTGATCTTTACTTACGCAATATTATTGGTCTGACAGTGCCGCGTGATCTTGGTGTGACCGTGTCCGCACCGTTGTAATGCCGTGTTTCGGGTATTTTATTGGATGTAAAGTAAATTCTCGTGCAGTGTGACTGGTCTGACGCTTGTCGTGTCACAAACGTGTTCGTCGTCATACTAAAACTTGTCTAATGAAAATTTCCTACCAAAGCTAGAGAGCCTGACATAAAATCAATGATACTTACATCGCCTCGAATGTGACTTTTTCTTCAACAAATTCCTCTACTTCAGACTTGATAAAACCTGCAACATCCTTATAGATATTGTTCAGGTGGTCTTCCACGTACTGCTTTAAGACACTAAACTCTGGGCCGCTTTTATCTTGCAGGTATCGAACCCAGTGCAGTTTTGTATTGGCAACCAGGGTAAAGTCGCGACGTTCATTTTGTGGAGGCAAAATCACGTATCTTCTTTGTCCTCCACCAGAAGACCCTTGGCCCGCACTTATCTGGAGCGTGTCCCCAGAGAGCGTTGAAGAGGCTTGAACAATAGTTGAGCTTGGCTCTATAGGGGACACAGTTGAATTGGCAGCAAGCGAGGAATTGAAGGCACTACTGGCAAATGGGGAGCTGCTCTGAGAAGCAATTGATTTAGTGAGAAAACTGTCTTGACTGGATGCTGTGGTTGGGCTGATAGTCTGAGGGGTAGAGGATGCCACCAAGGTATAATTTTGAGTTGAATTTGTCTGATTAGCTGCAGAACATGGATTAAAAAAAATTCAGTTGATGTAATTCCTCACAGAATAATATAGATGCTATGACTCGATATCCAGTCACTGATAAAAACATTTATATCTGCTCTGTAACTTCCTACTTATAGTTCACTTGACCAAACTACTCGATTTAGAGCAGTACAATAAATCGTATTTGTACTGAGTAGGAGTACCTAATAAACTGTTTTGGAAAACTCGCGGGCGCACAAACTTCAAAGTAAACAAATCTCGCCATTTCGACAGATGAAGATACTATGGTTTATTCTGTCTCCAGGTCTACCTAATATCATAATTTTAGTATAAATACACAGATGATTATTGAAAATGTCGCGCGCTGATAGGTCGAGAAACTCAGATTATCACATGATAATCGCCTTATGCGATAACACAAAATGGAAACCGGCTGCTTTGTTGCTGTTACCAGGAAAAATGTATTTCATCTTAGAATTTAAATGGAGTTTTAAATTTAACATTGTATATTGATGAAAAGAGGGTGATAATAAGAATGTCATGTTTGCATTCATATTCGCCAATATATCTTAATACTCCAGTTCCGAGTTTTCTGTTAGTGCAGAACCTTCATGTATTCCAGTTAAGACCCGTTAAAATTTCAGTGTCTGTTTTGTTGAAGTTGTGCATTTCTTACTTTACCGTTGGTATTTGTAAATATTAAGACACTGTAACGAGGCTAACCCTGAGTAATTGATAATTTGGAACTCGAAAAAGGTTCATTCTGAAAATATGTATATAAACTTTTACTTTTTTTAACTTATTTGTAGCATTTGTAACCATACTTTAAAAACGGTGAACCATCCAGTTGATTTTTCATGGCTTGTCTGCCCCAAACTTCTGTCCGTCCGTAAGTACGTCCGTGTACACAACATAATATTTATAATATTTTTTTATATATTATATATTTTTTCCGATTTTATTTTCACCATTCACTTTAATCTAAATTGGGCTCCCTGTGGATTTAGTTAATGAACTCCAGCCATTTTTTTATGTGATGATGCTACCAAAGCATTTTTTTGTTTGTTTTGTTTTCATTAGCTTATAGTCTTGATTTGCCCTAAAAAAAATTCGGGAATTTCCAAAATTTTGATTTCTATGAAAGACATCCAAAGTAAATTTGACTAAACCTGATATAAGTAATTATGTAAAGGTAAGTTATACAAAAGTGAAAAGATGAAAAAACTTACTGACGTATCGGACGCTAGTCCTTCATCGGAGTAAAAGAGAAAGAGGTGGTAGAACGGAGTGCATATATGATAGAATAAGACAAAAGAAACCAATGAGATCAAGGTAGGCAAGGAAACAAAAACAAACCATCAAAAGACAAAAGAAAAGGTTAGTTGAAAGTAAAGCGTTCATCAATCCCGTTGGGACTAAGAGTGCTCAATAGGTGAATAGGCCGCATTTCTTTGGTCTCGCGACAATCATTGTTGCCGTTAATCAAAGAAAGACCGAAAACAATGAAGTCAGAAAGAGAATGGTTAGCTAGATTAAAATGGCGAGAAACTGGTTTGGTGGGATCGTTATTGTGAATATCATAAAGATGATTGCAAATGCGATCACCAAGACGGCGGCCAGTCTCGCCCACATACTAGTACGTTTTTTCCTCTTTTCACGGTGTATAATTTACCTTTTCATCATTACTATTTCATTAGAAACACCGACCCAGCTCACACTAGTTTTTAGCTAGTTATAACTTTTTAAACCTGATATTAAGTAAAGTTAACCAGGATTTCAAATCTAATAAATGTTGGCCATGGAATAAGTTGTCGAAGAATTTTCCAAAAGCAAAACTAGCCCCTTGGGGAGGGGGCTGGTAGTGGGGTTTGTGCAAAATTCCTAAGTGGGAGAGTTTACCGCGCAAAGAAAACAATGTAGTGCATCTCGATTCGATTTCAGCGCATGGTTTTTTATAATGGGAGACATTTTTACATCTCGAATGAAAATGATTTAAGATTTTTTCCCTGATTTTAATTTTACCTTTAAGATTTAATCAAATAGGGCTCCATACGACTTGCGTATCGGGAGATCCGATTTTACGCAGTGCCAAGCGGTCCACATCCTCTCATCTTCGCATCATAATTACCGCGAACTAACATCTATTTCACCCCGGTGTGCTCTCAGTCTGATCTCTAGCTCAGCTGGAAGAGCATCGGTAATACAATTCCGAAGGTCGTGGGTTCGATTCCCAGTGAGGTCGGAAATTAATTTTTCCGAATTTAATTCTAAGGGTTTGCGCCCGGAATAACCTCGTTCCCAAGCACTTTAACTTATCTATATTTCTATATCTTCACCTAAATATATATCAGTATTACAATGTTATGAATTTTTTCTTCTAGATTTCTTTTATGTTTCTCAAAAATAAAATTTTCAAGTTTTTTATTCTCCGAGATAAAGCACATAGCTTTTAGAATAACCTGTAAACGATGAATTTTTATCGCTCAGTGGCAGGTGTTTTGGTTACATTAAAGTCATTATTTTTAAACTTTCTCAATTTTGACAATTCAAAGACTGGAACATATATTCGCCAAATCAAAGTTTTTTCATGCAGCATCTTAGCTTGGTTTAATATATTCAATAAGTAGCTATAGTGCTAAAAGTTATTAGAAACTGCTTCACCAAGTTGGCTGAGATACGCTTTTTTTTTTAAAGAAAAATTCTTTTAAAATCTTGTTCAAAGTCTTTTTATTCACTGGATAGTAAAATACGAAACTTTTTCTTTTAAGAATTCAATTTAAACAACTGCTGGCTCAAACTTTTTCAAACTCTTTATCTTCTGCTTCCTACAGTGTAAGTAGCTTGAAAGACACCCTTAACGGATTAAAAGCTTCAATAAAAGCATTCGTTCTCAATCGATACTTATAATCTGCCAGAATTAGAAATGCTAATTCAAAAAAAGTATAATAAATTGGTATAATCGCGACATCAGTCTCTCTCATCATTAATTATTAATAATTTTTACTTATTTTCTTTTACAACTTGAAAATCTTTAGATATTTATCGGCCAAAAAATAGTTTGAGTAGTTTGGCTTTTTGTATCAATTGCTTCATTGCTGGGTAAAAAATATAGTAAAATGGATCAAATTAAGACGATTTTCATAAATAGCTAGAATATATTTTGACTCTTTTCAGAATTGAAATAAATATTCATTAGCAGTGTATTTCTCTGAAGCAAGAAAGACTGGTATAAACTCTCTTTTAAAAATATGGATAGCCAAAAGTTAAGACGTTTTTATTCGAAACCATAAATTTTGTATTTACTACGAATTTCGATAAACTTACAAAAGACAAAGCACGGCTTTCCTGAGTGCCCTTTCATAAGAAAAACGAATTTTTTTTGCGAGCGAACTTTATGAAGACATCTTTTTGTTTACCATAACACGTCTACGATGATGATGTATATTGAAACGTCCTTCGATCGAGTTCACCAAATAAACTGATACGTTCAAAATCTTTGTGATTTACCTTCTGAAAGTAGAATGTCGCCACACGACCAGAAGACCAAAGTCACCAAAATCATTTGAAATGCCATCGCTGAGGATTGATTTGACTTCCAAAGAGCGAATTTAATTCGAAATGTGTTACACAACTAACCGTAATACGAGTTTATGCTCTTGAACAAGAGATTTTCTCAATGTCACGAATCTTAAAAAACCTTTTAAATTGAAGTCGTTGACAGAGCTCTATCATTCAGTGAGTCTCCGCTAATTGCCCTACAGAAGCTGTTTAAGTAGAATTAATTGGTCGCAAAAGAGGAGGGGGTAGATATGAATTCTTTGACGTCATCATTGGTCACTAACCAAACTGAATGCTTAACATCAGGAATCAAACGCTTTGCTAAAGAGCTATAAATAGCATACTGGAGTACAGGGGCGCCGGTAGTTATATACGGCATATAAATGACATGAAGTGGTGGAATTTTTCTCTGGCTAAAAATTCGTCCGGTACCGTGTAATTAGTGTCGCGCTAAAGATAATTTTGAGAAGTGGCCATTCATAACTTCAAGTCAGACTATAGAAAACCAGTCAGCACCGTTACAGCCTTGGAATTAAAATCTTGTCCTAAAAACAACTACACACTAGAAGGATTACTTGGCATTTTTTTAAAATTTTTACGGAAGCGTTAACGATTAAAACAATTTATAATCATTGTATGTCTGTGATTAATTCTTTTCTATATTTTTTTTTTTGGAGAAAAATTCCATCGACGAGCTTTAAAAAAATTTCTAATTTCTAATAGATTTTCCGCGATTAGTGATTTAATTAGTGCTCTAATTTGATGAGTTTAGCCTGTGGGACATGGTAACGGTAACTAAAGGGAGTCTGAGAAGAAAATATTTTCATACCGTAATTTTTCTAGAGCATCATAAAAGACTCTGCTTCGAAGTTTAGGTTAGGATTCCAATGAAACTAGGTACAAGGTTATCATGCTGAAATATTTGAGGCGTATTAATGATTCAAGTACAACGGTTGGTTTATACACCTAAAACATATTGTCTGTTGGAGATATGAAATCTGAAATCTGAGACCAAGTAGCTCTCTGCAAAGCGGAACACATTAGAGACCTTTATCAAGACGTAGTTGCAAGCCCCCACCCCCCCCTCCCCGGGGGTACTCCCATATATGGACTTTACGGGGATGATCCGCTGAACAGGATGTGGTTTTTCGAGCTTCTTGTCGTAAACAGGGTATGCAATTTCAATTAAGTTCCAAGTTCTTCCTGAGTTTCCTGTCATATTCAGGGTTTCTACTTTCGTATTGACCGAAACTGGTTATTATGGTCGTAAAAAAAAAGCATGTGCGAGTTGGCATGATAATTGAAATAGGAACTTAGTGCAATGAATTATTTCTTTTGTCATAAACAAGGTCTACAAATTTGAGGGTTTTTTTGTCATATACAGGGTACCCCTTTCAGAATCTCAGCGGAACACACTTACCCAAATTCTGGCATAACACCTACTTGCAAGAACGTTGTCATACAAAAATAAAACATTAGGCCTAGGGCAAACGTCAAAGTTTCCATGCACCGAACTCATTAAAAACAATGGATATCTGGTGATAATGAGGCGGCATTCTTTGATGTATTTAAGTTCGGTGCATGGAAAGTTCGACGTTTGCCCTAGGCCTTAGTGATTTAGTGGGATAGGAATTCTTTTAATGAATTCCTTTCTCACTAAATTACAAATGTTCTATTCTTTAATGACAACCTTCTTGCAAGTAGGTGTACTATCAAATCGTCGATAATGTAGAAAACTCTCTTTGGAATCATGCAGGAATGAGTCGTTGAAAAAATGTATTGATAGGTGGCAAGCAATCTCAAGAGAGTTAAAAGACAAAAGCATGGGACCATTGTGGTGCCACTAACAATGTATGCTAATAATTTTTTTTTATTAAATGGCCCCAACGCCCCCCCGAGGGGCCGCGATGACGTAACGTGCAATCGATGAATAGGAGTCATAAAATTAATCAATTCTGCTTCACAAAATAAATTGAGAACGTATAGAAGGCTTAAAACAGTCTATAAGCAAGAAAAATATTTTAGAGAAGCTAGCAACATCAAACATAGAATAGGTCTGACAAAACTAAGAATCAGCGATAACTGTCTCCAGATTGAAGTGGGCAGATACACTCGACCATACACTAAACCTGAAGAAAGGCTATGTCCTGTATGTAAGGTTGGTGTAGAAGATGAAGCACACCTCCTTCTATCATCTTCAAATTATATTGTAGAAAGAAAATTCTTCTGAATAAAATAAAGGAGGCAGTAAACTTTAAAGTAGAATGGTTAAGCGAACAAGAGAAATTTAATGTTATCATAAACCCCAACAAATCAATCCAAAAAATAGTAGCTGAATATATTAATGACTGTCTTAAGAAGATCGATCGTTGACGATCGTTGAAGTCAATATATACAGTCAATTCAAAAAACGTTGTCGTTGACAAGTTCAAGCCTACGCGACTGTACCGAAAGGAATATGGGTAAAATCTCTGAAGCGGTTGAATATTCGTTCGATCTGAATTAATTGTCCTGCTATTAGTAAAGATAATTATATTCAGAAACAATCCATTCATGCATGTCTTCGGGTTTAGAGAAAGAAAAACAAAGTAGTTACAATTCAGTTCACATTTTCGAAAATATGAATGCATTAAAAAAACGTCTCCTTCAACATTTCCCACTCGCCTACGAAGGTTAGTTTTTGTAATAACTCTTTGCCGCGCGATTTTGAAGTTTTTGAAGTCGATCACTTAGATGTTGACTTCCGCCACTCCACACCGTACTACAATAGTCGAAGTGGGGCTGGATAAGCGTTTTATAAATTCTAATGGCAGTACTGATCGTTTTAAGGCTCCTATGCAAGAGGAGACTCTCTTGATAACAGTTTTGAATGTGTATAGACCAATTTAAATTTTGTCTATTGTAACGCCGAGCGACTTCGTATTGTCATGCTTTATGTCATATGATACCATAGCATTGACTGAAACCCTATATCCATCCATCAGATTATATAATACACATTTTGTAGTCCGAACTAAGCTAGATACTCAAAAATAAAGCCCTATTTAACAATCACCAAGGAACAGAAATCATTACACGTATGATCGACTTTTTTAATTTCGTTATCGCCAATCGTTAATTTTATTGGAAAATCGTCATGCGTAGTAAATTTTTGGCGAGAGCCAATTATCATAAATTCAGTTTTGGTAACATTTAAACTTAGCTTATTGCTAAGTAACCATTTATGGATGTTTCTAATTTCTGCATTGTGTACAGGCTCAAGATCTGGAATGCTGTTACCATGAACATGGATGTTAGTGTTATCAGCAAACATTCGTGCTGAGGCTGTATCCAAACAGTTAGGTAAACGTCGATAAAAAATTAGAAAAAGTTATGGCCCAACATTACTGCCTTGGGGCACACCAATTCTTACTGCACTCTGGCCAGACAGCCTTCCGTTAACACAAGATCTCTGCAATCGATTAGTTAGATAAGACCTAGCCTATAAACCAGGAAACTGACAGTTGGTCAACACCATGGTTTACCAGTTTGATTAGCAAAATCTCATGATCATTAGTGTCAAACACCATTAAACAAGCCCATGTCAATATTAACCGACCAGTGGATAGTTGCTTCTATTAAGGCAGTTAGAGTACTGTGCAGTGTATAGAAGCCTGGGCCCAGTTTTTCAAAGCCCGATTAGTGCTAATCATAATAGTGCTAAATAATAAGACCTATAGAGTTAATTCGGGATTAGCGCTAATCCAGCTTTGAACAACCCGGCCCAGATTGGCAAGTCGCTAACAGTTCATTTGTATTTAAATAAAGTATAGAATTGGTCGAATACGATTATTTCAAAAATTTTAGATATAGCGGACACTACTGAAACTGGTCCTTCTTTAAAGATAGGTGTTACTCTGGCTAATTAAGAGATAGAGAGATGACTCTTGAAACGAAGTTATATAATTAGTGACTATCAAGGAAAGTACTTATGTACTTATGTAATATTTTTTCTAAATTTCACGTGTCAAGTAAAATCAAGTCTATCACTATATCTTGGATATTAATAATGTTTTAACTAACTGGTAAAATATTGGTAAAATATTGGTAAAATATTGGTAAAATATTGGTATAATATCGGTAAAATATTGGTAAAATATTGGTAAAATATTGGTAAAAATTGGTAAAATATTGGTAAAATATTGGTAAAATATTGGTATAATATTGGTAAAATATTGGTAAAAATTGGTAAAATATTGGTAAAATATTGGTATAATATCGGTAAAATATTGGTAAAATATTGGTAAAAATTGGTAAAATATTGGTAAAATATTGGTAAAATATCGGTAAAATATCGGTAAAATATTGGTATAATATCGGTAAAATATTGGTAAAATATTGGTAAAATATTGGTAAAAATTGGTAAAATATTGGTAAAATATTGGTAAAATATTGGTAAAATATTGGTAAAATATCGGTAAAATATCGGTAAAATATCGGTAAAATATCCATATCAAACTTTCCGCATAGAAAAGTTGTCGTTCCGCTCGAGCCGTTTCTTTTACCATATAAGGAATATACTTACCATATTTGTAAATTGGAATATAATTTTCTTTACTTAATAGGCGAACTTCTTGCTCAAAACTGCTCAAACTTACAGTAAATCGAGTGAAAAAATCTCATAGCTAGTCAGCCACTTTGGTTTTGGCCGAAAAAGGACTGGAAATGTGTAGGGGAGATGAGCGTGGTTTGTCACCACAGGAAGCCCGCGAACGACAACAATTGTTTGATATGGGTAAAATATCGGTACAATATTGGTAAAATATTGGTAAAATATTGGTAAAATATTGGTTAAATATCTGTAAAATATTCGAACACCTGCACGGAAGTCCGATGCTCAACCAACTGAGCTAACCGGTTGGTGGTGTTCTTGCACATCATCCCAAGGCCATATTTTGCTTCTTCTGGAAAACTAAGACTATTATCATTGATTAGTTATCAATTAATACGGTTTAAAAACTGCCTCTTCGTCACTACTCTCCAACTGGTTGTATCGTCGTGTACGGGAATTGTCAGGGGAATTCTATTCAAATGCAAATTTGGAGTAATCGGCTAGTAGTCGTACCCTACGATAGCATAAATTAAACTATAATAAATATTTATGTGCACATGCTAATGATACATCGTTTAAATATGACTCAAAAATAAGACCACCCAACCGAATTCGCTTCGTGGTCTAGTGGTTAGGTTTAGGGTTAGGGTTGGGGTTGGCATTGTAGTAGTCCTTTGGTGCCGAAGGTACCGAGTTCGATTCTTGGTGTCTTCACTTAATTTTTTTTCTAAGTGAGGAGAACCAAAATTTCTAAGTCTCACTCGTGTGTTCGGAAACTCTATGACGCACTTTGTTAATCCGTACACGACGATAGACCCCTCCAACTCCATTGCCATACAGCCACATGTGATTACGAAACCCTAAAATCTATGGTTTTCTATTATCATCTGCACTTTTGTTTAATTAGCATCATATATTTCCAGAACATTAAAACTATGTGCCACATTACCTCTGTAGGGAATAGAGGGCATTAGTTAATCCCTTTATAATCAACTCACATTGTTCATGTGAGTTGTGTTCATGTGAGTTGCGGAAAATGTTTACCCTTTTGTATACATTCTAAACTTCCAACTGAACCACGAATATTTTTTAAAATTCTTTTTTTTTTCATTATCTTAAAAGTCTAACATCAGAATATTATAGGAAACCTTCTTAATTACTGGGTTGCCTGTGGCAAACCAGTCTTAAAATACGTCTGGTTGTTTTTTTTTCCTCCTCGACAAAATGGAAATATTGCGCAATATTACCCATATATGGATTGGATGACGTGTCGATACGTTCATCTGCTAGTTCACATGCAGGCTATCGTAGAATCGAATCGTGCATGTTCTTTAAGGATATATGTGGCCAAAAATTTATATCTTTAGCTTTTTATCAGGACAAGAGCAAAGTCAATCATTAAATAAAGTTGGCGACCTACAATTTCACGCGGTAGACTTTCATCGCGGAGGTTTACTAGTAAGTCATTTATTCTCATTCGTGTTCACTGATTCAGTGAGACTAAATGCTATAAACGAACATAGAAAGCATATAAAGGTTTGTTCGAGTTTTAATTTTGATTTGAACGAAGACTAAAATAATTCTGTAAGGGCGTTTTCCTGGCGGTTATTTACATCCGTATTGCTGTTTACACTACGGACAGAGCTAACAATTCTTCTAACTAATGCCTCGATATCCTCCTGTTCGTGAGACATGATGCATATGGTAGCCATCCAAGGGCGAACGCAAATGCACAAACAAGATGGCTTTTCGCGCCAATTTTGCTAGGTTCCAGACTGACATTCCCCGATTGCTGGCTGATCGAAAGTAATCTTCTCCCGACTGCATCCTGCATTCTCTCGTCAATACGAGTGGCAAAGACCTAAACGATTCTTGCCTTGTTGATTTCAAACATCGCACTTGATATCAAATACAAAATAAAACAAATGACTCGACATAAAATACAAACGTGTTAATGTCATCACAAATGACTTGATGTATAAAATGCACGACTTGATGTATAAAATGCACGACTTGATGTATAAAATGCGCGACTTGATGTATAAATGTACGACTTGATGTATAAATGTACAGCTTGATCACGAAATAGTGCAACTTGATCGAAGTTTTGTCACGTTTGGGCTAGCATAGCTATCAAGAAGCTTCAATGCCACGGCAAACACGGCAAATAACAGTCAACTTTACGCAATGATTTCTTCGATAAAATAATAAACGACAAAAGCTAAGAAGAACTTGAAAAAATACTAAAGAACAAGAAGAATTCCTGAATATGCCGATGGAATCTTGAGGAAAAATCAGCCTAACTTACCATATAAATCAAGTGTTTCGCAATGAACTCTTAATTTGATCGATATTAGACCATAAATGCCGTCTCGGTCAACAACTCGAAGATTTGCCGCTACAAAACAACCAGTGATATACAAACTCGAATAAAGACAAGCTGAATGATATTTCTAAGAAAATTCGTAGGAAAAAATGGCTTATTTGAGTGAGAAAATGAATGTTTTATGAGTGAAATATTGACATGACTCTCGCAATTGGGTTCATTTGCCGATATTGTCAGGTCGCTGCAAGCTTATAGTAAAATTATCTAGTGTGACATGCATAACGCAACACTGTTTATTTGCGTTCCACTGCTTGATCGGAGCGTTGAAGTCCAGAATACTAATTAAGTAAAGGAATTTGTAGAAAAGCTCGTTTTATTTCGGCAAGTATAAATAAAAGTTTTCTGAGTGAAATACACTCACTAAGTGCTGTGTCAGTTTTGTATTGTTTCGATTTGATCCAAATTTTTTCTCTTATATAAAGTTAGGTATTACGAAGTATCTTCAAAAAGTGAAATAAAAAAGTGGGGTGGCCGACTTCGTTTATACATGAACGGAGATAACAGACGTTAATTTTTATGACATTTTGCTTATCAAAGCATTGAATGACGTAGGCAACCCAGTATACGCTCTTAGAGCGTCTTGTTGATAACTGAAATAGTTAGTTACCTCGAACGTCGGCAATAAGCCATATACATCCCGAGGGCCGCCTCCGTTCTCGGTAACTAACTCTTACGTTTAAAACATCTTAAGAAAATAAAATTTCTCTGTTAAAAGGATTCCATAATTATAGAAAGATCAAGTTTTCAATTCTCCCAAAGTTGAGAGTTAACACCAAAAACACAAAACTTTTCCAAAAACACGATAAAAAAGTTGTTTACTTAAACTTAAAAAGACCTTTCTTTATTTTTCAATCATCGGACCATTATTGTCTGAGAAGTACATCGTCGGATGTTAGATAAGGACTAAAAGTTTAACGACTTTACTAGAGTTGAATTTTACGCGAATGAAAACGATTATGAAATTATGGACCCTTGACTAAAAACAAAACCGTAGGCTCTCTGCAGTCAGATTTCTTTCCATCTACTAACAGTACGAGAAAAGCAAAGCCAATTAGAGCAGTTCAAAATTCTACAAAAATGTCTGTTTTCACCTATCTTGTTGACGTCTTGTCTTCTTAATATTACAAGCAAATCTAAAGTCTGAATTACAATGGATAAAGAAAAAGTCTTCTTGGTTGCTGTCTCAATAATCAGTTATGGAAGCCGCTTTCAAAGCCGTGAAATGTATTTCAAGACTTCACTTTAGAGGTAAAATATGCACACCATTCATACAAAGAAGTTTTTATTCACTTTTGAAGTTACTTTTAGCAATCTTTGTAAAATAATCGGTATTTAGTCAGGCGCCGTGTCGCTGTGAACTGCCTCTTGTGGGATGCGAGATGCTTTGGGGTTTGTGGTATCCCACTTCTAAGGTTTATTCCAATAGGTGAAGTCTTTTGAGTTACAAAAGTGTTCAAGAGAGAATGAGTGAGTCTGCCTGTCTATCCAGATCTCTTAATCTAACCTATAATCACACTAGTTTTTAGCTAGTTATATCTTCTAACCTATATTCGTATCAATCTTTTTTTATTAACACATAGTTAGCTGTATTTATCTTCGTATCGGTTCTTTGATTGGCTTAGGACTAAGTCTTTAGAAATCTAAGTTCGTAAGAGTAAATAAACTAATTTTGTTCAAAAGAAAGAATCATTCGTATTGTAATACTGAGTCAAGGCAAAGTAATCATTCGGTAGTAAAAACCTTTATCTATACGGAAGTATAAAAATGAGAATACAAGAGTTCAGGAACAAGAAAACAATGTGAACATGAAGATCACGATCTATGGTATTGCTCAAACAATATTTGCACACAATAGGAAAGATGAACCTGATCGATTGACAGTTAGTAAATAGTCATGATCATTACAACATGCTTCCTTCAAACCGAAATGATGTATAACCAAATTTATAAATAAAAGGAACTTTCTTGCGAAAAGTCAAGGTGTGTTAGCAAACTTTAACACCAAGTAGAACCAAAATAATATGCTAATTGTGACTTGAAGGATAGTTGAAGTAGCGTGTTTCGTTCATGGGAATAATGTCATTTGGCTCTACACGGGCATGGTTAATGTCTAAACTTTATTTTCACAACCAGATTGATAGCCACAAAAGAACAGGCAAGGGAAAAGGCCCGGTGAAACCTAAAGTTATTTAAACATAAATTACAATGTATAAAGGGAAAACAAAAGAAAAAACAGTGCAAAAAACTCACCGAATTGACACCACGGAAACTAATACGCCACTACTTCAAACACATGTAAAAACGTATATCGCGCAAGGGATAACGGGATATTTAATGTAAAAGGAAAACGTAGACTGGAACTCCGGAATGTCCTTGTTGGGGAATTTGCCCCCAACATCCTGGGGGGGGGGGGGGGGGGGGGGGGGGGGGAGGGGGTGACTGCTGAATGCACCTTATATCTAAGAAATAACAAATAAACTCAAACTACATCTAAATGTCCTTAGTGTTCAAATAAAGTCTCTTTTGGTTATCTCCAAGATAAAGTTCTTCACACTGCTTCCAACACGAGACACAACTTGTTTGCAGGACGAAATAGTAGGGAACTCTTCGTCTTGATTTCTGCAACTCGTACACGGTTGTCTTCACCTGGGAAGATTCTTGTATCTCTTCCGAGAAGGCAATGAGTCCTTGGTAGAGAACTGTCTGCGATGAGCACCAAGTCGTTCACAGCGAGGTTCCTCCTGTTAAGGGTCCACTTCTGTCGTCGTTGCAGCGTCAGGACATATTCTCGTAGCCATCTTGTCCAGATGCAGTCGGCCAGAAACTGAGCTGAGTATTCTTCTTGTAGAACTTGGTGTTGTGCTAGTCTCGAGATTTCTTGGCCCGCCTCTTGAAGCTCGGCCAGGGTGATTGTTTTTGATACTTGATGATCACTCTTTGTCTTCTTTAATCTCTTGACGAAGCGAAGCACCCATGCCATAACTCTCAGCAAACGTGGCCAGGACGAATAACGCAGGAATATCTGTTCTACACTGGACTCTGAGGTAAACATGACGTCATTTTCGACTCTGATCTCGTTATCATCAGCTGGAAGTCCACCGATTTTTTCCTTCGGCCATTCCTCCTCGTGTTTCCACAGAAATTCCGGTCCACGCCACCAGCGGCAGCCCAGATGAAAGGACCGGATATCCATCCCCCGCGATCCCTCATCGGCTGGGTTTAAGTTGCCGGGAACAAAGTGCCACTGTTCGGAAGTCGTACTCTCGTGGATCTCTGTCAGGCGGTTGGCCACGAAGGTATGGAATCTTCGGGTTGTGTTTCGCACGTACTGTAACGTTGTCATTGAATCCGACCAGAAATGCGTGTCATCTACTGGCCCCTCCAATTCCCTGAGGACTGACTTGCTCAAACGTGTTGCAAGTACGGCCGCTTGTAACTCTAGTCTTGGTATTGTCCATTCTTTCAGAGGGGTGTTTCGACTCTTCCCCATGACAAAGGCACAGTTTATTCTTCCTTCTTCATCTACCATTCTCAGGTACGACACTGCGGCATAACATCTTCTGGAAGCATCAGAAAAGTGATGCAACTGCAAATTTGTTATCACGCCGAGGCCAGCGGTTTGGTAACACCTAGGGATACGGATCTGCGCGATGTACGGCAATGACTGCAGCCACCTTCACCATTGCGTGAGATAAGGTTCAGGAACTTCCTGATCCCAAAGAAACTCTTTTTTCCAAAGGTCTTGCAGAAGTATTTTCACCGGGAGGACGTACGGGGCTACGAATCCTAGTGGGTCAAATAACGAGCTGACGACACTGAGGATTCCTCTCTTGGTTAGTGGCTTTTCGGTAGGGATGACTTTAAACCGGAAGGTGTCGGTTTGTGCGTCCCAAGAGATGCCTAATGTGCGTTGAATAGGTAACTGATCCAAGTCCAGATCCATCGTTGGGTTGACTCTGCTTTCTTGTGGGAGTGCAGCTAGAACCTCTCGACGGTTGCTGGCGAATTTCGTTAGACGAAATCCTCCCTTTCTGAGCACCTTAACTAGTTCTGTCGCAATGTGCACAGCTTCCTCTGTTGTTGGAGTGGATTTTAGAACATCGTCTACATAAAAGTTTCTATGCACGCTCTCAATAACTTGTGGATCGTATCCCTGTTTGTTGTCTTCAGCTGTCATCTTCAGAGCCTTATTAGCACAACATGGTGACGATTTGGCGCCAAAGATGTGTACCAGCATTTGGTATTCCTGGGGCGGATCATCAGTACTTCCGGGCCACCACAAGAACCTCAACGCATCCATGTCTTCTGGAGTGACCTCTACTTGATTGAACATGCCCTCTATGTCTGCGGTGAATGCAGCTTCGTGTTGTCTGAATCTTATTAGCACCCCGGAGAGGTCATTGGTGAGACACGGACCTTGCAGTAGACAGTCGTTCAGTGATACTCCAGCAAACTTGGCGGCTGCATCAAACACGATCCTAACCTTATTGGGCTTGTTGGGATTCAAGACCGGATGATGTGGGAGATACCACGTCACGTTGCTACGTTTGGCGGCTTCCTCATCTGTCAATTTCCTAGCGTGCCCATTAGTCAGGTATTCTTTCATTGCAGTTCTGTACTTCGACTCTAGTTCAGGATCACAGCGAAACCGTTTCCTTAGATGTTGCATTCTGGCTTCCGCAAGCTTTCGGTTGTACGGTAGTGAAACGTTCTCATCCTTCCACAATAGACCCATCTGATAATGATCGCCGTTCTTTGTGATCGTACTGTCGATTCGCTTCAGCGCCTGCTGGTCCTCCACGGAGAGCGGTCCTGTCTTGCAGTTGTTGGTACCGTATGATTCTACCTTCCAGAATTCTTCTAGTTGGCGACTGAGCTGGAGGTCTTCACAGACCTTGGCAGCACCACCGAGGATGCTCCATCCTAAGCTGGATCTTATTGCAATTGGTGCATTTGACTTTCCTCTTCTAACCTCCAATGGTATGAAGGCTTCACTAACGTTGGTGCCGATTAAGATTGATATTTTCTTCCTATCAACTTCTGGGAAAGGGACGCCTCGTAGTTGTGGCCACTGATTCACATGTTTTGCGATTCTTGTGTGTTTGAGTGGTATTGCAAGTTCCTTCACCGCCCACGCAGTTTCAACCGGTACCGCTTCACGTTGCTCTTCGCCTATTGATGTTAGCTTGAAGCTCACCTTCTCCGCCTGGTTAGGCACGTCTTTGTGACTAAGAGTGTTGAGATACAGTGTTCCTGGTTTTCCCTTGATGTTGAGTTCTTTAATCAATGAAGGGTCGACTAGTGTTACGTCTGAGCCCGAGTCTATTAAACAGTACGTGGTAATTGAATTAGAGCCTTCGTCAGTTATCTTTAGAGGAAGCACTTGTAGCATTATGTCCTGTGTGCCATCTGCAGCCGTTGAACAAGATCTAGTCATACTTAAGTTTGTCTTCTTGGCCTTAGTATCGTTGTCGTTCTCTGGGTGTTTCTCGTCTCCTTGGACTGCAGTGTTTGCCTGCGGTTCTGTGAAGTGCAATAAGGAGTGATGGGGCTTCCCGCAACCCGGCGTCTGGCACCGAGTTGCGCATTTGCATGTCTTGGATGTATGTTCTGTGGAACTTAGACAGTTGAAACAAAGTCTCTTTGTCTTTACAAATTCATTCCTCTCCTTTGGTGACTTCGCTCTAAAGAGCTCGCATCGATAAAGACGATGTGGTTTTTCGCAAAATGGACAAGTTTCTTCTTTCTTTGTTGTTGTAGTGTAGGCTGTCACTCTGTAGTGAGCAGGTGTGGTTTTCTGTCGGTCGACTTTGTGGGGTTTCGTGGAAACCACTTCACTGGACGCTCTTGCAAGAAATGGATGGTTCATAACTTCAGCTCGATCTCGTAGGAAGTCGACCACGTCCTTGAATGTTGGCATTTCTTGTCCACCTTTCTTCTTGTTCGTCGCTTCCACGAACTTTGTTTGGGCCCACTTCGGAAGGCGCGCGATGATTCTCTCTAGGCTGTCCGTATTCATTTCTCCCAGATAGCCCATGCTTCGCAAGGTATAGTACGTGGCTTGAGCGTCATCCGCCATTTGCTGTAAGGCTCGTTTGTCGTTTTGAACTGCAGGGCCGTTCGTCAGTGCGTCTACACACGCGCGTACCACTTGGGTGGGGCGCCCAAAACGATCTTTGAGGGTTCTTAACGCGCTGGTGAGACCTCCTGGTAGGGCCTCATAGCGCTGCACCGCCTTTAGGGCTGGACCTTCTAGAAACTGTAATAGCAACGTCATTTTCACCGATTCATCTAGACTACGCGATTCGACCATTTGACTGAAACGCTGGCGGAAAGTCGGAAACTTCTCAGGTGATCCGTCGAATTTCTGCACTTGTACCTTGGGTAGATCTTGGGTCATACTTATGTTTGATATTGCCGAGGCAATGGTGGTAAGAAGACTGTCGTTGTTAGCACAAGAGTATCCGACCGCGCTGGGCGTGGCCGAGGCCAATTTTCTTCGTGTAGGGTCAGGCTCTGCTGTCTCCACTTCCGTCCTGGGAGGAAAACATTTGAACTTTAGGTAGTTGGTTTGAACACCTGTTTTCTTGTTGCGGGTCACGGAACTCTCTACTTGATCCGTAACACGATAAGGATCTTTTGCTTGAACCTGTAACAGTTCACCTTCGTACGTACGCAGGTCAGGGACCGCGTCGAGTTGCACTTGTTTTGCAGCACTGGCTTTACTCTCAATGGGCGGCAAGACTGTGGTCTTGGGCGTCAAAGCAGACAGGGGCGTCGACGCGTAGGGTGGAGCCATTGAGGTGCACGTGCCCAGGGGGCTTGTAAATGCAAGTACCGGCGAGGGGGTAAATGCCATTTCTGAAGTCTGCAGGACCTTTCCTGAATCCATCTCTTGACTAGGGAATCCTTTAAAACCTTGTTGATCTCTGTAGAGGGGTGGCATGTCAACCATTCGTAGATCATCCGACGTGACGATGTCTGAGAACATAGGAGGGGGTGGTATGACGAGCGAGGCAATCATATCCTCCAAATCATCTTCGCGTGATTCTAGATCTTGTTTGACCTCTTCTCTCGTATCTTGTCTTCTCATCTCTAACGACTGTTGGATCTCCATTTCGGTTTGCTTAATTTCTTGCTCGAGTCTTGTAACTTCAACATCAATAGCACCAGTTATAAACATATTTATTTTCTCGTTGTATTCTTTCTTTCTCTTTACTTGTGCTTGATATTGCTCCATTACGCTTAAATATTTTCCACAGGAGTTGTCGAGTAGATCGAAATATTGTTGACAACATTGTTGATAACGATCAAAGGCGCCGATTAGTCTGGGCTGTAATTGTTGAATAATTTCTAGATTCTTGTAGTCGTTTAACTTTCTATCAATTTCATTGCAGATACGGGTGAGAGCCGCCAGATATCCACTTCTCGATCTGTCCAGATCCTCAATCTATGCTCGAAGAGCACCAGGATTATCGTTCATGTTCGGTTTCACGATGAAGTAGCGTGTTTCGTTCATGGGAATAATGTCATTTGGCTCTACACGGGCATGGTTAATGTCTAAACTTTATTTTCACAACCAGATTGATAGCCACAAAAGAACAGGCAAGGGAAAAGGCCCGGTGAAACCTAAAGTTATTTAAACATAAATTACAATGTATAAAGGGAAAACAAAAGAAAAAACAGTGCAAAAAACTCACCGAATTGACACCACGGAAACTAATACGCCACTACTTCAAACACATGTAAAACGTATATCGCGCAAGGGATAACGGGATATTTAATGTAAAAGGAAAACGTAGACTGGAACTCCGGAATGCCCTTGTTGGGGAATTTGCCCCCAACAATAGTCAAAACTTATACTGGCCGAGATTCTAAGTTTCATGCTGAACTGCAAATGTACATAAACCATTATGATTTGACAAAGTGTTTCAACTTGAAATGTCATGTTTTGTGAACCTAACTTACTGGAACATGACAACAACCTTTGTTCAGTATTTTATCATACAATTCTTAAATCCGAAAGGTTAATTAAGAATAGAAAACAATAAAAACTTCTCTGTTGAAATATGTGTGCACAGCTAGAGTGCACAAACACATGATCTTGTATGTTTCAAAACTAGAACTCTTTAAAGTTCAAAGTTAGTGTTATTGGGATAAATTTATTATTAGTGATAATATTTATTATTAACCGAGAGTGAGGTCAATACAGGGAAATCTCAAACCGAGGTCCATACAAAAAAGACCGGGGTCTGAGATTTCCCTGTAATGACCTCACTCTCGGTTAATAAGCGGTATTTCATTGAATAAAATGTACATGTTTGTGGGACGATCTATTTTACACTAGAAGTATGAAGCTAATAAAAACGCTCTCTTCCTACAAGCAATGAACGATCGTTATAATTACTGATCTTATCAATTATACCTACGAATGCTGCGTGCATTTGAACTCGAGGTCAATAGTAAAACGCTTTACAATCATCGTCCTGAAAATACAAAATGAATTAGAAATTCAGGGTTGCTTTATATATCAGGTTTAGTCGCACTTGCTAATAGAGACGACAAAGTGTTTAAATACCCAGATATCAAAAAGGCCGAAAAAGTGTTCCATCCCCCACCCCACCCCCCCACCGAAGAAAAAAAGGGGGTTGGTGAAGGTTGCATGTTTGTTGCATTTTGTATATCAGGCCTAAAATACACTATGAGGGATGTGAATTTCATCAAGAAAAGTTCACAAAGAAAAGAAATTTTTCAAATATTGTCTGAACGTTTTTTCATGTATATTTCTTCTCCGCAACTTTCTAGTTTATTTACATATGAATATAATACATGCAACATGCAACATGCAACATGCAACATGCAACATGCACATGCAACATGCAACATGCAACATGCAACATGCAACATGCAACTGCACATGCAACATGCAACATGCAACATGCAACATGCACATGACATGCAACATGCAACATGCAACATGCAACATGCAACATGCAACATGCAACATGCAACATGCAACATGCAACATGCAACATGCAACATGCAACATGCAACATGCAACATGCAACATGCAACATGCAACATGCAACATGCAACATGCAACATGCAACATGCAACATGCAACATGCAACATGCAACATGCAACATGCAACATGCAACATGCAACATGCACATGCAACATGCAACATGCAACATGCAACATGCAACATGCAACATGCAACATGCAACATGCAACATGCAACATGCAACATGCAACATGCAACATGCAACATGCAACATGCAACATGCAACATGCAACATGCAACATGCAACATGCAACATGCAACATGCAACATGCAACATGCAACATGCAACATGCAACATGCAACATGCAACATGCAACATGCAACATGCAACATGCAACATGCAACATGCAACATGGCAGTGCCTTTTGCTTACCTTCTTCTCGACTTTGTTGTTGTTCTCTAGCTCTGTTTTTCTTTCTTTCCCAGGAAAATTAAATTTCATCTCAAAACCATAATCGTCATCCTCTTTCTTTGGCTCGTCCTGATTGCTTGGCACAAGCTGTTTGAAAAAATACAAAAGAATCACTAATCAATATGGCAAGGTCTTCCCATTGAAGTAATCCACTTTTCGATAGACGCGTGTACAAATTTTTGAAAGTCAAACCTTCACGCTCCTTTTTTTACAATTTGCAAATGAATTTCTAACAGGGTGGATTGGTTTAAATGTTGAGCACCCAAGGATACCTTCGAAACCTCTTTTCGCGCTACCTTACGTAGAAATATAAGTAGTTCCAATTCGTCTTGCTGCAATGTTTACCCATTTCAGATCACGTGTCAGTCATTCTCTAGAGAATAAGATTGTTTGTTTGAATTGTATTCATGTATCTTCTCATGTGCAACCGTTAAACAAAGAAGTAATACTCTAGAGAATTATACATGGTCTGTATAGACCTCTTCGGAATGCAGATCAATTCAAAGGGCAAAGCAATAGGTTTCCAATGCTCAGGAGATTGAAATCGTTTGTTTAGCCCCTTGCATTGATTTCCTAGAGGAACTGTTCTGAGGGACAAAACAATAGGCCGTCTATTCTTAAGCACACAAAATCCATTGCTTTGTCCCTCAGAAAAATTTGACTCGAGACTCAGTGTCTATTGTTCTCCAAATGGAGTTCATTTGACGTCACTTGCAAGGGATCTATGGAGAAACCATTGCACGAGTTAGGTCTAGTATTAATATACCTTTATTTTTATGAGTGCTATCAGCACAAAGATTACAGCCAGTACAATCATCACACCAAACCCATACAGGAAGAACTGCCATTGGTCAACCGAATTGCCTTCACCTTCCGAATAGATCTTTGATCCTACGATATTAATAATAAGTACACTTAGCTGACCGCCAATTCACAATGTAGTCGACAAATTAGTAAACAGAAATGAAGAAACAATCAAAGAAAAATAAAGTGTTTTAAGAATCTCAACTGGCAAGGACACAAACCAGTTGGCTATTTACAAGCATGGTCGAGAAACTGAATTTGAACTAATCAGAAATCAGGACAAATACAGTCTCAGCTGGTGTCCACAGCGGGACTCGAACACGGCACCACCGGATTGAGAGACCGACGCTATGGCCACTCGACAATGCTGACAAAGAATAAGAGAAAATATGGAATACACTCAACTACAAAATCATTGTCGGGTTCAGAACATAGCACTGAAGCTAAGACCGAAATGAGTTTTTTTGAAATATAGGCGCCCAATGCATTGTTTGTCACTACATGCCAAGATTCTAAATGTTCTGGTTGAGTGATAGCAACTATTACTTACTAAATAGTGCTATTTGTCAGTATGAATTTTGTCTTATTTCATGGATATACTGCATGCTCTCTAGGAAAATAGTTACACTCTATTGCGTTCAAACAGTGGGTCCATTTGGGTCAGCTTCTATACATTATTTATTTATAATTTTATATATTTATTTTTCATTTATTTATTCAAAATCCATTGTTTTCAGTCTGCATTATCCCAACGAATGCATAGACGAAAATCAGACATATTTAGTGTGCTTGAAAAACGGGGGCGGTCTATGATAAACAAGCTAGAAAGAAAGCAATTGGATTTTGATAAGATCAATAATTATACTAGATAACCACTTCGGCACGCTGCGTCCCAAGCTGCCTGCATTATACCTACGAATGCTGCGTGCCGAAGTAATTATCTATTAAGTACTGTCACCTAATCCTTTTACTTCACTAACGTACCTTCATTGACCTGTGTCATCATTGTGAGCTTAAAGGAACTTATTCCTAGGCCTTTCAATGCTCCTGACTGAACAGACAACGCGAAAACACTCTGCAGTCTGCTGCTGATAGCTCTTCTGCTGCGAAGCGTCTTGACACTATCACAATAGATAACGTAACATTTGTTTTACATATATCTTTTTCTAGTGGAGTGGAGTAGATTGCAGTGGAGTGGATTGTATTGAAGTGGAGTGGATTGCAGTGGAGTCGATTGCAGTGGAATGGATTGCAGTGAAGTGGTTTGCAACGAAGTGAATTGCAGTAGAGTGGATTGCAGTAGAGTGGATTGCAGTGGAGTTGATTGGATTGCAGTACAGGGCAGTGCAGTGCAGTGCAGTGGGATAAAATTGAAATGATTAAAAAGGAGGAGAAGATCTTAAGATAGGGATATTGTGCTCACCGAAAATGCATCACCACACTGCCTGGAGCAAATTTTGTCACCTCAGTGGCGACCACACTGTCTTCGTTTTTATAGGTTTCCTTAAGTTTTGTCTCACAATCTTTCTTCATTTCTTTATGTTCTTGTGATGCGGGGTTTCCTAACTCGTCAGCCCATATCCTGGCCATTGTTCCTGATCCAACAAACTCGTCTGTTTCAACATCTTCTGGTGTCTTTGTAGACACAGCTTCATTTTCTTCTGTTATATCACCGGCAGTCGCTGTAACGAAAGTTGGACTATAGGTTGTTGATTTTATCCCTGGAAGTACAAACCAAGAAACATTTCAACCTTAGTGAAATTTACTTATTAGCCGTTCCGAGATCGAGGAAAAGACGGGGTCGAATTGGTAGTACTGCAGTGCATTGAAACCCGACTCTCATTGATCAACCCCGAGGAATGGGATGTATCCGGTTCGAGTGTTTCAAGTTCCAAAAATACCTTTATGGCTTGGGGTATTCTTTTCCCATTTCAGACCACGTGTCATTCCCTTGAGAATAAGATTCTTTGTTTGAGTCGTATACATATTCATGTGTCTTCTCATGTGCAACCGAGCAAAAACCTTAAACAAAGAAATGATACTCTAGGGAATGACATGTGGTCTGAAATGGGAAAATATTACGTCAGAGAAGAAGAGTTTTATTACCGCTGTGTTCCTTGATCAAAACTCATTTAAACAGGATTAACCTCGTTACAGTGTTCAAATATTCACAAATACCAATGGTAGATTAAAGAATGCACAACTTCAACAAAACAAACACTTTGAAACCCGACGGACCTTAGCTGAAACACGTGGATATTGAGCATAAAATTGAGGCCAACTCTGTGTAAATGAGTCTGAAATCAAGAAGATGGTCTTTTTATACTCGAAACCCCGACCTTAGCTTTTTTTATTTTTGAAGCCTGAGAATAATACGTAACTGACCGTAATTTTTAGCGATATAATTCAGTGAATATTATAACTGGATTTTTATTTGAACTTCTTTTTCATCGATTATTATTTGATAATTATTTGAAGCTAGCAGCATTTACTTAATCAGCATTCCATAATCTGAATAATGTAACGCGATTTTGACAGCTAATATATTCAAGATCAATTGAGGGCCGTAATTTGCTTAGATCCGTAACAAACGTTTCATTGGCTAAACTAAACAATTGGGAAGGAAGATAGTGCTCGAAAGAGAAGCTGTTAATGGAGAGGTGTTGCAAAGATCTAGGCACCGCGGAAATACGCTTGCGATCGCTCTATTGTACTGGTCAGCTGACTCTAATGATCAAGCTCGAGAAAACGTATTTCCGCGGTGCCAGTGACGGCTAGCTTTGGAGAAGACTACTCTTAAGGATAATAATGTAAAATGAACCTTCACTTGGGGTTGTGCTTGTTACGTTGACACCTTTAATATAAAAAAATGTGTTAGAAATTAGAAATCTCTATTTGATGAAATATTGTAATAGGTCATATTTAAGATAGACGCCAAGTTGATTCTATATTGTTAATGCAAATAAGCCATGTTGTCTTCCAGGGGAAAGACATTGAAAAATGTTGGAACTTAAGTAAAGGAAAAAAAAACAATTTTTTGTACATTCTCGTTATTTATTATGAAAAATAAGATAGAATTCGCATGATACGCCACGTGCGGTGGCAGGTAAAGGCGAAGTTCCTCAGGCGAGAAGAGACGAAGGCACATGGTATTGTAGAGTTTTGTAGAAAGCAAATAAAGTTTTTGAAAAGCGGAATGAAAAACGTGGCTGAAATCTCTCCAGGAGGAGAAGGCAATTTCAAAAGATCTCTTTGCCCTAGAGATTTAACAGAAATGCCAAAAATTGTTTCAAATTATCCCAAAATAAATATGCATGTAGTTTTAGAACTGTTATATTCGTCACTGACTTGGCAAATGGAGTAAGGACTTATGAAAAAAAACAATTGCCAATTCAGTCCCAATATTCGAGTTTTCATTTATCAGAAAAAATTGACTACTTGATGAACACATGAAAATTATGAAATCTTCTGATTTGAAGTTTTTTACCTCTTCGGTAACCACGTGATCAATCTGCATTACAATACGAAAAGCATCATGGCGTCTATCTTCAATATAACCTTTTGGGAGAACAAAAAACTACAACGTACTTTGGCTTGGACTTGGCCCCACGGTATTGTTGGCTCCTGGGCTTGCGCTTGTTACGTTGACACCTTTAACAAATATTTACATAATAATATAAACAGCCATAGTATAATGTCCAACCACCCGATATACTGAATAGCTACACAGACATTCCCATCATGATATAAAATTCTTCTTTAACAAAACATGATTGAATGAGACTTTGTAAGAAATTGCACAAATTTGCACAAATTAATAATATAACTTTAGTAGACCTCAGTAAACCAGCCCCGTAGACCTACGGAAAATTTCCACTAATTTGTACAATTTTATTAGTTAATTTATTTACGGATATATGGTATGTCCTCTATTGGCCTTTCCGAGGTTGGGAGAGAGAGTGGTAATTAGTTAAGATTCGAGTTGAATCAGGGGGTTTTCTACGGACACCACTGTCTTTCTCAACTACCAGGATTCAGCTTTTGATTTGAGTCATATTTCTATGGTTTTAGGTAAGTTTTTCAAGAGAGTTTACCAAGCTCTCGGCCATGTTGGAAAAATATAACAGCCTCTATAACAGCCCTATGATTCAGTGCGCTTCCTACTCGTTACTAGTCTAAAACGTAACTCTGGAAAGGTCAATATGATGGTGTTCATAGTAATACGCAAACGCAGTCCAATATTAATGAGATTAGTTAGCTATTAGCAATTTCGGAGCTCGAGGGGAAAATGGGTCAAGATGGCATTACGATGCATTTTGAGTCTGTTTTAGGCGACGAAATAGACGCCATCTTGAATATTCTACCCAGTTTTCCTCTGAACAACGGAATGAACAATGAACAATGGAAAGTTTGATTAAGCAAAGGAATTACCTGATGTTTCATTGACATTACAGGCCTTGTTATTACAAGCTTCGGTTTCCGTTGGACATTTGTTGTGGGGATGATTGCATTGACTGGTTCTCACTCGCGCTCCGCCTCCACAAATCCTCGAACACGATGTCCATTCGCCCCAAGGATGTGGAGCACCTTCAATACAGAGCGGCATCATTGCTGCTAATGCAACCAAGACTGCCAATAAAACTAGGAATCTCATTTGGTATTCCGTCCACGAACAAACTTATGTCTCTGGAAGGTAGAAAATAGAAAATTAATGGTTCACCCTCAGACAGCGAAACAATCGCCATTGCAGCAGTTTTCCCCAATGGAATTAAAATATTGTCCCACAAACAGCAACACAGTATTTATTATTTATTATTAAAGGTGTTATTATTATAGAGCACTAAAAGAATTACGAGGTAATTTTTATTTATTTTTAAATGACAGTTAACCATAGAAACAAATGTCGGAGCCATGAATGTAACCAGGGTTCGGTTCTTGCTGGGGAACCTTGGTTTCTTATATGAGTAGAACACGTAGAGTTGTTTGTTAGTTCTCTCCTGTGCTTTGAGGTTTTCCGGTTTTCCTCCCTCCAAGACAACTTCGAAATCCTAATTTGATCAGGAATTGAGGACCAGATTGGAAACAAACCATGCTTTATCTGAGTTTAACCTCATGAAAACAAGGTGGGTATTAGTATTTATAACTATTCAATCTTCGTTCACCGTCCCAAATTCTAACATATAATTGGTTAAAATAAATCACTTGATTTTGCTTTGTCTGGCAATAGCACAAAAATTGTGTGATTTTGACGATATCATATAGAATGTGTGTGTTATTGAAAGAATATTTTGTTAGTGATCATATCTTGAATCCTTTTAATTAGTACAGCGCTTATAAATCTGTCTTGCATCAATTTTCGGGCTACCAATGAACTGTTCAAAGCCTTAGATTTTGCAACGCGCACCACAGGCTTGGTCGGCATTGCTAACAAGCGAGAAGCAACATTTAAAATAAAGTTCATCAGGAGGCATGAAAAGGGTTTATCCTATTAACACATCTTAATAGCGGTCATTAAGGATTGTTAAAAAGCTGGAAAGAGTGCTCTACTAACTCTCATTAGGAATTAAGGTTGAAGAGAGTTTTCTACTTGAATACACTTTGAATAACAAACGGTCATTTAGGAAGGTTAAAAATTGTGTTCAAATACAAATTATCGAATATCGAACAATCATAAATTTCGCCAAAGCGTGCCCTAAGGCGCATGTTTTTAAAATTTTGTGCGATGAAAGGTTTTTCTTCAAACTCTTTGGAAGATTTCTAGAGACGTTACATTATATCGTATAGACTTTTTCTTGAATTGACAAATACTGCCTTATGGTAGAGCTATACTGAAAATTTAAATGAAATCACAAGAGCAATGTAATGTATGCCCCAGCTCAGAACTAATTATGAATCCTTAATCTAGGGTTAACAATGATAATATATTTCGTAAGCAATTCCCTTAAAACTAATAAATATATATTTCACAGCGATCTTTAGTATAGCGGACGTATGCTAAAAATGCTATGAAAAAGAATAAATAAAAAAGGTAAAAAAAATATTTCTTAAAGGCAAAGAAAACGGAGAAGGCACGATATGGCAATGCACAGAAAAGAAAGGTTAAGATCGTAGGATAAGAAAAGATAAGAAATAAATCAAAAAATAAATAAATTAATAAACTAAGCCACAGTAGGTGCCAGGACAAAGACGTATATCTGTGTGGATAGTAGTCGTTGATTGATTTTCTAATAACAGAAGGTCAGTACTTAGGTATCCAAATATCAAAACTATCGAAATAATTGCCCGAGCAAGGAGCTCAAAGAGTGCCGAGATGAAATGCTCCAGCTATCGATAGTATGAATACGCATACAATTACTATGATTAATACTTATACAATTATATTTACGACGTGGGGCTGTAAAAATTGGCACAATATAAACGCATTCATGTTTTGGTGACAGATGCAGTAGAATGTATGTCGAACGAGCGAGTGTTTTCATGGTTCGAAGAAAAAAAATGACTTCTCATGATAATCAGTATTTCAATTTACAAATGATGACGAATAAACTCAAATCCCTACAATTACCTCCAACTCATTAGCATATTGGAAGAATAGACCTTGATATCTTCAAGATCACTCAAATCATATGAAAATATTTTACCGTCCAAATTTTTTTACTATATTATATGTAGAAAAAATATTGAAAATATTGATTTAGGTGTTATAGGCACTTTAACAAACTCTTTTCTAAGTTCAACGCTCGTCTTCCATGAGAATTAAGTTGGCATTTATTCATACATGCATCATTACAGAAGATCGGGCTGATTACAAACGAGCGGATATTTTTTTGGCAAACTTTAGTCAGATGTAACTATAAACTGTTTGTTTTTGAATCGATTATTTTGACCAGAGTCTGTGAAAAACCTCTAAAACTCAGAATTAACCGAAGAATATTCTACCACATCTTATTAATATATGTTGCTCAAACCTTCGCTTTTAAAAATAGAGTTTTTTTTTAAAGTGAGCTAATATTGGATTTCACAGAATGGCTTTTATTCCACTGGATTATAATTGGAATTTAGAAGTTGATTTTTACTGAGTGAGGCAAAAACTAGAGAACCTGGAGAAACACTCTCGAAGCACATTAGATATTCAACAAACAAGTCAACGTACGGTGACTACGAGTGCGGGAAGCGATCATGGGTCGGCTAAGGCTGTGCTGTACGTTGTAAAGTTCTACGTTTATGTATACCGTTCAGAGATACCCGAACTAAAATTCGCACGCCTAGCCGTGCAAATTTGAATCCTGTTCCGTGTAAACAGAACAAAGTTTTATACAGTTAAAGAGGCGGTTACGTGTAAATGGTATGTGCAGGTCAAATGTTTGATGGGTTTCAATTCATCCGGTACCGTGTAAAGCAGCCTAAGTGAGAGGCAAACGCTTTCTAAACTTTTTTTTAAACGGCAACTGCTGTCGTTGCAAAATCATTGATGAATTCACTGGATAAATATTCGAATCAAGCTATATCAAAGTATCCTTATGTACAGAATCTCGAAGTTCAATATCCAGGGTTATTATTTAATACATACAGATGGAAAACAATTCTGCATTGAGAAAAAAACTTTACAAATATTGAATAGTTTTCCAATAAAGTTCAAAGAATTATTATACGCAATGCATGCACACAAAAACAATTGTAATTGTTAAAAATCGCTTTTTCTCTGCATTTAGATTAGGATACCAATTTGTAGTCAATATTTGTGTTCCTTTGTTGAAAAGGCAAAAGAAAAAAGAAAAGAAAAGAAAAAAAAAATGTCGTCACTTACCCTTGCAGAAGTTGTTGATGTTCTCTGGGTCGTAAATAAAAAGTTTGGAAAAATAACTTGTAAGTTAACAACGACCACAGTTAAGTGATTCGTGGGGTTTAAGAGTTAGTAGCCTAATGATCCTTGTTGTATGAAATCAATTTTTAATGACCTGAATCATGGTTTCCTGCTGTCTATCTTGACTAAAACTATGTGAATTAAAAACAATGCTATTGGTCAAATGTAATTGGTCATGAGTTCCATGGGTGGAGGTGTTTGTGTCTGGGGGGGGGGGGGGGGGGGCGGAGTGAGGTAGAGTGGGGCTTATATGGCTCAAATGGTTAGATCAATAATGCAGGATTTCTTTGCATGCAGATTGTTTCATTAGAATCCAAATAAAACAATATATTGTCATTCATAGCTGAAGTTTCGCTTGATACATCCTTTTTCATCCTCTTTTCATAGAGATTAGCAAACAATATAAGTTCTAGAAGGTTTTTAATTTTATCTTAAATAAACTCATTCTAAATTAAGAGACAAATGAATCTTGGTTGAAATATAGTATTGATCATCTTTATGAGAAGTAATCTTTCAACAACACTTGAGAGAGTTCTTCCTCCGATTTCCAAACACCGAAAAGTTAGTTGAGAAAACGGGGCCGAAATTTTTTTTTAAAAACTCACTTTGAGGTGTTTGAAAATCGGAGGAAGAACTCTCTCAAGTGTTTGAAGTTACTTCTCAAACTAATGAATATTTTTTGGAGAAAATCAAAGAAAACGTTTATGAAATTCAATGCAAATTAAGAACACATTTCCAAACCACCGTCACAGTAATGATTTGCATTGTTGACTCCTCATTAAATATTCATGAGTATGAGAACTGTAAATGGCATGGATTCTTGATCGAAAGTACGTTTGGTTGAAGAAAATACGTTTTCAGTATACTCACAGGGAACCCAATTTAGTTTAAATTGAACCGTGCAGTAGTAACGGTTGCAGTATCTTGGTATTTGGAGTTTTCTTTTCCCAGAGATATAAACATTTGAAATCTCAAAATGCAAATGACATGACGTAAATTCAAAACTAATTTATTCTACAAAAATGCTGTTGTGGAAAGTACGCCTGTTTTTTTTTTCATTTTCAAATCATTTTTATAACTGAAATATATGGTTTTGTACATTTTTAGGTTTACTTTTTGAATTTTGGCGTCATTTCAATTGCTTATTCATATTTCAAATGTTTGACCACCTACAAACATACTGCAACCATACTACTACGCTGGTCACATAAAAGTGATTTTGATAATATTTTTTCCCCTGCTGTACGCTTAAAATGTTAATACCGGAGCACCATACCTAAGAGAAAATGGTAAACTATCGAGTTGATTTTTCGTGGCTTGGCTGACGTCACTTCCGTCCGTATGGCGTCCTCCGTCCGGGCGTGTACACAAGCATTCCGATTGGCTGGTTAAATTTTTTTGGCGGGAATGTCGACGCGTTGCAACATCCGGGTACACATAAAGGTAAATCCGGCTATTAAACTTTTGTAAAAAAAAACGTTTTACACACGTATAGAAATACCGAAAGATAACAACACAAGCTTATATTTATATTTACTCTATTTACGATGGAACCCCTTTCCGAAATCGATATGTCGAAAGAAAGCTCAGAGGAGAATGAAGCCAAAAAGGAAATGCCAGAAGTAAAAGAGTTTTTTCGAAAGAGGAAAAACTCTGGTGGCGTGAAAAAGGAAGGCAAAGACGAAGGAAACTTACCAAAAAAAAAAAGCGGCAAGCAGAGAGAAAGAGAACGCAAATCCAGGCGGGACTTCGATTATAAACAAGGAGAATATGATCGTGAAAGAAAAAGGAATACGAGGCAAAACTTGACGGATGAACAAAGACAATTAAAACACTTTCATGTATTCAAAGATGGATTAAGAATTGTTCTCCAAGAATTCAGGTGTGTGGTTTAGCAAACAATCGTTTCTTATTTTTTGACAAGCAATTTTTCTCGACGAATCGACAAATCAAAGGCTTTCCCGCAAAACTTTTAGTATTTCTGTAGATAAGCTTAATTTATTTTAATGTTGGAGTAAATATAACATGAAGAGCATATTACAACAAATATTCGTCCTTTATTTAGCTTTGTAAATCTTTAGCAATTCGGTTAACGTCGTAAAACGTTTTTAACCAGTTTTATCAGTTTAGCTAACATTAGTTTGGTTTCGTTGTTTTAGGACTCCTGAATGCAAATGAAAATATTTCAGTTAATGGATTATCAGTTAGCTAACATCAGTTTGGTTTCGTTGCTTCCAGGGCCTGGCAAAAAACAAATGATACAATAGTTGCAGAGTAATCAAGATCAGGAACGACGGATTTCCTATGTCCAGTTTATTTTATGTTTTGCTGCTTGTGACTGTTGCCATGAACAGTCGTGGAATGTTTAAATAATTATTAAGTATATAATAAGTACATCATTATTTTGACCTCAAATTTCAATTGTCGGTCAACGGACCACGAGGAGCGATTTGTAAGAGCAAGTATATGGCTAGACAAGGTCAGTAAAATCTTATACAATTACTTTGTAATCACACATATATATGATTTATTATTGATTGTACATTTTTGGATGATTTATAGACACACCGTATATACCATTGTTCACTGTAAATCATGCCTGATTAGAGATAACACCATAGCGATTGTAACCTTAAGTAATTGATGTATTCTTTTATGTTTGTTATAGTTTTACGATCAAATTAAGAACTATTAAAGATTGTCAGAGATCCGTATAAAACCCTAGCCATGGTTACGCCGGTAGCTACACTGCTAACAAAGTAAGCTTATCAATTTTATTAATTTCGTTCATTGCGGTAAAAATAGTCTATACAAAAACGTAAAACTCTTCATATGGACAACCAAAAGATCGTTCAGTAAAAGAAGAATCGTTTTTTGCTTACCAGCTTTCATGATGATGCAGTTTTGTTCTGAAAAAGAGCACGGAAATCTCCAAAATTTCAAGTTAATTGAAAGACATCCATTGTAAATTTCCCTAAACCTGATATGTGTTGAATTATCTGTATGTATTTTTCATTTGACAAGTAAAATCAACCAAAAAAGCAAAAAATGTCGACCATAGAGAACTTTGTGGAAGGATTTTTCAAGAACAAAACTAGCACTGTGGAGTGGCTGGTGGTGGGTCGTGTACATGTTACAAAGGTCGAAATTCGTTCTCGCCCGAGTCCTATGTCTGCACGAAAATTTCACTCGTAGAAATCTTGTAGGAAAAGCCAAAAGTGTTTTAAATACTGTAATGGATCTTCCATAGTAGGGTTTATTTGGATTAAGCTTTTTTGTGGAGATCGAGGTTTAAAAGACGATGAAATCGTGGTTTAAAGTGAGTTGTTTGTTCAAATATGGCGACTGCAGTTTCCTCCTTTGTCAGAGTATATCTGACATAAAATCAACCTCAGATACCATAGCGAAATTATTTAAGAAAACAGAGGGGCGCGCGAAAACAAATGTTTTAGTGCATTCTTCATTGATTGTTTTGCTCTTTTGAATTTCAGAGGAAATTATCTTGATCTGGAATTTAAGAAATAATTAATTATTTAATTTTTCCGATTTTGTTTTCACCTTTCACTTTAATCTAAATTGGGCTCCCTGTGCCTGTACAATGTAATTATATAGTACTCGTTCTTAACGGCTGCTGAGGAGACTAGAGTTAGTTGGTTTTGTATGAATAAAATGTCTGAATAAAAAGGTGAAGTTTTGAAATAGGAAAGCATGATAATATGTTGCAGGAAAACTTCTAATTTCCCATTGCAATCAGAGCAAAAGAGTCAAACACTTTAAAATGACCATTTTAAGTAGGGTAAATAATGCCGACAACAATACAACCAACTGTTAGAATAAATGAGCTCTATTGTTCAGTTAACAATGAATTAAAAGCTCTTTTCATGCCCATGAAATATTGATATCCTTCAATGGTAGACTCACCATGAACATCACCAGTGTAACTTTCACTGTATTCTAGCTGGTAATTTTCCTTTTAAACTGTAAGCATACCTGGTAATTATGTTAGCAGTAAAAGCGATTGTTGTGCAAGTTGTGACAAACTGCTATGCAATTGATCCCCAATATGCATGTCGTGTTTTAAGTCATCAGAGTTAGCTTTCATTTGGTGATGAATTAAACCACGTAAAAACAGCTAATAAATCACTCAAGCATGAACAAAACAAAGACGGGTAGAGGTATTTGCTTTTGTTAATATACATATTTCAATAAAATTAGTCACCTAAAAAGCTATAATGCTGAGGCCGACAAGGATTATGGGTAGATACATTTTGTCTCAACCGCTTGGTAACTGTTGATGGACTTGCACAATTTTTACCAGTTATAGTCTCATCTGTCCTGAGCATCCTTAAGCTGCAATTTGTAACCAAAAAACGCTTTATTTGTTTAAAATAAATTTTTTCCCACGATCTTCAGTGATCTCAGCTTTCTAGGTTTTTGGTGACTAACTTTATTGAAATAACTTCACAATAAATAAAAGTACAACCCCTTTTGGTGCTTCATTTTATTTGTCTTTATGTTATGGGAAGATCTAGTTTTTTTGTCTTACAGGGTAAAATTAGAGTCTTTTAGCTAGTTTTACATCAGTTTTCTCGGGGAAGCATTTCAATTGATTTGTTTTCAACAAGATCTTAAGCTTTGGTCACGTGAATTTCCAGTATGGCATGTCCAGAGCTGTTCATGAATCCACGGCTCTTCAATCCATATCCAAGACCCCTGGAGTGCCAGCCATTGTCCCCTCGAAATGGAGACCGATGGTAGTAGAGTTCCTCGTACATCCTCTGGTTTGCTCGTTTTTGTCCTTTATAGACCCTAACATTCCACCAGTTGCTGTACCAGTTATAGTCATAGGGAACGCTGAACAAAACGGCCAGGGTGTTTCCATCGCTCATGGAATAAGCAATTACTCCAACCACGCCAGTCGCAACTGGACCACGATTTTTCTGACCGTTGTAGAGCAGTGCCTTACCATGTGCAACTTTATGGGGAAGGACGATATCAGAGGTACCAGAACGGAAGTATGTGTTCATTGCGGTCCACGTCCTGCCCGACTCGTTGTCGATACCGACGGCAATCTTTCGTTTGACATTACCGAGTGCTTCGAGCACGGTTTTCAGGACGTCGAAGCCCAGACCTGCACCGTCAATGACGGCGCCAGCCACGTCTGCGGATCTTTTTTCATCTGTTATAGTGTCAATAATATTTATGCGTAAATGAATAGATGGGGAATTTGAAGTCGTTACACAGAGTGGATCTCTTTCCGCCAGATGCCAATTTTAATTTAGAAGATGATTTTAGTGGGAAAACTGGAGAAAAACCCTCAAAACAAACAGCAAAGAAACAACAAACTCTACTCACATACGACACCGAGTTCGGTAATCGAACCCGGGTCGCGGGTCCTGTGAGAGGCAAGCGCTCTCACCGCTACACAACCCGTGTGTCCCTAGGTCATAGCATAGATGGCATAGGTCAATTTTTAATGAAAAAATTCGCGCATTTTTTCAAATCCACATAACTACAAGCAGCAGTTCCAGTAACTGATTTAGTTGTGTTTTCCCCTGTAGGCAACAGCGCTAAGATCTAACCGAAACCTCTTTTTGACTTTAACGTGGGGTTTAGCTCAAGCAACAGCTATTTTGAATGAACTGAACGGGTATGTACTACACTTCGTTTTCTTAGGCGTTATGCTTTCCTATTTCTGACCCCGTGTTGTTCCCTAGAATATCATTTTTTAACACGAGAACTCAAATGAATATGGAGGTACAAAACAGAACCAATTAAACAAACTATCGCATATGCTGACGGGTCCAGTCATCAATCCACAAGCATGCACAGCAGTGAGAAGTGATGCATTAACAACACACACAACCTGTGCTTTCTGTAAGCCTACGCTTTATACACGATCATTACACAAGATATTCTGAACGTACCTTTTTCGTCTTCTTCATTAATGATCTTCTTCGACGACCGGGCAGTGGCTGCGCATATCATTGTAACGACAATGAACACGATGATTAGACGGCTCATGATTGCGTTGAGTTAAAGCTGATACAAAAAATAAGAGAAAATTAAATGGCAGTAGAGTTAGATTGGATTAGTGAATGACCCTTTTGAGATGGCGTTTACAACAAGTCTCTTTTTTTTTTTTTTTTTTTTGCATGAGGAGAAAAATCAAGAAGGAGAAAAGTAGTAGAAAAAGAAGAAGAAGAACAATAATAATAACAACAAGAGCAACAACAATGCAAAGAAGGAGAAGTTAGCAAAAAAGAGCAATAATAATAATTATTTATAATAATAATAATAAATATTATTTTTGTTCGGTTTACTCTTTCTTTTTTTTTTTTAACTCGTCGATACGCAAAGAGTAGAACCCAGTTATTGTGAAGATGATAGTATATGGACCGCGTGGCTTTCGCCCAGAATAACCTCGTTCCCAAGCACTATAACTTACTTCTATATCTTCAACTATTTTATTAGTGTCACGCGGTCCATATACTCTCATCTTTGAATCATAATTACCGCAACCTAACATCTATTTCACCCCGTCGTGCTCTCAGTCTGACCTCTAGCTCAGCTGGAAGAGCATCGGTAGTACAATTCCGAAGGTCGTGGGTTCGAATCCCAGCGAGGTCGGAAATTAATTATTCCGAGGGTTTTCGCCCGGAATAACCTCGTTCCCAAGCACTATAACTTACTTTTATATCTTCAACCAGTTATTTTGAGGGGTCTGAATATGGAAATGTGTCACTGGCTCTCTCAATCAATAATATGTAAGTAGATCGATATTTACACGTTTATCAGTCGTCTTAGGTGATCTGTTTTCGTTTTTTTTTTGCTTTTCATATTAAGCGCTTTACTATGTGTCGAAGTTGGAGTAGAGAAAGCTCACTCCCTATATGGTACGATCAATTTTATATTTTGAATTGTGCGGAAAAGTGGCAATAAAAAAGCCGTCGTTTTATAAAGAATTCGACCGAACATTTTTGAAGAAGAAAAGAAAAGAAAAAAAGGCAAGAAAATAAGAAAAACTTTGGAAAATCGAGGAAGGATACGAGAACGATGCTAACTCGTGGGCCTGCCTCGCAGACAACAGACAAAGGGAAATACGACACTCAATGTTTGATACGATATTCCCATTGTGAATACTAAAGGCGTAAAATTCGCTTGTTCGACTTCTAAGGCTGTGCTGGCATACATGCTCTTCTTCTCATAATAATGATGATGATAATAATAATGAAAACTTTACAGCTACAGTAAAACCCCTCTATACCGGACAGTGCTGGGACCGATAAACATTTCCGGTTTAGCGGGAGTTCCGTATTCTGAGGTTTTTGCAAATTACTTTTGTTTTCGAAATGAATAGGTGCAATATCACAACTATTGAAAATATGTTTGTGTCTAATCGGTTGGCGTCAATATAAACAAACACGTAAACGAATGTTCATCAATTAAAAATATCAACAATAAGTTAAAAAACTAAGCGAGAGAGAGAGAGAGAGAGAAAGAGCGGGAAGAATAGCAAGTCGAGAGATACTTTGTGTTAACATGTAAAGAAAAAGATCCAAAATACAACAAACTGGTTTACGAAGTGCCTTCCTAAAGATATGAAATAGAATGCAAAAGCAAGCTAATAATGTATATTTATAAAATATCTAGTAGATTTAATATTATCCCAAAAAACAACCCTGGCCCTGACCCAACCCCAGTTTTTACTATTTGCCCATAAAAATAAATATTAAGAATAAAAGTGAATAAATATAGAGGGGTTTCACTGTATTGTAATTTTCTCTACTTAAAGGCAATTTACAATTGACTACTCGAATATGAATTTACGAAGACTTGAAAATTAACAAAACTAAAACTTTATCGATTCAGGATGATTACACCGCTTTAGTATCAAAACGTCTTTCAAACAGCACCGATTGCAATTTCCAAGCGTGAGCATGTAGCGGTGGCTGGGTGAAACAGCAGGCGTTCCTTGGAATAAACATGAACACAAATAGGAGAAAGAAAATGCTTCTCTAGGGACAATCAACCCTTTTTATCCTAAAACGAAAATTTTACGCAACGACAAACAAAGCCTTGTTGATGCTATTTCTGCCTATACTGTAATTTATGAACAATTTTCCCCAATTAATTATACCACACTTCCCTAGAGCAAGCGAGAGGTACAAGGTTTAAATTTTTTTTTTCTGTGAAGAGTTATATTAGTTTTAGCAATAATAAAACAAAGTTATATGCTATGTAAATGGATATATGGAGTCGTCCTCACTCGTAAACGTATCTTTTCTATCTTATTTGTCTTTCCCATGATGGAAATCTATCATCATTAATTATTTGTAACTATTTATCTTATTACTATTCTCTTTCATTTTGCTTTATTTGTTTTCCAAAATTATTTCAAACTAATAACACTATTATTTTTTCCCTAGGTGAGCTGGTTAGTTCTTGGAGAGAGAACAATGACAAATTGGTCAAATTAAAAAAAGATACTCATCCGTTAAAATAATTATATGTTACATAAGACTATGAGATGATTAATGATCAACAAAACTAGAAGATCCAACCCAATGATTTAACTCTTCCTGGCCGGACAGTGTAGAGGAACTATCGATTTTCGTAAAGGAAAGACTTACCTTGTGAGTGACTTGCTTTGTTTCCTACTTCGTGATCACAAGTTGTAGAACTAACGAGCGATAGTTCCGAATGTCGTCCGCTATACTATCGCAAGCAATATATATAGTACTATAGCTAGACAATGTTATATCGGGATCCAATCACAATAGACTACGTTAATTTAAATAAGATGTTTTGGTTCGTAATTTTTTTTTTTTTTTTTTTTTTTTGGTATTGGGTGCGGTGCTTATTTTAGAGTGGCGTTTGATCACCCGCTAGACTATCGAAAACAGTATACTAAACAGTGGGAAATGGGGGATGTTTAATAGGGGGTGGCGCTTTAACAAGTAATTACGGTATGCTAGAACATTAATCAGTTGGCTTTTTTTTTCAAGAGCAGCACTTATTAGTCAGTTGAAAACAAACTTGTAGACCTCGTTCCATGATCGTATTAGAAATTAGAAGTTGATTTTTACTGAGGGAGGAGAACGATGAAACACCCTCGAAGTACATGAGGAAACTGGCAGCAGGACACCGAGTCTGGGAATCAAACCGAGCGAGGTCTTGCACGTAATTCCCTTCGTTTGGTTATATTAATTTGTTCTATTCTTGAAATGAAAGTGCAGTTTGCTGATGAGGCAATTATAGCATACGATAATTCTGTCCCGACATCTATAAAGTCCATATGCCGAAAATGAAAAGCGAATGTGCTGGAAGCTCAGAAATTGCAAGAAGACATTTCAGCGTCGTCAACAATTTACCTTCTTCCATGTGGGAGGCATAAAATATCGATAGAGTTTGCAAAACACGTTAATCCAACCCTAATGCACAATTCTTCTCCAAACTAACCCCCGGCCCACCCCCTCCGTGCCTGATAAAGGTTAAGAAGCAGTCCGCGAGTATCGAGCAAAGCTAGAAATGACCCACAATTCGCCCTACCTCAAACTTTGCCTAAAGAAAGCCTACTATTAGCCTAATACCCTGGTACAATTCATTTTCGGGAAAAACCAAAAGGTTTTTTGCTTTTAACGATTATTTTTGTGCCTTAGAACTGTTATTTGAAGTATTAAATCATATCATTGGAAAACATTGCTCATATATTTGGAATATTTGCTCTTTTCGGTCTTTTCCCTCTCTTTCCAAAGCAAAAGGTTGTTCTTCAAAGTAAAGTTATATAGCACAAGTAAACTACGTGACACAACATCCTAAATGACCCTGTAAATCTTCTGTTTTTCGCGAACTACTGTAGTTAGCGTGTTTTTCGAGGCTACGAAACCTAAGAAACCATAAGTTTGGCAAGTGTATAGGCCAACAGATAGTATATGAGCTTATAAAATCATCAAAAATACGGTTCTAAATTTTAACAAATTCTTATGAATTATATACCAAAATATACATTATATACCAATATATGCATTATTTTGAGAAAAGATCTAAAAACCGTATTTTTGAGACATAATTTGTATGGGCTCACATGAGCGTGGGGGCGTGAGGGGGCGTGAGCTTGAAATCGTAGCTGGACCAAATGTAAACAGATGTTTGGATAAATTTATTGGGTGATCTTCTCCGAATACTACATACTTTGTCCAGACTGAAGTACAAAATAGGCGACGTTGAAAACAGTCCAAAACCAAAATAGTAGCTTGTGAACACTAAAACCTCTAAATTTCCCAGAAAGATCACTTATTCTTATGACTTTCCCGACTGAATTGGCGCGGACACTTGTTGCGTGAAGACATAGAGTCGAATTCACAAAGATGATTGAAAACAGTGCCGCCGGTTGACCGTCATTTTGTTCAACAAAGTTTTCAGTGTCATTCTTAGTTTTCAATACTATAATATGAGCTAGTAGGTTTATGCTTAAACTGATTACACTACTCGTTCTTAGTTTCTATGAGTCAAATACTCATAGATCAAAACTTATACGAATGTCTAAGTTTTGCTGCATTTTGTCAAGAAAATTTAGTCTTTGGCGCTGTTTGTCGTTATTGCTCGGCATTATTGAAAAAAAACTTCCTCTTAATTAGAAAAATGATCCCAAGAACTGATAAAAAGGAAAAAAAACTTGGAACAAGATACAATAATATAGACAAAAGGCTATAGCAATAGAGCAAGACATCGAGTCGAAAAGATGAATGAAAACACTGCCTACGGTTGACTGTTGTTTTGTTCAATAATGTTTTTAGTGTTATTATTAGTTTTCAATATTATAATAATAGCTAGAAGGTTTATGCTATAACAATTAGACTACTCGTTTTCGTTTTCTATTAGTGAAATAGTAGATTTGGCGCTACGTGTCTCATCGACTATCTATTGAAACTCGACCTCGTAGTCTAATTGTTAAATTGTGAAACACCGCAAATACGTTATTAAAACAGGAAGCCCAGTTTTTTTTGTTGGTATTCTCTTTTCGCTAAGAATTAAGAAAGTAGGCCCAAAGTGGGCGTTGCCGCCCTCTCAACCAATGGTTTGTACTGATTATGTACCACGTGATCAATTTGAATTGCTTCGAGCTCGATGCCAGTTGGTTCGTCATCTTACGACCTTGTTTGAGTTTACGAATCCAAAGTTCGTTTTGCGATCTCCTTTATAGAAAACGACACTCAACTGGTTCTTGTCAATGTCGTCAAATAAAATGTTCTCGATCAAGCTAAGACACTAGTTTACTCATTTTACTCAAATACTCATTTCCTTATTATTTTCATGTATGAACATTTTGAAAGTAAAAACTTTCATTCCATGACCAAAAACCATGCGAATAATTATCTCCGAGCAGATACAGCTAAATTACTAGATGATAAATAAAAAAGAATTAAAAAGGACAATTTCATATTCAATAAACAATTAACATTAATCATATATGATTAATTAACAAATCATACATACTTATTTTAGAACGATTTTTAAGGGGTAAAAAACTTTTAAATTTCCTAATACTGTGAACAAATGGAGAAACGTTTCCTTCGCTGTGCACTGTGAACGTCATATGACAATCTATAAAGACGAACAAAAACATAGAACAATAGGTTTCCTAACCATTCCGCTCCATTAACTATGGTTTTGTCCACTAGTTGTCTTAATTTTTTAGATTGATGACGGGAGATTCAATTCGTTCATGTTCTTCGAGATAGCGCTATCAGCTGCCTTTACAAGTTAAGCGTAAGAAATTTCCCTCGAAAATAATCCGTAGAACAAGCGAACAATGCTTCCAATTCGATTCAGTAGGCTCAGGAGAACCCTTTGAATAATTTTGAAAGCAAACTAACAATGCTTTCCTTATTTAGATGAAGGGGACAGGGTAGTTTCCTCACCAAGGTTATCACGATGAAATTGTATTATGAGCCTATCTTCTTAGTATCTTTCCTGATAAGATATTGCAGGCACATCAATAACAAAGATGGCGAGTTTTATCGAAAAAGGTGGTTAAAAGACTATTGAATTCATGTTTATTCATCTAACAATCAATAAAATATGGATAGAAAGATCCAAGTGAGTAATTAGGGATTTATTTGGTCTACTAACAAGCATGTTCCCTTTCGCAAACCAAATATTCTCCTACAGCCCTTGATCTATCCCATGTCGTACTACAATAGTCAAAATGAGAGAGAATTAAAGCATTGTAAATCTAGACAGCAGAGGAGTGAGAGATAAAAGGCCTGACTATTTTTAGAGCTCTAATAACTGACGATATTTTTTGCAGAGTTTCTCAACATGGGCAGACCAAGAGGGGCGATCGTCTATTATAAGGCCCAATGATGTTGTATGGTCAACTTTCTTGATTTTTTTGTTATCGATATTAATATGAATATACATATGACTGGGTACGTAGCTATTGCTGTGAGCCTATGACCATGAATTCAGTTTTGGTAATATTCAAGCTTAATTTGATTTATTAGTTCCGAATTTATCGAGATCTCAAGATCCGTCACTCTTCTACCAGAGATACTAATGCTTGTGTTATCAGCAAACATTTGAGCTGTGGCTGTGGTAAGACTGTTGGGCAGGTCGTTTATGTACATAAAAAGAGAAAGGGACCGAGAATGCTACACTGTGGGACCCCACAACTTATTATGTTTGCATTTGACAAAGATCCGTTGACCAAAGATCTTTGAATTCGATGTGTTAAATAAAAACTTGATAGAATTTTGTTCCACTACACTGATACCCAAGTTTCCTTAGTAGAGCGTGTTGACTTTTGAATAATATAATAATATTAAATATTATCTTGAAAAGGAACTATGAATTAATAAGGCCATTAATCAGGGGCGAAAAAGAGATACGTCTGAATCAAAATAAAAACTTGGCTATTAAACATATATAGTGAATCTTGATTAAGAGGCAGTCCGCGTAAGGATAGAGCAAAGCTGGAAATTAGTGAACTTCAAATTTCGCTGCAAGAAAAACCAATAGGTCTTTCGTAACCAAATATTGAACGATTATTTTTGGGCTTTGAACTATTAGCTATTAGCTGAACTATTAGCTATTAGCTATTTTTAGGAGATAATATTCTCCTAATACTACATACTTTGTCCTTTCACATAGAAGTGCAAAATAGCCGACGTTCAAACAGTTCAAAACCAAGATAGTAGCTTGTGAACACTAAAAACACTAATTTTACCAGAAAGATCACTTATTCTAATAACTTTTCCCTACTGAAATGCCGCGGACACTTGTTTCTTGTTGCGAAGGAGCTTCTTTCTTGCTTACCTATATTCAGGTTTTGACGCATCGATTGTACACTGAATACATCCACACAAAAAAATACTAAACACGTTATCAAAATTCAGGAGGATTATTGAAAAGTCACTGCTAAAATTGTCTTTGGAGCTTGTGTGAACACATATTAGTACATTTTGAATTCCTAGATCTACTCTTAGTCTAGTTTAGCAGCTTTTCATATAGCTAGTCTAGCATCTTCTGTGTGCTGAATTATGCAAATTAGCTAAGTTGTTTACATGCTCATTAATTTCAGCTTCAAGAACTAGCCAATCACAATAAAATACAAATGCCGTTCTTACAAACACTACATTTTGCAATCAAAGTATGAAGCTCAAATTGGAATATTGACACTTTCAAATTTAGGCTTTAGCGATAAGAGTCATGGGATCTTAAAAATGTTAGTATATTGAATGTCACAAATCGAACAAAAATCTAAAATTTAAACCTATCTAATCTGATTAAACTTTTCTTGTTTATTGTCGCGTCAAAAACACCCTGATATTGCCGCTTAATTAAACACACGTAGTAGCTCAAACATTTAGGCTTTTACAGCCTTCAACGGTGTATTTTGGAGTCGAATTTTATTATTATAAGGACCGTTTGGAGACTATCTATCGATTGGAAGTGATTGCGTCCCTCCCTAGATGCTGGGATAGTAATCCGATATTTAACAACTAGACTACGAGATCGAATTTCCTATGAGTCAATAGATAGTCAATGAGGCGCGTAGCGCCGAATCTACTATTTCACTCATAGAAAACGAGAATGAGTACACTAGTCTAATCGTTATAGCATAAACCTACTAGCTCATATATTGTAGTATTGAAAACTAAGAATGACACTGAAAACTTTGTTGAACAAAACGACGATCAATCGGCGGCACTGTTTTCATTCATCTTTGCGAACTCGACTCGATGTCTTAACGCGCATATAAGACTACGAGGTCGAGTTTCAATAGATAGTCGATGAGACACGTAGCGCCAAATCTACTATTTCACTCATAGAAAACGAAAACGAGTAGTCTAATTGTTATAGCATAAACCTTCTAGCTATTATTATAATATTGAAAACTAATAATAACACTAAAAACATTATTGAACAAAACAACAGTCAACCGGATCGGAGGCACTGTTTTCATTCATCTTTTCGACTCGATGTCTTGCTCTATTGCTATAGCTTTTTGTCTCTATTATTGCCTCTTGTTCCAAGATTTTTTTCCTTTTTATCAGTTCTTGGGATCATTTTTCTAATCAAGAGGAAGTTTTTTTTAATAATGAGCAATAATGACAAAAAGCGCCAAAAACTAGACTTTCATATGAGTTTTGATCCCAATTTTAGTTTTGGGTTAACACTACTAAAAACCTTTTTTAAACAGTTAGAAACTGATGTGCTTTGATAAAATGCCTGTTTGAAACGGCATTTTCAGTTGTGCAAAGAGGTTTTGTTGCATTTGTGTAAGATATTGCTTTGTCAGGCTTTTTATTTATAGAAAATATATGGGAAATAAGCAAATGAAGGCCTAAGCGTCATTTGCGAATAAAATTTTTGCTTTGAGTTAACACTTTGATTCCACTTTAATCGGTCATCTCCACTTCCAAACTAGTTAAATTTTCTGAATAAAAATATTTTAGCCTCGTACAAGAGCTTTTCTTCAAGAAAATAGTTTTTGGAGCTCACCGCTTGAATATAAAAAGAATACTCTCTTAATGAGTGATAAACTGAACGGATTTATTTACAAATATTTTGTTGTCAAATCATTCAAAGCCGTGAAATGTTTACAACTCGCTTTAGATTTTTGTCAGTTAACTTGCATTTTTTGTCAGTATTGTTTTGTCTGTTCTAACCATTTTAAAATTATTATTGCAATTGAATGCATAAGAATAGGTTGTATTTTGGATTTTTTCTGTTCTTTGAGGAAGCTATCCCTAATTTACATCGTTATCTCAGTATTCAGTTGTTTGTCCGTCGTAAGTTTTTCTCTTGAAAAACTCACTGAAATCTGACGGCCCCTTTTTCATGTTGGAATTGCTATAATTCTTCAGTTTTTTATTTATTTCGGTACTGTCCAAAACCTACATTCGTTTTCATGATACATTCTTGTATTTTCTACAATCGATTTTTTTTGAGAACAAGCAGAGATTTTGACGAAATTTGACAATGCATTTGTTTTTCGCTACTCGCTATCTATCACAGGATATATTGCACGTTAGCCAATCAGATTGCAGGATTCGTGATAGTATGCTAGTAGGTTTCTGCTAAAACTCATTTGTTGCAGAGATAGAAGAGCAGCGGGAAACTTGACAAACAATTAGGGATTTAAAAAGCCTTAATAAATTTCATCAGATAGGGTTTTTTAAATCAAAATCCTAACTTCCAAGTTGTTGTAACTTTCATGGTCCTGGACTACATTTCTTCTACGTCACTGAATTTGGCATAATTTTGCTGTTCTTATATTGCTATCGTGACAAACGCTGAAGCCTGAATGTGGCTGTAGCAATTTCCACATTTGAACTTTATACCTTTAAAACTACCTCGATTGCCATATGTAGTTTTGTAAGAACAGCATTTTCATAGCACAATATTTTGTCTGTGATCGTCTCGCTTTTAATGAAGCCGAAAGAAATGACCATGTAAACAATAAAGCTCATTTGCATAATTCAGCTAACAAGATGCTAGGTTACCTGTGAAAAGCTGCTAAACTGGACTAAAAGTAGATCTAGAAAATGAATAATATGTGTTCACACAAGTTCCAAAGACAATTTTAGTGAATTTTCAACTGATCTCATTAATTTTTATAATTTATTTAGTATTTTGTACGTGGGTGTATTCAGTATAGCATCGATGAGTCAAAACGTTAAATTAGGTAAATACTGTGAGAAAGAAGCCCAATCGTTACAAGAAAAAAGTGTCGGAGGCATTATAGTCTGGGAAAGTTATAAGAATATAAGTGATCTTTCTGGGAAGTTTAGAGCTTTTAGTGTTCACAAGCTACTATCTTGGTTTTGGACTGGCTATTTTGCACTTTGTATTCGGAGAAATTTTGTTATTATTAGAAATATTGTATTCCCAATAAATGTAGTCAAAATATATGATCCTTCAACTACAAATTCTAGGCACAAAAATAATCGTTCACAGTTTGGTTACGAAAGACCTTTTATTTTAAATAAATTGTACCAGTGTATTAGGCTAATAGTAGACTTTCTTCAGGCAAAGTTTAGGGTAGGGCGAATTTTGGGTCATTTCCAGCTTTGCTCGATCCTTACGCGGACTGCCTCATAACCTTTATCAGGGTGGGGTAGGGGTGAATAATTGTGTATCAGAGATAAATTAAAGTGTTTTGCCAACTCTATCAGAACAATGGGTCATTTTGCATGACCATGCGCGAACTGCTGTGCTGCTGTGCTGTAATATTAGTAATGCAGGCTGAACACAGGGTACCCACGCATTTAGCTTGTAACAAGATGTCTCGGTGTTCGATTTATTATTTTCTCTTTCTTATTCTTTTCAAAGTTATTTGAAACTAATCAGCTACATGTAAAATCGGCTAAAACTTTTCTCAAAGAAACAATTTTTGAATAATAGCTCTAGACATATAATTTGTTCATAGGTGAAGCAAGACTATGACCTTTGCAGATAATTGATAATTGATCTATTTTCCCCTAATTTTTCTAACTAATCAAACACGAGAGGTCGAAACTGCACAGATAACGAACACATCACATCAAATGAATTTTGTGTGGTAGTTCCTCTCATAAGCGAGAAAAGTACACGAGAATAAAGATAAACACATAAAAAAACATATTTATACTGCATTTGATACTTTGATTTATACCCAAGAAAATTGTTCGATTGCTGGGATATTAGATATCGAGATCCATAAGCAAATACAATAAACACATATAGATGTTATCATTTTAGAGCAGTACAGTGGTATTTTCTAATACTTTTACAAATATTTCAAGGATAAAACCGCCGAAAAGCTCGAATTATGAATATATGATATTAAAGAAAGGCGATTATTTTCGCGTGTCATTGCAGGCGATTTACACACATGATATCGTATTAAGAAAAGCATGACACTCAAGCAAATCCGGTAACAAATAGGACTTTTTATTTTTTCAGTAAAACCAATAGCTAAGTATGACTCATTGCAATCATGTTTTGGGAAGACTTTATAGATACGTTGATATTCACTTGAATCGCACAAATGATACATATTCGATGTCAGGTTTAATGTCTGGGCCAATATTGAATCGTTTTAGAAGACGAAAAGGCAGATCTTTGAGCATATTTATCAGATTATCGCCACATAATCGAAACTCTATACAGTAAAAGCTCAGGTATGGAGCGCATGCGCAGCAAAATGGCCCCTTCTTCTCTATCAATATTTTACGCCTCCGTCCGGAAAAAGGTAAACTGCCAGCCACGTCTTCTCGCAATTGCTGTGCTTCGAGCACATTCGCTTTTCGTTTATTATTTTCGGCATATGGACTTTATAGATGTCGGGACAGAATTATCGTATGCTATAATTGCCTCATCAGCAAACTGCACTTTCATTTCAAGAATAGAACAAGTTAATATAACCAAACGAAGGGAATTACGTGCAAGACCTCGCTCGGTTTGATTCCCAGACTCGGTGTCCTGCTGCCAGTTTCCTCATGTACTTCGAGGGTGTTTCATCGTTTTCCTCCCTCAGTAAAAATCAACTTCTAATTTCCAATTCGATCATGGAACGAGGGCTACAAGTTTGTTTTCAACTGACTGATAAGTGCTGCTCTTGAAAAAAAAGCCAACTGATTAATGTTCTAGCATACCGTAATTACTTGTTTAAGCGCCACCCCCTATTAAACATCCCCCATTCTCACTGTTTAGTATATTGTTTTCGATAGTCTAGCGGGTGATCAAACGCCACTCTCAAATAAGCGCCGCACCCAATACCAAAACATAATAATTTAACGTAGTCTATTGTGATTGGATCCCGATATAACATTGTCTAGTACTATATATATTGCTTGCGATAGTATAGCGGACGACATTCGGAACTATCGCTCGTTAGTTCTACAACTTGTGATCACGAAGGAGAAAACAAAGCAAGTCACTCACAAGGTAAGTCTTTCCTTTACGAAAATCGCTAGTTCCTCTACACTGTCCGGCCAGGAAGAGTTTAATCATTGGGTTGGATCTTCTAGTTTTGTTAATCATCTCATAGTCTTATGTAACATATAATTATCTTAACGGAAGAGTATCTTTTTTTAATTTGACCAATTTGTCATTGTTTTCTCTCCAAGAACTAACAAGCTCACCAAGGGGGGGATAATAATATTATTGGTTTAAAATTATTTTGGAGTACAAAAAAAAAAAGAAGCAAAAAGAGAGCAAATAGTAATAAGATAAATAGTTACAAATAATTAATAATGAGTGATTCCCATCATGGGAAAGAAAAATAAAATAGAAAAGATACGTATGCGAGTGTGGACGACTCCGTATATCCAGTTATATAGAATATAACTTTGTTTTATTATTGCTGAAACTCATTTACCTCTTAGCAAAAAAAAAAACACACAAATTTTTTAAAATGATGTAGCGCTCGCTTGATCTAGGGACGTGTGCTATAAGGAATTGAGAGGATAATTGTTCATGAATTCCAGTATAGCCCGAAATAGCAACAACAAGGCTTTATTGCTTTGAAGAAATGATATCTCAGCTGTTTTGCTTCTCGTTGCGTAAAATTTTTGTTTTAGGACTAAAATGATTTAATATCCCTAGAGAAGAATTTTCTTTCCATTTCTTTCATAGAACGCCTGCCCTGTATGTGAGTAGATTTGTCTGTTGGTTCTCTTCTGTGCTTTAAGTGTGGTCCGGGTTCTCCGGGTTCTCCAGTTTTCCTCCTACCTCAAAAATCAACTTTCCTAATTCGGGAGGTATGCAGATGAATGTGAAGATATCACACTAGGCTCGCCGAACTAATTACTAACTAGAAAGTAGAAGATTATGCCACCACTGTTTCCAGGATACGAGCAAGGTCTTCTTCTCCATTTTGAGATCAGCTCTTTTGTGCCTTAGAGGTTCAAGAACCACAAGAAGATTAAATAGGAACTTAAATGACATAGACTTGGATGTCCAGACTGCAATTTCAGCAATTAGACGAGTAGATTTATTTTCTCATATATATTAATTTATATTTAAAAAACTCATTAATAATTCATGAAGGAAACACAATAGAAATCATGACCGTGAAGGAGGTTTTATATCTGATAAAGATTCGTCTTCATTTGCATAAACTTGAACTTGGATTTTCTCTATCAAACTTGGTTCATTTCGTAAAGATTTCGATACACTATGAGAACTTACATCATGAGTTTTTTAAGCCGTTCAATAAACTCGCAGATCGTGTTTTATCTGGTATAAAAGCACTCGGCTACGCCTCGTGTTTTATACCTGATAAAACACTCCTGCTCGTTTATTAAACAGTACATAATTGCCATTATGTTATAGAATATATATTTAGGTTTAGTTTTTACCAAATAGTTTTTATGGTTATATATTAATAGATGTAATATTTTCAAAGGATATATCATAGTTTTTTTTCTTTCTTTTAATATATAATTAATATTAAGGTTTAAATATTATTCTAAATTATAGATTTGGTTACTGACGTTATTATTATGAAGAATAGGATTTGATATATATTATTCAATGAAATTATAATGGCATGTTTTTTTCTCTCTCTGTCATTTCAATTTACATTAACTAGCGGGACGAGCCTAGGGTCTGTTACAGTGTAGCGGCATTGCTTTATTGCTTTATACACGTTCAGACTGGCGATCCACTTCTGGCATCTCTGGATAGGAACGACGTTTCACTGTCGTTTTGAGTAACTGTCTCTAGCTCGTGTTTTAGTTCCTCATGATATCCTCCAAGGAAGTCGACATTGATTTGCTTTACGGTAGCGCTTTTGTAGATGTCTTTGATTCCACCTGGCAGCCCTGTGTAATTATCTTGCTTGATGGCTGTCTGTTTTTTGATCTTCCCAATTTGGCATACTACTCCTTCAAATAATGTCCATGTATTTATTCAGCAAATTATTATTATTATTATTATTATTATTATTATTATTATTATTATTATTATTATATCCTTTTTGTAATCACTACCAAATCCTGCAATCTGATTGGTTCAGAGAAGTGCGATTAATTCCCAAATCGCATCCTTAGTAGCTCTTAATCGCATCTTTTTGAGAAAATCAATCACAGAACAGAATTCTTTTATTCGGTCAGTCGGAGAAGAAAATGAAGCAAGCCTTTTCAAGACGTTTGCAAAGTGTTTTGGAACATTTTCAATTTTTTGATAGATTTTATAACAAAACGAGCAAAAACATGTATTTTTCATGTAGTCATGTAATCATGTGTATGATTACACAAAGGATATGATTAAGTGGTAATTGAACTTCGTTTCGTGCAATTTTTGACCAAAATCTTATTATTACACATATCATTATCATTATTATAATCATTTTCATTATTATTATTATTATCATTATTATTATTGTTCAAAACCATTCAGAAACTAAAAACAAAACAAAAACACAAAAAAAAGAAAACGAAAAAAGAAGACCTAAGACCACTAAAACGTGTAATTATCGATCTGCTAACATTTTAGTGACTGAGTGAGTGAGTGAGTGAGTGACAAGCACATTTTCATATTCAGACCCCTCACAAAAGCTTGTTTTCAAAAACGAGGAGGGAAACCCAACAAAAATAAAATAATTGATTTTATAGTTCTTTTTGCTTACTTCTCGTTCTTTGTGTTGTTGTTATTGTTTTTCTTCGTCGTCTTCTTCTTCTTCTTTTTCTTCTGCTACTACTACTACTACTACTACTACTACTACTACTACTACTACTACTACTACTACTACTACTACTACTACGTTTCTCCTTCTTGCTTTCTTCTCCTCAGTAAACAAAACAAAACAAAAAACAAAAAAAACAGAGATGGGAAACACCATCTCAAAAGGTCCATTTACTTATCCAATCTATCTCTACTGCGATATAATTTTCTCTTTTTTTTTATGTCAGTTTAACTCAACGCAATCATGAGACGTCTAATCATCGTGTTCATTGTCGTTACAATGATATGCGCAGCCACTGCCCTGTCGTCGAAGAAGATCATTAATGAAGAAGACGAAAAAGGTAGGTCTAGAATATCTTGAGTAATGATCGTGTATAAAGCGTAGGCTTACAGAAAGCACAGGTTGTGTGTGTTGTTAATGCATCACTTCTCACTGCTGTGCATGGTTGTGGGATTGAGCACTGGACCCGTCAGCATATGAGATAGTTTGTTTAATTGGTTCTCTGTTGTGCCTCCATATTCATGTGTCTTCTCGGGTTAATAAAGGATACTCTAGAGAATGAAACGAAGAGGACGAAGTGTAGTATATACCCGTTTGGTTCATCCAAAATAGCTGTTGCTTGTTCTTAACCCCATGGGAAAGTCAAAAAGGTGTTTCGGATAGATCTTAGCGTTTTTGCCTACATTGATTTATTTCAACTAAATCAATGACCGAAAATGGAAATCGTAGTTATGTGGATTTGAACCTATGCCATCTATGCTAAGACCTAGGAAAACACGGGTTGTGTAGCGGTGAGAGCGTTTGCCTCTCACAGGGCCCGCCACCCCTGTTCGATTATCGGACTCTGTTTTGTATGCGAGTAGGGTTTGTTGGTTCTTTCCTGTGTATTTTGAGGGTTTTTCTCCGGTTTTTCCCTTTTTCCCGTTTAATTCATCTCCTAAATTAAAATTGGAATCTAGCGGGGAAAAAGCCACTCTGTGGAACGACTGCAAATTCCCCATCTATTCATTAACGCATAAATATTATTCACACTATAACAGAAGAAAAAAAATCCGTAGCCGTGGCTGGCGCCGTTATTAAAGGTGCAGCCCTGACCTTCAACATCCTGCAGACCGTGCTCAAAGCACTCGGTGATGTCAAACGAAAGATTGCCGTCGGTATCGACAACGAGTCGGGCAGGATGTGGACCGCAACTAACACATACTTCCGTTCTGGTACCTCTGATATCGTCCTTCCCTATAAAGTTGCACATGGTAATGCACTGCTCTACAACGGTCAGAAAGATCGTGGTCCAGTTGCGACTGGCGCGGTTGGAGTGCTTGCTTATGCCATGAGCGATGGAAACACCCTGGCCGTTTTATTCAGCGTTCCCTATGACTATAACTGGTACAGCAACTGGTGGAATGTCAGGGTCTATAAGGGTAAAAGGCGAGCAGACCAGAGGATGTACGAGGAACTCTACTACTATTTATCTCCATTTCGAGGGGACAATGGCTGGCACACCAGGAGCCTTGGCTATGGGTTGAAGAGCCGTGGATTCATGAACAGTGGTGGACAAGCCATACTGGAAATTCACGTGAACAGAGCTTGAAGATCTTGTTTAAAAGAAATCGGTTGTAATACTGCCTCGAGAATACTGATGTAAAACTAGCAAATAGACTCTAATCTTACCCTGTAATAACAAGAAAACTAGGTCTTCCCATCACAAAGACAAATAAAATGAAGCACCAAAAGATATTGTACTTTTATTCGTTGTGAAGTAATCGTAGTAAAGTGCACACCATATACTTATTTCAAAACAGTTAGTCACCAAAAACCTAGAAAGCTGAGATCACTGGGGATTATGGGAAACCATTCATTTCAAACAAGTTAAGCGTTTTTGATACAAACTGCAGCATTATGATGCTCAGGAGAGGTGAGAGTATAACTGATAAAAATTGTGGATCAACAGTATTATGTCAATAAAGCAAGAATAAGTATTATTATATCATTTCCATATTGATATTTCAAATGTTTATGTCTCTGGAAAAAGAAAATTACAGTACCGTGCTTGTTGGTAATACTACAGGAGATATTTCTTGTAGGCCATCAATAATATGTTCTTAACTCATAGATGTTCTGGTAGAGCATTCCACGATCCGCATGCTCTAACAAAGAAGATGCGCTGCTACGTTACGGTTCTGTTTCTTTTCAATCTACAAAGGATCCACACATTCCAAAAATGCTGTACACAACCAAGCGCTTTCTTAAAATCTACGAACGCCACAGCAATGGCTTTTCCCTTATCGACCTCTTTTCTCCACAGTTCTGTTAATTGTATTAGTAATAACTCGTAGAGTACCCATTGCGATAAGTCCACTGCCTCTACGAAGAAAGATTATTAGCGATGAAAACATGATCAACTATTGACTCGTTTACCACCGATTCGAGGATTTTGCTTGGTATACTGACCAATGACACTGGTCTGTTTGATTGATTACCCCTCTTGCTTTTTCTGCTCTCTTGTACTGGAAACAATTGACGATCTATTTGTGGAGTGTATTGAATCTAAAAACTTTCATTTTATTATTAGACATTGGTTAGAACAATTTAATGTGCAGTTACCTGTCTCTAAATTCAATAATATTAGGAGTAGACAATATTACAATTGATTTTATCATTTTGATATATAAGATGTCATTGTGTAAAGCGAGAGAAAAAGGTAGTATTCCCATCACTATCATTATTTAAAAATATTTTAAAACATTCATATCAAGGTTGTCATATAAGGAATGTACTTACCATATTTGGAAATTAGAATATAATTTTCTTTACTAAATAGACGATTTTCTTGCTCAAAGCTGCTCAAACTTACAGTAAATCGAGTAAAAACATCACTAACTAGTCAGCCATCTTGGTTTTGGCCAAAAAAGGACTGGAAATGCGTAGGGGATAGGAACGTGGTTTGTCACCACAGGAAGCCCGCGAACGACAACAATTGTTAAAAATAAGACACAAAAACATCTAAGAAAATGGGGGGGAAATATTAAGGCTTTGAAATATGGTAAAAGGCAGGATTTTTTCTTTTCTCTTTCTGTTTTCTTTTTTCTTTTCTTTTTTTCTTTTTTTATTATTATTGTCAATCTTTGTTTTTTGAATCTTGTAAATAATGTTCAAAATATCGAAAAGTAAAAATGTTGTAAGTACAGATTTTAAAAATTAAGTAAAAAGCCCATCACATTTATGTACTTGTAATTAATTAATTTGTTTAATGGTTAATAGAAATGGTAAAAAAAAAACAACACTGGTCTGTAATTAGCTATATCAGTCTCGTCATCTCCCTTGTGTATCGGTGTAGTTCTTGCTAGTTTCCACTGCGAAAATCCAGCTTCATGATCCATACTATATACAAATGTGTTAAGCGTTCCCAGCTAGCTTCAATGGCTTTGGGTGAATATTATCAGGTCCTGAAGATTTTTTCACTTGAATTGAACTTATTTTATGGGATATCATATCAATACTCATATACCGTAAAACTACAAAACTTTACACTAAGTTTACTTACAGTTTGTTAGTTACTTTTTTCACGGATTTATGGTAATTTAGTAAAAATAAGTTGTAAAATTTCAAACGACAGTGTTAAAAACCGTTTGTGGCAGAGCTTTTATGCCATACTCATCAAACTCAATCTGTAACTCCAATTCCAGTTCCGGGATCCAGATTTTGGCATACGTAATTAGCTTGCTGTTATGCAATGAGTGTCAAAAGCATGCACATTCGCACGGCTCGCTTAAAAATCAAAATGCTTCATTTAAAACGTAAATACAGGTTATCAAAACTTCTTCATAATTGCTTTACATTTTTTAATATTTATCGACATTTTTAAAAAAAATCGCCATTTAGTTAAAGGAAAATTAAAGGAATTCATAACGCTTCGAATGGGGGGTAAATTTCCGCCATAATCACTGAGTCTGAGGGGAATAATTGTTCTAATGTAACTTTAGACTTGAATAACAGGGAAAAGACAAAATTCAGGATCACGAAAAACGTTATAGAATATTTTTCACTCATGCAAGCTTAGAAAAGCCTTATAATAATCGCTTGGGCAGTGATTATTGTCTCTTGACCTTCCCTGCTAGCTGAGAGCCTATATTCCCTTCGTTTTGGAAAGAGAAAAGTAGGCTCTGCCGATGTAGGACGTTGCCTTTGATACATCGCTTTTCACAATAGTAGACGAACAAAACCAGTTTTAAAACCGGTTTTTAACCAGGTACACGTAGGCGCATGAGCAGACTTAACACACCAAGTTTAGAAAACCGCTTAAGGTGACTGCCTACTTTTGAAAATTGATTTAAACTTTTCCTTAAACATCGATTTTCCGAATTGAAATTTAATGCTGATTCCAAATCTGGGAAGAAAAATTGGGTGTCCCGAGCTTGTTTTCGAGATAATCAGCATTTAATGGAAGCCTACGCACGAGCTTTTGGAGTAAAATCTGCGCCACCGGAAGTGATTAGGAAAAAAATAAGATCCATAAGATCAAAGTTATTTGTAGACTATATGATAACACAAATGAAGGCTGGTCAATCCTTTTACAATAATACATGGATATTTTCAACAAAAAGACAAAAAGATAATTTTTTTCCTCATATTTTGTAGTTTCGGTGCTCTTAAAAAACTCATAAAGTCGAACAAAAATCTCTACGAAAATCTATTTTTTCATGTGTTGCTGATTTAAACTTTTTCTAAGATGTTGATATAACATAGATTTTTGAGAGTTTTTTCGAATGAGCCATTAAAAAATATAGAGTCCCGTGCAAAATGTGATGGTTTTGCCCTGTTGAAGCTCAAAACGCGTATGGTTCTTCAATAAAATCTTGTAGATTTTTCAGCGGTTTTTGAGCGCGCGCTCATCGTGGGCTCAATTCGAACGTTCAAAAGTAGGCAGCCACCTTAATGTTTATTTGAATCATGCAAGTGTTTGTCGGACCACGTGAAAGAATGCTACAGTGATGCTCATGATTGTCTAAACGCGTTTTAGATTGTCGATGTTATGCTAATATAGCACCAATGAATTTTCACTTTTGGGTAAATGATTGGGGTAGTGCGAAGAAGTCCGCTGCACCAGTTGTTTTTTTGTTGTTGTTGTTGTTGTTGTTTTTGTTGTTGTTGTACGGTTTGAATTTATGGATATCAATAAAAATATCTTCAGTATGTTTTATTATGGATATCAAGAAAAATATCTTCTGTATATTTTATTATGGATATCAAGAAAAATATCTTCTGTATATTTTATTATGGATATCAAGAAAAATATCTTCTGTATATTTTATTATGGATATCAAGAAAAATATCTTTTGTATATTTTATTTAAAAAGATTACAGAAGTTTTGGGCTGAATCCTGACGTCGTATAAACGTTAACATAATAAATTTACAATGTTAAATTAAAAGAAACCACAAGAAACTAATCAAAAAACTGTTTTAAAAGATGTGTTTTTGTATTCTTAAAAGTAGGCAATGAGCTGTTCGGGCGAACATGATTTGGAAGAGCATTCATTATAACATAGGCAAGGTATAACACGTGCTCTGATTGGCTAATCTGCTATGTGAAAAAAGTGGATATCCCATAGAGATATCCCATAGAAATTTTTTTAAGGTGAAGCGGCGAAAAATTCACCGTTGATTCGCTAGCTGTAGCGAATAGAAAAAGGTTTCTTGACTTAAAACTAGAAATATGGCTTCTTTTCCATCTAACAAAGATTATGGGCTTCCTAATTTTGATTTTGAGTTTGAGCAAAACATTGAACCCCCACTTAATAAACAACAAAAACCAGAAACAAACTCACAAAGATTTGCTAACTTCAACGAAAACGAGTTGCAAAATATTCTCGCTGATAGGTCTGTCAAGACCAAAAAAACGACAAACTGGTGTGTTTCCACGTTTAAAGGTAAGAAAAATTAATTAATAGCTTTTATGAGATAAAATGTCATGACCTTTTGACTTAGTTAAAAAGATAGAAACTAGTTTTCACAAAAAATATTTTTCGCGAAAATGTCAACACAGACAAACACTAACGTGGCTTTCGTAAGTTGTGTTGTAGACAGCTATCACTCTCAAAGAGGAAAATTATAAAATATTAAACAACATTCTTATTGTATTTCTGCTTTATTTTTATTGCTAGCAAACTGTTTACATATTTTTAAAGCAGTGAATCGATCTATCGGCAAAAATCTCCTACTAATTCACTAAGTAATGAAATAAAACATAGTGTTTTCAACCGGTTTTGCAAAACATTGAGTGCGGTTCGCACTTCAACTAAGAAAAACAAAAAATTATTGCTCGATAATAGGTAAGAAGTACAAATTAATTGTTCTTAACCTTTTTCAAACCTTTATTCTTTTAGCATGGTGCAAAGAGAAACACATTCAGACACCTCTTGACAAGATGACGCTTGGTCAACTGGATGCAAATCTCCGCAGGTTTTATCCCGAAGCACGAAAGACAACCGGCGAGATGTACAGCAAGAAAACACTCCTGGGATTTCGACATGCCATTGAGAGATATATGAATCAGCCTCCTTTAAACCGTGGTTTAAAGCTCTCCACTGACCCAAGGTTTAACCGTTCAAATGAGATGCTTGATGCCCAGCTAATTCAAATGAAGCGAAAAAAACACGGAAAACACACAACACAAACCAGTCATAGAAAACCAAGATCTATTGAAGTTGAAAACTTCCAAGGCTCTCTCCCTTAATGATCCATGGAGTCTGTTAAGGAAAGTCTGGTTCCATCTGATCTTGGTTTTCTGCCGGAGAGGAAGAGAAGGCCAGCGAGAGCTAAAGACATCAAGCTTAAAGTTTGAAGTTGATGCAAGCGGGCGACCCTACGCTACAATGGCGCACGACGAAGCCACCAAGAACCACCCGGGCGGCATAAATGATGTAAACTCTTCAGAGAAAAAAGCTCGAATGTATGAAACTGACTACCCAAACGACGGCTATAAAGCTCTGCGCTTATATTTGTCAAAGACCAATCCAAATTGCGAATCCCTCTTCCAGTATCCGAAGAGAAATTGGTCCCCAACAGACGACGTGTGGTATGAAAACAGGCTCGTTGGCGTCAATAAGCTGGACGGAATGATGAAAGAGATAAGTAAAGAGGTCAAATTATCCCGCCCATACACTAACCATTCAGTCCGAGCCACATCAATCACAGTGATGTCAAATGCAGGCATTCCTAATCGCCATATAATGGCCATATCTGGGAATCGAAACGAGCAGAGTTTGGTACACTACAATACGAGACCTTCGACCGAACAACTGCACCACTGTTCTGAAGTGCTGTCCCAAAGTCTCACTTCGGCTACGCCTTGAGCATCTCTTACGCTGCTCTCGTGCTTCCAGAACTGGATATACGCACTCTAATTATGGACCATTCCTTAAGGAGTTTCGGTGCTGCATAGGCCTGTGACCATAAGACCTGTGACCATAATTTACAAGTCATGCAGGTGGCTGTCTCCTCAGCAGATTTTTAGAAGCAGACCTCAGGTTCCTTGACGGTTTGTATGGCTGTAATATTTCGGTGATGTGCTTAGGTTCCAAGCCGTCAAGAGCGTTGTATTTCGTCAAAAGGATTTTGTAATTAATGCGCTGAGTAACAGGAAAGTAAGTGACACTGCATTAGCACAGGTGTTATAATGTGACTAATAGGACGTGCAGCAGCATTTTGAACATTTTGCAGTCTGTCAATTAAGAATTTAGTCAATCCATATTATAATGAGTCGCAGTTATCTAATTTTGAAGTTATAAATGCATGAATTAATGTTTTGGTGTCAGTTAGGGGTTGACAATACCGTATTTTGCTAATGTTTCTTAGATGGAAAAAGCACGTCTTGCAAATATTAGTAAAGTGTTTCTCTAGGAACATATGCTCATCAAATGTAACTCCAATGTTTCTTACAAAAGGAGTAGGCTGGATCTGCTCGCCAGATACATCGACAATATATAGTCTATTGATGGAGGTGGACGGTGGCGAGCACTAAGGATCAGAAGCTCCGTGTCTTATCTCTGTTAATTTCAGCGTATCAGTGTTAATTATATATCAGTCTATATGTCGCGTTCACCCGCTTCGATTATTGCTATAAAGCCAGGTTGATCAGTAGTTATTGATTTGAAAGAGAGATAGAGCTGGGTGTCATCAGCGTAAAGATGAAAGCTAAGACCGTGACGACAGACAATGTCCCCGATAGGTAAAGTGTATATCAGATATAGCATCGGTCCATGTGCTGTTAGTCTTGTTTCGCTGGCTACATGACCTCAAAACATACCTTATTTTTCCTCTTCCTGACACATGAATAGCAAAAATGTACTTAAGGCATCCATTAAAAGAATATTTCTTGCAAGAAAAATGCATTTTTCAAGATTAAAGTTAAGAAACGTTTGAAGATTTTCGACAAGAAGTCGTTGTTTTCAGGTCATGAAGTCGGCAAAACAAGACTAAACGCTTCGTAGGGGAGTTTTGGGAGTTTTCACATAGGGATAACCTCTTAATTTCCTTTCAATTCGCCTATTATTGTGCTTTGTTGTCTTATTTGTATCGCTTTTTGCTAGCCTCTGCTTTTACTTGTATTTTACTATTTGTCAATAATTTATTTGCGATTTGAATAAACTATGTATGTATGTATGTATGTATGTAGGTCTTCACGTCGCAGCGCGCAAAAAAAAAAATTCTTGGCGAGTTAATAGCAAAAACCTATTTTAGATATCTACTTTGAATATATTTCTTGCAAGAAAAGGGGATTTTTATTGTTATTTAGTACGCTAACTTACCTTTTGTCACCCAAAAAACTAGCCGAATCCGCCATCTTTTTTCACATTCTCGCATAGCTAAAATCCTGTAGAATGCCAGCCAATGGCCGATTTGATCACATGACTTCTAAATGCAAGTCGGCTATTATGAAAATTATTGTGTAAAGGCTTATAAGCACTTTAGAGACGTTTTTTAATGATGAAAACATTGTAATGACGTCATCACCATGAGCACTCGCTAAATTCTTCGTAGAAAGGATGCGCTCATGAATGTCTTTAAGAGGGCCGGGGACCGGTAATCACATTACATATTTCGATGTCGTTTTCCAATGCATGGAATGCAATTCCTTCTTTATCGACCGTTATTTTTCGAAGGTCACCTGAACTAATTACTACATGCATGAAGAAACCATCCCCTCCACTCTCCCTTCCGTTCCCCCAGTCTACTCACAGGTTTTTTTAAATAATGGTTCTTGCTTACAATCTATGTACTTTAAATTGTTTAGTTGTTTTTAGTTTAAAAACTATTCAAGCTGTAAAATAGTAAAGTAGAAATTATGTGTTCGGTGTGTATATAATGAAGTAGAGAAATAAGAGAAAAATATCATATGCCCTTGGCAGGATTTGAACCCACGTCTTCGGTATTCTACTTCATTATATACACACCGAACGCATAATTTCTACTTTACTATGTCTATTATCTGCGTACATTTACGGTGTTCAACTTACCTATAGAGAAAAAATATCGCTCTGGGATCCTCACGAATACCCTACATTTCATATTCTGGCTGCGTTACCAGCTTGGTTGGTCCTTGTAGTGTAGTGGTTAACACATCGGACTAGAATACCGAAGACGTGGGTTCAAATCCTGCCAAGGGCATATGATATTTTTCTCTTATTTCTCTACTTCAGCTGTAAAATAGCTAAGAATTCACTCAGGCATGAACCAAACAAAGACGGGTGGAGGTATTTGCTTTTGTAATTATACATATTTTAATAAAATTAATGACCTTAACAGCTATAAAGCTGAGGCCGACAAGGATTATGGGTATATACCTTTTACATGTTTCAACCGCTTGATAACTGTTGATGCCCATGCACATCTTTTACCAATTACAGACTCACCTCTCCTGAGCATCCTCAAGCTGCAGTTTGTATCAAAAAAGCTTTACTTGTTTGAAATGAAATGTATCCCCATGATTTTAATAGCGGAGCTCCCGCGCGGAGCACCATACCTAAGAAAAAATGATAAACTATCTAGTTGATTTTTCATAGATTGGCTGACGTCACTTCCGTCCGTACGTCCGTCCGTCCGTCCGGGCGTGTACACAAGCATTCCGATTGGCTGGTTAGATTTTTTTTTGGCGGGAATATCGACGCGTTGCAACATCCGGGTACACATAAAGAAAGGTAAATCCGGCTATTAAACTTTTGTAAAAAAAACCTTTTACACACGTATAGAAATACCGAAAGATAACAACACAAGCTTATATTTATATTTACTCTATTTACGATGGAACCCCTTTCCGAAATCGATTTGTCGAAAGAAAGCTCAGAGGAGAATGAAGCCAAAAAAGAAAGGCCAGAATCAAGAGTTTTTTCGAAAGAGGAAAACCTCTGGTGGCGTGAAAAAGGAAGGCAAAGACGAAGGACTCACCAAAGAAAAGCGGCAAGCAGAGAGAGAGATAGAGAACGCAAATCCAGGCGGGACTTCGATTATAAACAAGGAGAATATGATCGTGAAAGAAAAAGAAATATGAGGCAAAACTTGACGGATGAACAAAGAGAAAATGAACGTGAAATACAAAGGAATTTGAGTCAAAACTTCACGAATGAACAAAGAGAAAATGAGCGTGAAAGACAAAGGAATTTGAAGCAGAACTACTAGCTAAGGCGACTCTCAAATGCACAGAAAAAAATCGCTTTAAGGCAAGTTATAGACCAAAGACAATTAAAAAACTTTCATGTATTCAAAGATGGATTAAGAAGCGTTCTTCAAGAATTCAGGTGTGTGGTTTAGCAAACAATCGTTTATTATTTTTTGACAAGCATTTTTTCTCGACGAATCGACAAATCATTCGCAAAGACTTTCCCTCAAAACTTTTAATATTTCTGTAGATAAGCTTAATTTACTTTAATGTTGGAGTAAATATAACATGAAGAGCATATTACAACAAATATTCGTCCTTTATTTAGCTTTGTAAATCTTTAGCAATTCGGTTAACGTTGTTAAACGTTGTTTTTAACCAACTATCGTATGTTTTTCGTTCAAGAAAAATTCGCCTCCTATCGCGGGTTCCCATCTTCAAAACAACGGAGACTTTCATTTAATACTTTTATTTCTACAGATAATTTAAGTATTGAATGAAATATAAATTTACACTAACCAAATATTCAACTGTTTATTAAGCTATTCGAGCAAGTCTGATTATAAAAATGAGCTTAAATTTGTGTTGTTGAGAGATGTTGTTGTAGAAAGACCTAGACTTTCACTTAAAAAAGCCGTAAGAAATATTCAAAAACATTTACAAACGCCAATTTACTGACAAAGAAATTCGTCATTTTGCATTGCTTTTATTTTCTATTTTGTCTCAGTTGTTCTTGTCAAGTTTAACTGAATGTAAAACGTCTCGTTTTGTAAAAGACGTAATTATTTAAAGTAAGCTTATATTTTGCTCCAAGTCTGTTTTTTTGGTCTTGATTTGTCCTAAATCTCCAGATTTTCGATTTCAATGAAAGACATCCGAGGTAAATTTCACTGAACTTGATATTGTATTGAATTATCTGTAGTTATCTTTCGTTTTTTTTTAAGTAAAAGAGATTCAAAGCCTAAAAATGTCGGTTTTTTTGGAAAAATTTGTCGAAAAATCTTCCAAGAGCAAAACTAGCCCCTGGGGGTGGTGGTGAGTTGTGTACAAAATTCCTAAGTGTGAGAGTATGTACTCGCGCTAAACAAAACAACAAAAAAAACAATGTAGTGCATTTCGATTTGATTTCACTGCATGGTTTTTATTATGGGAGAAATTATCTTCATCTCGAATAAAAAATAATTGAATATTTTTCCCCCTATCTTATTTTTAACTTTCAGTTTCATTCAAATTGTTTCTTTTACAACTTTATTGGGTAATAATCAGAAAGCAAAATTACAGAATCAACATGCTACCCAAAGCGGAAAGTGCGAACGGGACTCTAGGACCCATGCTAGGCATTTCCTTTTGACTAACGATATAAATCAATAGATAATTGTCTTTGAAAATTAACTAGTGAACCGAGAATGTCAAAAAATAATCAATGGAGTTCAAACAAACAAAAGTCCCTGAGGGAGGTTCAGTTACAGTTCTCCCTGTGACTTCCGTATCGGGAGCTCCGCTTTTAGGCAGTGCCTAAATATATATATTATAGTATGTATGTATGTATCCTCAGTGATCTCAGCTTTCTAGGTTTTTAGTGACTAACTTTGTTGAAATAAGTATATGGCGTGCACTTTACTGCGATTACTTAAAAACAAATGAAAGTACAATATCTTTTCGGGTGCTTCGTTTTATTCGTCTTTATGTTACGGGAAGATTTAGTTTTCTTGTTCTTACAGGTTACAATTAGAGTTTATTTGCTAGTTTTACATCAGTATTCTCGAGGCAGCATTTCAATTGATTTGTTTTCAACAAGACCTCAAACTTTGTTCACGTGAATTTGCAGTATGGCTTTTCCAGAGCTGTTCATGAATCCACGGCCTTTCAACCCATATCCAAGGCTTCTGGTGTGCCAGCCATTGTCCCCTCGAAATGGAGAGAAATCGTAGTAGAGTTCCTCGTACATCGCCTGGTCTGCTCGTCTATGTCCTTTATAGACCTTGACATTCCACCAGTTGCTGTACAGGTTATAGTCAAAGGGAATGCTGAATAAAACGGCCAGGGTGTTTCCATCACTCATGGCATAAGCAATTACTCCAACCACGCCAGTCGTAACTGGACCACGATTTTTCTGACCGTCGTAGAGCAGTGCCTTACTATGTGGAACTGTATGGGGAAGGATGACATCAGAGGTACCAGAACGGAAGTATGTGTTCATTGCGGTCCACGTCATGCCCGACTCGTTGTCGATACCGACGGCAATCTTTCTACTGACATCACCGAGTGCTTTGAGCACGGTCTGCAGGACGCTGAAAGTCAGACTTGCACCTTGAATAATGGCGCCAGCCACGGCTACGAACTTTTTTTCTTCTGTTATAGTGTCAATAATATTTATGCGTTAATGAATAGATGGGGAATTGCAGTCGTTCCACAGAGTGGCTTTTTCCCGCTAGATTCCAATTTTATTTTAGAAGATGATTTAAACGGGAAAAAGGGGAAAAACCGGAGAAAAACCCTCAAAACACACAGGAAAGAACCAACAAACTCTACTCACATACGAAACCGAGTCCGGTAATCGAACCCGGGTCGCGGGTCCGGTGAGAGGCAAACGCTCTCACCGCTACACAACCCGTGTTTCCCTAGGTCATAGCATAGATCAATCTTTTTTCAAATCCACATAACTACGAGTACCATTTTCAGTCACTGTTTTAGATGTTTTCCCCATAAACATTGCTTTAGTTCAATTAACTTGGGTTAAATAATTCAATATAGGCAAAACGCTAAGATCTAGCCAAAACTTTTTTTTTGCTTTTACCGCGGGGCTTTGTTTTCACATTTTAGCTCAAGCAACAGCTATTTTGGATGAGCCGCACGGGTATATACTACACTTCGTCTTCTTCATTTTATTCTCTAGAGTATCCTTTATTAACACGATAGGACACATGAATATGGAGGCACAACAGAGAACCAATTAAACAAACTATCTCATATGCTGTCGGGTCCAGTGATCAATCCCACAACCATGCACAGCAGTGAGAGTCATGCATTAACAACACACACAACCTGTGCTTTCTGTAAGCCTACGCTTTATACACGATAACACAAGATATTCTAGACCTACCTTTTTCGTCTTCATTAATGATCTTCTTCGACGACAGGGCATGCGCAGTGGCTGCGCATATCATTGTAACGACAATGAACACGATGATTAGACGTCTCATGATTGCGTTGAGTTAAACTGACATAAAAAGAAAAGAGAAAATTAAATGGCAGAAGAGATAGATTGGATAAGTAAATGGCCCTTTCGAGATGGCGTTTACAACAAGTCTTATTTTTTTTACTGAGAAGAAGAAAGCAAGAAGGAAAAAAGTAGTAGTAAAAGAAGAAGAACAATAACAACAACAACACAAAGAACGAGAAGTAAGGAAGAAACAATAAAAACGATTATTTAGTTTTTATTTTTGTTTTGTTTTCTTGGATACGCGAAGCGTAGGAACGAGCTATTAAGGTAATTCCCTTGTTTTGCACTGCGCATTTTTCTGCGCATGCAACTAAAAGTATGAAACTAACAAAGTTTTGGCATTTTTCTTTCGGAAATTTTCGCAATTTTCACTTTTTTCTCTTTTTTAAGTAGAGAAATTGCGGTTTTTATCTGACTCGCCCTAGTCTCCACTCACAAAAGTGTCAGATTTTGACTATTTTGAGATGTTTTTTCAAGATAAATCAAAAACGAGAATGGTGAATCCCGCTTTTTATTTCAGATTTTTGATAAATGCAATGCTCCTCAATATATATCAAAATATGAAGCAAAGATTATTGGATAGATTTTGAAATATTTTGATTGGAATAGTTGACATGTGCAATTTTTGGACGTTCATAGAAGCGCGCATACCTGCATTTTTCACTAATACTTAAAGAATCATAGTCATCCAATGACTTTGATGGATTTAATAGTATAGATTATCTAGTAAACTTCGAGTTATAAGTACGTTTTACTCTATAAAAGTACTTTTAATGCTGAATAAAGGTTCTTGATTACAGCTTCCGGTTGCTACCGCATTTCACTATAAAACGCATAAATTGACATATTTGGAGAGCATCTAGCAAAAAAAATGAGAATGGTGACCCCATCTTTTTATTGCAGTTTTTAAATGTCCATAACATAATTAATGTCCATGCAAAGTTTCAGGGCAAAGTTATCGGCAAAATTTCTTTCGAGGGAATTACCTTACGGCGTCTGATTATGCAAATGTGTCACTGGCTCGCTCAATCACTAAGATGTTAGTTGATCGATAATTACACGTTTATCAATCGTCTTAGGTCATCTGTTTTCGTGGTTTTTAATTTGTTTTAATTTGTGAATTGTTTCATATAATAATAATAGTAAAAATAATAATACAAATAACAATATTAATAATGATGATAATAATAATAATAATAGTAATAATAATAATAATAATAAATATTTTCAAATGCCTAAAATATTTTTTCGTATTTTGTTTGTTTTCCACTTATTTGAATTAGAGCGAGCTAAAAGCCGTTACGCTTGTTTGAATCAAGCTCGAGCACATAACCGTGGGATTCGCTCACTGAAAAGAAGTTTGAGTAATTCCGATAATGAAAAAAAAAAACTGAAGAGAAAACAAACCGCTCGTCTTGGGGATCAACGAGTAGCACGTTCTTTGGCGAGAAAACAGGTCGAGAACGAAAAGTCACTTTCTGTAACAAACGATTCTTTACTTGATTCTGTTTGTGATATTGACAGGTCTTGTACCTGGTCCGCTTCTCGAGAATGTCCCTGTCATAGAGGTTAACCCCATAAAGTACACTAGTTTTATCTTAATGAACTTAATCATCTGTCCATTCTTATTTTTTATTTTTACGTACAATGTTATATTTTTGACATATATTTTTATATATTTTAAAGTCCCGTTCGTGACTTTACCTTCCTGGGTAACTATTAGGGTTTTTTTTCCTATTCAACACATTGTGATATTAGTTCCCCAATAAAGTTGTAACGAGACGTCCCACAATGGATCATTGAACACAAATCGAAAAAAAAATTGCAAAGAAAAATAAGGACAAATTGGACTAGAGAGGATTATAAACAAGACACGGAAGCGTACTATATGGCATCATTAAACCCATTCCACCAGTTAATCACCAAGGAGGCTTATCAATTATGGAGAGAAAAGAACCCAAGTACTAGAATAAATCTTGACTATAACAAAGTTGCATATGTAAGGAGAGATATCGAGAGAGAAAACGGATTGTCAGAAAATGAGATCATTGAAATGAAGACGAAAGTGGTGAAAAAGACGCCAGAACAAAATGGTGCGAATAAGAATACCAAAGAAACCAGTTTGGAAAAAGGAGGTTCTGAGGAGGTAAGAGATGAAGACGAGAGTACGAGCGTGAGACGGACAAGTGAGGAAGGTACGAACGTCGCAGAAACAACTGATATAGAGAGCATGAAGAACGATATGATAATTAAATGGCAAGAAATTAAATACCTAAAAATGGAAAAAGACGACCTCAACCACCAAAAGTGAGTAAAACCAGGAAAGTAATAGGACTTATAGACTGCAAATAAAGCACTGGACGAAGTACGGAAAACCAGAGAATACCTCGACGTTTCAGATATTAACCATCTATATTATGCAACAGCTACTGTCATAACCGAACGCATTGGTTTGAGGCAGAGGAAGAGAAGAAGGATCGACAAAGAGGACCTTCATGGAAAGAAACAATTAGGAAAACGAAAGATCTGTCGATTTTGGCCGGCTTAGATATCGCTTACCAAGTAATCTGATAGAAGAAAAAACGACAACGTGGTGAAAGAAAATCATGCAGGATTGCCTCAAGGGTCCAGTGTCTAAGCTCGAAGATAACAAAACGATGTAATCCATACACAAAGAAAAAAAAAATTCAAGACCGAATGTGGCGAAACAAATGCATGCTAAATGAATCTCTACCAAGCAAAAACGACGTTTGCCATAATTTGGAAAGCAAAATGGATAAAGAGCACCTACAAAGGTCATCTGCAAATAAAACAATGTGAAAAATGGAAGTCTAAACCCCTTTCATGGCCAGTACATCAGGCAAGTCAACCAAGAAAAAAGAAAAAAAAATTAGCAATATAAGTACCTATATTTAACATCGGTAGCTCATTCAATTGAAATTCAACCGCTATCAATGGAAGCCGAAGGTGTGCACTCTACCTCCTCTCTCCATCGGTGCTCTGTATTAGACGTATCTTCTTTTTTTTCTTTTCGCCAGTGATTAATGGCCTAATTGATTTCACAGTTCCCTTCCAAGATAATAGTTAATAACGATTCAAAATTATTTATTCAATCTGCTACTGGCTGAATTAAGGTAAAACTACCGAATACCGCAAGATTGTACAATATATATCTCTTCCTAATTTGACACATAGATAACAAAACTGTTATTTTTAGCCTAAATATACTTTTTTCTAAACTTCTTTCTAGCTATAGTCTCTTTTGTTTTGGCCTTTAGGCCGAAGCGGTACAGTATTCAGTTTACTTATAAGTAATACCATGGCACGAGGGAAAAAAGGAATTAAATTTCCCCGAATAACGAGGAAACATTTGTGGAATAAAACAAAAATAGATTCTAAAAACAAGTTGGGATTTTCTCTTATGACTGAGCATGCGCAGATTTGCTTGCAGTAATATGGTCGTTGTAATCGATTCAGTTGCAGGGGCATTGAGTTGTCCATGTTGACAAATAAATCCTTTGTGTTTTACTGAATTTCCCTACATTTAATATATGCGACAGAGAAATTTAGTAAGAGACAAAGGGTTTCTTTGTCTCCTAAATTTCCCTCATGTTAAGTTCTATGCATGCGGAAAATTCGGGTTTGTAAAGCCCTCGGAAGACAAAAGAATCCGTTAAAACCATAACATTCGTGATTGGTCAATTGGCTTGGCGGCGGCTAGATAAAAGATATAGAACACAAATAGGAGAAAGAAATTGCTTCTCTACAGACATTCAGCCCTTTTAGTCCTAAAACTAAAATGTTACGCAACAGGAACCTAAACAGCCGAAACATCATTTCTTTAAGAGCAATTTAGCAATTTATTTTTCCTTTTATTTCGGCCTATCTGAAATTCAAATGAACCAGAGTTTTTAACAGTTCACGGTCGAGAGCAATTTGGCAATTTTCTTATTTGTTTTATTGTTAATCCGTTTATTACTAAGTTTCTTGAGTACATGCTCAAGGCAAGGATGTCTTTGGTGTCCTGCCAACCACTGTTGAAAAGCTTATGCTTTTCCACAGGCAGCCCAAACAAGGTTCCTGTGAATGGTTTATAAGGTAATGTATGGGAGTTATGATAAAGTTACGAAAATAAAAGGTTTCACTCAACAATTTGCTTCAAAACCTGTTGCAGTTGTTGCTTTTACTTTGCTCAGTCTTCTGGCGAATTTTAACCGCGATTTGAGGCCGTTTAGTTTTTTTCAAAATCCGCTCTTCTCTACCTAAATAATGGGAAGGCTGGAGACTTAGCACCCGATATCGACTATATCACGCTAGAAAACCCTACAAAAATATTTCTCTTCCCCCTTCAACCGCAAAAAAAAAAAGCAACATGTCAAAGGAACGATAATTTCTCTATTATAACATGTATTCTGAATGCCACCACACCAAATATTTCCAGAAAAATCCTGGCTTCAAGTCGAACATTTTATTTCTTCTACAGCGTGTGATCGATGGTGTTCAAACGGCAGTTGTAAAGCGTGAGCGGGTCATGTTACATACTGCATTCTGATTGGAAACAAACCAAAGTTTGTCGGGGAAGGGGAATTTGTTTCGAGCCTGGTATCACGTGGTATCACGCCAATCAGAGTCTGGAACTTGAATATGAACACATATAGGAGATAGATCAAGCGAGCGCTACAAGATTTTTTTTCTGCGAAAAGGTAAATTAATTTAAGCAATAATAAAACAAAGTTATATTCTATATAATTGCATGGATATTTGGAGTCGTTCTCACTCGCAAACGTATCTTTTCTATCTTATTTGGCTTTCCCATGATTGAAATCACTCATGATTAATTATTTGTATATATTTATCTTATTACTATTCTCTTTCGTTTTGCTTTATTTGTACCTCCAAAATTATTTTAAACTAATAATACTATAATTTTTTCCCTAGGTGAGCTGGTTAGTTCTTGGAGAGAGAACAATGACAAATTGGTCAAATTAAAAAAAGATACTCATCCGTTAAAACAATTATATGTTACATAAGACTATGAGATGATAAATGATTAACAAAACTAGAAGATCCAACGATAGTTAGCTTGGAAACTCAATAGAACCCAGCTATTGTTTTACCTTTGATGTTAAACCGTACCATCACGTGTTACTGACCCTGCACAATTAACCCAATTTTCTAATTATTTTCATGTATGAACATTTTGAAAGTTAAAACTTTCATTCGATGACAATAAACCATGCGAATAAATATCTCCGCGTAGATATAGTTAAGTTACTAGATGATAAATAAGAGAGCATGAAAACAGGCAATTTTCTTTTCGAAAACAATAGATATCAGTCATTAATTACCAAAAAAAACTATTTTGGAACACGTTTTTTAGGGAAAAAACTTCTATAGTCCCGAAAACTATGAACTAATGGAGCAGCTTTTCCATATATATATACGGGAAACGTCATATAACAATGGATAAAGTCGAACAAAAACATAGAACAATAGGTTTCCTAACCATTCCGCTCCATTAACTATGACCCAACTCAAAAATTCAACTCTTCCTGGCCGGACAGTGTAGAGGAACTAGCGATTTTCGTAAAAGAAAGACTTACCGTGCGATTGACTTGCTTTGTTTCATAGTTCGTGATCACAAGTTGTAGAACTAACAATAGATAGTTCGGAATGTCGTCCCCTAGACTATCGAAAGGAGTATAGTACTAGACAATGTTATATAGGGATCCAATCACAATAGACCACAAGAGTTTAAATAGTACCTTAAGGTTTTGGTTCGTATGTAAATGTTTTGGTCTTGGGTGCGGCGCTTATTTGAGACTGGCGTTTGATCGTCAGTTAGACTATCCAAAACAATATACTAGACAATGTTATATCGGGATCCAATCACAATAGACTACGTTAGATTAAATAATATATTAAAAATTTTTGGTATTGGGTGCGGCGCTTATTTGAGATTGGCGTTTGATCGCCCGCTAGATTATCGAAAACAATATACTAGACAATGCTATATCGGGATCCAATCACAAAGACTACGTTAGACTAAATTATATAATAAAGTTTTGTTTCTTATCTAAATTTTTGGTCGGGGGCGGCGCTTAAACGAGTAAATACGGTATGCATGAACATTAATCAGTTTTCCTTTTTTCAAAAGAGCAGCCCAAACCGAAGAAAGAATGAATGCCTCTTTAGGGAGAATCGGTTATTTTAGATTTTAGTGTTCAAATGCTAAATCTATGCGCTTTAATATCGAAACGTCTTTTAAACAGCACCGATTGCAATTTTAAGCTTGAGCAGGTAGCGGTGGCTGGGTGAAACAGCAGGCGTTCTTTGAAAGAAACATGAACACAAATAGGAGAAAGAAACTGCTTCTCAAGAGACTATCAACCATTTTAGTCTTAAAACGAAAATTTTACGCAACGAGAAGCGAAACAGCCGAAACAACATTTTTTAAAGAGAACTATAGCCTTGTTGTTGCTATTTCGGCCTATGATGGAATTTATGTAATTTGCCCGTAATTTCTTAGCACGCGGCGTTAGGTCAAGCAAGCGCTACAAGTTTTTAAAAAGAAAATCCACGAAAACATAAATTAGTTTCAGCAATAATAAAACATATGGATATATGGAGTCGTTCTCACTCGCAAACGTATCTTTTCTATCTTATTTGTCTTTCCCATGATGGAAATCACTCAGGATTAATTATTTGTAAATATTTATCTTATTATTATTCTCTTTCTTTTTGCTTTATTTGAACTCAAAAATTATTTTAAACTAATAACACTATTATTTTTCCCCTAGGTGAGCTGGTTAGTTCTTGGAGAGAGAACAATGACAAATTGGTCAAATTAGAAAAAGATACTCATCCGTTAAAACAATAATTGTTACATAAGACTATGAGATGATTAATGATTAACAAAACTAGAAAAACCAACCCAATGATTCAACTCTTCCTGGCCGGACAGTGTAGAAGAAGTAGCGATTTCCGTAAAAGAAAGACTTACCGTGCGATTAACCTCTTTTGTTTTCTCCTTCGTGATCACAAGTTGTAGAACTAACGAGCGATAGTTCCGAATGTCGTCCGCTAGAATATCGCAAGCAATATATATAGTACTAGACAATGTTATATCGGGATCCAATCACAATAGACTACGTTAGATTAAAAAATCTATTACAGTTTTGGTTCTTACCTTCTTCCAGGGGGAGGCGTAAAATACTGATAGAATTGGCAAAACATGTTGAACCACCCGTAATACACCCCCTTCCCCTTCGGGCCTGATAAAGGTAAAGAAGGCAGGCAGCGTAAGGATCGAAAAAAGCTGGAAATGATCCCAAAAATCGCCCTACCTCAAACTCTGCCTGAAGGAAGCCTACTATTCGCTTAGTACACTGGTACTATTTATTATTTTGGAAGCGAGAAACTAATTTCACAATTTAACGGGACTCGAGAGGGTGAAATTAGTGAACGTCAAAATTCGCTCCAAGAAAAACCAAAAGGTCTTTCGTAACAAAACTTTGAAAGATTGTTTTTGTGTCTTAGAACTGTTAGTTGAATTATCAAATTATATATTTTGACTACATGTTTTGAGAGATAATTTTCTCCGAATACGACATAGTTTCACTTTGTTCTTTCATAAAGACTGACGTACAAAATAGCCAAAGTTCAAACAGTCCAAAACCAAGATAGTAGCTTGTGAACACTAAAAAACACAGAAATATCACTTATTCTTATAACTTTTATAACGACTGAAATGCCGCGGACACTTGTTTCTTGTTGCGAGGGAGCTTCTTTCGTACGCGTACCTAGCTATTTTCACGTTTTGATGACGCATCGATCGTACACTGAATAAGACCACGTAAAAAATACTAAATAAATTATAAAAATTCAGTCATTTCCACATTTGAGCTTTATTCCTTTAAAACTTATTTGATTGCAATATGTAGCTTTTGTGAAAACAGCAAACTATTTTATCTTTGATCGGCTCGCTTCTGATTAAGGAATGAGCATATAAACAATATATCTCATTTGCATAATTCAGCGGTCAAAGATACTATGTTAATAATAATAATAATAATAATAATAATAATAAACTTTATTTAACACAGAATCCATAAAGTTAAAAACTTATTTACAATGGAGCTGTGTAAAATACACAATATGATATTAATTATAAATGTCATAAGATATAAACCCCCTACCTCCCCCCCCCCCCCCCAATTGAAATTATGACCAATAAGTAATTAGCCCTAACTACGTAACCTTGTGGATATGAAGAATATTTCTAGAACGAGTATCATACTTATGTACTAAATTTAAATTAAAGACCAATAAGTATTTGTGAAAGCCCTAGCTGAAGAAGATTTCTTGACACTATCATCAAGACTATTAAACAGTTTAGCAGCAGAAAAGGAAAAAGAACGAAGGCCTGACTTAGACGAAACTTTGTGCATATGAATATTATTTCTAGAACGAGTATTATACTTATGTACTTATGTACTTTCATACAAAAAATGTTGGATAAATAAGAAGGACAAAAGCCATTTAAGCATTTAAAAACAGTCAATCATTTGTGAAAGTTCCATCTGGCGGTTAAACTAACCCAGCCAAGACTTCTGAACAATGTTTCTATACGATCTTCTCTGACTCTCTTCTTTAAGATAATGCGAGCGCCTCTTCTCTGTAAACGATGGAGTCTTTCAAGACTTGTAGGATCTGCATTGGTCCAAATTACATCACAATACTCGTACAAGGGCTGGATTAGGGATGTATGCAACTGCCGACAAGTGTCCTCGTTCAGGTATTTTCTTATCCTACTCAGTAGACTTAGCCGGCGTGAAATCTTTGAAGCAACAGAGTCAATATGGGAGTGCCAATTCATAACAGAGTCGAATGTCAAACCAAGGTACTTCATGGTTACAGTGAAGTCAAGAGCAGATCCATTAAAGGAAAGAACAGGTTGAGCACATCTGGCAAGTCTCTGTCTGCTTCCAAACAACATTACCTTCGTCTTCTTGCAATTTACTATCAACTCGTTGACATTGAACCAAGCATTCAAACGGTTTAGATCACGCTGTAGAGTAGTCTGTATGGTACCAACATCTTTACCAGCAAAGAATAGTGCTGTATCATCAGCGTAGATTACAACTTTACTATGGTCGACAATACTTGACAAATCGTTTATGAATATTATATGTTAGCTATGAAAAGCTGCTAAACTAGACTAAAAGTAAATTTAGAAAAAGAAAAAAGGTACTGATAAGTGTCCGCACAAGTTCCAAAGACAATTTTAATGGCTTTTGAATGATCTCCTGAAGTTTTATAACTTATTTAGTATTTTTGTGTCTAATGCATATCAATAAGCAGTGGACACTATGCCATCGAGTTTACCCAGATATACTTCATATCCTATTTAACTAGCGAAAAATGTAGTTAAATGACATACGACATAACTGACATAAAGTTCATCCCGGTGTAAGGGTTGTAAAACTTCGGATTACTTTCGGCGCATGGCGAGGATAGCCGATGCTTTCAGAAGACCAGCGTACTGGCTGGTCAACATGGCTGCTCTTTTTGCGACTGCTTATGACTTTTTATCGACTGGGAAATGTTTGACCAACGTATCAAACCATGATTTGGTAGGATTCAGTGATTTCTTCAAGGTAGACCCCCCCTTGAAGTCCCCCGAAAAAATAACTATCCCCCTGGGAATTTCTCGTAGCTTTTCCTAAAAATTTTGCATTCCCCACAATTATCTAAAAAAAATGTCAACCCACCCCCCACATTTACTGGTGAAAAAATTTCCGATCCCCCCTAAATTTCACATGCCCCCCCCCCCCCCTCTCCTCCCCTCCCCTCCGTTCCCCCGCAACAGGAAACAAGTGTCCGCGGTATTTCAGTCTGGTAAAGTTAGAAGAATAAGTGATCTTTCTGGAAAAATACGAAAGCTGAGAAGGGACTTCAGACTTCAGAGTTAACAATTTCAGAGATAACAGAGTGCATTTAGTAATAGCGTGAAACTTTACTTATACCAAATTGTACTATTTTGTACAAATTAGTAATTAGTTAATCTAGTGTGCAAGTGCAATCACTGAACCGCGATTTTGCGAATAATCAAGTCAAGCGCAGTCGAGCGCGTTTTAGAAACGCTTTGTACAAAAAGCAACAAAACGACTAGGTATAACTACTTTCGTGATATTGAATGCCTTGTACACTCATTGATTTTTACAGCCAGCCAGACTATTTGTAAGGTGAGCTACAATAGAAAAGGAACACTTATTTTTCTAGTGTGCCAAACCATTTCACTTGCCTATTGTGGTTATTTTTTATTCGACGCACGTGCGCAATTCCTCTTCACGCTTCAACTAATCTTTAACAAAATAGTACAAAATGGTACTATTTAGCAATTAGCGTTTCACGCTTTTACTAAAAGCACTCTATAAAAATTTCAGGGATAATAATTTCAAAGATAATAATTTCAGTGATAGCAATTTCATAGATAAAACTTATTATGCAAAGACATCAAGTCCTTGCTTCGTCTCCCCTTTGTTTTTAGCCCCTTTGTTTTGGTAAGTAAAAGTCATTCAATGAATTTTATTTGCATCATATCGGCTATATTATTATCGGGTGGTCTGCATTCAGGCCTAAAGTATATATCATACTATACACGTTTAGAGTGGATGCCAGTGGATAGCCGAAAATATAGCTCATATGATACAATTAAAATTCATAGAATGACTTTTACTTTCCAAAATACGAATCGATCGATCTAAAGGAGACGAAGCAAAGACTTGATGTCATTGCATAATAAGAAATTAATATCTCTGAAATCGTTATCTCTGAAATTATTATCTCTGAAATTGTTATCTCTGAAATTATTATCTCTGAAATTGTTATCTCTTAAATCATTATCTCAATCATTAATCTGAAGTCCCATCTCGGCTTTCGTAGGAAAAATTAGTGTTTTTAGTGTTCACAAGCTACTATCTTATTTTTGGATTGTTTGAACTATGGCTATTTTGTACGTCAGTCTTTATGAAAGGACAAAGTAATTCGTATTCGGAGACAATTGTCTCGCAATAAATTTGGTCAAAATATATAATTTAATACTTCAACTGACAGTTCTAAACCACAAAAATAATCGTTCAAAGTTTGGTTATGAAAGACCTCTTGGCTTTTCTTGGAGCGAATTTTGAAGTTCACTACTGCTCTTCCCAGTAGACCGAGGTAGCTGTGATTTTTTAATCGCCTTCGTTTGTTACTTCTTCGGAAGAACATTTCAAATCGTCCACGTGATGTTGTACCAATACGAGGACAAGTTTTTTTACACTACGTGATCAAAACTTGACTGAATTTTGATCACGTGGTGTAGAAAACTTGTCCTCGTGGTACAACATTGGCATCACGTGGTCGATTTGAAATGTTCTTGCGGATAACAAAACAGACGCTACGAAGGCGATTAAAAAGTCACAACTACCTCGGTCTACTGGGAAGAGTAGTAATTTCACTCCTTCACGTACAGCTAAATCGCTAAACCCGCCTTTCACTTTTTAAAAAACCAAAAGTGTTCCTCCCCCAAAATTAAATAGTACCAGTGTACTAAGCGAATAGTAGGCTTTCTTCAGGCAAAGTTTAGGGTAGGGTGATTTTTGGGATCATTTCCAGCTTTTTTCGATCCTTACGCTGCCTGCCTTCTCAACCTTTATCAGGCCCGAAAAGGGGGGGGGGGGGGGTGTATTAAGGGTGGCTCAACATGTTTTGCCAATTCTATCCTCCCTCTGGAAGAACGTAAGAACCAAACCTTTAATATATTATTTCATCCATCGTAGTCTATTTTGATTGGATCCCGACATAACATTTTCTAGTACTATATTGTTTTCGATAGTCTAGCGAGCGAGATTCCTAACTACCTCTCGGTAGTTCTACAACTTGTGATCACAAAGGAGAAAACAAAAGAGGTTAATCACACAGTAAGTCTTTCTTTTACGAAAATCGTTAGTTCCTCTACACTGTCCGGCCAGGAAGAGTTGAATCATTGGGTTGGATCTTCTAGTTTTGTTAATCATTAATCATCTTATAGTCTTATGTAACATATAATTGTTTTAACGGATGAGTATCTTTTTTTAATTTGACCAATTTGTCATTGTTCTCTCTCCAAGAACTAACCAGCTCACCAATGGGAGAAAATAATGGTATTATTAGTTTAAAATAATTTTGGAGTACAAATAAAGCAAAAATATAGAGAAAAGCAATAAGATAAATATTTACAAATAATTAATCATGAGTGATTTCCATCATGGGAAAGACAAATATGATAGAAAAGATACGTTTATGAGTGAGGACGACTCCATGTATCCAGTTATATAGAATATAACTTTGTTTTACTATTGCCTTGAAACTAATTTATCTTTTCGAGGATTTTTTTTAAAAACTGGTAGCGCTTGCTTGACCTAACGCCTCGTGCAAAGAAATTGGGGAAAATTTGTTCATAAATTCCGGTATAGGCCGAAATAGCAGCAGCAAGGCTATATTGCTCTTAACGAAATGATGTCTTGGCTGTTTTGCTTCTCGTTGCGTAAAATTTTCGTTTTAGGACTAAAATGGTTGATTGTCTCTTGAGAAGCATTTTCTTTCTCCTATTTGTGCTCATGTTTATTCCAAGGAACGCCTGCTGTTTCACCTAGCCACCGCTACCTGCTCAAGCTTAAAATTACGATCGGTGCTGTTTAAAAGACGTTTCGATATTAAAGCGCATAGATTTAGTCTTTGAACACTAAAATCTAAAATAGCCTATTCTCCCTGAAAAAGCAATCATTCTTTCTTCGGTTCGTGCTGCTCTTGTAAAAAAAGGACAATTGATTAATGTTCATGCATACCGTATTTACTCGTTTAAGCGCCGCCCCCGACCAAATATTAAGATAAGAACCAAAAGTTTAATATGTTATTTAGTCTAACGTAGTCTTTGTGAATGGATCCCGATATAACATTGTCTAGTATGTTGTTTTCGATAGTCTAGCGTGTGTTCAAACGCCATTCTCAAATAAGCGCCTCACGCAAGACCAAAATATTTAAATTTGAATCAAAACTTTAAGATATTGTTTAATCTAACGCTGACTATTGTGATTGTGAATCTTATATATTATATGATTATTTTAACGAATGAGTATATTTTTTAATTTAACTAAATTGTCATTGTTCTCTCTCCAAGAACTAACAAGCTCACCTAGGGAAAAAATAAAAGTATTATTAGTTTAAAATAATTTTGGAGTGCAAATAAAGCAAAACGAAAGGGAATAGTAATACGATAAATAGTTACAAATGATTAAGGTAATTCCCTTGAAAGAAATTTTGCCAATAACATTGTCCTAAAACTTTGCATGGACATTAATTATGTTATGGATATTTAAAAACTCTAATAAAAAGATGGGCTCACCATTCTCGTTTTTTTCGCTAGATGATCTCCAAATATGTCTATTTATGGGTTTTATAGTGAAATGCGGTAGCAACCGGAAGCTGTAATCAAGATCCTTTATTCACCGTTAAAAGTACTTTCATATAACAAAACGTACTTATGACTCGAAGTATACTATATAATCTATACTATTAAATCCATCAAAGTCATTGGATGACTATGATTCTTGAACTATTAGTGAAAAATGCAGGTATGTGTGCTTCTACTAACGTCCAAAAATTGCACATGTCGAGCATTGCCATTAAAATGTTTCAAAATCTATCCAATAAACTTTCCTTTATATGTTGATATATAATCAGAAGCATTGCATTTATCAAAAATCTGAAATATAAAATGGTGGCCACCATTCTCGTTTTTGATCTACTGACTATTTTCCGAGTGGAGACTGGGGCGAGTCAAATAAAAATCGGAATTGTCTACTCAAAAAAGAAAAGATAAAAAAATGAAAAACGGTTTGGAACATGTTTTTTGTTTGGTTTCCAAAAAGAATATGCCTAAACTTTGTTAGTTCCATGCTTTTAGTTACATGCGCAGAAAAATGCGCAGTGCAAAACAAGGAAATTACCGTAATCATGAGTGATTCCCATCATGGGAAAAACAAATAAGATAGAAAAGGTACGCTTACGAGTGAGGACGACTCCATATATCCAGTTACATAGAATATGACTTTGTTTTATTATTGCTGATTATTGCATTTTTTTTTTAATCTTATAGCGCTCGCTTGACCTTTCGCCGTGTGCTAAGAAATTGGGGGCAATTTGTACATAAATTCTAGTATATATATATACTTTTCGTTTTAGGACTAAAATGGTTGATTTTCTCTAGAGAAGCATTTTCTTTCCTCTAAATGTGTTCATGTTTCTTTCAAAGAACGCCTACTGCCAAAAAAATTAAAAATATTATCTAAACTCACATATTCTATTTTGATTGGATCCCGAGATAACAATGTCTAGTATATTGTTTTCGATAGTCTAGCGGGCGATCAAACGCCACTCTCAAATAAGTGCCGCACCCAATACCAAAAAAATTAAATAATAACAAAGTCTTAAGATAGTACTTTGTCTAGCGTAGCCTATTGTGATTGGATCCCGATATAGCATTGTCTAGTATTTTGTTTTCGATAGTCTAGCGGGCGATCAAACACCACTCTCAAATAAGCGCCGCACCCAATACCAAAAAAAATTAGATAAGAACAAAGCCTTATTAAGATATTATCTAAACTCACGTAATCTATTGTGATTGGATTCCTATATATCATTGTCTAGTATATTGTTTTCGATAGTCTAACGGTCGATAAAACGCCACTCTCAAATAAACGCCCCTCCCAAGACCAAAAAACTTAAATATATTATTTAATCTAACGTAGTCTATTGTGATTGGATCTCGATATAACATTGTCTAGTACTATATATATTGCTTGCGATAGTATAGCGGACGACATTCAGAACTATCTCTCGTTAGTTCTACAACTTGTGATCACGAAGTAGGAAACAAAGCAAGTCACTCACAAGGTAAGTCTTTTCTTTACGAAAATCGATAGTTCCTCTACACTGTCCGGCCAGGAAGAGTTGAATCATTGGGTTGGATCTTCTAGTAATGTTAATCATTAATCATCTTATAGTCTTATGTAACATATAATTGTTTTAACGGATGAGTATCTTTTTTTAATTTGACCAATTTGTCATTGTTCTCTCTCCAAGAACTAACAAGCTCACCTAGGGGAAAAATAATAGTATGGGAAAGACAAATAAGATAGAAAAGATACGTTTGCGAGTGCGGACGACTTCATATATCTAGTTATTTTTGATTATAGCTTTGTTTTATTATTGCTGAAACTTATTCACCTTTCGGATAAATATTTGTTTCTTTGAGTCTTGTAGCGTTAGTTTGTCCTAGCGCCGCGTGCTAAGAAATTGGGGGGAAATTGTTCATAAATTCTAGCATAGGCCGAAATAGCAACAACGGCTTTTTTTCGGCTTTTCGTTTGCTAAAATTTTTTAAATTGTTTTTAGAGAAGCTTTTTTTTCTGCTATTTGGGTTCTATTTCTTTCAAAAAACGCCTGCTGCCTGCTCTTTCACTTAGCATGCCTGCTCTTTTACTTAGCATGCATCCATGCCAATTGACGCCAATCACAAATGTTATTGGCTAGCAAACTGAATATTGTACCGCTTCGGTCTGAAGGCCATAGCAAAGGAGACTATAGCTAGAGAAAGAAGTTTAGGAAAAAGTGTATTAGTCCTGTTAGAAGTATTGTTTCAAATACGAGTTGCTGTATTCTATTGGGGCTTCAAAATCCGAGTGGAATTTCAAATGGCGAGAGGTAGCCGTGGCATTTGAAATTCCACGAGGATTTTGAAGCCCCAATAGAATACAGTGACGAGTATTTGACACGACATCTGGTACTCTTTTTGTTATGTTTGTTTTTATTTTAAAGTTCTAGTACTTTGAAATGTTTCAAAGTCCGAGTACTAGAACTTTGAAATGGGTGCGGCCGTGTTTGACGGGAGATTCAAACTACTGTAGTGGTACCAATAAGAATCCCTGGTTGGTTAATGAGCTCATGAATAATTAATGAGTATTAAGCCACTTTGTCCTTATTTTTCTTTGCAATTCTCTAGTTTTTTTATCTGTGTTCAATGGTCCATTGTGAGACGTCTCCTTACGGTTACCATTTGAACATTGTTGAGTGGAGCTCGTTCCAGAAGCTGACTTTTCGTTCTCGACCTTGTTCCTCGCCGACGAACGCGCTCCTTGTTGATCCCCAAGACGAGCGGTTTGGTTTCTTTTCTTTCTTTTCTTTTCTTTTTTTTTTTTCATTTATCGGAATTACTCAAACTTTTCAGTACACGCGCAACCCGCGTCGGTTATGTGCTCTAGCTTGATTTACCTGAGCTTGATTCAAACAAACGTAACGGCTTTTTAGCTCGCCCTAATATAAATAAAACAACAATAACAAACAACGGAAAACAAACAAAATACGAAACAAGCTTTTAGGTTTTTGAAAAGATAACTATTACTATTACTATTATTATTATTATTATTATTATTATCATTATTATTATTATTTATTTTTAATCTTTAATTGTTTTTTATATATTTTGCAAATATATTTTTATCGATAAATAAGTAATTTGTACATATATTTGTTATTTTATATTCAATATTACTATAATCATTATTGTCTATAAAATTATTATTATATATATATTTAAATTACTATTATTATCATCTATTTATATTATTATACTATTATTATTATTATACTACTAGTAGTTTAGAATACTATTAAGACGAATATTCAGACGAACTATTATCAAGAATATTTTAGACGAACTATCTATAATCATTATTATTATTATTTTTAAAATTATTATTATTCATATTATTTAAATATTAAAGATATCATTATTATTATTAAATTTCTTCTTATTATTATTAGTAGTAGTAGTAGTAGTAGTGGTAGTAGTAGTAGTAGTAGTATTATTCATTCAATGCCAAAATGTAACAAGAAAAGCCTTGAAATCATCTAAAAGCAGCGATATAAAATATCTTTGGAAGTCGTCCAGTAACAGCTCAGTGATTCAATATGATGTTTTTCAACTACAGAAGTACTCAAGAACTTTAGATCTACACAAGAGGATAAACTAACACATCATCTGCTATCACAAGGATCATTTTTCACAAACATCATGAAATACTCCTTGTCATCACTTCATTCAATCTGGTCTACCGCTCACGCTAATCTACCTAAGAACATTTTTAACTTACCATTCGATATATCAACAACTCACTACCTACACGCACGAATCTAGCAAAATGGGGTTTATCAGCTAGTTCTGAGTGCTCCTCTTCAGAATCTCTTTGTCATGTTATTGCTGGATGCCAATACTATCTACCACGTTTCACTTGGAGACACGATTCGATCTTAAACTTCCTCGCTGCATCACTGCTATCTAAACTCAACAAATCTTCGTTATATGCTGACATTGAAAGATAAACCAACCCGCTTAAAACTGGAGATGCCCACCGTCCTGATCCTCTGATAAAAAACACTAGACTGTCTTTTTATTCTGGAACTAACAGTTGGTTTTGAATCAAATTTGAAAAAATAATGTTGGTCGAAAATACGAAAAGTACAAAAATATTATAAGAAAATTAAGTAGTGATTTTAAATCTGTTAAATTTGTAAATCTCTCGATTAGTTCTGTTGGAGTTTTCTCTGCGGAAATCTCAACGTTTTTAGAAATGTTCGACCAGCTAGGATACGAGAAAAAGCATAAAATGTATATAATAAGAAAAAAAATCAACGTTGCCATTAGATCCACATATTTCATTTTTTGTAAACGAAACAAAGACTGGGAAAATCCTGATTTGATGAATTTTTAGTATCTTCATATCTTTTCATTTCTTACTATTATTGTTTTTTCTCCTCATTTCCTCGTATGTATCAAAAGTACATTTCTTGAGCTATAAGCTTTTTATTTCATGTAAAACTGAATTTATCTTTAATTCAATTAGCCGATTTCATATTACATAGTTACCAGCGAGATTTGCAATTGTAAAACAAACAGCATCAAAATAAAGTTTTCATTATTATAGTAGACCTTATTCGTGGTGTGACAATGTTTTCCCAATTCAGCGTGACAAACCTCCAGGGGATTCATTTTCTTTTGTTTTTACTCTTCGAAAATTTCATGAGTATCTCAAAGGATACGAATGGAATAACGATGATATCCCGACGAGTTGCAAAACAATAGCTCTTCATTCCCCCAGAGGTTTGTCACGCTGAATTGGGAAAACATCGTCACACCACGATTAAGGTATATTATCATCATTATTATTATCATCATTATCATCATTATTATTTTTATTTTTATTGTTGTTGTTGTTATTATTATTATCATTATTATTATCATCATCATCATCATCATTATTATCATTATTATTATTATCATTATTATTATCATTATTATTATTATTATTATTATTATTAATATTATATAAAACAATTTTATTTTATTATTTTGGTTTATTTAGCATTTAGCAATTCAGAAATTAAAAACAAACAATCAAATAGCAAATAACAACGAAAACAGATGACCTAAGACGATTGATAAACTTGTAATTGTCGATCTGCTAACATCTTAGTGAGTGAGTGAGCGAGTGACACATTTGCATATTCAGACCCCTCACAATAAAAAGCCATCTCAAAAGGTCCATTAACTTATCCAATCTATCTCTACTGCCATTTAATTTTCTCTTATTTTTTATGTCAGCTTTAACTCAACGCAATCATGAGTCGTCTAATCATCGTGTTCATTGTCGTTACAATGATATGCGCAGCCACTGCCCTGTCGTCGAAGAAGATCATTAATGAAGACGAAAAAGGTAGGTCTAGAATATCTTGAGTATTCGTATGTAAAGCGTAGGCTTACAGAATGCACAAGTTGTGTGTGTTGTTAATACATCACTCTCACTGCTGTGCATGGTTGTGGGATTGATCACTGGACCCGACAGCATATGAGATAGTTTGTTTAATTGGTTCTCTGTTGTGCCTCCATATTGTTGTGTCTTCTCGTGTTAAGAAATGATACTCAAGGGAATGACACGAAGAAGAAGAAGTGTAATATTTACCCGTTCGGTTCATCAAAAATAGCTGTTGCTTGATCTAAATTGTGAAAACAAAACCCCACGATAAATTCAAAAAGAGGTTTCGGTTAGCGTTTCCTTAGCGTTTTCGCCTACATTGAATTATTTAACCCAAGTTAATTGAACTAAAGCAAGGTTTATGGGGAAAACAACTAAATCAGTGACCGAAAATGGTACTCGTAGTTATGTGGATTTGAAAGAAATGCGCGATTAATTTCATTAAAGATTGACCTATGCCATCTATGCTATGACCTAGGGAAACGCGGGTTGTGTAGCGGTGAAAGCGTTTGCCTCTCACAGGACCCGCGACCCGGGTTCGATTGCCGGACTCGGCGTCGTATGTGAGTGAGTTGTGTCGTATGTGAGTTTGTAGGTTCTCAACTGTGTTTTGAGGGATTTTCTCCGGTTTTTCCCTATTCCCGCTAAAATCAACCTAGCGAAAGAAGAGCCACTCTTTGGAATGAATGCAAATTCCCTATCTATTCATTTACGCATAAATATTATTGACACTATAACAGATGGAAAAAGATCCGCAGAAGTGGCTGGCGCCGTCATAGAAGGTGCAAAACTAACCTTCGACGTCCTGCAGACCGTGCTCAAAGCACTCGGTGATGTCAGTAGAAAGATTGCCGTCGGTATCGACAACGAGTCGGGCAAGACGTGGACCGCAATGAACACATACTTCCGTTCTGGTACCTCTGATATCATCCTTCCCCATACAGTTCCACATGGTAAGGCACTGCTCTACAACGGTCAGAAAAATCGTGGTCCAGTTACGACTGGCGTGGTTGGAGTAATTGCTTATGCCATGAGCGATGGAAACACCCTGGCCGTTTTGTTCAGCATTCCCTTTGATTATAACCTGTACAGCAACTGGTGGAATGTCAAGGTCTATAAAGGGCATAGACGAGCAGACCAGGCGATGTACGAGGAACTCTACTACGATTTCTCTCCATTTCGAGGGGACAATGGCTGGCACTCCAGGAACCTTGGATATGGGTTGAAGAGCCGTGGATTCATGAACAGCTCTGGACAAGCCATACTGCAAATTCACGTGAGCAGAGCTTGAGATCTTGTTGAAAACAAATCAATTGAAATGCTGCCTCGAGAATACTGATGTAAAACTAGCAAATAAACTCTAATTGTAACCTGTAAGAAAAAGAAAACTAGATCTTCCCATAACATAAAAACAAATAAAATGAAGCACCAAAAGATATTGTACTTTTTTGTTGTTGTGAAGTAATCATAGTAAAGTGCACACCATATACTTATTTCAAAAAAGTTAGTCACCAAAAACCTAGAAAGCTGAGATCACTGAGGATTATGGGAAACCATTCATTTCAAACAAGTAAAGCTTTTTTGTTACAAACTGCAGCTTGAGGATGCTCAGAGGTGAGACTTTAACTGATAAAAATGTGCAAGTCCATCAACAGTTATCAAGCGGTTTAAACATGTAAAATGTATCTACCCATAATCCTTGTCGGCCTCAGGTTTATAGCTTTTCAGGTGACTAATTTTATTGAAATGAATATAATTACAAAAGCAAATACCTCTACCCCTCTTTGTTTGATTCATGCCTGAGTGAATTCTTAGCTATTTTACAGCTGTATAGTTTAATAACAAATTACTTTAGAGTACATGGATTGCAACGTGCAGTCTATCATGCCAACAAAGCAAGAATCATTATAAAACAAAACCCTGTGGGCAGGGTAAACTGGGGGAACGGAAGGGGGAGTGGAGGGGCTGGTTTCAGTATGCATGTAGTACTTAGTTCAGGTGACCTTCCGAAAATACCATTTGGTACAGTAGGCATTGCATGCTTGATAGCATCGATTTTTGATAATGTAATAGAGTAGTCCCTTTCACAGTTCCCTGGCCCATCTTGAAAGGTAGCTGTGCCTCTGCATTGAAGCGAGACGAGCGGTGAGCTTGCGATGATAGGGACATTTCTTAACACCTTGGACAATTTTTCTTCACTTGTCTCAATCATTGCTAGCTCACCGTTCGTCTCGCTTCAATGCAGAGGCATGTTTTTCAAATGGCGCAGTGAACCATGAAGGAGAATATTAAGATATTTTTGTACTTTAACTCACCAAATCTTTCAGTGCTGCACTCGTCATTAGAAGTCATTGCTATTTTGAGCCGCCAATATCACGATACTGTCCGGAAGAGACGGACAATGCATATTAGATATAAGTAGAAATAGAGAGAGAAAAACAGACGGACAGACAAAGAGAGATACAATAGGAAATACGATGTCACAAAATGCACGCATCTTGAAACATTCTTTTCTAAAATATACCTAATAATAGCGATCTTCAAAGACTTCGAAGAAAAGATCCTTGAAATTAAACAGTCACTTACTGATATATCACTTTGCCAAAAATCAATGGACGACTTCGACGATACGACGACTAACTTCAGTTCAAGGGGCTAAAACGTTTCGTGTGTTTGTCTTTCTTTTATTGGTAAAGGTGATCGATGTGCCGCCTTAATTCATCTTTTGTTTTATTTTCTTGTGGTGAGCTGTTAATATCTATCATTGCCGTAACAAAGCTTTATTTGCTCCCCTGGAAGCCCCATAATGCCTTGCTATCCAAGATGGCCGCCGTATCGACGAAGTAGTTAATTCAGCCAAAGGTCCCTTGGGGAAGGCTGTGCTGGATGGCAAACTTTAAAATGCTTTGTATCTTGAAATCGAAAGTATCTTATAAAAGAAAAAAGTTTTTTGAAAAGGTTTTGGTCTAGGAAGAACCTTCTACAAAAATCACACCACCCTACTAAAAATGTATTTCTGTTCGGCTTGCTCGGCTCAGATCGTAGTGAAACCTCTCGCGTAGATGATAATAATAAGTTCCGGCTCTCTCCAGCTAATAAAGAGTGGTAATCCTCTGCAAGATTTCGGATCCACTTATGAAGGCTTTAACAGTATTCCTTTGGAAGAAATAGAAAACGCACGTGCGTGCTGTGTGGAGTTATAAAGCACGCGGGTTTGGCAAATGACAAGACAAGTGTTTGGGGAGCACGACTCGTAGCCGAGTGCTTCTTGACACTTCTCGAGTTAGTGTCCTGCCAATCCCGAAGTGCTTTATAACTCCACACAGCACGCAAGTTTTTTTATTTCTTTTATAAAATAATATTAAACATTAAAATAACCCTTATCTTAGATAGGAATAGCGCAACTGAAAGTGCGCGCGTTGTGCTACTATAAAGCAAGCGCTCCCAACCAATCAGAACACGAGATTTATAACAGTTGTTTTATAGCTTTGTTTCTACACCTATATCGTAGCCTTATTTATTTTTGCATAGCATATTCTAGAATGTTTCCAGTTTCACTCTAAAAAGCACTGGGAAATGAAGAGAACTCGGCCTCGATCAGTCGTAATTAGTATTTTAATAGTGACGATGTCAAGTCCTATGAAATACTATAGGATATAACGATAAATTACAAGTGAACAGTGATAAATGAAAAGAGTCCTGTTACTCACGAGTGAGCAAAACACATAATCCAAGATGGCCGACCTAGCATTCACTGGTCAGCGGTAGCTGAATCATGGCCGAGCCCAGTGACCGGCAGCGGTGATCTATTCAGAAAAAGCGAGTTTACAGCCGTCATTATAAAAAGAAATAAGTCCGAGTGAAAATATTTTGAAACAAGTCTCGACAAGTCACTAATCTTCATCGAGCAAGTTGTTTGAGATGGGCTTGTTTCGAAATATTTCGAGTAAATAAATTAAATTTTTAAATTTGATTTACAACTGGATGTAATATATATATTTAGGCACTGCCTAAAAGCGGAGCTCCCGATACGGAAGTCACAGGGAGAACAATTTGAATGAAACTGAAAGTTAAAAATAAAATAGGGGGAAAAATCTTCAATTATTATTTATTCGAGATGAAGATAATTTCTCCCATAATAAAAACCATGCAGTGAAATCAAATCGAAATGCACTACATTGTTTTGTTGTTGTTTTGTTTAGCGCGAGTACATACTCTCACACTTAGGAATTTTGTACACAACTCACCACCACCCCCAGGGGCTAGTTTTGCTCTTGGAAGATTTTTCGACAAATTTTTCCAAAAAAACCGACATTTTTAGGCTTTGAATCTCTTTTACTTAAAAAAAAACGAAAGATAGCTACAGATAATTCAATACAATATCATGTTCAGTGAAATTTACCTCGGATGTCTTTCATTGAAATCGAAAATCTGGAGATTTAGGACAAATCAAGATAAAATAAAAAAAACAGACTTGGAGCAAAATATAAGCTTACTTTAAATAATTACGTCTTTTACAAAACGAGACGTTTTACATTCAGTTAAACTTGACAAGAACAACTGAGACAAAATAGAAAATAAAAGCAATGCAAAAAGGCAATGCAAAATGACGAATTTCTTTGTCAGTAAATTGGCGTTTGTAAATGTTTTTGAATATTTTTAACGGCTTTTTTAAGTGAAAGTCTAGGTCTTTCTACAACAACATCTCTCAACAACACAAATTTAAGATCATTTTTATAATCAGACTTGCTCGAATAGCTTAATAAACAGTTGAATATTTGGTCAGTGTAAATTTATATTTCATTCAATACTTAAATTATCTGTAGAAATAAAAGTATTAAATGAAAGTCTTCGTTGTTTTGAAGATGGGAACCCGCGATAGGAGGCGAATCTTTCTTGAACGAAAAACATACGATAGTTGGTTAAAAACAACGTTTTACAACGTTAACCGAATTGCTAAAGATTTACAAAGCTAAATAAAGGACGAATATTTGTTGTAATATGCTCTTCATGTTATATTTACTCCAACATTAAAATAAATTAAGCTTATCTACAGAAATATTAAAAGTTTTGAGGGAAAGTCTTTGCGAATGATTTGTCGATTCGTCGAGAAAAAATGCTTGTCAAAAAATAATAAACGATTGTTTGCTAAACCACCAACCTGAATTCTTGAAGAACACTTCTTAATCCATCTTTGAATACATGAAAGTTTTTAAAAAAAGTCTTTGGTCTATAACTCATCAAACTTATTCCATACATTTATGAACATTTGCTCTTTTTAGCGCCTAGGCCTACGCGGACAAATTTTAATGTACTGCGCATGCGAATTAATCCCATATATGGAATTTCAAAATGGCGGACACGACTCGTGTAAAACGTGAGTCAAAATTTCCAGGTGAGGTATATGCAGGAATTTTCTTCGGAATTTGCTTCAAAGCAAAGAAAATCGTCAAAGAAAGACAATAATCTTTATGACGTGGTAATAACTGAGGTAGATAAGTCAAAGAAGCGAATAAGATCCACTATGTTGGGTATAGTACAAAGTATGACGAGTGGAAATCTTTTGGAGATGGAGCAAGCTTTCCCTTTGTTCGTATTGAAAAGCTGAATATACCTTCCGCAGATTCAATTGGAGATAGACAAGAAATATTCCATGGACAATTATATCGGGAAATAAAGAGAAAATTGTTTTCTGGTCGAAGCGTGCTGCTTTAACTTTCGCTTGTAAATTGTAAATTTGGGTTTTTATCGCACTGATAATTCTGTTGTTGACGGTGATCCCTTTAAGACCCGATTCGTTCAGAACCTTTTCAACAATAGTCTTCAATGCCGACTCATAGCTTTCTCCACCATCGCGTTGTATTTTTTCGACAATGTATAAATCAGAAAGCTGAAATTGTAAAATTAGGAAACATATAATTAAAACTATAGTATTCCCGCGCATTTCCAGAAATCAATTCCAACGCTACTTACTTATTGATTTCGTGGAAAAAATGAGGAAATTCTGCTCCTTTCGAACCTTCGGAAAATTGCTCTCTATTTGCTTCGACAGCAGGGGCAGCGAAGAGAATCAGTACGAGAGAGGCAAGAAGTATAACATTCGAATTCATTTTGACCGCGTAAAATCCTTACGAATAAGGGTCTGTTTTACATCAAAATGCGGGGTTTTCAATATACTAATCAACTTAGCCGCTACCTTTTTGATTGGTTGATTTTGGAGCTATTTATAGGGGTTTTTGTGCATGTACGTGTGCTGAAATTTGAGGAAAGCCATACAAACATTGACCTCACCGATGATCAAAAATTCCAAATTGACCGGGGTAAAAAATAATCTACGAGATCCAGAAAACTAAAAACATTGAAAGAAGATGTTATTCTATAGTTTTCCGTTGCTACCTTTTTCATATTGTTAGAAGAGATAAATATATCCCACAAAACGTACAATTTTTTTTTCAAAATTGCGTGTTTGACCGTGATTTAGGAGGGGGCGTGAGCGTCAGTTTCCTTTTGTTGACCTTTTGTTAAGCGTAAGTTTCATATGTGCCTTAAAGCGATTTTTTTCTGTGCATTTGAGAGTCGCCTTAGCTTGTAGTTCTGCTTCAAATTCCTTTGTCTTTCACGCTCATTTTCTCTTTGTTCATTCGTGAAGTTTTGACTCAAATTCCTTTGTATTTCACGTTCATTTTCTCTTTGTTCATCCGTCAAGTTTTGCCTCATATTTCTTTTTCTTTCACGATCATATTCTCCTTGTTTATAATCGAAGTCCCGCCTGGATTTGCGTTCTCTATCTCTCTCTCTGCTTGCCGCTTTTCTTTGGTGAGTCCTTCGTCTTTGCCTTCCTTTTTCACGCCACCAGAGTTTTTCCTCTTTCGAAAAAACTCTTGATTCTGGCCTTTCTTTTTTGGCTTCATTCTCCTCTGAGCTTTCTTTCGACATATCGATTTCGGAAAGGGGTTCCATCGTAAATAGAGTAAATATAAATATAAGCTTGTGTTGTTATCTTTCGGTATTTCTATACGTGTGTAAAACGTTTTTATTTTTACAAAAGTTTAATAGCCGGATTTACCTTTCTTTATGTGTACCCGGATGTTGCAACGCGTCGATATTCCCGCCAAAAAAAAATCTAACCAGCCAATCGGAATGCTTGTGTACAAGCCCGGACGGACGCCCGGACGGATGGACGGACGGACGGACGGACGGACGTACGGACGGACGTACGGACGGAAGTGACGTCAGCCAATCCATGAAAAATCAACTCGATAGTTTACCATTTTTTCTTAGGTATGGTGCTCCGCTTACTTGCGTAAATTTACAGTCGGCATATTTGTTTCAACTTCATTCTGCTCAAAAGGTGTCGACCAATAAGATCATGCGATCTTTGTAGGTTCCCGTGTTGTTAGGATATTCTTTTAGCTCTGTTTACTTCCTATTCCACGGTAAAATACTTGATTTTTTTAGATTTTTTTTGGACTTTAAAAAGTGTCTATTAAGCTGTAACTCAATAATATATATTTAGGCACTAAAAACTACAATGAATTAAAGGTTTATTTAAAAATCAAACGTAAAAACTTTATCCCTAAATCAGAACGCATGATAGATCAATAAACTACACTTAAAAACGAAATTCACGTAGTACATCTAGTTTCTCTTTGAGCACAAACAATATCTTTGTAATGGTGCAAATATTTATGACCATCTTTTGGAGTTTCGTCGGCATCAATTTTCAATCAGTGCATTGTTAATAAACGTCCAGGGGTTCAATTCTTACGTGGTAACGATTCTTAGCAATATAATGTTTTGAATTGCTAGTTGCGTAAGAAACAAGTTTTGAACACCAGAATCTTTGATACCCATAATCATTTTATGGACTACAGCTTCGTGTTAAATATCTTAACCCAAGTTGGAAAACTCAACAACCGGATTATATCATACGAATGTCATACATCATGACTTTTGTAACGCTTATACTGAACTTGTGTTGGTTTATAAGTCTAATAGAAGGTATGTTGAACGTTTATTATTTGAATTTCTCAAATTCTTTAGAGTGAGTTTGAAAATTATATTCTTCGACAAGCTTTAAAAAATAAAGTTTTACGACAACACACGACAACACATTTTCTTCGCAATGCATACTAATCATAAATCTAGTTTACAAAAATTTACTGAAAATTTAAGGGGACTGTTGGGTTTTGTGTTCTTGCATTGTTTGAAATGAAACAAATGACATCGCATTTTTAACATTCAGACAGGTGCACTTTATAATCTTCAGTGAAATAATTTGAAAAGTTATGATAATATTCTATCGCTTGAATTCAGCGCTGGTATTCAAAATATACCAATGTATACAACTAGTGAATGAGAAGGAAACTTAAACGTACACCGTGTAAAAAAAGTTGATATACGTACGTAGCTAAATACGGTGCATTCGAACATTTTTGTCAAAAAATGTATATTGTAAATCATTCCTCAAGCCAATAGATTAAAAATAAGATTTATTTTGATCCCCAGGTACTGAACTCAATGTTTCATTTTATATATAAGGTTTGAAAAAGTAGAAAGTTCGGGAAATCATAACCGGAAAAAGCCTTTGAAGTGTTTATGGTTGGAGTGTTTTCACATTTTTGTGTGTGTGTGTGTTCAACGCAACAACTATAGTAGCCACTAAGTTGTTTTTAAAGTCAATATATAACTCACTTCGGAACATCTGAGTAGGATTCATTTCTTATTTTATTATGTATATGTCCAAAAGAAGTGCTGTAAAGGGTCAACTATGACGTGCTGCATGTCTATACGCCAAATTAAGGTTACTACTGTCAAGGTTCATCTATTTTGACAAAAACATTTTTAGCCAATGAACTTTTTAACGGTATACTTTCATATGATATAAACAAGCAATATTTTGATTTTTTTTATTCTGAGCGAGATTTTTTTTACTCATTGCTGCCAAATATCTAGTTATGTAGATGTGGATGTTTTAAAGTATAGGAAAGCAAAGCGAATGCAGAATTTCCTGAAATAAGATTTTTATGTTAAAAAACGTTTTGAATTATTTTTCAGATTCTTATTTTCTAGGTTTAACTCATGTTTTAAAAGATTATATCTAAGTCATATTTTGAATTGCATGAAGGTTAGCCGATGGGGTTAGTAGCTAACTGACAAACAATAGTATTTAACTTAACAATAACCTAACTGACATTTCGATTATTTTGGTTAATATGATGGCCAGCGCTCGTAAAAGCTTTACAGTTAACTGACATTTGGCAAAACAAATAGTGCTCAACATGACATTTAGGCATCTCCATTGATCATAAAGATTCTGCACACGCTGAAAATCTTATAGCTGAAGTTGTAACAGCGTTGCGAGAAAAGTTTCATAGGGCTGATACAAGGTGCAATTTCGTCCTGGAACTTGTTCGCGACACAAGTTTGGGATGCATGAGTAGAAAACAGTTTTATAATTTTAGGGCAAATTTTCTTGGGACGAAATTTCCGCACAAAGCCTAAATCTCGCCAAGGGCGCTAGGGCAAAAATTAGTGTTTTTTTTAGCCCTTAGACTCCTTTATATTGGTGTTTTTAGCCGTTAGAAACTGTCTAAAAACTGTTGCATATTAAACATCAAAATAACGGATTCTAACGGCTAAAAAAACACCATTTTTTGCCCTAGCGCCCTTGACAACGCCTTTTGACTTTTGAAAAACGCTAAACTCTAATTATAGGCGTAAATGAACTTCTTGTCTTAAGGTGTTTTCGCTGCTTGGATATTCATTAAAGATGTGATCATGTTTGAAGCAATTATTATGTGGAATAGATTGTTTGAAGTAACATAAGCAACTATTGACTTGGTTCTTTCCGAAAAATGAAAACTTCGTTTTTCTTAATTTCTTGCAGCAAATCAATTTCCTTTTGAAGTTTTATTGAAAGAAAACAGACAGGATTTAGAATGGGATGAAAACTACGCCAACGAGAAAAACGAGAAATTCCAAAATCTTGCTAATAAGGTATGTCATTGAGCACTGGTGAAAAGGTTTATTGTGAGGCTTATTAGTCCTGCTATGGTACTTCATGATGCTAAAAACATGAGAATCACTAAATGCATCTATTGCTAGGAATAGAATAACGTACATAATACTGAACGTTCCTATCTTATGGCAATTATTAAAAAATTGCGGTTAAAAATGCTAGTCTGTTCTGTACTTATCACTTTATTATCAGAGAGCCTCTGTCAAGAGAATAGTAAGTTATATTCTCTTGCCTCATTATAGTTCTAGAATCTTAATATGTATATATCTCGAACGTGGTCTGTTCTCCCGTGCCAGGGGCGCATCTATAAAAGTTTAGTTTAGTGTATTTTTATTCATTTGCCACAATATAAACACATACATTTTATAAAACTTGAGACAAAATTCGTGACTGGCGAATAAAACAGAACTTTAGCTCCAATTGACAATCCCTCTCCATACAACTGACATACAATACAAACTTGATTAACATTAAAATTGATGAGGAAAGAACAATGTTATGATGGAAAGAAAAATAGGATCATAGGATGCTGATGGATCAAAATCTATCAAGATTTTAATAAGGTGGTAAGTAGTGTTACATTTTGGAAGCAAAATGGGTGGTTCACTCATTTTACAGTGTATTGGTAGCGAGTTCTATAGTTTGATAGATCTAGGTAGAATTGAGTTAAGGTAATAGTCCTGTTTGAAGAGATTAAGTTCTTGGACTGAATTTGTTTTTGTAGACACGTAGTTTCTTGAGGCGGCAAAGTGATTAGGTTTAGGTACAAGCTGTAGATATTGCTTGAGACTGGAGTTTATTTTATCGTATACGTGTTTTAGTTTATGCAGAAAAATAAGGTTAGTTGTCTGTCGCCTTTATTCAAGAGGTGGGATTGTCCAGTATAAATAATCTGTCAGTATAAGTCATATCGTCCGGATAGTTCAATATAAACTTTGTAGCCCTTCGCTGTACATTTTTCAATTACAGTGAAACCTCTCTAAGACGGACACTCTCGGGACCGGCGCCAAGTGTCCGTCTTAGAGAGGTGTCCGTCTTATACATACATTACGTAATGTGGCATCTGATATAAAAACTTGCACAATTATGTGAGAATGCACTGGACAAATGATAACAAATCTACCTTAGATTGTTAGCTATTTAATAATTTCTATCACAGTTTTAGGTGTTAAAATAACGTACATTGTACGTAACGTATCAGGTGTCCGTTTTAAAGAGGTGTCCGCCTTATCTGGGTGTCTGTCTGCTCAGAGAGGTTTCACTGTAGACGATGGAGTTTTTTAGTATACGGTGACCAAGTCTTGAAGCACATTCGAGCTGAAGCCTCACAATAGCTAAATAAAGATGTTTACGAGTTCTTGCATTCGTAATTTCTCTTACACAAACACGCTTTATCAACCAAAATACTTGTTTGCCTCGAACACATTTCCTCAACATGCTTTGCTCTGGAGAGGTCTGATCATGGTTCATAGAGATGACTCTGATGCCATATAATAACTCCAAGGTATTTTGTATAGGACGCGTTAGGTAGATCTTCATCGCCGATTTTGTATTGATAAACTTTACATTAATTTGTAAATATTGAACAATAAAAAAAATATCTTCGCAAAAACCAAAATAAACCCGCCATATTTGGGCTCACTGCAAAAGCATGTCAACAAAGCTGCAATATTCGACTGTTCTGAATTTCTTCCCGAGCCTTCTCGGATCCCAGGAGCTACAATAGCTATATAACCATAATGCTATGCGCACCAAAATGGTCGCCATTTTTGCTAAAAAAATGTGGCCGAGTTCAAGGAAGGCCTGGTCCCAGACATTGGTGTAAACATATAGCTACTCTTCGCATTGGGCTAATATCCAGACAAACGATGCATAATTACATCATCGCATTAATCATCATTGATATTCTCTTCATTATGCCTACTTAACAGGTTCGTTCAAAGTTGGGAATATTGTTCCGTAACGCTACAGACATCACAGAAATTCAAGTAAAGAAGTTCAGAGAGGGAAGCGTGTATGCAGAGTTTACAGTCTCTCTCAAAAACAATACCAATACAACACAAAGCTATTTCACGACCGTCCTGAACAATACCAACAGCTCCCTGGATGTCTACAGCTCCCAGTCCCCGAGGACTATCGCAGCAGACATAGAACTTACAAGTTTTGTCTGGAAAGACAACTATGCTATTTCAAGCAGTTGCGACTTCTCGACAGTTACCAAAGAAATTAAGGAAAGTTTGTTAAATATCTACAAGTCAGTCCCAGGACTCATCGACCTGGAGATGCTGGAGTTGAAGAAGGCTGGTGACGAGAAGGCCAACGTCGAATTCAAGATGCTATTAGACTCTGCTTCAGACGTTAAAGTTGAAGATTTGGAGCAAATGGTTAAGAATAACAAAGGTGGACTATATTGATAAGATTTCATCACAACAAATCTAAATTAGAATTTGAGATACTTATGTCATGTGATTATATAGTAATAGGTAATGCCACATAAGCCTCCCTTCTGGGGAGCTATTGTGAAAATGGTTGACTTATTTTATATCCTATATTTTATTTCAAAAAAAATATGTATATATTTTAAACAGTAATGATGAAAAGGTAAATTATACACCGACAAAGGACTAGCGTCCGAAACGTTAGGAAATTTTTTCATCTTTTAACAGTGTATAATTTACCTTTTTATCATTACTGTTTCATTAAAAACACCGACGCAGCTCACACCAGTTTTTAGCAAGTTATATCTTCTATATATTCTAAAACAAATTATATGCTAAAACATCAATTGGTTTTGCTAGTAAACATGAAGTATCGCTAGCTGGGTTACACTTGACGAAAGTTTTAACCGAATAGTAGGTTTAAATCACATAGGACAATTGCACCTCTCGCTCTAATAGTTTCTTGCGGCCTCGTGATGGGCTATTGACTGCCAGGCCTTTGAGGCTTCGGTTCTAATTGTTAAATTATATGGTTGTGTAACGAAACGTGTCATTTCAAGAGCCATTTTAGTATACCTCCTTCTTGGTTTATCAGGCATTACTAAATTGAAGAAAAGATTGGGGCGAGCTATCATTGCATTGCATTTTGGGCCTGTTTTAGGGGACATATTTCCAAGATGTCGCCTCTATTGCCTCCCTAAAACACCCCAACATGCACTGCAACACCAGCTCGTCCCAGTTCATCTCTCAATCTCGGAAAATAATATGCTACCTAAAGTAGAAATTTATCCTGATAATAATTTTCGTTTGAACAGCAGGAAAATCCTCAACTGGGAATATGCAGTTTGGCGAAATATCTATGAAAGAAGTAACGATCTCTTCAGATACAGGTGATGGAAGAAAACCGTCCTGGGTTCTACTGCTGGTCGCGTTTGCATGTCTTGCTATCTTTGCTCTCATCGTCTATTTTGTATACCGGGTAGGTATCTCACTGATTCAGGGGCGAAGACAAGATTTTCCGAAGAGTAGGGTTAGGTAAATTTAAAATTTCACCTTTTTTTTTTTTTTTTGCGCCCCCGAAACGCCGAAGTAAGGAAGGGGATCGACATTACGTTGTACGTTTTATTTTTTCAATTTTTAAAAAATTTTTATTTTTGAAATTTACGTATAAAATCTATTTAAAATTTAAAAAGCCGCCATTTGGGCGGGGGGTGGGGGGTGACTGGCCTTGTTGCTCCACTGGCTACGCCCTTGACATTGAGTTTTCTATACCATAAAGTAAAATCTCAATATACTCAATAGTGTTAACTTTTGACTAAACTGGTTTTTAAGCCAGTATGAGACTCTTGAATCGGGGTAAAATGGCAGCTGGGATTTGCCTATTTTACTCTGGGATAAAGGGGTCCTGGCGGATGGGGAAAAACAACAAAATGGTAACGAAAAAAGGAAGGGGATCGACATTACGTTGTACGTTTTATTTTTTCAATTTTTTAAAAATTTTTATTTTTGAAATTTACGTATAAAATCTATTTAAAATTTAAAAAGCCGCCATTTGGGCGGGGGGTGGGGGGTGACTGGCCTTGTTGCTCCACTGGCTACGCCCTTGACATTGAGTTTTCTATACCATAAAGTAAAATCTCAATATACTCAATAGTGTTAACTTTTGACTAAACTGGTTTTTAAGCCAGTATGAGACTCTTGAATCGGGGTAAAATGGCAGCTGGGATTTGCCTATTTTACTCTGGGATAAAGGGGTCCTGGCGGATGGGGAAAAACAACAAAATGGTAAGGAAAAAAGGTTTTGCAAGAAAAGTGTTTTGGGATGACGCTGTGAGTGGAATTCGAGAAACCAAGTTTGACTTCGGAGAAAGTTAATACATGTAGTTCAAAGGTTATTTTGGCTCGTGTTCGTTTTTCTTGTTATCCTTGTCAATACTGTGCTATTTGTTGATCATTCCAGGTGATTGCTCAAAGTTTTGCTCAGCCAAAGTTTAAGTTGGCTAACAATGACTGATCCAAACTGTACATGGATGTAATACAGGAAAGTGTTGATAATGGAACCTGTTTACCAAGTGGTTGAAACTCGTAAAATGTGCACACAGCATGCAATAGAGGTTTTGCACCACCACGTGACGGCAGCGATGTTAGATGGCAGGAACAATGCAATCGTTTTACATGAGAAAGAATTCAATTCCCGAGAGGAAAGGGACTTTATTGTTCTGCCATCTAACCACAGGCAGCCCAAGCTGTATTATGGGCCTAAGCACGTGATGGTGCAAAACCTCAGTCTATAGCCCTTCACCATAAATAGTCTGTATTATGCTCAACGACTTCTTCTTGTCACAAAAGGTAATTGAAAGGTTTTACTCAGTATAGACCATTTGTTCCTTTTTTCCCCATTTAGTTAGCTTGGAGAATTATTAGGTTAAGTTGTAAGGGCCGATTTAGGTCAGTTTAGTTTAAATCATTTATTCATGCCGTTTAGTTGATAGGATCTATTGTAATTGGGGAAAACCTGTAATAGAGTCCTAGCCTCTCTTATTTGATCTCTTATTATTCAGCGATACGTTTCATAGTCTTCTTCTTTAACCCACTAGCTATTGATAACTTAAGAGTTGGCTATAAGTATAATTATATAGAAATAAAATAAAACGTAGGTTTAAATATAAAAGGACTGGGGATTGGGATGGGTAAGGAAGGCGGAATAGCTTCAACACATGAAAAATAAAACTGAAAAGTGGTCGGGAAAAATAAATGATAAAGTAACAGAGTAACAAACAACATGCAAAACCACAATACTCGGATTCAGACAGAATATTTTACCATTATAGTTGATTTGATTTTATTCTAAGGTATAACTAGCTAAAACTAGTGTGAGCTGCGTCGGTGTTTCTAATGAAACAGTAATGATGAAAAGGTAAATTATACACCGTGAAAAAGATGAAAAAACTTACTGACGTTTCGGACGCTAGTCCTTCGTCGGAGTAAAAAAGATTTTATTCTACATAGAAACTCGATGCTACATTAAATTTTCTATAGTTATAAAGTTATATGATTTGAACCTTGTCAGGGGCGTATTCGAAGTTCGGATTGAAGATATTGCATTTTCCCTAAATATGTCACCATGGATATCCCCTGTTAAAACTCTCTGACCCGCCTCTTATAGACTGAAGCAAAAATATACGCCATTGTCTTTCAAAAATAAAAACTAATTTATTAAAACAAAAGAACCACCGTCATCAGAAAAATCAAACAGAAATATTTATTTAGAATTCAAAAGAAATTATTTGGAATCATATTAGATAAGTGTGTGTTCGGTCAACTGAGGACTGATCACAGGAAGCCCATACTGTGGACTGACTAGCCTATGTTTTTCCCATTTATAAAATCTATAACTTTTAAAGAATGTTTTTGAGGAGATTACTTCTGAAAAAAGTTGAATTTTTTGGTTAAATATCTACAAGTTATAAGCCATTCCGAGATCGAGGAAAATGCTTGGTCGATTTAGCAGTTTAATGCAATGTGGGGACTGTATACAGAGGACAAAATAGACGCCATTTTGGAAATATGTCCTGTAAAACATTCCCACAATGCACTGCAATGCTGACTCGACCAAGTTTTCTCTTTCGATATTTGAATGGCTAAAACCTTGGGAGGCACAAAACCTTTTGATTGAAATAAATGTACTAGTCTAAGATAAAGTTTATCCAAATGCATAGTACATATCAGTAGTGTAGCCAAGTTTCTCCAGATTTGGTATGCAAGCATAGTTAATCATGGGTGGTGGGCCACACATTAGAATTTGAGTGTCAGGTCCAGGGGGAGGAAGGTGTTCTTTGATCATGTCTGCATCGACAAAACCTGAACTGTAAGCCCAACCTGAAACATACAATTAAAATATATATCTATAAGACCTTTTAAAAGAAAAATCAGATACAAAAAGTTTGGATCGATATTTTGACGATCTCATGTTGTTCTTCTCAACAAATTTTCATTTTGATCTTTAAAATTTTGAATAAGGACATCGAAATGCCAAATATTTTTGTCTGTTTTTTTAAATATGTTTTTCTAAACAATTACTCAAAAATCTGTAAGACAGAAAAAACATTTTTGCAACATTACCAATGTTTTCCTTCCTACTTACTGATGGAGACAGGGAAACTACAGTACCATTAATCTGACAGGCACCATAACCTCCCTTCAGTTATTAGCACATGGGGGAGGGGGACAAATTCCCATAGAAAGCTTTACAAACATAACCTCCATTGTACAGGGCAACACTGCAACATAACCCCCCCCCCCCTCCCCTTCATCACACAGTAATAGTTCTCAACCACCCTGTGATAACCCCTGCTAGTGACTTTCTTAAAATAACATATCCCCCTAAAATTTTGTTAACCCCTCCCCTCCCCCATGAGCTAATAAATTAAAGCCACTTTACACGTATTTGCTTGATGGCAGTACACTGTCAAATTTCCATGTTGTGCCTGTGTTTTCTGTCAGCACATAGCAATGAAAACAGCAGTGATGTGGCCATCTAGAATCCTGTAGACCTTTTCGGCTTGGGTGTACACTGTAATATTTTCCCATTTCAGACCACGTGTTATTCTCTGTGAATAGGATTCTTTGTTTGAGTTGAATCCATTTTCATGTGTCTTATCGTGTCAGACAACAGTTGAAATGAGAAACGATACTCTAGGGAATGGCACATGGTCTGAAATGGGAAAACACCCAAGCCAAAAGGGGTTGTCCTAGCACGCAGTCTGTTTAAGGCTCACACTATAGTGCAACATTAAATAATGCTATTATTTCATATAGAAACCGATATAGTGGGAAATAAAACTCAAATTGATTTGGCCAAAATTCTTTAGCATCCGCCATCTTGAATAGTTTGTTGAAATAACAAACTTCCATATTACGTCATTAGAGGGTAAAATGAAAAGAGACCTTGATTTTCGGACTAGTTTTTGGAGAAAGTGATTGTAAGGATTAGTTTCTAGTATCCTTTTATGTAAGACTATGGAGCCGTAAACTGGGCAATACATTTTGTTTTCATCTTGTACAACCAGATGTTTCAATGTTACCCTGCTAATGATGCCATATGAATTAATTTGTATATCGAAGATTTTCAAAATGGCGAAGCAGGGACCGACTAGGGACAAGTAACAATTCGTTTTCTCGCCACCTTTATAATCCAAATGAAATAAAACACCACCATAAAGATTATTTATGTACATACTTTCAATGATAGGTTGCTTCAATTATATCGCTAATGTCCTTTAAATGAATGCATTTATTGATGAGGTATAAGTTGAGGTACTGAAAAAAATACTGCAAAGCTTCTTGTTCTTACCTTCAGATGGTCTATCCAGAGTGTACCACAGTTTAAACCTGCCATTAGGACCCTCTTCTTTCTCCAATGCCTCTAACTCCTCGCGAACAAGAATATCTCTTTCTGTCTATAAATTAAATGCATAGGATGTTAGTAGAGCACAATAGCCCAATTCCGAGATATGCTTCGCTTGTCACACACAAAGATTTCATTGTAAGGCCTTGTGCATAATGAGCAATGTGTAAACCTTAATTTTGATAAGGCTAATATTAAGCATGTTGCAGTTTTGCAGTTGTCAAATATTGATTTAAATTACTGAATAAAAACATTTTGTCCCTCTTCATGCATTTGTCTGTATGCAAACACTCTCCAAATGTCCAGGATACTAAATACCAGAATACCCCTTTCTCTTAGCTTTGAAGTATTAACCTTTTCAACTCTCAAATGATTTTTTTAATATGGTGTAGATAAAAATCTGATGCAAGCTTATTTTAGCGTTCTTTTAAGTACAGTACCTGGTTAGCAAAAAGTAAAGAAACCTGAGTGGTGTCTGCTTGATCTTTGACTATAGCTGCTATGATCTGTAGCATAGGAGTGATGCCTTAATGAAATAAAATCAGTCAACATTAGATTTATCTGTTTCCAATTTTGCCGCACTTCTAGGGCATACATTTTTGAGCGGGAAAGGGACAGAGAAATAGCTAAGTACATCTGCCCAATTTTATAGGCCCATCCCTAGTTTAGCTTTGAATCTTCAAAATTTTTATTTATAAAGTATATATTGTATATCTATATCGATATTCATTATCAATAACACGTACTTAATCATACATGTATATCTTAATTGTAAACATTATTCTCCTATCATAATATTGATATTGTTGTGATAATAGATGTCTGTCTTTCCTTTTAACCTGCCTTGAATAGCCTTAAGCTACTTGCAGGTGAAAGTGTAATTATACATGTAAGACTATTGATTGAAAACAATTAAAAACAAAGAATGTCAAATGTCAAATGGCAGCTCAAATACACCCCCAAAAATGATAATAAACTAATGAAATTAGACTTTTTCACTATGTAAACATTTGATGGCCTTCCCTTGAATTTCTTCGGACCTACCCCCCTCTCCACTACCTCTAAAAAAAGAAATGCCCCTTAGGTCGGAATAGCAGTAACACAAAAATTGCAATATTTTTGCAGCAATTACAAGTTAAGGCATATTTTTATTTTTATTTTACAGATCAATGGGTCTCATTCACGAGAAAAATGATAAAACACACATTTACAAACAAAACTTTACTGAAACGATGAAAAAAACAGAAACCACTTTATAACACTTGCCCATATAACGGAAGACATTTTAATGTCTATCAACAATAAATTTGCTGAAGGTGAATTGAATATCGGGGAACATATATATTCCTCTGGATTATCACTGGAGGTGATTATTGTGTGATAGTGTGAGCTTCTCGACCAATTAGCATGTGAGATTTTCAATAATCACCTAGTGTGTATTTTTACTAACATAGTTTATTCAATATGATAAAGAACTATGAAAGAGACTACTTCAACGGCTTTCACAACACCTCAGTTTATCAGTGCTGTTATTTCTACATATCACTATTTCAAAACACTTTACTAGTATTAATAAACTTATTCAATTTGTCATTGTCAAATTCCATTACCTGTTCCCCCAGAAATAAGACCAAGGTGTTTTGCTTTCCGAAAGATTTCTGGTTTACGAAGGCTTTCTTTAATGGCAATAATACCTATAAGTAGAAGGACAAATGAAATTTGAATCATAATAAATATTACTACTCATCTCTAATAAGCTTTAACTGTATATAACACTATTATTCTGCATCTTGTCATATCATCCAACAAGGTTATTCATTGCATGCTTTTCTTACTTTTATTCTGCATCTTGTCATATCACCCAACAAGGTTATTCATTGCATGCTTTTCTTACTTTTATTCTGCATCTTGTCATATCATCCAACAAGGTTATTCATTGCATGCTTTTCTTACTTTTATTCTGCATCTTGTCATATCACCCAACAAGGTTATTCATTGCATGCTTTTCTTACTTTTATTCTGCATCTTGTCATATCACCCAACAAGGTTATTCATTGCATGCTTTTGTAATTGCTTTTACTGAATGGAGCATTGAACAAACCTGTTTTAATTTTTTATTCTAAAGAAAGAAAAAGTCCATTGCTACTACAGTAGTTTTCTATGCTGTTTTCTTAGACTTCTTGTTAAAGTTTGCTGCCAATGTGGATGGAATCAGCAACTGTGCTCCACCCACTAAAAAAGCACAGTTCTAGAATCAGAGCAACTATACTACTGTACAGGCATGTAAGCTACAGTATATAAGGGGCTGTTCTTTTTTTACCGGCATGGCAGATATTTTGGTGGGATTTAGGGAGGCACCAAAAAATATGGAATTTAAGGGGGGCACCACAAAAATAATTAACTAAATAGAAAATGTATGAAAAAAAAATTATCTTGTTTCAATAGGGAGCTACATTTTTTACTTACAATTCACAACATCCTACCAGCCTACCCATGTCCATAACAAGTGAATAGTCCCTAATAAAATGCTTAGTTCTTGAATCAGAGCATGCAATTGTAAACTACCTATACAGTCAATTCAAAAAACATTGTTGTCGATCGGCTCAAGGCTACACGACTGGACTGAAAGGAATATGGGTAAAAATCACTGCACAAGCAGTTAAATATTCCTTCTGAATTAACTGTTTCCGCTAGTACTAATAAGTAGTAATAAAATAATAATGTTGAGAAACAATCCATTAAATGCATGTCTTTTGGTTTTGGGAAAGAAAAACAAAGTAGTTATGGTTCAGTTCACAATTCTGAAAATAACGTAAAAATAAAATATAAATGTAAATAAAAAATAAATAATAAAAAAAGCCTTCTTCAACACTTCCCGCTCGCCTACGAAGGTTTTGGCTGTAAACCAGGCATACTGTAACTGGTCAGATAAGATATGGAGTCAACTTGGTTTCAATGATTACCAACCAGAGTTCCCTTCGGTCCAGTCACGTAGGCTTGAGTTGGTCGACGACAACATTTTTTGAATTGACTGTGTATAATAAAATGAATTATACCTCTTCCTTTGTACACAAGTTTTCCTGCTGGTCCCCTGATATCAACAGTATCACCCAACTTTAATGATTCAAGATACTGAGACATCTTACCACCTTCTGGGAACTTAGGATGGACATCCTTATAATATATCTAAACAGAATAAGAAGTGAAAGGTCATTTGGTCGTTTTCAAGTTAGTCAAAGTAACTGCTTAGGGCTTAAAATGATCGACAATCAGTGGAAATCTACCCCCAAAACTGGAAGGTATGCCTGGTCAAATCTTTCCTTTACTGGAAATTTTGACCAGTGACATTTAGGCAGGGATGAGGTAAGACCAAGCTAGAATTAATTTTTCCAGTGATGACTTGCCGTCAACTGGAAACCGGAACTATTTCTGGTCAGTTGCCCGCAGATGCATTTGCACATGCATTTCATATTCCTTAAATATTCTCTATATTCTCTACATATACATAGATCTCTTAGAAGGGAAAACTATTTTTAAGTAACAGAGTAAGTTAACATTCAATTTTTGGTATTCTGGTGATTAGACTCAGCTCTCAAAGTACCAACCCCATCCCCCCCCCCCCCCCCGACATCCTTAAACTCCTAGAGCCCCTTAAAGATTTTCCTTACATGTATGTATTGGTTACGTTTTTAAATGTAAATATTACCTTAATGACTAGTTCAAAGTATCCTTTGTTGTCATCAGAAGTTACAGGTGTATATGGTCTGATCACAAGGTTACCATCAATCTTTGCAGAAATATACACATGATTACCTAAAATCAACAAATGAAAGCTTGTTATTGAAGAGTCTAGACATTCATCTAAATAATAATTATAATGATATTATTATTATTATTACTACTACTATTATTACAATTACTATTTGTGTGCAACACAAATATCACTAAATAGTGCTATTTTATGCTAATTCTATTGTTTTCTTTTGTTTAATTAGTGTTAATGTATTAACTAATAGTTATAACTATTGCACACGTTTAGTGTTTGTACTCTAATCAAAGGCACTTTACATAGAGTTGTGAATTACTGTAAATCACGTACTGCATTCAGTTCAAGTTTCATTCATCAAAAACACTTTTAAACACTTAACATTGGCATTTTAGTCAATAAGACAGTGTAACTCACCTACAGGAAGACCAAGAATGTGATCAGGTGATTGAAGAGCAAACTTGAACCTCCTTGTGTCATGGCTAACAATCTATTAATAGTACTAAATAATAAATCCCATGTAATCCTCTGTAAACTCTCTTTACTAAATGCAAACTCTCAACCCATCCCCACAGGGAAGAAAACCAGAGAACCCTAAGAACAACCCTTGCAGCACAGGAGAACACATTAAACAAATTCAACTCCCATACTAGCTTGGAAATAGGACTCGGATCTGGACTGCACCAGCCAGCCCCTTGCCCCAAGCCTTGCACTGGTGAGTTTGAGACACAAATAGCTGAGTAAACTACCAATGCTACCCATGCTATGTGTAATATATATGAAACATGATTATTGAACTTCCTTGAAAATGGGAAGGCTATTAAACTTCAAATAGACACCTTGCAGGTGATGTAAAAGGAGCTCAATTTCAAGGACAAAACAAAAGAATTTTGCAATGTCCTAACAATTGGAAACCTGTTGTTTTGCTCTCCAAATTGCTGCATTCTGAAGAGCTGCAAGTGGACCATAGGAGTGTATAACAGTAGGCTTAACAGTGTGCCAGGACAATATGCATGCAGTGTCAGTCAGGAGTAGGGCATATTTGAAAATGAATAGGTCATGCCCCACTGCTCCCCCCAAAAATACTTCCTTAAGTTTTTTTTTATTAAGTTTACCTCTTTAGCTATGAGTTTGAAAGGAATCTTTTTCTGAGGATCAAGTGCAATAAGCTTCTTTTTCTTTCCCAAGGTAAAATAAGCAGCCAGTCCAACAACAGCAATGACCAAAGTCAAACCAGTAGCCAACACCACTGGCTTCTACACCAAAAACAATAAAACAATCAATCTTGGCTCTTAACATGCAGAGTAAACACACATGAGTGAAAAATATCTGCATATCAATGCTCTGAATCTGCACGGAATTAGTCAAAACACATGTAAATTTCACTATCAAACATGCCTGATAAATTGGACTTCACAAAATGGCAAAACTTAGTGTCAATGCTTGAAAAGTAAGGCTAATTGTTTCATATTGTGTTTGTAAATACAGTATCTTGGTCTGACAAAAGTATACTAGTATAATTTTTGTATACTTGGAGAAAACAAACATTTATTTTATCGGTTAAACTCTTCAAAATCTTTAAAAAGCATGCTGAAATGCATGCATGTGCAAACGTTTTTCTCTAGTGTAGAGTAAACATGATACTACCCTGCGAGCAGAGTCTCCTTTTAACAACTCTCGCACATAGAGGAGTTAAAAGGAGACTCTGCTTGCAGGGTAACATTATATAGACCCCTTGCAAAACCTTTGGAATACAGCTCAAATTTGGAGGAGAAAACAATAGGTTTCCAATTCTAAGGAGGTTGAAAAACACATATATACAATCCACTCAAACCATAGTTTTCCTGAACACATTCTGATTTCAAAGATTTTACAGCAATTGTTGCATAAAATAGCACTTAATACGCATTTGTAACCTAAATAGCTATGTAGGAAATTCTCGTTTTCATACTTGACTTTTTAGCAAGACTCCAAACGCGAAATTCTTCGATTTCTCTTACATGTAGAATTTATTATTACGAAATCCAAGAATCGGAACTTAAAGATTTAGGCGTGTAGATGAAGATTAAACGATAATTTAACATAAAATCGTTTGAATAAAATAGTAGACTCACCATAGACAACTCCATGTCTGCAAGCTTCATGTTCCAGAACACAGGGAACGCAAGGGATTATGGATTAAATAACACAGGACCCCCATTTCACAATTGGTTCGGATGGGGGGACCGTTCATTTTTTGGGGAGAGGGGAATGGGGGAGCAGGAAGGGAATGGGGAAGGGGGGGGGGGGGGGTGGGAGTGAGTGGGCCAATACGAAATCTTCTTAAAACGTATTTAATTAACTCTAATTATCCTGGTATTTTAAAAGATAATAGTAATGATAAAAAGGTAAATCTTACACCGCGAAGAGATGAAAACAAACTTACTGACGTTTCTGACGCTAGTCCTTCGTCGGAATGAAAAATTAGTATATTTATTTATTCAACTAAAGTTAACGAAAAAAAGTACAAAGCTCCAAATAAATCAACATTAACAACATCGACGAGAACAACAATAATATATATATATATATATATATATATATCAAACCTGTTTTATGAAAAGGTACCCCTCCCCATTCTAACATCAGCACACATAGGGGGTCTGAATTTCACACTGGAATGCTCTGCTAGTGAAAGGTCAATTCCTGTTTTAGCGGTTTGTGCACACCCCTAGCTCGTCACTCCTTCCCTTCCACTCCCTATTCCCAAACCAAACCTCCACCCCCCCTCTCTTACCTTAATAATCTTGTCAGTTTGTCAGGTGTGCATGCATGCACTGGCTATTTTGTTGTTAAGTGTTGGGCCTGTGAGAATAACAAAAAAAACAACAAAACAAATTAAAGCCTTAAGCTAAGCTTGGCTCTGAGATTGGAAGGCTTTGCAGAGGCAATGGGAAGGCGTTGACGTCAGAACTAGGCTTGGCTGATCTGATTCTATGCCTTTGAAAAAGTGCAATGTTTCCTAAAGCAAATGGCATAGCATGCAAATGCTTGGCGACCAACAACCATTGAACAAGAATACTTAAATAGCTGCAAACCACAGAAAGGCACCAATTATTGTTTTGGCCAGCCATGCATGGCCCAATCGGCTTATTCATGCAAATTTACTGATCGAAAATCATCTATTCTGGGTAAAAAGTGAAAAATTCAGACATGATTTTCAAAAACTAAGCTCTAGAGGAAACCCCTTCAGCCTTAACTTCACTCGAATGGCTCAGAGTAGGTTTGGAATTCTAAAACCAAACTGAATTCGTGACATCCTAGGCTCTTTCGGGCAAGTCCTGGACCAAGAGTGAAGAGTAAGTTCTGGAGGGGAAGGGGCATTCCAGCATAGTGACCTTCTTAAAAAACAGGTTAGATAGCAAAGCACAATTCAGCTATTTCCGCTAGCCATCCTTGGGCAAAGCGTGCAGCATAGCAAATCACAATTCAGCTATTTTCACTAGCTATCTTTGGGGAAACCTTGCAGCATATTAGCAAAGCACAATTCAGCTATTTCCGCTAGCCATCCTTGGGCAAAGCGTGCAGCATAGCAAATCACAATTCAGCTATTTTCACTAGCTATCTTAGGGGAAACCTTGCAGCATTCTAACCTGTTTTATGAAAAGGTACCCCTCCCCCCCCCTAACATCAGCACACATAGGGGGTCTGAATTTCACACTGGAATGCTCTGCTAGTGAAAGGTCAATTCCTGTTTTAGCGGTTTGTGCACACCCCTAGCTCGTCACTCCTTCCCTTCCACTCCCTATTCCCAAACCAAACCTCCTTCCCCCCTCTCTTACCTTAATAATCTTGTCAGTTTGTCAGGTGTGCATGCATGCACTGGCTATTTTGTTGTTAAGTGTTGGGCCTGTGAGAATAACAAAAAAAACAACAAAACAAATTAAAGCCTTAAGCTAAGCTTGGCTCTGAGATTGGAAGGTTTTGCAGAGGCAATGGGAAGGCGTTGACGTCAGAACTAGGCTTGGCTGATCTGATTCTATGCCTTTGAAAAAGTGCAATGTTTCCTAAATCAAATGGCATAGCATGCAAATGCTTGGCGACCAACAACCATTGAACAAGAATACTTAAATAGCTGCAAACCACAGAAAGGCACCAATTATTGTTTTGGCCAGCCATGCATGGCCCAATCGGCTTATTCATGCAGATTTACTGATCGAAAATCATCTATTCTGGGTAAAAAGTGAAAAATTCAGACATGATTTTCAAAAACTAAGCTCTAGAGGAAACCCCTTCAGCCTTAACTTCACTCGAATGGCTCAGAGTAGGTTTGGAATTCTAAAATCAAACTGAATTCGTGACACCCTAGGCTCTTTCGGGCAATAAGTCCTGGACCAAGAGTGAAGAGTAAGTTCTGGAGGGGAAGGGGCATTCCAGCATAGTGACCTTCTTAAAAAACAGGTTAGATATATATATATAGTAAAGATAGGATTAAAGACGAGACATGTTCACTGTAACTCCGCCGAGTTTCGTGCTTACGCACTAATCAGACAGACTTTAATTAAAAGATTAAAGATTAAAGTCTGTCTGATGAGTGCGTAAGCACGAAACTCGGAGTTACAGTGAAAATGTCTCGTCTTTAATCCTATCTTCACTATATATATATATTGCTCTGCATCCCTACGCATCGAGCACTGTTTTACCAGTATAGACCACATTACATACTTTGTTATATATATATATATATATATATATATATATATATTTAGGCACTGCCTAAAAGCGGAGCTCCCGATACGGAAGTCACAGGGAGAACAATTTGAATGAAACTGAACGTTAAAAATAAGATAGGGGGGAAAATATTCAATTATTTTTTATTCGAGGTGAATATAATTTCTCCCATAATAAAAACTATGCAGTGTAATCGAATCGAAATGCACTACATTGCTTTTATTTTTTTCCCCCGCGAGTATATACTCTCCCACTTAGGAATTTTGTACACAACTCACCACCACCCCCAGGGACTAGTTTTGCTCTTGGAAATTTTTTCGACAATGTTTTCCAAAAAAACCGACATTTTTAGGCTTTGAATCTATTTTACTTAAAAAAAACGAAAGATAACTACAGATAATCCAATACAATATCAAGTTTAGTGAAATTTACCTCGGATGTCTTTCATTGAAATTGAAATCAAGACCAAAAAACAGACTTGAAAAATGGTTAAGGGTGAGCAAAATATATAAGCTAACTTTAATAATTACGTCTTTTACAGAACGATACGTTTTACATTCAGTTAAACTTGACAAGAACAACTGAGACAAAATAGAAAATAAAGGCAATGCACTGAAAAGGCAATGCAAAAAGGCAATGCAAAATGACGAATTTCTTTGTCAGTAAATTGGCGTTTGTAAATGTTTCTGAATATTTTTTAGCGGAGCTTGAGCGGAGCACCATACCTAAGAAAAAATGGTAAACTATCGAGTTGATTTTTCATGGCTTGGCTGACGTCACTTCCGTCCGTCCGGGCGTGTACACAAGAATCCTGATTGGCTGGTTAGATTATCTTTTTTTTTGGCGGGAAGGTCGACGCGTTGCAACATCCGGGTACACATAAAGGTAAATCCGGCTATTAAACTTTTGTAAAAAACGTTTTACAATACCGAAAGATAACAACACAATTTTTTATTCAAGCTTATATTTATATTTATATTTACTCTATTTACGATGGAACCCCTTTCCGAAATAGATATGTCGAAAGAAAGCTCAAAGGAGAATTAAATTGTCCTCTCTACTCAAGCTAGAAATATTGGTGTCACATTTGATTCTGCTCTCACCATGGTACCTCATATAAAGAACACCTGCAAAACTGCCTTCTTTCATCTTTGTAACATTGCTAAACTTCGTAAATATCTCTCCGTAAAGTTCACTGAAATTCTTGTTCATGCTTTCATAATTTCAAAACTTGACAATTATAACTCTATTTTATTTGGCCTTCCGAAATACCTCAATAACCGTCTTCAATCTATACAAAATGCATCTGCCCGCCTTGTAACTCTAACCAAGAAACGCGATCACATTACTCCTATTCTCATCAACCTGCACTGGCTTCCTATTGAATATCGAATAAAGTCAGTTTAAAATTCTCCTACTAACCTTCAAAGCTCTATATGGCTCTGCTCCTATGTACATTCAAGAATTAATAAATAGATATTGTCCTGCTCGTAATCTCCGTTCGTCGTCTCAAGTATTGCTGTCTGTAAAACCGTATAATCTAAAATGTTATGGTTATCATTCATTCACTGTTGCCGCTCCTGTGTTGTGGAACTCTCTGCCTAATCCTATGAGGAACAATACCTCTCTTGAATCTTTTAAAACTGAACTTAGAACTTATTTATTCAAACTTGCTTATGATTTGTAATCTATGTTTGTATCGTATTTATTAATTATTTTTTATATTATTATTATTATTATTATTATTATTATTATTATTATTAAGGCCAGAAGTAAAATAGTTTTTTCGGAAGAGGAAAAACTCTGGAGGCGTGAAAAAGGAAGGCAAAGACGAAGGAATCTCACCAAAGAAAAGCGGCAAGCAGAGAGAGAGAGAAAACGCAAATCCAGGCAGGACTTCGATTATAAACAAGGAGAACATGATCGTGAAAGAAAAAAGAATATGAGGCAAAACTTGACGGATGAACAAAGAGAAAACGAACGTGAAAGACAAAGGAATTTGAGGCAAAACTTCACGGATGAACAAAGAGAAAATGAGCGTGAAACTGAGACAAAGGAATTTGAACAAAACTCACTAGCTAAGGCGACTCTCAAATGCACAGAAAAAATCGCTTTAAGGCAAGTTATAGACCAAAGACAATTAAAATAACTTTCATGTATTCAAAGATGGATTAAGAAGTGTTCTCCAAGAATTCAGGTGTGTTGTTTAGCAAACAATCGTTTATTATTTTTTGACAAGCATTTTTTCTCTACGAATCGACAAATCAAAGACTTTCCCTCAAAATTTTTAATATTTCTGTAGATAAGCTTAATTTATTTTAATGTTGGAGTAAATATAACATGAAGAGCATATTACAACAAATATTCGTCCTTTATTTAGCTTTGTAAATCTTTAGCAATTCGGTTAACGTTGTAAAACGTTGTTTTTAACCAACTATCGTATGTTTTTCGTTCAAGAAAGATTCGCCTCCTATCGCGGGGTCCCATCTTCAAAACAATGGAGACTTTCATTTAATAATTTTATTTCTACAGATAATTTTTTTAAAGTATTGAATGAAAAATAGATTTACACCAAATATTCAACTGTTTATTAAGCTATTCAAGCAAGTCTAATTATAAAAATGAGCTTAAATTTGTGTTGTTGAGAGATGTTGTTGTAGAAAGACTGACCTAGACTTTCACTTTAAAAAGCCGTAAAATGTATTCAAAAACATTTACAAACGCAGCAGCAGTAAGGGGGACTCGCGGTTTTCAAAACGACCTCTATGAATTTCACGGGAATTACAGGCGTTATATCGAGCAAAAAAAATGGGTCGGCAGCGGGTATTATCCGCGCGACGATTCCCTTACTGCTGCTGTTTGTGAAATTTATGAAATATTTTGTAGGGTCGCAAACGAAGGTTAAAATATTTCCTAGATATACTATGAAGGAGTGGGTTTGTCCGAAATGTAGCAAAAACTTCACAAAGGCTGGCCTTATTTCTCATCTGAGGAGAAAAGTGCCTTGCACTATGAAGGTAACTTGCATGATGACACATATTGATGAGCATTCCAATGACAACGAGGATTACATAAAGGAGTTGATGAAAAGGCCCCCGGCGGCTCCTAAGTTCTCCTTTACTTGTCCTTGTGGAAAGACATGCATGACGGAACATAACTTTAAGATACACCAAGCTGCTTGTATTTAAAATATTCGTTTTATATATGCATGAATGTAAGGAGTTTGTGAATGATTTCTGTGTTGAGTGTTTGACTGCAAGGGTGCGTATACCCAAGCCCAAAGGGTTCTGGTGTTGTGGTAACAAAATGCAAATGGAAGAAGATACTTCAGCACAGTGTTACGAGTGTGGTAAGAACATTCGAAACGCCGTGCCTTGTGCTACCAGGGAACAATATTACTCTAACGGAGGTCGTAAGAAGACCCCATACAAAAGAATAAAATACTTCAGAGACTGGATGAGTCATATTCAAGGTCATCGGCCGGTATATTTAGACGACGAAGTAAAGAAGAAAATCATAGACCACTTAAAAGAACCAACGCCACAAAGCCTACGGAAAACGCTGAAAAAGTTGAAACTAGGAAAATATTACTAGGCTATTCCCTATCTTTTGTCTCAGATAAGCGGTAAGTCTATTCCTGAGGTTTCTGATATGAGCAGAGCCGAGTGGATGTTTTGTCTGCTGGATAAGGATATTCCTTATTAGCCTGACGTAATCTATGAAATATTTGACAAAATTGACCCCAACCACCCCCTGTTAGGATGGATTCCCAGGCGATGACGTAATTTTTCTTAGCCAATCAAAACCTTCACAGTTATCGTAGATTGATAAGTTTTACACCGTAGTGAAAATAGAAAACTGACGTTTCACAATTGTGAAATAAATTTGTGAAAACGTTTCACATTTGTGAAATATATTTGTGAAATTAATTTGCATATGACGCAGACAGCTGGCGTTCGATATGTAAATAGAATCCTGTCACACTCTTTTCAAAGCAGATGTTTATTGAGCGAGTTTTCTTTGAAGCTCCTCTTTTGCTTCTTGGTAGATCTTTTTGCGAGATTCCTCGGAAAGATCTTTTACGACTGTTTTTTTGTTCCTTATGTCCATCTTTAATTTCTCGTATTTTTCCTCTTCGGCTAAAATAAGCGAGAATTCTACGTCGTCTATCTTTCTGTCACGCAAAGCCTTTGAGACAAGGTCGGTAATCGTATTTACTTTAGCCCTTGACAGAGCTATTGTCGTGTCATGCTTGGATATTTTGCTTGACAACTGTTTCGTAATGCCCGTAGCAACAGCTGAAATGATACCACAGGCTGCCCCGACGCCGGCTAAAGGAACCCCAACAACTATTCCAGGGCCTGTAAGCGAAGTAGCAACGCCAGTGCCTGTTAATGCTACGGACATGGATCCTGTAGTTATCGCAATTTTATGTAGTGTACTGCGGGCTCTGACGTATTTCTTTCTAACGTTTTCGTAATGTTTTGTCTGTCCTTCCAAGTAAGCCAGTATTAAATTTGCTTTATTCAGACGAAAGTTTTCAGCGTTTAATTCGTTAGGACCTGTGTCCTTAGTGGTAGTATGGTAGTTTACTTCAGGATACAGCTGAGGTGCTGATGGTATAACATCCATTATATATACTAATGTACGACGCTTTTGGGAATGATATTGAGGAGCGACCACATGACACGATAACAGAGATTACTGGAATTGGAGGGCCTTTAGGAAGATGTTTCCACATGCAGACCCTAGTAAGTTTGAGCGGAGACCTGACGGGATTTACTATCAGGGATCTAGAATGTACAGCAATGAGGATTTGAAGCCTAAGCCGGTTAATCAAATAGACGATCAGCTGAAGCCGAAGCCTGTTACACCCAGTTGGTCAAATGAATTATTATTTAGTACCATTACTTATCCAATACCTGCGGTATCATTTGATGAACACCCAAATTTGGACCTAACGTTGAACATGCGGATCTCTAACAGTAATTTATTTCAGTTAAAGGTGCGAGATATCTTCAAGGAAGTTCCTATAAATCACACCACAGCTAAGGAATCTCATGAATGGTTAAGTGGACCAAACATGCGATACTGGCCACAGTAATTGAACTTTGCCGTCTGGTGTGCTACTAGCGGTTGTGGTGTAAGTGCGAACCTGATGAAGAATTCGATATTTATGTTTCATTTTCACTTTACAGTACGAAGAATATTGCATGAGATGGGTGTTATTGCCCTACCAGGAGATTCTGCGTTTGATCCCAGAGATAACAAATACGACTCACATGCCTACGATAGACTTTGTAAGGAGATTGGAGTTGTAGGAAAGGACTTCCGATGTACTGCCGGAGCCAACAATGGTCTGGGGCATATTTGGGCTTATTGGGGTATTGGAGGACATGAACTAACCAATAAGGAAGTCCATGCATTGCGGCTACAATGGAACACGGGTTATCATAAAGTATCTTACGATAGCAGCACCTTCTTCGAACCAAATGCTAAGGCCTCCGAGGAAGTTAGAGACGGACCTCTGTTCAAAGACGAGGGTGGTAAATACGCAGGGGCTAATCCATTGATTATCCGTATAACCAATGACGAACACACAAAGCAGTACTTTAATTTCATACCCAAAGTAGGTAAAGCACTAACTAGAGCCGGTCTTGCCCGCCTAAACCGCAGCATAGAAGCTTACGTGTATTCTATCCTTGGAGCTCAGGTAAATACCCGATCAAGCATAATTGGAAATACTGGCGCCGCAGAAGAAACCAGAGCCGAAGCCTTGCTCTTATTCGAAAGTTCAATTTTGGAGGGTGACATTAGCAAAGGCGTACAGCGTTACCAACTAGCTATACAAAATTCTAAAGCAAGGTTGGACTATGCGGTAGCCCCGGGTTGTTGGCTAATGCCAAGTGACTTATCCATGAATGCTGGCTCCGTAGTAGGATACAACAACAAACTCCAAAAGGCTACTAAGGAAATGAAGTTTGGAGTGAATGATGTGAACTCCGACACTTCTGAAGGAACTCCACACTTCGTAGAGAAGCCAAAAAAGTCACACGAAACAAAGCCGCCCGTAGAGAAACCATCAAAGAAGGCCATGCCTACGATACCCGAGGAATATGACCATAACTTACTCAAGGCCGGTTTAACCGCCGCAAGCATTGGTTTGAGTTATTATATATGGCGATGAACAACCCCTACGTATCCGGAATGGATTGTGTTTATACGACTTACGCAGGTGAGAAAAAATACTCCCAAGCATCTTGGGTTGATGTCACGGGGATGTCTGTGGATTTGAACTACTCAGGAAAGAAGCTGATAATATGCAGCATATGTATTGGTACGGATAGTCACGCCAACGTCGGCTTCCGGTTCCTGGATGATAGAGGAGTGCTGCAGCCCATGCGCGTTAAGACAAACAACAGGGAACCTGTACATTTTTCCGTAGAACCTAACACCCAAAGCGTCGAAAATATTTCGGTTTGGACTTTTCATATGGTTGCCGATTGTCATGGGAAGGTAAAGCTGCAAATGAGAGTAGACGATACGGACGTAGTAGCGGTAAATAGCATACACGATCAAAGGGACAAAAAATATAACCATAAGACCATTAGCACTCTTACGGTGCTTAGTCTTTAAAAGGGAGTTTATTTCCTGAAATATATGAATCCACATACAAAGGAAGATTGGTTCCTTTATTATTTGGAGGAGGGGAATGAAAGGGGCGACAGTTGGCGCGACACTGGGTTGTGGGTAAGGGTTGGGGGTTTGGGATTGATTATGTGCACCATTACCATTAACGGATGGAATAACTGCAATGCCGGGTTTAGGATCATTGACGAGACCAACACCCCATTATTGCCTTACAGGAAGAAGACGAATAACAGGGCTCCGGCTCATTTCACGTTTGAGCCCACGCCCGCGAGCGCGGAGAACCTAGCGTCGGTGACTTTTCACATGATAGCCAATTGTCAATATGCGAAGTTACAAGTTCGCCCCAGCGATGCTGACCTTTCGGATCCCTCCCAGTATCCAGGTTTCGTTGGGATAAATACCACCTATTCGACATCCGGTATCGTGGATACCATTTGGAATCATAAGACCATTTCTACTATGACCGCCTTACCTTTGGTGCCAAATTACCAAGGTGGGGCTAACACCATCTTCACTTATCCCAAGACGCCTAGGCAGCCTAATGACAAGCCCCCAGCAAAACATCCGGATAAGGGTTAGATTTTCATCTTCTTCAGGAATACCACGCCGATAGCGACAACTAAGATCCAAATGTTATTACCAACGAACTTTAACAGTTCTCCGCCGGTCCTTAGTACCAGACCAATTACAGAACCCAGCAGCCCCGGTAAAGAGGCCGCCATCTTTTTTCCTAAGTCCGTTAGCCCTTTACCTACTGCCTTTACACCTGCGCCCGTAGCCTTAAGGGAGCTAAGGATTACTCCTACTACGGTGCTAATGGCGACCGCAAATGCCAGCGGAACACCATATTTCACCAGGGCTCTTTTTATTTTTTCCTTGGTGGTAAGGCCCTATTCTCTTTCCAAGTTTTCTTTTTGCGCCTTTAATTCCGCAAGGCGTACCTCAAGGGTTTCTATTTCCTTTTGAGCTGCTTCCCTTTCCTCTTCGGAGCGGGTTTGGTCATTGATTTTTTCCTGCTGTTGTTCTATTTGCCCCTCCAAGTCTTCTATTGCCTGGTCTCTTTGTCGGATTTGCTCTTCTTTGGTGTTGATTTCGGCAACCAACTGCCGCCGTTCCTCTAAAGAGCCGGCTATAGTGACATGTAAGTTCTTAGCTTCTTCCTTGCTTATGCCCAGCTCTTCTCTAGCCAGATTGAAGGCCTTTTGGGCTTGGTCTCTTTCGCGTAGGACCTTATCCATTTGTTCTCTCATTTGTACTATTAGCTGATTCTTGTCATCAACTTCTCTCTTTTGAGCATCAAGGAGTAGTTGGTTTTGTCTCATGTAATCTGCTTCCCTTTCGTCCAACGTTTCTTGCAGCTCCTCGACGCGTTTTTCTAACGCAGACTTTGTGTTTAACGTCTCCAGCTGGTCCAATAGGCTTCTGGTGGCTTGCTGGAAGCCTCTTAATCTCGCCACGTCACCCCTAACTTCACCATTCTCATCAAAGAGGGCTTGTGGTTTGGTCCAGCGGTTTTTGTCGGGAAATCTCAGGTCATGGACGCTTATGAGGACTTTGTTTCCGCGTTCTGTGAGCTTTATTTCGTCAGTATCCAAGCGGGAATAGCGTTGCCTTAGCTCTTGCGTTGCGCACTCTACGGTTTCCCGCGCGGTTGCTTCGTCTATGTTTCGAAGTTCCAAGTACTCAGGAACGGGTCCGCGGTTCTTCGATTGCCACATGCGATTTAAGGAGGCCTTGAACGCTTTCCTCCTACTACCATACTTGGTTTCCAGGGCCATGTCGTAGATTAAGGGATCGGTCTCCGCGCCATCAGTCCACTTATCGTATTCTTCATCGTTAATATCAACTTGACCTTCTTCGGTAAGGGAGTCAAAGTCGGTACCTTCTACCTCCATTATATATGATAAGCTCAAAGTTAAATCCCAACGTATTGCCTAAGCAGGTTGGCGGACTAAAAGCAGAACGCACCTTTCACCGGGTTACATTCACGCCCAGCAGCGCCAAACAAGGAGAAACCCTGTACGTAGGCGTACCCCGTCTAACGGATAACTTAGTATTGGTTCCTGGTACGTTAGCGTTAAGGTTTGACCTAGCGATTCAGCCAGATACCGCAGACGTGCGTCATGTCGTCAATAACATAGGCAGAAACCTTGTCTCTAAGATGAGAATCAAGTTTGCTGGTGAGTCCTTGTTAGACTTAAGAGAGGATGTCAGCAAAAATCGACTAAAATCAAATTTTGCCGGCAACAGCCGAAAAATCGAATTCGTTCATATTTTGGTATTAGGAATACCTTGATGCGATATAAACCGTGATATACTTCATTTGCCGAAATATCGCTTTATTTCCGAGAAAAACCAGAAAAACAAATTCGTGCATAATTGACTCTCTGAGAAAGTCAAAATATACTCCAACTTTGGGGCCTCGCGCGCCTTTGCAAAAATATCTACAGACTCAATCTTGGGAAATTATTTGGGATAGTGTTTTAACATTAAAAAGATGGAATTTCACGGTGTTCGAATAAATTCATAGTGACGAAAAATATTTATTCACCAGGGTACTTTGACTCCGCGTCAAAAATGAGGATATTTCTAAAAACGTTGATATTAAGAAATTGAAAAGCTAAAATAATGCTCTAATCGTGGGTGAAGTCATTTTTGGGAGTTTTTGTTCTGCGATGAGAAATAAAATCTAAAAGTTACAGAAATTTTGAAGAGCTCAGACGGTCGGCCAAATCAAAGCGATTGACAAATTTACATAACTTTTTGGATTTTTAAATCTTAATTTGGCAAAGTATCATAAAAACATCATCAGCATACAAGTTCAATGTAATATAATGACAAATACCGCAAGAATTTCGTTTTTACATTTGATTTTACCTAGAATTTACCAACAATTTATGCCCGGGAACTTTTGTTTACAATTATTTAGTGACTGAGCGGCAGGGCTGAAATGTGTAACGCGACAGATTTAGTTTTTGCAATTTAAAAATAAAGTCTTTTTCTTTTCAATTTCAGAGAAATAAAAGTTTTTATTTGTTTGTTTGTCTCTTTAATTTTTCAAGAGAAATCGAAAATCGACTTTTTTCGAGTGAGAATCTGAATGAGAGATCGAAGCCAATCAAACCGTTTAAATCGGATTCAACCGGCTTGTGATCATAATCCTAAACGCATAGTCCCAGTCCTAGATCTCAGACAAGTTCCGAGTTGAATGATTCTTAACAACAGATTTTAACCGTTGTTTTATCAATCGGAAAAAATTGACGTTTGCAACAATTTTGTCACTATCATCTGCCTATATTTTTTCAAGCAATACTCTTATCGAGTATACTAGAAAAAACTTGATTTATCATTATTTAGTTAAAGTCTCTACATATTGCTGTATTTGTATATATAAATACAGCAATCACAGAAATCTGATTCAACCAGGCATATCATAGTTAAGTATACGACAATTATGTAACGATATAATTGATTCGACTTCTAAAGCGCGGACTATACCTGCTTTCGAAATAAACCGGCTACAAGGCTGGACTATAGTTTTATGTACTGCTTGCACAACTACATTGGCTGACAAGTTCATTGAGAATATCGATGTACGGCATTTTGCGATTGACTGTAATACTGGATATATCAAGTTCGAAAGCAGCACAAATATCTTTCAGCATGGCAATAGAGAATCTTGGAAGTTTTGATTGTGAAGACATTTTGCAGATGTCGTAAGTGTGATACATTATTGGGTGTTGAAGAGTAATTGCATTCATCACTTCATCCGTCAGTTCTTGCACATCTCTGTTCACAATGTCTCCAACATTTCCTCCGATTACATCTTTTTCATAAGAGTCTAGATTTTTTGCTTTTGCTAAGCGAGAAAAAAAAATTTGAAAGTTGCTGAAAAGATAGAAAATCCTCTTTTCGGAACATGCAAGAGCCATCAGCATTTTTGGCTCTTCTCATTTACTTAGATACAGTTCGTGGATCTGCTTTTTGCCCAGTTAATTCACCATTTTTAAAGACTTCCATGAGATAGTTTTTTTGGGTTTCAGTAAACCTTTTCCTCTTTCCTGTAGACTTTAAGGCCCAACCCATCTGCCATACTATCTTCTGATTCAAGCGTGTCTGGCTGAGGGAATGTTGGAACTTCACTCATCCCTTTTTCGAGTTTTGAGGCGTAACCTATCATTGATTTGTCATAAAATGTCTGACGTTCAAGGGAATACTTGTGTTTTCCAATGTCCAGATGTTTTTCAAGTGACGAATACCGCTGAAACGACTTTGTACAGCTCTCCTCTGGACAACAGAACAGCTTTTTATCAGCATCTGCCTGTAGATCCTCAGCGTCGCCTTCGCCACAATCAGCATTACCACCAGCATCGCCATCATCATTGTCATCATCATTATCATCACAATCATCAATGCTATTTCCTTCATCATCATCGTCACTGGCATCATCTTTGCTCTCTAATTTTGAACTTTTTGGGCCTTTTCGGGGTTTTACAGGAACAAATAAGATTTTGTTTAGTTTGGGTATGCCGGTTGGGAGACTTAGGTCATTCCAATTGATGGATTTCCCAGGACCAATCTCATAGGCTCTCCACATTTTCATTCCCTCTTCGCTGTATTGGATATTGTTAATATAGCTAATTCCATCAAATTTGACAGATTTGAAGCCTGATGTAGATTGTGGGCCACACAAAGTCACTGTTACGCCCGGTATGCCTCCAGATGACTCAATTGGCAATGCTTGTTTCATTTGTTTGGCTGTTTCGATATCATGGCCTGCGTCCAAATATCTTTTCATGTGATTTTTGATGTTCGCGGCCTTTCGAACACATGCGCCTTTCCCTCCTTGTGGATCCGAAAAGTCGATCCGAGAAAGGCAGATTCCGTGTTTCGTAGCAATGTGCTTTATAGCAAGCATAGTTGGTGCCGAATGATAGCATCCAGCGTTATCTTGTTTCATGTAGACAAACTTTACACTTGATAAAATACTCTTGAGTTGCTGGAGGACATCATCGAAAATAGCCAAGACTATGGGACTGTCCTGAGTACAGCTTTCAAAAACATGAACAAAAGTCAACATGTTTATGTCATTATCCTTTGGTTTCGTTACAGCAACTGTAAGGTGCCAGGAAATCCCGCGCTTTCCAAACCAATCTCTTTGGCTTTCGCGAAACTTTCGCGGTACGAATTTCATGGCCCAATCAGATACAAGAACCACTCATTGATCATCCAGATTTTTCAATATTTCATGTTTTGCGGTAATCTGGTTGATGGTTTGAAGAAGATGAGCTTTCCACGCATCGATATTTTGAGCGGATTGATCTATGGTATACTCCATCTCTTCTCTTTCTTCTAATGAGCAGTCAACGCTTTTAATGGCTGAACGTATTTCTTAAAGAGCACTAGGGAAGATGCTGCATCTATCACATTTTAGATTATGTTCGTGATCACAACACTTTTCGAAGCAGGGGTCGTCAGGGGAACTGAGAGCGAACACTCTGCAATGATCGGCAACCACCGAGTTTTTTGAAACATGCACCTAACATAAAATAAAAAGATAGTCGTCAGGAGGAGGAAAATGCATTAACTTCTTATCTTTCTTTTTTCATTTTTTGTTTGTTTGTTTGTTTTTTGTCTTGTCAGTTTTCTTGTGTTTGTTGTGGTGTTAGCTTTAATACTTGAGTTTCAAAATTCAGTTTTACCTTATAATCGCTTTTAAGGTATCGTTTCGCTTGTTTTAGCTTTTCATTAGTCATGTTCGCCCACGTTAGTCCCTTTCCATAACTATCCCCAAGTGTCTCCACCACGTCTTCTAGATCATCAAATGACTGGGCTCCATTTGCTGAAAAATTGTCCAGCCCTTGAAGGGATTTGCGGACGGACGCAGAGCAGGCACTGAGGATCCTGACGGCTTACTGGGTCAAAACCTGCATGTTTCCGAGCAGTAACTTTGGTATTGACGTATTATTTGTTCCGGTATGAGAGTTCGAACCACATTTGGAACTTTTAGCTCACAGCCTGACGACAACTTGAGTACTCTTTCTCCAAAAGGTAAATCTTGAACTATGTGAGAGCTCGTAATGAATGTCAAAAAGTGCTCTAGTTTCTCGGGTTTTATATACATGCGCGTATTCTTTAAGGGCGAGAGAACAGAACCTCGACCATGAGGTAAACGATGATGCCGCGCTATTTTAAGGCGGTACATCGATATGTCGGGTATCCATCTCTTTAAATCATTGAAGCTTACTTTATCTGCCATAAGGGAGAGGATCTGTCTTCTAGTGCTCCAATGATTGGCATTATTGTAACATTCACAAAGGGCTTCCATCAATGAAAAATCAAAAGTAGTATCGCCATGTTTAAGATTGGATTTTGCTAAAGAATCAAAGATCTTGTCGGACTGCCCAGGAGCAACTTCCTCTAAGCATGAAGCAACCACTTGTTTTCCTTTTCTTTTGTAATAAAGTCTCGAGCGTTCAGATGCTTCGTCCCATGGGGTTGCTAGCACAAAGCGGACAGGACTAACATATCTTGATGCTAAATAAGCATTGCGTTTTTCTCTTGGTGACGAATCGAAAAGAAAAGAACCGTCAACAGTTACACTAGAAATGTCCTCTTCGTGATATTGACTCACTGGCGTATTCGTCCACGTAGAAGACATTGAAATATTTGTTGGACTTAAAGGTTATGGCTGTTTAAAGAATACCTCCTCTTCTTTTTCTTCTTCTTCGTTTTGCTCTTTACTCCCTTACTTTACTCTCTAATTTTTTTCCTGCAACTCACGCAGATACCTGCCAAACAATGCACACTACGACTTAAAATACTACTTCCAGGGCCGTAACCAGAACTTTTACAGGGAGGGTGCACATCGAATAAAATCGGACCATTGTTGATCGTTTCTTTTAAGAAAGCAGAACAAAAATAAATAAAAAATAATAATAATAAAAAGGAAGGGGGGAGGGGGGGTACACGTGCACCCTGTGCACCCCCCCTAGTTACGGCCCTGCTAACGGGACTGATATAGAAACATGCGTTTTGAGAAGAAATCATAAGCATGCAAAAACGTTACCTGCTCCAGATGGAATAAAAGTTCCTGTTTTCTTGAATATCAATTCCGACTCGTCTTTTCCAATGCATCTAGTACTAGAGCCCCTTGTCCACCCTACTCCAAGTATTGAGCGATGATGGGGACATATCGTCCAATCATTTATTTCTTTTGGGTGTCTGAACTGTCCTGCACGACCAAGAATCAAATCGAATTCACTTTCAAATCCAGAGAAACCAAACAAAGTCTTGTGTCGAGCTATATCCTTAGTGCATGAAAGCAAGGGAACAACGAGAGCATCTTGCGTCCTATCTTTTCTGCTATAACCACATAATCCACCAATAATCGATTTAAAGGAGCAACAAAATTACATGGGAATAAAGTTTAGCAAATCATAACGTGGATAAAAGCGTTAATGACTGAAGAATGGATTTTGTTTGCGGCATCATACAAAAGAATTGCGGCAATTTAATTTCATGTGTCAGTCATCTATCAAAGTCTCCCCTGAAGTTAGTTTTTGTATCGTAATCAATTTCCCACTCAAAAAAAAGTCATTGAAACGGGGGTTGAATCATTTTTCGATTTCTTTTGAAAAATTAAAGAGACAAACAAACAAATAAATACTTTTATTTCTCTGAAATTGAAAAGAAAAAGACTTTATTCTTAAATTGCAAAAACTAAATCTGTCGCGTTACACATTTCAGCCCTGCCGCTCAGTCACTAAATAATTGTAAACAAAAGTTCCCGGGCATAAATTGTTGGTAAATTCTAGGTAACATCAAATGTGAAAACGAAATTCTTGCGGTATTTGTCATTATATTACATTGAATTTGTATGCTGATGATGTTTTTATGATACTTTGCCAAATTAAGATTTAAAAATCCAAAAAGTTATGCAAATTTGTCAATCGCTTTGATTTGGCCGACCGTCTGAGCTCTTCAAAATTTCTGTAACTTTTAGATTTTATTTCTCATCGCAGAACAAAAACTCCCAAAAATGACTTCACCCACGATTAGAACATTATTTTAGCTTTTCAATTTCTTAATATCAACGTTTTATTTTATTTAGCACACGGATAAATTACTTTTTGAAATATCCTCATTTTTGACGCGGAGTCAAAGTACCCTGGTGAATAAATATTTTTCGCCACTATGAATTTATTCGAACACCGTGAAATTCCTTCTTTTTAATGTTAAAACACTATCCCTAATAATTTCCCAAGATTGAGTCTGTAGATATTTTTGCAAAGGCGCGCGAGGCCCCCAAAGTTGGAGTATATTTTGACTCTCTCAGAGAGTCAATTATGCACGAATTTGTTTTTCTGGTTTTTCTCGGAAATAAAGCGATATTTCGGCAAATGAAGTATACCACGGTTTATATCTCATCAAGGTATTCCTAATACCAAAATATGAACGAATTCGATTTTTCGGCTGTTGCCGGCGTATGGTCGATTTTTGCTGACATCCTCTCTTAAACAGATACGATCTTTACACCACGTATAAGGATCTGTGGTTAACGGCGTTCGACCGTGCGCAAAATATAGAACAAGGAATAGCAAGCGAAGCCATACGTAAGGTAAGAAGCGAAACCTCCGGCGCCTCCGGAGAAGATGAAATAAAGACACCCTATGGTACCAAATATGTCATTCCATTGGACTTCGAGGTGATAACAAACCATGGCGCGTATTACCCCAGGCAACTTTCTGAACTGCAGTTCGAAGTAACCTTAGCAGATACGACCAACATCCTGCAAGGAAAGGACGTAAGTTCAGCAGCCGTCCATCCATATGCTATTACCAACCTAGAGCTGCAGTACGAGACTGTGTACTCTGAAGAAATTGCTCGTAGCGCAGGCATGGAATACAGTGCTGGTAAGGCATTCCTTTACGACCACGTAGTAATGTACAAGACGTTCAGTTTTACGAACAACGTCGAAGAGGTCATCAACCAAAGCATTAATATACCACGACGCAGCCTTACAGGACTAATGCTGCTGTTTGCAAAGACATACACCGCAGAATTGCGTGACTCCGAGGCATTCTTTAATCCCAACATCACCAATGTCGGCGTGAATATTAACGGAGTAACCAACAAGGTCTACTCCCAAGGGATAAGACCTAAAGACATGTACCGGGAGGCAATGCAGAAGTTTGGCGACCAAATTGCTCCAAAGGAATTCTTCAAAGACAAGTACGCGCTGTGGATTGACATGCGCACGACCAACGATGAGAGCATGCACGGTCAGGGCTTACGTCTAGTAAACACGCAGGATGGTATAACATTGGAGATCAAGCGCACCAAGCATGCAGCGACACTACTAAAATAAACTGCTACATCTTCGTGGTGTCTGACGCGCAGCTAAGCGTAGAAATGAATCAACTAAATAGCGTTGCATATTAAAATGTTCCTTAGGCATAATATGCTTCGCGTATTCCAAAACAACGAAACCAAACTGCAATGCATAGTGCAAGGCGAAACTTTGTACTTCAAAGCGAAGGAAGTGGCTTTGGCGTTGGACTATGAGAACACCAAAAAGGCTATTAAAGACCACGTTTCTGAGAAACACCAGAAAAGATGGGTTGACATGCAAGGGGCCCCAAGTCGTTCCCCTTCTACTATTCACCCGCATTCCGTATTTATCTCCGAGCCTGGGTTGTATCAATTGATATTCAGCTCCAGGCTGCCAAAAGCCGTAAAGTTTCAGGATTGGGTGTTTGAGGACGTCCTCCCCACGCTAAGGAAGACCGGTAAGTATGAAATAGAGCGGCGCTTTGACGGCCCTAACAAGTTGGTCTTCAAAATAGAAAATGAGTTTGACCTGCATAAGAAAGTCATTGATTACATCCGCAGGTTTTACCCCCAAATGCTCGTGACCCCTGGCTTAGGCGAATTACAGGATTCGGACGTTAAACGCATAAAGTGCTGGCAGAAAGGATATCAACGCGGCCAGCCTGATTTACTGATACTGAATGCACACGTGCGGTACCGTGGCTTCTGCATCGAACTGAAGACTCCGAAAGGCAACGGGGTATTATCTGAGGATCAGCGCTTCCTCTTAAACAGCTACGAGGAAAATGGATTTAAGGTGCTGATAAGCAACGACTACGACGACATCTGCCGCGCCATCACATAGTATGCACAAGGAATGCGTTTACCATGTAGGTGGTGCTGCAAGCGCTTTAAAAGCACGCAGACTCTGGAGACGCACTTGAAGATATTCCATAGGATATATGGACCAGGACAAATTTAATGAAATAAAGTTCATACAAACACACTGGAAGGATCTGACTGTAGGGGAAATCTACGAGGTAAAGAATTACGTGGTCTTTGAAGACATCGACCTTCTGCGTTTGGTTTTAAAGAATAAAAAAAGGACATACACCCTTTGGGCACCTGATAGGATAAGGTACGCCATCGAAGGGCAGGATGTTACCCATGTTACGAGTCATGGTAAGAAGGATGGTAGGTGGGTATTTGATGTAGTCAAGTATGAGCCTGAGAGTCCTCTGCATTCGTAAGGACGTCTAGTAGAGTTCTGTGCGCCTTTCGGTCGGCTGAGCACCAATGTCCCACAAAGGATTCTTTAAGAAATGCACTGCCGCAATGAAGGCAGGTGTATTTTTTTCTCGTCTTAGGTTTGGGTGTTATTAAGCAGTCGTTGGACATCTCGCACGTAATACAGTCCATATATACCAATACTGATAAGGAAACCCCCAAGGAATGCTGCTGCGTAGGCTATCATATATCTAAAAAGTGTCCTCATAATGTTGAGGATAAGGTTAAATATTGGTTAAATGGGTCTGGAAACTAATCCAAGGATGACCTTATAATGTTTAATGTTTGGTTAATAAACAGTTAAAGATGTGCTCCTCTTCTCTGACACATCCACACTGCTCACACACTCCTCTCCAGTATTCCCTGTTAGTCCACAGAACACCTTCAGCACGATCAAAAGAAGGAAATACGCGGTTTATTTTCCTATGGTAGTCTATCCTATTCCTTAGGTAATCATCTTTATGTTTGCAGCGACTGATAAGATCCCCACACTGGTAACAATCCACTCCTTCTAGGTCGTACTCCTTTGAAAGGCATTCATGAGTCCTTTCATGTTTCCTTTTGTGTGTCTGTAAACGCTGACGACTACTAAGTATCTTATCGCAGAAACTACACTGTATTACTTTACAGCAAACGCCCCTTTTAAGATGTTGCTGCATTTCCTGCGGGGCATTGAATTCCTTATTACAGTCCTTACAGGCGATTTTACAAACACGTCTTTCTTGATGTTGCTGCATCTTTTGGACAGTGCTGAATTCCTTACCACAATCCTTACGAACCTTACCAACGGCTTCTTTGTACAAACACCGCGATAAACGTGGTATTGCAGCTTTTGTTTGCTACTAAACACCCTCTTATACACCAAGCAGTCCATATATACTTAACCATATCTTAGCCTCCATTTAACATCCTTTAACCAAAAGATAACCTTATCCTCAACATCCTATGAGGGGTTTTGAAATAGTTTCCTGGTTAAATAACCAAATGTTAACCATATCTTCAACATTATGAGGACACTTTTGAAATAGTTTCCAGACCCATTTAACCTTATCTTCAACATTATGGGGCAACTACAACCAATCTAAATGACTTTCCAACTCACTTTGGGTTTCAAACACTTGTCCACAGTCCGCGCAAATGTAATACATATACTTACATGGGATATTTCATAAAGTCTGCAACGGACTCCTTAGCCCACGTTGTCATCGTTACTAACGCACCAAACCGTTCCGCGCGCTTCAGACCACACATTTCATCGTACAACTCCTGCACGCGCTCTTTAAGGCGATCCATTTCCTCCCTTTGCATTTCAATGGTGTCTCTCTTATCTTTGATGTCGTTAACGATTCTCTGCACTGCTTCCGTAGGCTCCATATATATGAACACAGATCACATGCCTTGTAACGCTCTGATAGTAGGACCTACCGGCTGTGGAAAGACGCAGTTCGTGGTAGAGCAGCTATTAGGACCCTTTAGGTACCGCTTCGACTATATCGTGCTGCTCTGCCCTACCTATGTGAATAACCGCACCTGGACGGGCATAGGAGTGAAAGATGACGACTTCTTCGTAGATATCTTAGACCCTAAAGAGTTATCCAACCACCTTAAGTTCTGGCATCGACAATTAATTATGGTGGTCAATATTTGGATAGATTAGTCAGAGGCGATCGCAGCGGTTCCGCTGAAAGAAAAAGACACGACTTAGCGCTGGAAAAATATCAGCGAGACGTGGCAGCTTGGAATGAAAACAGACAAGCTTACAGGGATTGGTTGGATAAGAACTACCAAGACAAGATGCAAGCGGATAAGAACTTCGAAAATACGGACTACGCCTTTAAACTTTATGCACAGGCGCACCCCGACTTTAGGATTAGCAAGCCTCAATTTAGGAATTACTACCAGCCGTCGAAGAAACAAAAAGACAATGAGCTGGGATTCGTAGGAGTTGCAGAGCTGGCAGGGGGTGCCGCCTTGGCGTATTTAATATAATGATTGTCTTTTTGGAAAGTGATAAGAATGACTTTACCACTTATTTGAATCTCCCCATCAAAGCCCATACGGTTCGGTTGGTCAGTTGCTCTTTGTACAATTCTTGGTATAATTTAATCAATGGCATGGTCACCGTGCAAAAGACGCCTGGCAATTATCAAGGTGAAATGCTCCCAGATGGGCATTACACCCCTATAACGCTAGCTAAGGAGCTAGCCAAGCGCGGTTATACTCTCACCACAGGATTGCCGTATGAAATGACTCTCAAACATAATATGCCAAACTATTCAGTAACTTTTGGGAAGTTTGACCCATTGGGATCTTTATTAAGTGCCTCAGGCAAGACGATTACCGACACGGCAGTTCCCGTAAGTTGGAAAGTCGCATCCTCTTATGAAGTTTATTGTGATTTGGTCCACAGTTACAGCAACGGAAAGAAGTCTACTCTTATGTCCAGGTTTTCACCCAAAGGTAATTCATTTGACCTTGTAGAATACACGCACATTTGTTTAAACTATGACTTGCCTTGCGATTTGGTAGAAAGCATAAACATCACCATTAAAGTGGACGGAGAGACGGTAGATTTTAACGGACGCAAGATCGATCTTGTCCTATCCTTCGCTTGAATCAAGCGAAGCGCGATTCTATTTATATAATGGGTCGAACTGAGGACAAACTTAAGAGGATTTACTATGGGCCTGAGGGCTATTGGAAAGGAGCGTCGGCTATCAAGAAACTTGCAGCCGCAGCCAGGGTATCCGAAGAAACGGCTAAGAACTGGTTAAAGAAACAAACTATCTGGCAGGTTGATCTTCCCGTGCCCAAGTACATTCCCAGGCCCAGCTTTACCGTAAATACCCCTAATGAAGTTCATCAGGCAGATTTGCTCTTCTTACCACATGACACGGTGAGAAGAAAGACTTATAGATACGCTTTGACCGTAGTTGATATCGCAAGCAAATACAAGGACGCCAAACCCATAACCAGCAAGGATTCTGGGGAAGTCGCAGAAGCCCTAGGTAAGATTTATAAGCGCGTTTTGAAATAGCCTAAGCTGCTGCAAGTGGATTCCGGGACAGAGTTCATGGGTGTGGTTACCAAAACCCTGAAAGACCACAGCACTAAAATAAGAAGAGCCGAAGCAGAGTACCACAGAGGTCAGAGCATCGTCGAAAGATTCAATAAGACCCTGGCCGAGCGTCTCTTTGGATACCAATATTGGAAAGAGTTGGAAGATCCCTCCAAACGCAACAAGAAATGGACTCAGAGGCTCCCCCAGGTCGTCGCGGCTTTAAACAACGAGGCGGCCAGGGCTACGGGAATGAAACCCAAGGATGCCATAAAAAAGAAACACGTGGAACACAAGTCCTACGTTAGAAGTTCGAGGGCAGTCGGACGGAAGGAAAAAAAGCTCCCCCGCAACATAGTGGTCAGATACCTCTATCAGCCGGGGGAACTCGAAGGTGGCAGTAAGAGAGCCACGGATCCTAACTGGTCTCTGAAAACGTATGAGATTTCGAAGTCCGTCACCAAGGAAGGGCAACCCGTGTTGTATTACCTAAATGGCCCAAGTCGTGGATTTGTTAAGGAAGAGCTGCTCATAGTCCCCAAAGACTCAGAGCAGCGCAGCACCGCGCGCCCGATTACACTCTAGGCATGTCAGTCTTACGTTGCCTCTACAATGCCCGCGTTTATTATTTATACGGTCCACGGAGAACTGCTGATCATCATTCGGGTCAAACCTCCATAGTAGTGGTATGTTACACTTGGCACACCGCGCCCCTTTCTTATAGACGTCGTCCACACATAGGTCAAACGTCATATTTTTTTCTTCGTCGTACCGCTTGTAGCGAAGGAGTTTCTTAGCAATGTTTTCTTTGGCTACGTTCTCCGGCGTCTTATCGTAGCGCAGTTGCGGACCCCAGGCTCTTTTTAACTGTTTGGCATATTCTACGCGACTTACGGCGGTGTAGATAAGGTTGCTCCAACACAGCCGCTGGTCTATGATCCATAAGGTTTCTTTTATGGTAAGCCCTTGCGCGCTGTGGACTGTCATGCAATAGCCCAAGCGCCAGTCTGGATGGGAGGTTATTTTTTCCACCTTTTCTATGGGTACCCAGACTTTATCGTGCGTTACTGCGTTCTGCAGTTGGATGTCGGTACCGGGTACCCAGACGTCGCGGCGCTGCATGCGTGTGTCGTGGGGTTTGTAGCAAACAGGTACGGGATGCGTAGGGAAGCGTTCTTGGTGTATTTTGAGTAAGTCTTTCTGTATGCGAGACTGTGCTGCGCGTTTGCTGCTCAGCACCAGATCTTTAGGATGCCAGGCGTATAGAAAGTCCTCGTATTTCTTCGCTCGTACGCGTTTGCGCAGTGTCTTGCATTGCTCGGCGTCACTGAGCCCCGCAGTTCTGCTTTTAAGTTACGTATTTGATCCTTGCTGCGGTAATCTGTGTTAATTTCCTCCGCATGGTCTACGAAATCTTTTAGCCATTCGTGGGGCATCTCTCCGGCTATTGGAGGAGGCTAGCACGGATCTCCGGCGAATATTACTTGGCATTTCCCTCTTAGGAATTCTACGAATTCCTTCAGGATTTCTAAAGGAACGGTGCAAATCTCATCCCAAAGTATCACCGGAGGTATGTCGTGGATGGCTTCCGGTACCCACTTTTGACCATTCCAGCGAAAGAAGCTGTGGTAGGTCTGTGCGTCGTGGCCCATTTCGCAGAGTTCTCTTTCCAAGCGGTGCGTTGGCGTTAGCACCTTTATCTTAGGAAAGAGTTCCAAAACACGCGTCGTCTTACCGCTGCCTCCCGTGCCGTAGAGGTAAGAGAAGCGTTGATAAGAGATCGGATCCGCAACTGAGGGCAGTGGATCCTCGGTGGGTTCTACGTGCCCCCTCACGTGTTCTCCGTGATGTTCCACACGTTCTCTCCAAGCTTTAATCTCTTCATCTTTGACGCGCCATTGTCCGCTCTCCGCTAACTCATCTTCGGTGTAGAATTCCTTCATCTTTTCCAACACTTCAGGTTTCACGTACAAAGAATCCGTAGCGTCTTCTTTGTCAAACCGCAGGAGCATTGCTAAAAGGTTTATGTGCGCATATGCTAGCATACTTGCGCGCAGATGGTAATACTGCGGTCTGTGGTCTTGGTAGTAACACAGCGCATTCCATTTGTGCAGCTTATCTTCTACGAGGTAATCCAATTTCTCTACCGACACCATAGTTCCTTGTTCATGGGCGCGTTTAATAAGGAAGTTTAGTTCGCCTTCGTCTGTTATTAGGCGTCTTTGCATATGTTTCTCTCCCTCCCTAGCGCCCTGCGTAAACTTTCCTATGACAATTCTTGCGGTTGGGTTGTGCTCCGGTAACCACTTCGTAAAGGACGAATGACAAAGTATGGCTTCATGCGCTGTGTATTTTAGTAATTGGCGCTCTTCGAGGAATTTGAGGAGGGGTACGGGTATCCATTCTTTCTCTTGTAAATGTTTCCCATACCAAGCGTAAATTATGGGGTGTAAACCCTTTGCTAACTTCCACGAGGTCAGTCTAACAAACCCCGTAGCTGGTGCGTCGTAGGTATTTTCGATCTAAGGACACACGAAAGAATTGCGAGTCTGGATGCCTGTAGCGGTCATAAAATTCCTTCCAATCTCCCAGGCCTTTGACGCTGGCAGGATAGCAATGCTTCATATCTAAGGATACCTATTCTTCCTCGTCGTATTCCATGTTCCACAGGCCCCCGTGACCATGTTCTACACAGGCCTTGGGGATATCTTTGAATTCCTTTGGGGTTGGTCTCCAGCCATTTCTTTTCTTCGCGGCTAGAAAGTCCAAGCTGCGGGAGCTAAGAACCTCGTCTGAGAAGTCTCCACCTAAGGTCTCACAAGCGCTTTGGATGCGCTGATGCTCTACCTCCGGACGGTATAGGGTACCATCTTGGGTAATAAACTGACTTCCTTCGGGATCCATCAACCAAATGGAATTCTCATGCATTAACTCTGCCAATGGCGAGGCCTTGTAGATTGTTGTCTCCTTCTTCTTCGGAAACCTAAGTTCACGCCAAGCGTGTCCATTATGCTGGTAGATAATAATAGGAGCACCTCTGCCTCCGTATTTGTGCGTCCCCGGATAAATGTACCCGTCTGTGATATCTTTTACGTGTATGCGCCTTTCTAAGGCAGTTTCTAATTTTTTAATGTTGTCTATCGTAGCCCCAGCTTTGTAGGTGGCGTTTTCCCATTTCCTGATGGCTTCTTTTCTTTTCGGAGTTTTACTTACCTCCGCGGGCGGAATCTTCAAAGAATTCCCTTACCAGTTTCCCGACGCAGTTGCCGGGATGTCGCATTGGCTTGAGTTTCCTAACGTCTGGCTCTTTGATCTCATACGCACCGTAGATACCTACCGTAACAGGGTAAGCAACCTCGTAGAACAGCGCGTCGATGCCTACCAGCGCTCCGGGGCGCGTTTGTTTATTTAAGACAAACAGGTTCTGCTTACCAGACGCCCGAATAGTGTTGCGCCCTCTTTCTATTACCCAGTCGCCGTCGTAATACTTTATAAACGTTAACTGTAAACTGTAGTTACCTTTAGGCATCAGGTCTATTATCCTTTCGGCTCTTTCTTCATCCATGATTTCTTCTGTGTCTCCTTCTGTGAATGTCGTGAAGGCGAAGTCGGCGTCCAAGCGATCCAATACCTGAGTTCGCAGCCTGCGTACAGTTTTGTTTTGAATGCGCGCGATGTTGTCCATCTATATCTAGGAAATATTTTAACCTACGTTTGCGACCCTACAAAATATTTCATAAATTTCACAAACAGCAGCAGTAAGGGAATCGTCGCGCGGGTAATACCCGCTGCCGACCCATTTTTTTGCTCGCTATAACGCCTGTAATCCCCGTGAAATTCATAGGGGTCGTTTTGAAAACCGCGAGTCCCCCTTACTGCTGCTAACGCCAATTTACTGACAAAGAAATTCGTCATTTTGCATTTCCTTTTTGTATTTCCTTTATTTTTATTTTGTCTCAGTTGTTCTTGTCAAGTTTAACTGAATGTAAAACGTCTCGTTCTGTAAAAGACGTAATTATTAAAGTAAGCTTACATTTTGCTCACCCTTAATCAGTTTTCAAGTCTGTTTTTTGGTCTTGATTTCAATTTTAATGAAAGACATCCGAGGTAAATTTCACTAAACTTGATATTGTATTGGATTATCTGTAGTTATCTTTCGTTTTTTTTTAAGTAAAAGAGATTCAAAGCCTAAAAATGTCGGTTTTTTTGGAAAAGTTTGTCGAAAAATCTTCCAAGAGCAAAACTAGCCCCTGGGGGTGGTGGTGAGTTGTTTACAAAATTCCTAAGTGGGAGAGTATATACTCGCGGGGAAAAAAAAGCAATGTAGTGCATTTCGATTCGATTTCACTGAATGGTTTTTATTATGGGAGAAATTATCTTCATCTCGAATAAAAAATAATTGAAGATTTTTTCCCCGATCTTATTTTTAACTTTCAGTTTCATTCAAATTGTTCTCCCTGTGACTTCCGTATCGGGAGCTCCATTTTTAGGCAGTGCCTAAATATATAGATTAGGCGGATTTACCTTTATGTGTACCCGGATGTTGCAACGCGTCGACATTCCCGCCAAAAAAAAATTAACCAGCCAATCGAATTGCTTGTGTACACGCCCGGACGGACGGAAGTGACGTCAGCCAATCCATGAAAAATCAACTCGATAGTTTACCATTTTTTCTTAGGTATGGTGCTCCGCTCAAGCGGGCCTTTGGCCCGCGCGGGAGCTCCGCTATAATTTGTGAGGAATAAATTTCCTATGAATTCATATACCAAAATGTTCAGGAAAGCCCAATTCCATTTCTGTTTTTTTGACAAGTTCTGTTTTGTTTCAAGGAGAGACGATTTTCTAGCTTGACCCCGGTTATGTTACGCATTTTCTCTTACTGAAATACATGTAATAGCGTTCATTTAACTCAAAACGTACGGTGGTTTTTTCAAAAGATATCAATCTAAACCATATGACACAGTCTGTGAATAGTTTAATTAACTGAATCCAATTCTGTTTTTTGCCTAGACAGGCATTATTTTGAGAAAAGAGCCAAAAACCGTGTTTTTGAGAAATAACTGTATGAGCTCACATGAGGGGGCGTGAGCTTGAAATCGGGTAGCTGACCAAATGCTAACAGATTTTTTCTGATGTAGATGTCTAATTTGTTTTCGTATTTGTTAGGAAAAGTAGTGCTCTGTTTTAATTGTGAGAAGACGGATTCAAAATTATACCGGCATTTTGCTTCCAAATAATTAAACGATATGTAAAAGATTATGCTTTCGACAATTTCACAGTACTTAAATGGTCTTTATATAGAATTTTTAAGAGCTCTTACTCTAAGAATGATTCCAAAAATGTCCAAAATCTTTTTTCAGCAATAGCGCCTTTCCCGGTGCGGATGTTTTCACCAAAGGTGTCGAGTTGAACACCCAAGTTTCTTCCTTGTTTCCTTGATATGATTGGTCAGAAAAATGTCTCTTTTGTGATTAGCTTAATAATTCAGTTGATGATAAAGATAGTGCAAATTTTTAACCAACACGATTGCAGGATTTCGCAGTCATTACGCGCACGCCCCCTGCGTTGCTTCCCTTTTAGGCAAATTTTGACTAAATTTTACATAAACTTCATTAATTCCGTTGAAGAGATGTCTCTCAACGTTATTGGGCAACTGGACAATACAGCACGACAGGGAATTTAGTCCTCCATTTACCCGTCGATAGTTCTTGTTGTAGTTCTAATGATTCCACTACTTGCGTGAAGAAGACTCAAAGTAGCAGCCGTCACCTATTTTGAGTTTTAAAACGCACTGTTTAGAAAAGAAAATGAAATTGCAGAAAATACAGCATCCGACCAATCAGCTCACAAAAGAAAACAAAAAGCCAAATAAAATAAAAAACACCATAGTTTTCCGCAAGAGATACAGTTTTCTTTGACTAAATAGAATAATTCAAATAATTACGACTGCTCAACATTTTTCCTACTTCACCCCTATATTCAGTCCTATATTTCCATCAGAGCGGACAACCAATATTTTCTACTTTACTTTTCTACTCTATATTCACTTTCCTTTTCTTTACACGTTCTCTCCAAAAAAGTAATAACGTTTCTATTTGGTCTGAAATCAAACTACGCGTGATTACAAAATTGCACAACCGCGTAAAGTGATTTTAGAGATACCATTGTTTTATTTACTTGTTTATTCATTTATTAATTTATTCATTTGTTTTATCTTATTGTTCGCATGTTTTTGAATATAGCAGTAATATAATCGCAAGTTTGATTTCAAACTAAACTGCACAACACAAAGTGCACTTAATAACGTTATGATTAATTTGTCGTAGAAAAAGTAAAGGAAGTCACGCAATTAATTACCAATTACGTAATAATAATATCCATAATAAAATTTCCAGCAATCATAATCAATTTATAGTACTTTCCTCTCTTGTATGATTATTTGTACGGATAACTATACTACATTAGATACAGAATTGGGAAACAGAAATATTTTTGTTAAAACTGCCGCTATTCATTTTACATCCAACTTCCAATCAAAATAATTGGAAATTTAGTTCCAAAAATATAGCTTAAAGTTAGCCTTGTTTTGTTCTTGTTTTCTTTTGGAAGCTTGAAAACTCAACAGTCTCAAATATACTTTTCATATTGTTTCACCAAAGGCTGTTTTTCTTCCCATTGGCCAGGAATTTCAATACGATTCTACCCTTAAGAACTCGACCATTCCTCCTGATTCTGATCAATTCTCGTTGTGAATCATCAAATAAGGTAAATCTTTTTTCCCCCCGTTTTTACCTTTTCGATATAAAAGTAAGTAAACCGAAAAGTTATGTTTCGTGTTTTTCGATATTTTTTTTAAATAACTTTAAACAAATGTATTGACGTAGGACAGCAGGTCTCATTCAAAGTGTTTCCCATGGTCAAAATAAATCTGAAGTTTTTGTTCGATATCTTGGCTTTTGTGGTTCTAATGGCCGGATAGCAACGTAGTTGTTTTTCCATCGTTGTGGAGCCATAAAAACCTTAAAAGCCGTCGATTAATCCTATCTATACGCTTGTCAGTGTACAGCTATAAGGTGAAGGCCGTTTCTCCTTCTCGCAAGCCATGGACCTCAACGTCACTAATTCCACTCTCAACAACTGCTTGACTATTTCTCCTGATCCTCAACAAACCCGGTTCGTGGAAAGCATCACCAATGTCGCTAAGTACAGCTCCAGCTTAGTAGCCTTCTTGCTGGTAATGAACACCGCCACGGAAATTCTAACTTTGTTGGGAAACCTGACGGTAATTGTGACAGTAGTTGCTTACAGACAGTTGTGGGTACCCACGAATATTCTGGTTGCAAGTTTGGCAGTTGCAGACTTCACCATCGGCCTCATCTTGCAGACAAGTAATGTAATGAGTATATTCAGCGCTTTCACAAATAGCAAGAGAGGGGTCCGCTGCACAGGGTATCGTGATTCATATTGTGCTATAATGTTAGATTCGATTGGTGTTGTGACCATTACAGTTACTTTGGCTCACCTATCGCTCATAACACTTGATAGATTCGCTGCCATCGTTTATCCCCTACGTTATGTAACCATCATAACGATGTCCCGTATCAAAAAGGCTGTGATGTGCGCCTGGACGACGAGCTTTGTCTTTGGGTGTTTGGCGACGATTCCTTCACCTCTTACAAACGGAATGAGAGCGCTATGGAACCTATTCATGTTGCTATCCTGTTTGTTTATGATTACTCTTTATGGAAAGCTTTACTGCATCTCGAGAAAACATACCAAACAAATCCGTGATGAAATCCAGTCTATCAATCCTGGAGCTAAAACTAAGGAAGAAAGACGAGGCCTGATGACTATCGCAATAGTAACCGTAGCCATGGTAACCAGCTATTCAACCGTCGTTGCTCTAGATATTGATAACAAAATAGCTTCAGGAGAAAGAGGAGAAACTACCAAGCTCGTTCATGATATCTTGACACAGTTCGCAATCATATTGATTCTATTCAACTCTGCTCTCAACCCCTTGGTGTACTTCTTCAGGAGTCAAAAACTCAGGACTTACAGCCTTAATCTAATCAAGTCCATTTCCACGAGAATACAGGAATGCTTTTGAACCTGACTTTTTACAACAGAAGATAGAAGGCGGGGTTCGAACGTCAATCATTACAAGTCAGATTAAGGAATAAGAAGCATGAAGTCCAGTAACCTCGGGAGATTTTACTTTTTGTAGAAAATTAAGTTTAAAAAGTTTAACAGCCTTAAAACTTCAGTGGTATTTACCCAATGGTTATGATAAATGGGTAGTCGTACACCGTAAAAAGTTGCATAAAAAAACTTTTCGGAAAAAAGGGAACTATTTCGCGTTGGAACTGCATATTCACTGTAAAATTTATTTATTTATGTATCAATTTGTGCGATTGTTTGCTCGATGCAAAATTACTGGGCGTGCAGAAACGCCTGAGCATATAATTATTAATAATAATAAATAATTTTAAATTCCTGTCGTAATCCTTTTCTTACCTGTTTTAGTTAAGCAACACTTTTCTTGTCAAGTCTATACTTCGTGTTGGTAGCCGTTACCACGCTTCCCTAGAGTCCATCATAGCAACTTTCAATTACTTGATCACGAGTGCTTCTAATTACATGAGTGGATTTATTTATTTATTCGTCCATTCGTCCATGCTGATTTACTTGCTTTGGGTGCTTTGCGTGATTGCGGTGCTTTACATGCTTGCAGTGTTATACTTACTTCTGGTGCTTTACTTGCTTGCGGTGCTTTACTTGCTCCCGCAGCATGTAAAGCACCCGAAGCATGTAAAGCACCCGAAGCAAGTAAAGCACCCGAAGCAAATAATGCACCCGAAGCAAGTAAAGCACACGAAGCAAGTAAAGCACCAGAAACAAGTAAAGCACCCGAAGCAAATAATGCACCCGAAGCAAGTAAAGCACCAGAAGCAAGTAAAGCACCAGAAGCAAGTAAAGCACCAGAAGCAAGTAAAGCACGGCAAGCACGTAAAGCACCGCAAGTAAGTAAATCACCTCAGGCAAGTAAACACTAGCAGTAGTGGTTAATTTTCGTCGTTACTCATACGTTAGACAAATTTTAATTTAAGCTTAATAGCTAGAATAGGCCATTTGCATTATGGCGTCATTTTACTACCACTACCAAAATGCTTCGTGAATTTTCTTTCTTATTCAAATTTTTAGTTCCTCATGGGAATAGTGAGACAATTGGTGCTAATTAACAGAACAAAAGACAGTGTGCAATGGAGTCTGGTAGTGGTATTAATGACGCAATAATGCAAATGGCCTGTTGAATTATCGATTACGCTGTTACGATCAAATTTTACTTTATCTCAGAGTAAAGTCATAAATACAATTCATCCAAAGTAATGAACAGTAATAATAAATACTCATTCATATCTTCCTATCCATTCTCGCGTTAAAATAGTTTTTCTAAATTCTCATGTTTCATGGAGATAATTTCCTGATAGGCCAGGACTCTTGGCTGACTCGTCTTTAGTGGGGATTTCAACACGTTTTTTGCGACAACCCCAGATTCCTGGAACACAGTCGTCAGAAGTGTACTCAATATCATCACTTTTAGCAGGATATGCCAGAATGGTTTGCGTGACCATCGTTACTAACAGTACAGCTAGAAGTGGTATTGCAGAGTTCATCTTGATTTTCTACGAAAAGAAAGGAAACCTTTGACAATATAGATTAAGGGTAAATTGCTTGAGTCCAGGTGATGAAGTTAGTTGTGAAGTGTGATCGTCCTGGTGAGTAGTCTTGAGAAAGACAGTTGTTGGTGCAGGTGAATGACGTTTCGACAACCTGAGCGGAAGTCATCAGTCTTCAGAGCCAAGTCACTGCATAATGAAGATGACTTCTGCTCAGGTTGTCAAAACGTCAGTCACCTTAAAAAAACATTCGTCTTTCACGAGACTACGCTCACCCGGACGATCACACTTCACAACAAATTTAAAATAGAAGAATTTTGAAAAACCGGCTGGGAACAGGCCGATTATAATGCTTACCAAAGCAAATATTCTTTTCTAGGTCTCTGAGTGATTTGTAGGTAATACCTAGTGGTATTGCTCTAATTGGTAGTGCAGGAATTGTTCAGAGATTTATAGTGTTCTTCTATTACGTGCAACATAGCACGTGAATGGGCTCAGGATCGATGCTGGGTTCACGTTTCTCACGATCACAGTTGTTAATTGTATGGATACAGACCAGAAATTTCAGATTCCAGTCATCAAAGCTATAAAATATTGGAGTTATGACGTGCGCGCTGACTCACTGGCTACCGTGATTATACATCAGAGGACAAGATAGACACTCGTTCAAAAATAAGAATATACGAAATACGAAATAGTGGTTCTGCACCAAGATCTGTTCGGGATCACCATTGTCCCCAAGTAGTAGACTTTTCAGTCGGCTATTTTTCTTAACTCGGCACTTAAGTAAAGTTATTATTATTATCATTATTATTATTACTTTTATTTTTATCATCATCATCATTATTATTATTATTATTCATTATTATTATTATTAATGCTGTTGTTATTAAATAAATTATATAAATTATTAATGCTCGTCTTTCGACGTCAATCACGCGTTATCCTGCAAGAAAGGAGGCTTCATTGCCCAAAGACATGACAATGTTCGCGACTTTTTAACCACTCTCTTGAGCAAAGTCTGCCATAACGTCCAAGCCGAGTCTCGGCTGATTCCACTGAATGGAGAACGGTTTAACCTAAAATCCACGACTACAAGCGAAGACGCACGCCTGGATATCAAAGCGGGGGGATTCTGGCAACGAGGAGTGACAGCATTTTTTGACGTACGAGTGTCGCATGTCAACTCCAAGTGCAACCAGAAGAAAACCACCTCATCAATATTCAACGAACAAGAGCAAGAAAAGAAAAGAAAATATCAACAGAGAGTTCTGGAAGTGGAAATGGGTTCATTTACACCGCTTATCTTTGGGACCTATGGTGGTATGGGCAAGGAAAGCCAAATTTTCCTAAAAACTCTAGGACAAAACTGGACAAAGCTATTCTGACACAATAACATATATTAGAACAAAGTTGTCGTTTGAGATTTTGAAAGCTGTAATTACATGCATTAGAGGCTCCCGCACTCCTTTTTATAAGAACAACGAAAATGACTTTCTATTGGACTTTAGCATTAATACTAACCTTGCCGATATTAGATAATTTTAGACATTTTATAATGCTTGTTTTTCATTTTTTTTTTTTTTAGTTTTTTGTAAATAGTAACTTTTTCTCTTTAAATTTTCACAAAGTACATAATGTAAATATTCTTTTGTTATTATTATTTTATTTTTGTTTTGTATACCTCTTATTATTAGTAGTTGTTAAATAAATTTTAGTTATTAATGTTGTTGTCGTTGTTATTATTATTATTACTATTATTATTATTACTAATGTTGTTGTCGTTGTTGTTGTTATTTTTAATATTATTATTATTATTATTATTATTATTATCATTATTATTATTATTATTATTATTATCTGTTCCTTAAACTACACAATTCGGTCGGGTAACTAGAATTACACAGAGTAATTTTCATCTAAATCCTTCTTGATTAAACTAGAATCCAAAGATTTTGAATTCACTCTGTAGCGCGTTATCCATCTAGTAAGTCATTGGCATGAAAGTCACGTACTCTACTTAACTAAATGAGGTGATTCAGTTTAGCATTTTTACAAGCGCGTTCCCTGCGAATATACAAAAACACAAAGAAAAAGTTCTACTGCTGCGATGACTTCAATTCTATTCAACAGATGTCATTAAAATCTAAATGAGGTGATTCAGTTTAGCATTTTTACAAGCGCGTTCCCTGCGAATATACAAAAACACAAAGAAAAAGTTCTACTGCTGCGATGACTTCAATTCTATTCAACAGATGTCATTAAAATCTGGCAGATTGAAACTTATCGTACCAAAACAAGAGAGAGAAAAAATGAATGAAGTGGGGAACCACTGAAAGGAGCTCGACTTCCTTCTTTCATTACCCAAGTGGGATATTTTCTAAGCTTTTTTTTTCCGAGATCCAAATTAATAACTGCAAACAAAACTATAAATTTATACAATTTTTCTATCGTAATGAAAATATTCAAAATAAAGAAAGTCGAATGGAAACACTTGTGGCCAATATTTAATGTATTCAGCAAAACTTGACAATTTAAATCAACATGTCAGTTGAGCGTTGTGTGCATAGAATAATTAATGTAGTGGTAGTGCGTGTGAGCGAAAAGTGTCCCCAATAGGTTATTTGCATTATGGCGTCATTTATTACCACTACCAAACTTCATTGCACACTGTCATTTGTTCTGTTAATTAGCAACATTTTTCTCACTTTTCCCATGAGACACTACAAATTTGAATAAGAAAGAAAATTCACGAAGCATTTCGGTAGTGGTAGTAAAACGACGCCTATGCAAATAGCCTATTAGTGCGAAAGCGATAGAACGAATAGCCACTTATATAAAAGGGATTTTTTAAGGTGGAACCAAACTAATTCAGAGCGAATTTTGGGCAAATTTTATTCTCGCTTCCTTCGCAAAACTAGTACGTCAATTTAAATGGAATTTTTATATAATGTGTTTGGATTATCCTAGATTCTAACAGTGTATTTTATTTTAAGGTTTTAAAATATCTTATAAAAGTAATATAGAACGCCTGCTTATGTCTCTGTAGTGTGATAAAAACACTCTGGGAACTGTAGAGCGCTCGAAAAGGAACCGAAACACTCGGCTACTCCTCATGTTCCTAAGCTTGCTCCTCTCTTGCTCTAGAGCTCCTAGTGTATTCATATCGCAGCACAGAGACATGAGCATGCGTTTTATATTACTTAAATATATCGAGGGAAAGAGAGAATGATAGGAAAGGGAGGAATGAAGGAAGAAGGCAAAATTATCTTTACCTTGAACAGTACTAGCTCCCTCGTAGTAGCTCAGTGATCTTGGTAGCAAAATCGATAAAATGATGTTCAAGAGCAACGCTTTAAATATCTGAATTTATACTGTTCGTCGGTGTGCAGACTACAAAGACTACAGAGCGGTGATTACTAGATGAAAAAAAGGTCTGTATATCGGCTCTCTCTTCACTCTGCGATGAAAAGAAACAAGTCCTTTCTTGATCCATTGGGGATTTACTTCCAAACAACGCGTCCTTACAAGCGAAATTTACGGCGGCATCTGTTTTTCCCCTAGTTATTTTAGAAGGCACTTGAGAAGACCACTTACAAAAACTCGTGTCATATTTTCGTGACTAAAAACTGAAACAGTCATATTCCAAATCTTAGGCTTTTCCAGAAGAATTATTACCCCCCAATTCCGATTTCTCGAAAAAAACCTCGCGCACTCTTAGCCATGCTACTGATGACTTTGATCACCTAGCCGTGCCCCGACTTAGATCAGTAGATCCGCCAAAAAGTTGTTCAGGGTTCAAGCTGTGAGTTAGCCTTGTCGTTACTTAGATCATCCCAGAAGTTGTTTCAGGGTTCTATCTCTAAGTTAGCCGTACCCTAGCCCTGACTTAGTTCAGCCCAGTTGTTACAGGATTCGATCCGTCAAATAGCTATGCCCTGACTTAGGTCATCCCAGAGGTTGGTTCAGGGTTTGTTTCCGTGAGATAGCCTGCCCTGACTTAGATCAGCCCAGAGTTTGTTCCAGGGTTTAAACTGTGAGTTTTAGCTGTGTCCTGACTTAGTTCAGCCCAGGATTTGTTCCAGGGTTCAATCTGTGAGTTAGCCGTGTCCTGACTACTTAGATCAGCCCATAGTTTGTTTCATGGTATGGATAAATATTTTTGAAGCATTTCAATTTAGAAATTTGAAAAATGTATTCTAGTCTCGGTCATTAAAGCTATAGTTTTTAAATATGCCTTGAATTATGTGTTGCCGAGAGGGCAAACGCGCAGAAAATTTATGAAGCATAGAGTGACAGGATTACGCTTTCAAAATATAATTATAAGTTTTGGAGGTTTGCATATTGTTCAAACTACCAGTAAATTCAGTTAATTTTTAGATGTGCTTCATGCATTTAAGAGCATAAAGTTCTTTAAAAAGACACCTTGACAGCTATGCAGTCTAATAAATTTTCCAATATTTGCCCTTCGGCAACCCATAATATCTGAATAAAAAAAATAGAATTAATGATGGCCGCCGTATCGGTACACTATATATATTGGTTTCATTATACATAATTCATTTTTATCTATACTTGAAGAACTTTGAGGTCAAACTTGACGTTTAACGAACATTTTCCTGTTTCGAATTCATCTGGAGAAAAAAAAATGTTGATGAGTTGATGAGATTTTTAACATGGTTTTTCTCTTGTCGTATTGGCCTTTTTCCAGGTAACTTGTTCTTGGTAGACTTTTCCGTCAAGTTCGAGTTTAGATAAATAATATGGCACAGAATTGAGTGACACATCCGGGAAATAAGATAATACTACTCTTCCCAGTAGACCGAGAAAGTTGTGATTTTTTAATCGACTTCGTAGCGTCTGTTATGTTATCCGCAAGTACATTTCAAATCGACCACGTGATGCCAATGTTGTAACACGAGGACAATTTTTTTACACCACGTGATTGAAATTTGACTGAATTTTGATCACGTGGTGTAAAAAAATATTGTCCTCGTGTCCAACAGCCTTTCTTCAAGAAAAGGTTTTGGCGCTCACCGCTTGAATACGAAAATAATTCTCTCTTAAACGATAATTGAACATGTAATCGTATGAATAGAATAATAGACTCACCATAGACAACTCCATGTCAACAACCTTCATGTTCCAGAACACAGGGAACTCAAAGGATTATGGATTAAAAAACACAGGTCCCCATCTCTCACTTTTTGTTGAGACCGTTCATTATTTGTCGGCAAGAGGGGGTGGGGAGGGAGGTGGGGACGGAGAGCAATGGGACTTGTTGGTTAGGGGAACAAAACAAAAAGGGAGCGGGTACGAAAAATAGAAGTGGCACAACTCTGATAATAAACATAGAACAAGGAAGGGTCCATTTTCAGTTTATGCGACAACAGACAGGTAGCGGAGGCCGGGAGGTAAATTTCTCCCCACTGCCCACTTCTTAGGGTAATTTTCCGATTGCATTTTGCTTGTTCAATTGCTCTAAAAAAGGCTAAATTGCTTTATCTACGCCGATGCGAGATAAGCACGCCACCACTACCACTCCCTCTAGGCCTCCACCACCACCTCCAGCAGCAGCAGCACACCACCACCACCACTGTGCGTCATAGGTCACCCGGCCCAGATGATTTGCCTTAGAGACACTGGGCACTATTGAGTTAGGACTAAGATAAACCATGCTTAACCATAATAGGTACTGTTCACTTTTAGAGAGACTGACAAAAAAAAAACAAAGGCATTTTACGACTGGCCTGCCACAGGCAAACTAATAATAAAGCCAAAGGCCAATAAACAGACTCCAAAACTAGAGAGAAATAAATAAGAATAAGAAAAAATGAACATAAGAACCATAAAAAGGTATATAGTTTAGGGCATTCAAGTACATTTTTCGGATTGTCATAGAAAAATCAGCGAACAGCAACAACTGATGTCAGTACTCTTATCCTACAGAGGTGAATGAAGACAAGTTGAACAATTTTTTCTAAACGATTATTTTTATAATTTTCGCTTATTTCGCAGTGTAAGTAAACAGCTTCTGAGTGCATGCAAAAGGCAGAGACATGATAACAAGGTCAAGATATAAGTAGTAATTTTATACGCGTCTTGTTAGCGGAACGCAATAGGAGCACAGAGTACCCAATAACTCAAGAGAGAAAGTAGGATTCAGAGCTTAGAAGGGTATCCACGAATTGTGTCATGCGACAGTTTTATTTAATATTTACGCCCGACATGTACAGTCTGTTATTAAGACCCTTCCTTGGTAAGTTATCACTACAGGGTCACACAAATTGCTAGAAGTCGAGCATGACAATGCAGTAGCTTTACATTTGACCGTACGTATTATTTTTCCATCTGGAAAACCAACAGCATGATGACTTTTCACGCAAGGATGAATTTGCCTTTGGGACAACAACTTCACAGGCTTCAAATCTTCATCAACGCGGAAACTGACGTTTGTCCTTTTTGACTTTGGCAGGATTTCATCCAGAGCCTCTTCTTCATGTCCAGGCAAAGAAGATACCTCCACAACAAGCTATTGGACAAATAAAATTCAAATAAAAACAGCTCAACATTTTATGCAAAAAAAATCATTTAAATTTTTTCAGGGACTCAAGGGTGATTTAGTGCGTGTGCTCAACTTTGGGTTCCCGCCGGGACGCGTCATCATATGCGAGTAGAGTTTGTAAGGTGTACGTCTCCATTGAAATTTTGTTGGCTAACTTTTTCCCGGATATATGGTATGCATATTAAGGTTGTGGGTTAAAGATTCTTCAATAAAGAAAATGTTGTTCATCGTTGCGAGCAATACCATTGACACTAAAATAAATTAAGACTTTAATTATTAGTCGTTTTTATTATAATATTATCATTATGAAACTTACCAGGCAAAGCAAAAGTAGGAAAGGTTTGAAGTACATTTCGTCAAAATTGGTCTGCTCTAGATAACACTTTTTCTATATAAAGGGGGGAAAAGAAAAAAGCTTGAATTATTTAGTTGGTTATAGAAACACAGTTTTTCTATTGAAGCTTTCGTTTACTTGTAAGAAATGCAAGATCAAAAAAACTGAAGATATGTCAAAATGGGACTGAGTTATGTCTTTGTTAGGCCGAGTCGTGAAGGCAGTGGTGTGAAATGATCCCTTCATCCCTTTTTGTTACTACTGCCTCTTTTAAGGCGATAACACTATGTCATCGGGTTGAATTGAGTGAGTGAGTGTGCGAGTTTAAAGCCCACAGGAAGCCCAAAGCAGCGTTAGTTCAAAACGAATGATGATATAGACCCCTCAGGGATTGCGGAACATATAGAAAGTGGGGCGGCTGGCATTTGAAAATTAAGCATATTAAGCATCAAATTTAAATTTATATTCGTATTTCTGGAGCAAAATGAGGGTGTGTAGCCCCCCAGCCCCAGTTCCTCCGGCTCGGCTCCGCAGTCCCTGCCCCTTGCACTGTGTCCCTAGAGGAATTTTCCTGAGGGACAAAACAATGGATGGTTTTTGCATAAGCAAAGGTGTCCTATTGTTTTGTACCCTAGAAAAATTCCTCTAGGAAATCAATGCAAGGGTCTATTATTTGCTGGTTGCTAGTGATAGAGAGCGATAGTTGAACTCTATAGTAAAATTCATTGACTGACGAGGGCATTGGACGAGGAATTTTGCTAGAAAACCGATCGACGAATCGCTAAGCCATTTTCGAGGACATATCGATTATTCTGTCAAATAGTTGTCTTTCTCAATCTCTTACCCAGAGCCTCTTACTGCGCATGCTCGACTAAATAAATAAACTCTGGAAAACTCCAGTATTTCCGACCTCGTGATTGGTTCTCAAGAAAACAAAGGATGACATTGGAAGTAAAAATTACTCTGATACAAAATGGTGATCCCGAGCACAAAAACTTGATTGTATGAAGAAGTATTATGACAGCAACTAGCATTTGGCGATTCAAGGTTATTATTTTGAAAGTAAAATATTTTACATTACAGTTTAATTTGAATGTAAATACTTTAAGACAAAACTCAAGAAATTATGGAACACAATTCGAAAAACTACCAGATAGTTCAATAATTTAGTATCGTTGTGAACTACAGAATTAGGCGATAAAAATGTGTAAGTTTACAAAGGATCGAGCAGGAAACAAGCGAGTTATTAGCGTATCTAGCAATAATGGTAGAATCGAAAATGCAGTCCTACACGAGTGGCGAGCAATTATACACTTGACAGACATCCAGGATCCAGTTGACAAACACAACTTAAGCATCGTTTTATCCAACTATAAAAATAATCCTGCATGCGCAGTAAGAAATAAACGCTCTGGATACGATATTGTTATTTTTATTTGTTTATTTTCGCGTTTAATTGTTTTTCATGGGAAATAATGATGATATTGAAAAAATAAGATTTAATGCAAAATTTTACGGGGATCCCTGATTTTTCATGCGATTCAACTTCAGAAACAGGCAATTCCACGTGAAATACCTGCTTCTACACAACATCTCTAGCCAATCAGCGCGCGCATTGAATTGATGATGACCTTTGGGATTCTAAACGAGAATCATCCGATATCTCTCAAGTAGTGTGTCAAGTGTTCGTTGATATGAATTATTTTCAGGTTTTCCGAAAGCATGTTGAGATTTTGTATTTCTAGCCGAATAATGATCTCTGAGTCGAAGTGTTTGTTTGGCCACCATTGATGATCGAGTGCTTGTGCAGCCCAAGCACTTCCAATGAGTAAAAATGTCTTTCGGGACACCAATCGAAAGGTTTCTTTCGATGCCACAATTTTTCAACTCAAAAGAAAATCTCCAAAACAATCTTTCTTAATTAATACGCCAGTTTCTTCAAATCAATTATGAATTGTCCAAGGAGTCCTCCGTGCATAGTGGATACTGAATAGTCCGCTACAAGGGAGAAAGAAGAGAGTCTCTCCTTACGCCCTGGCCAGCACTACTACGCGCGTCGCTACACAACAAAAAGAGTTGTTTATAGTGTTATAATGCAAAGAGAATAAGTAAGTGAATACAGCCTAAAAAACGGTTTTAGAACTTGTTTGGTTCGTGCATGATCGTGAACAGCGGTCAATTAAAGAAAATAGCCTTCACCGCCAGAGTCTCCCATTTTCTCTGCCAAGAATCGCCAACGAGGGAGACTCTGCTAGCAGGAAAAGTAAAATGAGAAGATAGAAAAAAAATGAGGAAAACGGAAAGGAAAGGAAAACAAGTCGAACAAATATGTGAAAGCAATGAAGGAAAAAGAGAGATGAATGATAGGAAAGGGAGGAAGGAAGAAAGAAGGCGAAAATACCTGTTCCTTGCTTGGTAGTAGTTCACTTGTAGTAGGTCATTTATCTTGTAACAAAATCGTTAAAATTATGCTAAAGAGGAACACTTTAAATAGCTGACTATTCAAACAAGATCTTCTTTCAACGCCGTGTATTTTTCGTCCGTGTGCAAACTACAAACACTATAAAGTGGTGTTTACTGAATGAGAAAGAGAACAATCTCAAAATAGGTTCCGCGTTGTCGGCTCTCTCGCCATCCTGTGATGAAAAGAAACAAGTCCTTTCTCGATCCATTCACGATTTATTTCCCAGCAACACGTCCATATACAAGCGAAATTTTACGGCGGCATAGAAAGCACTTGAGAAGAACATATTATACTGCGGCATATAAAGACCACTCACAAAAACTAGTGTCATCTCTTCGTGACTAAAAAACTGAAACAGTCATATTCCAAATCTTAGGCTTTTCCTGAAGAATTATGTCTTGCCCCCGATTCCAATTTCACGGAAAAAACCTCGCGACACTCTTAGCCGTTTCTGACTTTGATCAGCTAGCCATGCCTCGACTTAGATCCTTGACTAGAGATTGTTTCAGAGTTCTATCTGTGAGTTAGCCATGTACTGACGTAGATCCGCAAAGACGTTGTTCAGGGTTCAATCTGTGAGTTAGCCGTGCCCTGACGACTTAGATCAGCACATAGTTTGTTTCATGGTATGGATAAATATTTTTGAAGCATTAAAATTTAGAAATTTGAAAAATGTATTCTACTCTCGGTAATTAAAGCTATAGTTTGTAAATATGTCTTGAATTATGTGTTGCCGAGAGGGCAAACACGCAGAAAAGTATTGCATAGAGCATATAAAGCATACGGTGACGGGATTACGCTTTCAAAATATAATCATAAGTTTTAAAGTTTCCCATATTCTTCTAACTACCAGCAAATTCAGTTAATTTTTAGATGTGCTTCATTTAAAAGCGTAAAGTTATATAAAAAGTCACCCTGACAGCTGTGCAGTCTATACATTTTCCAATGTTTGCCCATCGGCAACCCATAGTATCATAGTATTCAATATTCTTCAAGTATAGATAAAAATGAATTATGTATTATGATGAAACCAACTCTAGTGTACCGATGCGGCAGCCATCTTTAATTCTATTGTTTTGATTCAGATACTATGGGTTGCCGAGGGGCAAATATTGGAAAATTTATATCAATTTTATAGTCACGAAGAGTTGACACGAGTTTTTGTAAGTGGTCTGTATATGCCGCAGTATAATATGTTCTTCTCAAGTGCTTTCTAAAAGAAGCATGGAATAAACTGATGCCGCCGTAAAATTTCGCTTGTATATGGACGTGTTGCTGGGAAATAAATCGTGAATGGATCGAGAAAGGACTTAGTCTTTTCATCACAGGATGGCGAGAGAGCCGATATCTGAATCAAAACAATAGAATTAAAGATGGCTGCCGTATCGGTACACTAGAGTTGGTTTCATAATACATCATTCATTTTTATCTATACTTGAAGAACATTGAGGTCAAACTTGACGTTTAATGAAAATTTTCCTGTTTTAACTGGAGAAAAAAATGAAAAAAAACCATGGTTTTTCTCTTGTCGTATTGGCCTTTTTACAGGTAATATGTTCTTGGTTGACGTTCCCGTCAAATTCAAGTTTAGATAAATAAAGTAAATTGCATTTGAAAATATACAACGCTGACCCGGAAGTAGTAAAAGCTATTATTGTATAGATATCGATGAAATACCAGGTTTCCTCTAGTGTCGAAAACTTTATATCTTTCACCAGTGGAAGATACCATACCTTTCACACGTGAAGTTGTTGCTGTTGAATCGGCTTGCTATTTTAATAAAGAATTTTTGAGCTTTTGTTTTATTTAAGTTTCATCGATATCTATACAATAAACAGAACATCACATGGCCGCTTGGAGATACGAATTTTATCTTTTCGTGTTCAATTTAGATATCTCACTCGTTCGCTGTACTCACTCGTAAGATATCAATTTTGAACAGTCGAAGATAAAATTCGTATCTCCGAGCGTCCATGTAATATTCTCTATATCCATGCCGGCAGGTCAGTGGTAGATATATAACATGTTTATCTATACACTATTTTCATGCATATATAATAGTAACAATACGAAAATAAAAGAACATAGCTAAATGTTATGAATGTTTTCAAAGCACTTACCAGACAGGATCTATCTGAACAATTTACAACGCTACAATCCTCCACGTGCACTACGTTCTGCCAATCAAAATCTATTAATTGCTCCTAAAACAGTCGTTAAGACATATGGCGACAGATCTTTCTTCGCCACCGTCCCCAGACTCTAGAATACAACCCAGCGAACCATCGCAGAGACGCCAACTCCCTTGTTTCCTTTAGATCTAATGTTAAAACGTATTTATTTCGTAAATATCATAATTAAGCAATAGTAATAATACTATTTAGGACTATAGTGTAAGTGGATATAGTTGGGAGAGCACGATGGTAGCGTAAGAGTTGCGACGAGGTGGAGCCAAGTGTAACTCTAGCTATCAGAGTGCTCTCCAAATTATCCAAATGCACAATCAATAGATTGCTTTGTCAATACTGAAGAGTTAGAACCAGAAGTTATCATCAGTTTAAAAGAGAAGATGAAGCCGAACTAGAAGAAGAAGCAAGGCTTGGAAAGAGGTTTTCATAAGAATTCCTTACTTTCATTTCATTATTTGTATTTGCTACATACTGTCCATGATATAAAGGTCTTCAATTTGAAGTTTCAATGTAATCTAATAGCGATTGATGTTATGAAAAAAGCGATTGCCTTATGAATTCTGCGTTGTACAATACACAATTTGTGACAATACACTTAGATCTATGTGCCGAATAATTCAGAATGTGAGCTCGTAAATTTCCTAGTTGATTTACTACAGAACGGTTATTATTTGCTTCACTAAAATGTTTATTATGCATTGAATAGGTACAAACATACGATTATCTAATATCATCTTTGTAAAAGAACATATCAAAGGTTTCTTATATATTACTCGCCGACAGCGGCGTCTGTCACTCAGCTCGTAGATTTTTTTCATTGTGTCGGATGCTCTTGTATGTAAATATACCTTGAAAAGTTGTTATCCTTAAAATGATTCGAATAACTTCCGAATCTCTCAGTCACTTCGCGCGATCGAGACAGATTTCTTTTTATGCAATTTGCAAGCATGAGAGATGGTTGTATGAAGTATAGGCACTGAGGGTGGTCACTGCCAGGGTTTTTCTACGTCCTCAGTGGTTCTTTTACGTCTCTACGATGTTGGTTAGTAATGATGAGTGTGAAGAGACGGGACCGCCATTTAAAGTGGTCATCCGAGCCACTTGAAAGTCTGCAAATGTAATTACAAAGGCAGCACTTTCTACTCAGTTATCTTAAGACCCTGAGTGTTGGTCCGGCCGAGACTCGAACCACGATCTCCCACATCAAAGTCTGATACTCAGCCAACTAAGCCAACCGGTTGGCGGTTGTCAGATTTTAAAAAAAATTGTCGTATTATGTTAAAGAATCATATATAAGATATGTTAATTAGATTTGTGTTATGCTACTTCAAATGGCGACGAGTTGCGGTATTAAAAAAGGAAAAAATAAAGCAGAAATCAGGCACAAATCAACTTAGGAGCAACCAAAATGGACTCAAATAGAAAAAGTAGAGAGAAACACGGCGAAAAGCAAAAGTTAAGATGAAAAAAGAGCAAAGAAAGTTAAGTGAGAAAATCCGAGCACTTGGAGTTCAACATGTCGAAGAAGAACCAGCAGCAACAGAAAACAAAGAGATCTGAGTCTTTATAACGACAAAAACGCTAAGTATAGAGAAATTCAGAATACCTGAAAACAGACTAGAGATAGGAAAAGCATGGGAGAAAAGGATTGAAGTTTTTGTGGAAGAAACATCATACTTTCATATCGACAAGATCGATTATAAGATCAGCGCTTTGAAGATTCATTGCGGCCCAGAAATCAAGAAACTCGCTCGAAATGTACCAGAACCAACTACAGAAGAAGGTGAAAAGGAATGTGGGAAACTCAAAAGAAAACTAGACAACCATTTTCTACCTAGAAAGAACAAATTTCATGCAAGGTATACGTTTAGCTAAGAGCGAATGGAAAGCAATGAGAGTATCATGTATAAACTACACCGCCAGAATGACAGAGAAAGCGAAGGATTGTGAATTTGGCGAACAACTTGACGTTCGAATTTTAGATAGGCTAATAATAGGCTAAACCCGAAGAAGAAAAAAAAACGAGGAATCTTGTTACTACTGTGGCAACGCAGAAACGCACACACCAGGCCAAAACTGTCCAGAATAGGGATGCGGTGTTTAAAATGGGGGAAACTGATATAACCACTTTGCGAAGTGCTGCAATCATGGAGGTCAGAAACAACAAACACAACAGCGCAACAAGTACTAGACACGATACACTAGCAACGATAACAACGATTAAAAAACCGCAGGGCGGTCGAGCAGTGAATCAGATGAGGAATTTTGTATAGCAGACCACAAGTCACATCGATCGCCGAGCAAAAAGCGTGAGATCAAGCGAGAAAACAAACACAGTACGATTAAGAATAGCAGACCTAGACGCAGAGATGGAACCTGACAGCGAAGCTTGTGTCGATATCATGGATAGATACCAATTTAGAGCTCTTAAGAATCGACCTGAGAATCAAGACCGTCAGAACAACTTTAGTTCAAAACGAGAAACTACTAACAGAGTACAGCGACACATTCCAAGGAATCGGTTGCTTCAGAGAGAAGCCACAGGAAAGAGCATGCATGCATCGCGTCAAACCAGAGATGGACCCAGACGCAATGCCAGTAGCACAAAAACCAAGAAATGTACCCTACCAGAAATGGCTAGATGAAGGCGTAGAAAAGGAGATCTTCAAAAAGTCTCACCAGGCGAAGCAATAACATGGTGTTCTCCCTTAGTCGCACAGCCCAAAACCAACGTTTACAGAAACCCGCAAGGAGCAGCTAGAGCCACACATGATAAGAAGCAGCATTGACATGAGAATTCCCAACGAATCAATGAAAAGAAGTACCAAAGGTTGACGATTTCATATACCAACTTCACGACTGCAAAGTCTTCTCGAAACTCAATCTTAAGCAGGGATATTATCAGATAACAGGGGATGCAGGAACCAGAAAAGTAGCTATTTTCAGCAAACCATGGCGAAATTATCGCATTATCTTTGGAGCCAAATCATCACAAGTCGTTTTCGAAGAAATCTGAAGGAATGTTCAAAGTATATGGAGATATTTCGCACTGCCTCAAACCAAAGAAACGACAAAGAGGAACACGGAGAAATCCTATAAACAGTACTACAGAGAGCCAAAGATCACGGAATCACATTTAGCAGACTGGAAAAGTGTGAGTCTGAAAAGGAGGGAACTAATTCTTTGGACACGTATTTACAAAGAACGGAGTGCGACCAGGGGTGGATCTAGGATTTTTCCTGACCAGTGCCACTTCTCAAATCCATCTATTCCAAATCTTCAATAGTGTAATTTTTACTTCTTGTGTATAATGGAAGTAGCTAATAATGACTGTGAAATCATATGGAGAATAATCCCCCTTTCGAAAGGTTGGTTCTCCACGAGTAATACAAGCCATGCTTTGTAATTGATCTGCCTGTGAATAACGTGTACACTTGTAATCTTTGGTCACACTACGTCGACTAGCGTCTTTTTTAACAGTGCCGACTAGTGCCAACCACATAAGTAGCCAATAGCAAGCGACTTTGACTAGTGCCAAAAAACAAAGCTAAATGGTGCCAGCCAATGGGATGAGCGTTTGACCAGTGCCACATATCAATGCCGTGACAACCATGACAGTACAATTGAAAGCAATACATTCCCGTGGGCCCCGACCCTAATACACAAATTAATTTTGTCTCAAGAATATTTGTTTCCGGAAAGAACGACCGGAAGTGCAGGCATTTTCGTGGGATTAAAAATGTCGAAAGATTTTTTTGTATGAATTTCGCTTATGATTTATTTAAAAAGTATTAATTTCTTCTTTTTTCAAAAACTTTGACTAGTTCCATGGAACTAGTGGCACTAGTCTGGATCCACCCCTGGTGACCATCACCTGACAAAATAAGAGCAATCAAAGAGTGCGCAGTACCCATGAGCAAAGAATAAGTAAGGAGCTTCTTAGGAATATCAGGTTATTTAGACATTTTCATCAAATACTACGCAAGTTTCGCAGCAACTCTCCCCCGGCTGACTAGAAAAGAGAACAAGTTCTAGTGGAGAGAAAAAGAGCAGAAAGCATTCCAGAGAATACAATACATCCTATCTGACGAAAAGACAATTGCATACTTCGATCCAGATAAGCAAATCTTTCTGAGGAAAGAGGCAAGTTACGGAGGGTTATCTGCAGCTTTATTCCAGAAGACAAAGGTATACAACCAATATTTTTTTATGAGCCGCACGATGACAGATGCTGAAATAAGAAAATACATCTCTTTGAAAACCACTGAAACTCTCGTCCACGCGTTCATATCCTCCAAACTCGACAACTGTAACTCTCTGCTCTTTGGCTTACCAAACAAACTCTTAGATAAACTACAATCTGTACAGAAAGCTGCTGCCAGAATAATCACTCTTTCCCATAAACATGACCACATTACACCTATCCTCGTTAATCTGCATCGGCTACCAATTGAATCTAGGATTAAATATGAAATCGTATTACTTACTTTTAAAGCTCTTCATGGGCAATCTCCTATCTATATCCGGGAACTCATTTCAGTGTATAAACCGAACCGTAATCTTCGTTCTGCATCACAAGTTCTTCTATCAGCACATTCTTATAATCTTAAATCTTATGGTCATCGCTCCTTCTCTGTGGCTGCTCCTGAACTCTGGAACTCACTTCCAATATCTCTCCGAAACTGATGCATCAAGTCTAGCCTCATTCAAAACTGAACTTAAAACTTATCTCTTCAAATTAGCATATTCTTTGTAAATAATTTTATTTTGTCGTTGTCTTTGTCGTTTGTTTACTAGCGCTTAGAACAGATTTGTATTTGCGCTTTATAAATAAATATTATTATTATTGTTATTATTATTATTAAGGACGCACTTGCCATCAAGTGGGCCAAGAACCGACCTAGATTATACTCACTCGGAGCACCAAGTACTACATCTGTCTTATTTTAAAAATTGTTGAGTTTAACTGAATGTTAACATTATTTTGATAAAGAATTAGGATAAGAAATGTAGTAACTGGACACCATTACTTGATCAACTATTCATAGTGTTCTTAACAGAAATCTAATTATATATATTATAATTCTATAAAATACTACATATATCCTTTTCTTTCTAAATGGATTTGTGGATGTTGTTTTCTATTTCATCCGCTGTGTTGATGACTGTGTTGACTAATTTACACGACTTACTGTCCGTCCGTTCGAGTAGTTCTCCCTGGCTGTTACCTTGGATCCTTGGATTGCGCAGATGATATAGAATATGGGCTTATATGGTGTGCTCTTGTTCTGTTTCTCTTGCTTCCTCCGAACGTTCTTGAAGAACAGGAGTACATAGCCAAAAATCGCCTTGCTTTTTCATGTAGCCCTCAATCCATAATAGGAAGGAAGAAAACAAAAAAAAAAAAACAAGAAAAAACCCTTGAGGCATGACACTGAGTTCTGCTCTCTCTGTCCACTTCCAAAGTGGCGAGAGATTTAATGCATAAGCATCGATACTTTAGCATATATACCTCTAGTGCTTTTAAAACGTTTTTGAGAAAACCTTGTGTAATGAAATAAGAGTTGAGTGATTATTTACTTATTTACTTGTAAATTAGATTTGATGCTGCAAAAACGAATATATATATTTATTTTTAAAGCAATTGCCTCAGTGTCTTTATTCAGGTAGCATAATTAAGATATACACCAACTTGCAGGAAGGTTGTCACACAAGAATAGAACATTTGTAATTTAGTGAGAAAGAAATACATTAAAAGACAAAAGAAAAAGTTCAGTTTCAGGGATCTTCTTTTGTTTCTTAATATAATTCCTATCCCACTAAATCACAAATGTTCTATTTTCGTATGACAATGTGTTTGCAAGTAGGTGTACTTGGCCGTAAAACAAAATTCATTTTCCTTCTAAGAGTAGGGACCGAATGCTCAGTATCCTGGTTTAAATACCAACTCAGCCCTATTTCAAATGTTTGATATAGGGTTTGAATTTCAGTGTCAGAAAACTGGAAGAAAATGGAAGAACCAAAAAGAAAACCTCGAGATATAGACAGTTCTGTTCTCTCTGTCGTCTACCAAAATGGCGAGAGCTTTAATGGATTAACAGTTATACCTTAGCACACTTACCTCTTGTGCTTTTCCAATCAAATTAAAAAAGTGAAATATTTATATGAATATGGCAGTACCTGAACAAAGCACACTCTCTTTAAAAGATTTGTATATATCTAGTAGAAGCATCCTCAATAAAAATAAAAGAAGAAGAAAAAAAAAGAAAAAGGAGATTGAGAAGAAGAAGAAGAAGAAGAAGAAGAAGAAGAAAATCTGCGTGTGTAAACCAAGATTTACACAGTAACTGCCCATTCATATCAAACTTATTCCATACATTTATGAACATTTGCTCTTTTTAGCGCCTAGGCCTACGCGGACAAATTTTAATGTACTGCGCATGCGAATCAATCCCATATATGGAATTTCAAAATGGCGGACACGACTCGTGTAAAACCTGAGTCAAAATTTCCAGTGAGGTATATGCAGGAATTTTCCTCGGATTTTGCTTCGAAGCAAGCAAAATCGTTAAAGAAAGACAATAATATTCATGACGTGGTAGTAACTGAGGTAGATAAGTCAAAGAAGCGAATAAAAATCCTCTATGATGGGTCATTATAGTACAAAGTATGACGAGTGGAAATCTTTTGGAGATGGAGCAAGCTTTCTCTTTATTCGTCTTGAAAAGCTGAATATACCTTCCGCAGATTCAATTGGAGATAGACAAGAAATATTCCATGGACAATTATATCGGGAAATAAAGAGAAAATTGTTTTCTGGTCGAAGCGTGCTGCTTTAACTTTCGCTTGTAAATTGTAAATTTGGGTTTTTATCGCACTGATAATTCTGTTGTTGACGGTGATCCCTTTAAGACCCGATTCGTTCAGAATCTTTTCAACAATAGTCTTCAATGCCGACTCATAGCTTTCACCACCATCGCGTTGTATTTTTTTCGACAATGTATAAATCAGAAAGCCGCTGAAATTGTAAAATTAGGAAACATAATTAAAACTATAGTATTCCCGCGCATTTCCAGAAATCAATTCCAACGCTACTTACTTATTGATTTCGTGGAATTAATGAGGAAATTCTGCTCCTTTCGAACCTTCGGAAGATTGCTCTCCATTTGCTTCGACAGCAGGGGCAGCGAAGAGAATCAGTACGAGAGAGGCAAGAAGTATAACATTCGAATTCATTTTGACCGCGTAAAATCCTTACGAATATGGGTCTGTTTTACATCAAAATGCGGGGTTTTTCATATACTAATCAATTCAGCAGCTACCTTTTTGATTGGTTGATTTTGGAGCTATTTATAGGGGTTTTTGTGCATGTACGTGTGCTGAAATTTGAGGAAAGCCATACAAACATTGACCTCACCGATGATCAAAAATTCCAAATTGACCGGGGTAAAAAATAATCTACGAGATCCAGAAAACTAAAAACATTGAAAGGAGATGTTAATCTATAGTTTTCCGTTGCTACCTTTTTCATATTGTTAGAAGCGATAAATATATCCAACAAAATGTACAAAAAAATGTTCAAAATTGCGTGTTTGACCGTGATTTAGGAGGGGGCGTGAGCGTCAGTTTCCTTTTGTTGACCTTTTGTTAAGCGTAAGTTTCATATGATTATCAATAATAATAACGTAGAGAGAATAAGAGAAAAATATCATATGCCCTTGGCAGGATTTGAACCCACGTCTTCGGTATTCTAGTCCGATGTGTTAACCACTACACTACAAGGACCAACCACGCTGGTAACGCAGCCAGAATATGAAATGTAGGGTTATTCGTGAGGATCCCAGAGCGATATTTTTTTCTCTATAGGTAAGTTGAACACCGTAAATATGTACGCAGATAATAGACATAGTAAAGTAGTAATAAGTTATGCGTTCGGTGTGTATATAATGAAGTAGAGAGAATAAAAGAAAAATATCATATGCCCTTGTCAGGATTTGAACCCACGTCTTCGGTATTCTAGTCCGATGTGTTAACCACTACACTACAAGGACCAACCACGCTGGTAACGCAGCCAGAATATGAAATGTAGGGTTATTCGTGAGGATCCCAGAAATATCGCTCTGGGATCCTCACGAATAACCCTACATTTCATATTCTGGCTGCGTTACCAACGTGGTTGGTCCTTGTAGTGTAGTGGTTAACACATCGGACTAGAATACCGAAGACGTGGGTTCAAATCCTGCCAAGGGCATATGATATTTTTCTCTTATTCTCTCTACTTCATTATATACACACCGAACGCATAACTTATTACTACTTTAATAATAATAACGAACAATTATTCATTAACAATTAGCTATCATAAAAAATATTAAAGATCATCAGGTCTTACCTCTTAATCCAAAAGTCATACTATCTAACAGTTTTTTTTTCTAGCTTTCCTTATTTTTTTAAAGAATCCTAAGAAAAAGCACCCCAAAAAAACTAAAAGAAGAAAAAAATTACTAAACTTAGCGTTCGGGAGATCTGTTGCTAGGGATACACCTAACGAACTCTGGAATGCAACGAACGAGTGTTTGCACCTGCTTGAGCACTGCAAACACAGTAAATGTATTTTATTTGTTTTATAAAATCATTTTCTTCAATTAAAACAAAAATATTGAAACACGATTGAATAAAACAGAAGAATTAAATTCAAAGTTTTAAATACAAATCCGCCTTACATACTTGTACATTTGCAATAACCAATCAGATTGCGCGACAAGACGCTTAACCAATCAAATTGCGAGTTTGATACATGCCTCCAAGCATGAAATTCAAGTTGGAAATTTCTTATTTCAAAGCGAGAAAAAGCCAAACTTTAGCGACTTTCTCCTATGAGAAAGAGCCTATCACAAGCAAGTCTAGATAAAATAATAATTCCAAAGCTTAACCAATGTCTTTAATCATTCTAGACTGAGAAGATAACACTATTTTGAGAGAACTCGCTAAATGCAAGCTTGATTTCCGTGGGTGTTGTTGAAAGAGTTCGACGAGATTCTCCGAGTACTGGCTGGCAAATCTGGATTTTTGCTTTTTTGTTGAAGTCTCTTCTGGTGGTTCTACTATTTCAGAAGCTTCCTCGGGTAAGTCAAAGTCTAAGCTTGGAAAATTAGCCTTATTCTTCTAATTTTACTGGAGTTATGACTATTTGTGTACAAGTACAACTTCCAAACAAAACTAAACTTTTCCCAGCGAAATGCAAACACGGCTCTGGGCCAATCACAGCACGCGTACTATCTGAATTATTGTATAATTTTTTTGTTTAAAAATAAAAAATGAAAAAAGCTTCTTTTATTAAATGAATCTCGCTCTGTCTCTTAAACTCAAAGCTGATTCCATTTCCATTTTAATAAAGGGAAATAAACCAGTATTGGTAACATTAATTGAATTGAACATAATTTGACTCTGACGAAGGACTAACATCCGAAACGTCAGTTTCTATTTTCACTACGGTGTTAAACTTATAAATCTACGATAACTTGTTTCATTAGAAACACCGACGCAGTCCACGCTAGTGTTCACTAGCCATCATCTACAGCAAATTCAGTCTATGATTGTTGGGAAGTTTTGATTAAATATTTATTGCAACTATCCTCCAGTTCTCATCAGTTTTGATTAGTTTCTTTTATTGCAATTTGCTTTTGTTTGACAAGAAACCATGGACAACAGTTCCCTTCGTCCCAAGAATCTCTCGAAAGCTTAAAGCTGATTCGCTTTGATTGGCAAATAAATAACAAAAAAAAGAAAATTTATGAAATTCAATCTATACTTTTATGAAAATTTCAAACTGATATATTATTTAGCACTGGCATCTTTATCCATCTGGTATTGAAAGAAGAAAAAAAAAACAATTACTAAAACCAAATCGCATCGAATGAGTTCCCAGAGGCTATGGATCTTCTATGCTTTCGCTTCTCAACCTGTTAAAGGGAAATTATTTTCGTCACTTTGTCGATTTTGTTTAGTGTGCGAAATATAACCACAAAGATAATAATAATTATGGAAAACAGAAAACAACTGATGGGCCATATCTAAGGTTAGTAATGTTTTCTAAGGTAAAACTTGCAAAGCAATTCAAACTAGTAAACGAGATAGTGCAATCTGATATTACTAATATTTTCGACACCTCCAAGCAATTCTGCAATAGATGCATGATATTTTAAATCGTGCAATATTTTGCAGCATTGATTTGTGTGTTCTAGACCGATGTTATTTACAATTTGAGAGAGAACAACTTATCTAAAGAATGAAGTTCTCTTGTATACAAATGCTAAGATCTTATAATGCTTATTATATGTTATTATGTCTCTGCTACTCTAAGTGAAAAAAACTTAAGTGGTTATTCGTTCAATATTACTTGAACTGTCAAACGGTTTTCTCGATCTTTACTGAAAATATCCAGAAAATTGTAGTCTTGTTTCTAAGAATATAATAGTCAGAAAAAGTAAAATTAATAAGTTTTTCCGTATTCCGTTGTTGTTGATTTTTAGGGAAGAAATGGACTTTTTCCGCCTCTTGATTCCACACATAATTCACAGCATACAAAAATAAACAGAAAAACGTAAAGAGGTATAAAAATGAAATATCTGATATTATTTTCAAAGGATAGTTTTGAGTTGTAGATATATATATAGCTTTAGACCAGCTAAATCGATTACTCATTAACATTGTAAATTTAACAATTCTTTATAATAATATAATATAATAAAAATTCTTAGTAATAGCATCCCAAAAGATCTCAATGCGTTTTACAATCTAAAACCTTATATAAAGAATGCTATGAAATAATATTGGTTGAAAAATATAAAGCACAAACATTCTCTGTGCTTAGTTTCCTAGCAACACTTCGACAGCATTGGATTTCCTTCGGTTATTTTGGCATAATGAAAAGTATATTCCATGGACAATGCACAGATTATTTAAAAAGTAGTCTTGCTATATCTTTATTTTTGGTTAACATTTTTGGATAGAAATGTTGGAATTATTCTCAGGGCGGGTTATACATCAAGACTACAAATTACATTTTATTACATTGAAGGGCTTCTACATGAACAAAAGTTCTCGAGTTGAAAAACATATAAATAGGTCAGAGAAGTAAATCATGAAAATATACTTGAAAGTTTCACAGAGCAATGCCTAGTATCCTCAAGCAGAAAAAGGATAAATTTGGATTTATTTGCCTAAATTTCTTTATCGAAGGTCAAACTCCTGCATTGTAATATGTCATATTGAAATTATTTCATAACAGCCTTCGGGAAGTTTGGTTAGCAGTCTTTATGAGAGAATTATATGAAACTTAAAGTGTTCTGAGCTTCGAGTTAATTCCTCTAGATGTTGACGCGTGCGCAGCTATTTGGCATCGAGACAATCTCGTACCCAGAGCCATTATTTCTTACTGCGCATGCTCGACGAAATAATTGGGCTCTGGAAAACTCTAATATTTCATGTGCTGTGATTGGTTCTCGAGAACAAAGGAAGACAAGGGAAGTAAATATTACAGTACTAGGGAAAATAAAAACAAGAAACCCAGAATCTGGGTCTTCCAGTTTGGAGTTTTCCAGAGCCCAATTATTTCGTCGAGCATGCGCAGTAAGAAATAAGGGCTCTGGGTACGAGATTGGCATCGAGATTAAAACGACCAATAGACTACGCTCAATAGACTTTCACTTTGCTTACACGTCAAAGTCTGGGTATCCATCCTAACAGGGGGTGGTTGGGGTCTATTTTGTAAAATATTTCGTAAATTAAGTCAGGATAATAAGGAATATCCTTATCCAACCGACAAAACATCCACTCGGCTCTGCTCATATCAGAAACTTGGGGAATAGGATTACCGGTAAATTAAGACAAAAGATAGGGAATACCTTTTGTAATATTTCCCTAGCTTCAATTTTTTTCAATGTCTTCCGTAGACTTTGTGGGGTTGGCTCTTCTAAATTGTCTATAATCATTTCCATGTCTAAATATACCGGGCGATGACCTTGGATGTGGCTCATCCAGTCCCTAAAGTACTTTATTCTTTTGTATGGGGTCTTCTTACGACCTCCGTTGGAGTAATATTGTTCCCTGGTAGCACAAGGTACGGCGTTTCGAATATTCTTACCACACTCGTAACACTGTGCTGACGTATCTTCTTCTATTCGCATTTTCTTACCGCAACATATATACTTATTAGGCGTTTGGGTTACGAACTTTTGTTTCAAGCACTTTACACAGAAGTCATAAATAAAATCTTTACAATCTTCGCACTCCATATATAGACTAACAGATTATAGACTTAAAACAGGGAATGCGGGTAAAAATCGGAGAATTCACTTTAGGCGGGTAATCCTCCGGTTGTCACTGCGCTAGAACCCCCATTCCCCATACTACTCAGGCGGGACTTCGATTATGAACAAGGAGAAAATGAACGTGAAAGGCAAAGGAATTTGAGGCAAAACTTGACGGATGAACAAAGAGAAAATGAGCGTGAAAGACAAAGGAATTTGAGGCAAAACTTCACAGATGAACAAAGAGAAAATTAGCGTGAAAGACAAAGGAATTTGAAGCAAAACTACTAGCTAAAGCGACTCTCAAATGCACAGAAAAAATAGATTTAGGGCAAGTTATAGACCAAAGACAATTAAAAAAACTTTCACGTATTTAAAGATGGATTAAGAAGTGTTCTCCAAGAATTTTCAGGTGTGTTGTTTAGCAAACAATCGTTTAATATTTTTGACAAGCATTTTTTCTCGACGAATCGACAAATCAAAGACTTTCCCTCAAAACTTTAATATTTCTGTAGATAAGCTTAATTTATTTTAATGTTGGAGTAAATATAACATGAAGAGCATATTAAATCAAATATGGTGATGGGGTCCCATCGGCAAAACAATGAAGACTTTCATTTAATAATTTTATTTAAGTATTGAATGAAATATAAATTTACACCAAATATTCAACTGTTTATTAAGCTGCATTCGAGCAAGTCTGAATATAAAAATGAGCTTAAATTTGTGTTGTTGAGAGATGTTGTTGTAGAAAGACCTAGACTTTCACTTTAAAAAGCCGTAAAAAATATTCAAAAACATTTACAAACGCCAATTTACTGACAAAGAAATTCGTCATTTTGCATTGCCTTTTTGCATTGCCTTTATTTTCTATTTTGTCTCAGTTGTTCTTGTCAAGTTTAACTGAATGTAAACTTCGTCTCGTTCTGTAAAAGACGTAATTATTAAAGTAAACTTATATTTTGCTAACCTTAACCAGTTTCCAAGTCTGTTTTTTTGGTTATGATTTGTCCTAAATCTCCAGATTTTCGATTTCAATGAAAGACATCCGAGGTAAATTTCACTAAACTTCATATTGTATTGGATTATCTGTAGTTATCTTTCGTTTTTTTTTTAAAGTAAAATAGATTCAAAGCCTAAAAATGTCGGTTTTTTGGAAAACTTTGTCGAAGAATCTTCCAAGAGCAAAACTAGTCCCTGGGGGTGGTGGTGAGTTGTGAACAAAATTCCTAAGTGGGAGAGTATGTACTCGCGCAAAACAAAAAAACAAAAAAACAATGTAGTGCATTTCGAATCGATTCCACTGCATGGTTTTTATTATGGGAGAAATTATCTTCATCTCGAATAAAAAATAATTGAAGATTTTTTCCTCGATCTTATTTTTACCTTTCAGTTTCATTCAAATTGTTCTCCCTGTGACTTCCGTATTGGCAGCTCCGCTTTTAGGAAGTGCCTAAATATATATATTATTTAAATGTGTCTGTGGCAACCTTGTTCTTCTATCTTCTTGGCATTCGTAAAATTATAACCAGGTTTTAATTTTGCGATCCGTCTATTTTTGGTATGTACTTCATGGCTGACGGCAATATAGACGACAAATATTAAAGTCCCATACACTCGACTACATGCTTTACATGCTTGGGGTGCTTAACCTGCTTGAGATGCTCTACTTGCTTGGGGTGCATTAAGTACTTGGGGTGCTTTACTTGTTTAGGGTGCTTTACGTGCTTCCAGTGCTATACTTGCTTCTGGTGCTTTACTTGCTTGAGGTGCTTTACTTGCTTGGGGTGGTTTACTTGCTTGGGGTGGTTTACTTGCTTGGGGTGCTTTACTTAATTTCTTGGGGTGCTTTACTTGCTTGGGGTGCTTTACTTGCTTGGGGTGCTTTACTTGCTTGGGGTGGTTTACTTGCTTGGGGTGGTTTACTTGCTTGGGGTGCTTTACATGCTTCGCGCGCTTTACTTGCTTCGGGTGCTTTACATGCTTCGTGTGCTTTACTTGCTTCGGGTGCTTTACATGTAAGCATGTAAGCATCTATCATTGCAAAGTTTTGTTAGTTTTGGTTTTGATTTGTTGAAGTTATCGATTATCAAAGTCATCGGTATTCAACCCGGATCCGCCACAACAAAACGACTATTTCGGCAACAAATCGAAAAAGTGCCAAAATTCATAGATAAAATGTTTTTTTAAGGATTCAAAACACAGGGTTGTAGTAGGTTTACGAAGGGGAACTCACCCACTCAGTATCAAGAAGATCGATTTTTCCACCCGAAAGTCGATGGGTGGTTTTTAGAGTCACAGCCTCTTAATACTTGTCGTCTATATGGCCTTCAGCCATGAAGTACATACCTTTTTTCGAAACGATCGAAATATATACCATAATATATCATTTTTCCAAAGATGCGATGCTTACTAAACTGTAATGCCATAGCAACGGTTTGCTTGTTTACAAACTATCAGCTGGCCTTTGAAGTAACAACTAAGTAACTTCATAATATCTTGCTAATAACTATAGGCCATGATGGAAAAAGATCCGAAAGATGTTGATACCTATTTTTTTATGGAAGAAGAGGCCAAATACGACTGACTTTATAATCGCTACAGCAAAGACTTCATAGACAAACAAAAAAATTAAACGCCTGGAAAAGAGTAGCTGAAGTTTTTTTATTCAAACACGTCGTTTGCGTCGTCCATTCTTTATTTAAACTGTTTTTTCATTTGAACAAACAAACACTAGCAGCAGTGGTTAATTTTCGTCGTTACTCATACGTTAGACAAATTTTAATTCAAGCTTAAAAGCTTGAATTGAATTATCGATTACGCTGTTACGATCAAATTTTACTTTATCTCAGAGTAAAATCATTATAAATACAATTCATCCAAAGTAATGAACAGTAATAATAAATACTCATTCATATCTTCCTATCCATTCTCGCGTTTTAAATAGTTTTTTCTAAATTCTCATGTTTCATGGAGATACTTTCCTGATAGGCCAGGACTCTTGGCTGACTCGTCTTTAGTGGGGATTACAGCACGTTTTTTTCTACGACCCCAGATTCCTGGAACACATTTGTCAGAAGTGCACTCAAAATCATCACTTTTAGCATGATGTGCCAGGATGGTTTGCGTGACCATTGTCACTAACAGTACAGCTAGAAGTGTTGTTGCAGAGTTCATCTTGATTTTCTACGGAAAAGAAGGAAACCTTTGACAATATAGATTAAGAGTAAATTGCTTGAGTCCAGGTGATGAAGTTAGTTGTGAAGTGTGATCGTCCTGGTGAGTAGTCTTGAGAAAGACAGTTGTTGGTACAGGTGACTGACGTTTCGACAACCTGAGCGGAAGTCATCAGTCTTCAGAGCCAAGTCACTGCATAATGAAGATGATTTCTGCTCAAGTTGTCAAAACGTCAGTCACCTTAAAAAACATTCGTCTTTCACGAGACTACACTCACCGGGACAATCCCACTTCACAAGAAATTTAAATTAGAAGGATTTTGGAAAAACGGCTGGGAAGAGGCTGCAAGAGTTTGATACATGCAGCAACGAGCGCCACAAAGAAAAAGAGTAAGAACAAGCCGATAATAATGCTTACCAAAGCAAATATTCTTTTCTAGGTCTCTGAGTGATTTGTAGGTAATACCTTTTGGTTTTGCTCGAATTAGTAGTGCAAAAATTGTTCAGAGATGTAAAGTGTTCTTCCATTACGTGCAACATCGCACGTGAATTGGCTCAGGATCGATGCTGGGTTCACGTTTCTCACGATCACAGTTGTTAATTGTATGGATACAGACCAGGAATTTCAGATCCCAGTCATCAAAGCTATAAAATATTGGAGTTATGACGTGCGCGCTGACTGACTGGCTACCGTGATTGTATATCAGAGGACAAGATAGGCACTCGTACAAAAATAAGTACGAAATACGAAATAGTGGTTCTGCACCAAGATCTGTTCGGGATCACCATTGTCCCCAAGTAGTAGACTTTTCAGTCGGCTATTTTTCTTAACTCGACACTTAAGTAAAGTTATTATTATTATCATCATCATTATTATTATTATTATTATTTATTATTATTATTATTAATGTTGTTGTTATTAAATAAATTATATAAATTATTAATGCTCGTCTTTCGACGTCAATCACGCGTTATCCTGCAAGAAAGGAGGCTTCATTGCCCAAAGACATGACAATGTTCGCGACTTTTGAACCACTCTCTTGAGCAAAGTCTGCCATAACGTCCAAGCAGAGCCTCGGCTGATTCCACTGAATGGAGAACGGTTTAACCTAAAATCCACGACTACAAGCGAAGATGCACGCCTGGATATCAAAGCGGGGGGATTCTGGCAACGAGGAGTGACAGCATTTTTTGACGTACGAGTGTCGCATGTCAACTCCAAGTGCAACCAGAAGAAAACCACCTCATCAATATTCAACGAACAAGAGCAAGAAAAGAAAAGAAAATATCAACAGAGAGTTCTGGAAGTGGAAATGGGTTCATTTACACCGCTTATCTTTGGGACCAATGGTGGTATGGGCAAGGAAAGCCAAATTTTCCTAAAAACTCTAGGACAAAACTGGACAAAGCTATTCTGACACAATAACATATATTAGAACAAAGTTGTCGTTTGAGATTTTGAAAGCTGTAATTACATGCATTAGAGGCTCCCGCACTCCTTTTTATAAGAACAACGAAAATGACTTTCTATTGGACTTAAGCATTAATACTAACCTTGCCGATATTAGATAATTTTAGACATTTTATAATGCTTGTTTTTCATTTTTTTGTTTTTTTGTTTTTTGTAATAGTAACTTTGTCTCTTTAATTCGCAGAGTACATACTTAAATCTTCGTTTTATTATTA